>OX596381.1:2043419-2775919 GCA_951394425.1 Tipula unca | reverse complement strand
TATATATATATATGTATATATAAATGTATATATGTATATATATATATATATATATATATATATATATATATATATATATATATATATATATATATATATACAATTCGGTGGTTAATAGACGTAAATATTTACCTCGAAATCTTTCAAATCGGCACTCTAATCCCCAAGACTTAAGTAAGTTGTACATTTCCTCTATTTTAGGATTACAATTTTCCTTTGTTATTTCATTCTCTTCAATGTATGGTTGAATATTACTTGAGTTACCTGGAACTGTTATTAGATTATTAGAATTCAGCTCTGTTAATATTACATCCGACGATGATATACAATCATTTTCAATTTGGTCTTCATTATAAGTGGCCGATGGTGGTTGGATCTCAATTGTGTCTATTTCAATTGGATTTAACGGAAACGAAAAATCTTCGGTTCCTTTGTAAACAAATGTATTGCCGTCGTATTTTAATTCTAAAAAATGTGGTTCAGCGACTTCGGTGATTACACGGCTTTGTTCATTGCACTCCATTTTTATTACGTTTAAGCTTATTTGTTCTAGATATTACTCATACGTCGAATTTCAAAACACAACTGAACACTAATATTTTTATTTTAAAACAAAGGAGAAGATTACTTAATTTTTTTGCTTTTTATACACACATATACAACTTAAAAATTTCTCATTTCATATTATCCTGAAAAGTATAGACAAAAACAAAAAATTGCATGGATAAAAGAGACGTACATTTTTAACTTTGAGACTAATACGCGATCACATTTTTTCTCTCATTCATAGCGGAAAATAAAAATAATTTGCTCTCGGTTTTAATTTTAAATTTACCAATTTAGAATAATAAAATTTTAAGTTGTATGTATGTGTATTTTTAGAAACAAACATGAGGATCTGCTAATCTGTTTTATGTATAAATTACTTGTAATAAAAATATAATTTCTCATAATTATTAATTTAAAATTAATAATTTCCTATTCGTATTTAAAAAAAAAATTAAAAATAAGGTTTAATGCGTAAAACTATTCCCTGTTTAGTTTCATATCCATGCAGGGGAGGGCTGTTAAAATATGTTAGAGGATAAATTAAATAATTTTCGCTGTCAGATGACAATTTATACGAGACATAATGTTTTATATACGTTGATGAATACTTTTTTACAATCAAATAAGGTTCTTTTTCTTGCTGGGGAATAAATATTCCATGAATTTTATATATTTCAATATTCGAATAATTTGATCTAATCAAAAATTTTTCAATTTGGATTTTCGTACCCTTGTATGTAACAGTGGTATAGTATTTTAATTCTGATATATTAAACTCATAGCTGATAAAAATATCTAGTGGAAAACTATTTTGAGTTAAGTTATGTTCATCGAATTGTAATATTTGCTCGGGCGTAGCGAGAAGTGCGTGCGCAAATTTCAATTGGCATTTAATGGCTAAACTTAAAGTAATATTTTTTCGGCTTGGTACGTTTTTCGTATACGATTTTAACTCAAAATGTTTTGCTTCGTATCGAAAACAATAAATATTTTTTAAAGGACCTGACTGTTTGATTAGTCGTGGATAATGAATTAAAAAATGATGCTTAGGTTTGAGAGTATCATTAAAGATCCGCACATATTTTTCACTGTGAATTTTTATCTTTTTAGTTAAAACGTTTAAGATTTCCCCATTAAACTGAACTGAAAGTAAAATATCCACAAGTTCCACTAATTCACAGAAGAAGATCCAAGTTTCGTCATCTTCTGGAATGAGATTTCCAAGTATCAGAGGCATAAAATGAAAAAAATTCCACATTTCTTTGGCTGAAAATTGAATTTTTTTATTTTTGATATGGCTCTCTTTTATGTTTTTAGCTAGGTTTCCCATTTCATTTACGCCATATTGAAAGGTGGATTTTAATTTGTTAAGCAATTGCAAATCTAAATATTTTTTTTTAAAAACCAAGTCGTATAATATTAATGATAAATCATATTGACAGACGCCTTCGAAAATATCGTGCATTAGATCAGCAGCAAAATTATTTGCTACGTGAAAAGAAGGAATGGTATTAAAAATCGATTCCTCATTTATTCCTGTTTTCATTAAATCATTATTAAGTACATCTTGATTGTAATTTTCTATTGTACGGATGGTTTCAATATTTTCCTCACTTTGAGTTGAAGTGCATGATTTGTTAGCCTTACAAAATCGGCAAAAATAATGTGCTGAAAAAGATTTAGAGAACCCTAAAAGACAATTTAGACCCAAGTTATCACCTAATACTAAGCCTAGTATAAAGTGTACTTGAAAAGTCTCGGATCCAACATTTATAGAAATTCCATTAATCTCTAAAGATTTGATTTCTTCTATAAGCGTAAACATTGAGATATCATTTCCAAATTCCTTAACAAACTGAGATCTTATTAACCCAGCAATGTGAATGTCTCGTAATTTAGAATGAGAATTTAGTATTGGAAAACTATAGTAAATGCTTGTAATCATATGAGACCCTGCATGGGCACCAAGCGGATTGTTTATTTCGAAATCATCAACATAAAGGAAGAAAGGAATTAAAATGTTATTTGGATACATTGCACGTTTTGCTTTCCATAAATTACCATGGACGAAATTAGACAAATTATTTGTATCGGTCTCTAATCTAGTAATAGTTTTAATAACAGAATCAAGAATTCCATCTGATTCGAAAATTTTTTTAAATTGGAACTCTAACGGGAAAATGACATCCTTACAGCTTATTTCATTTAAAATTGGAATTCCGTTTTTATAAACTTCTGCAATTCGATCATCTAAAGAGAATTGTGTGACATTTTGAAACAGATCATTTTCTTTTAAATGTTTGATTAATTTGTATTCAGTGTCGATGTTTTCAAAAGGATGTAATAACTCAAATATCGGTTTAAATATCTCTAATTTGTATTGTGAAACACTTGAATCTTGAGCTAGTTCAGAAATAATATTATTCAAATGAGATTTCAGTGGTTGTAGTACTAATTTACTAAAGTGGGTCTGAATGTCGGTAATATCTTTTCTTGTAAAATTGTTTTTATTGTGTAAAGCAAGAATAAACGATAGTGCCGATTTTCGAAACGAAGGAACAAAATTTGTTGTTTGATGCTTATCTTGAACATTCTGTATTGTGATAGCTGTGGCTTGAACATCATTTTTATCCAACGTGAAACTAGTTGTTGCTGCAATATTTCTAATTGTGTCAACTTTATATATTTGATTTAATTGGTTATTGATAAGAGTAGGATGTTCATAATTTAATTTATGCTTATGCAAAATATGTCTTTTAAATGAATTAATGTTTTTGAAATTTTGGAAACAACTATCCTGCATACATATGAATAAACTATTGGTTTTACATTTATGGTATATTTTTAAATGAGATATTAATCTTTCACTAGTTTTTTCGCGAGATTTACAAATATAACATTGATACATTCTAAAAATTATGTACATACCGATAAAATAACTGAACAATTAAATGCGTCAATTTAAAAAAACTTAAATATCTAGATTTTCAAAAAACTCTTCTAAACTATCTGAAATTGATAAAGTGTCTGAACTATCTGAATGAGTTCCAAACTCCTAAAATACATACAATTTTATAATTAATGGTATTTAAATTTAAGGTAATTCTTAAAATACGAGTACTTACCAATTCTAATTTAGCGTGTTCTTCTTGAAACTTCGTAATAAAATATGCGAAAAATACTTTCGGCCCGAATTGGTGTGACAATATAAATAATTCGTTAATTTTATAATTAGACAAATTTAGAATTTGTTCACGTGTCGCAATGTGATCTAAAAAATTTATCGGTGGATGTTAATAAAAATAGTTGTAGTATTTACATATATATTATATACCATTGCATATAAGCATTGTATGTACATATACTGTATATTATTCAAAACTTTTTTATGTTTAATTTTTTGTAGTAAAATACTTTTGAAGATTTTGTGATATTTTCATTTTTATTTAGGTTTAATAAAATTATTTTTAATAATACGCCACATTGGCATTCTCGGAATCTAAACAATAAGAATGTAATTTCGTTTAGGTATAAAAACATAAACTTCAATTTATATCTGATATAATTTTAATTTTAATATTTGTTCTACTTTAATAATTATGTAAATGATTTACAATATTTATTGTATTTGATTTTTTTTATCTTAAACGAGATATGTTAATATTGTTTGGATTTTGAAAATGTGGCGTAATATTAAAAAAATGTAATTAAAATTTAAATAACACAAAAACTGGAAGTGTTTTATTCCAAAAACTTAAACAAAGTGTATAGATTTTCAGCAATATATAAAAACTGATCGCCTAACATCTTTTTCAAGCAAATAAACGTAAACGGATAATTTTAAGTATTTTATTTGCCACGCGGTATACAGTATAAACTTTTTGTTTAATTTTATACACTTACCTTTTATTTTATTATAAAGTTCACTTTCAAACTTTGAATTTAATATTTCATGCAATTTATTCACATCCACCATAATAAGAATATAATAATAGCAATATTATAAATTTAATATTAAATTATTTAAAAATAGCGAATTTATATCATCCGATTAAACTAACCACCACACTTTGTCACTATTAAACGAACTATGATGAAATTTTACCAAATCATAATGGTGATCACCTCGTTACTTAAACTTTGGTAATTTTAAATTATCTGCTAAGCTAATTTAGCATAAAATAATGATTTATACTGATCTCTTAAGTGAATTTGACACATAGATTTGTTGTTTATACTTATCATCTTTGTTAATATAGCAAAACATATATGCAAAAATATAAAATACTAATTTTTACTTATCTCTTAAGAAAATTTAACATATAGATATGTTAAATTTAATTATCAATTAGGTAAATTGTACATACATTAAAATTAGATATGTTATTTTACTTAATTGCTAAGTAAATTTAACATATTGATTTGTTAGCTTACTTATCATCTTCTTTTGATTTTTCAAAAAATCTTAACGATGAAAACGATCGTTCGACGTCTTCTATTGTTTTGATATTTTAAATATTATATAAACATGTAAAGTTCTTCGAAAAACGATTACATTTGTTTTTGTTTCCTCTGACGTATACTTTAGTTTATATAATTTCATACTGTTCATACATATCAAATTCCGATGTCTTAAATTAAAAAATATTTAATCCATCGCCTATATAGCCTATAACTCTGAACAACGATCCTGTGATATGACGTTTTGGATTATTTTCTGTAAAGGATATGTAAAGTCTTTGGTGTATTTTACCTCGCTAAGCAATTTGTCACATATTACATTTATTTGCTAAATATGTTTCTTATATTTACATGTAACTTCTAATTTACTGGAAATGTGATATGGGCCTGGGGGTCGCTTCTCGTTTTGTGAAAAAATGAAAATAAAAAATTATTACATGTAAACCAAGCATGATGAATCCAATTTTGTTCTATTATTTGTGTGCGCCTAAAATATAAAATTTTAGAATTGCACTAATGTGCGGTTCCACACTTTAATTCTTTGCTCTTGATTCTTTCTTCGTTTCCTTCCTCTTCACCTACAAACTGCGGCGGAGAAATTTTTGGCGGTGGGAAATCTTTAATTCTTTTTAAATCAAAAATATTTTTTGATTCTACTGAAGATAAACTATTTCAAGGCCATTTTGTTTATTCATTTATTATTATTATCATTTTACACACATACTTAAACAAAGAAACGCACAAAGAAATGCGCAAATGCGCATAATGTGGACGTCGAGTGATTTTTTAATATCGTAGAAGCAGGAGGAAAGAATTAAAGTGTGGAGAGGCGGATTGAGTATAGAAGTATGAGCTGATTAATCGTGGAATCGTAGTATATGCTTGGTTTGCACTTGACAATCTTACTTACAGATATCTTTTTTTTCATATGAAAATATTTTGACGTCATTTATCATGTGTTCATAAAAAACACTTTGGATATGTCTTTATCAATGAAAACTATTTTCATTTGACTTTTTACGAAAAGGGAATCGATCGTACAGTACAAAAAGACCAACAATTTTGTTTTGTGATTTGAAAAACTGAAAATGGATGACTAGATATAAATGAAAATAATTTTTTTCACCGTATTTTATCACGGAACGAGCATCGACCCGCTGATGCACTCTAATGAATTTGACAAATGAAAATATTTGTCTAGGTAGTTATCCATATACAATCCTATAGTTAAAAAAAGATACAATGTTCAAGGTTAAACTTTCGCTTTTAAATTTTGTTGTTAACACTTTGCATAAATTATCAAGAAATTATGTTAACTATACTATTCCGGTTGCCATAAATCCGAGAATTTTTATACTTACCCACTTAATTAATTGATCATATCCATTAGTAACTTTTAGATTTAGATATTGCTACAATATCCTAGCACGATGTTAACTTCACAAGTAAGTTTGTATTAATAAAAAAATCTATTTTTTTTAGAAAGTTTTAATTTTACTTTTCCAATTTTGCTAAATTGACAATGCTTAAGCTAATATGACTTGGCATGATTAGGTTAACTTAACAAAAAATTAAGTTAAATTAACAATTCTAAGTTTACTTAGCGCAAGTACATAAATTTTTTTTTGCGTGCAGACTACTCAAGAATCTGAGGCCATGCTTTGGACAATAGAATATAAACCCTGCACTTATGTATGACTTCGGACAACTAACTGTCTATAGAAATCCTGAGAGAGCCACAGTTATGTCGAAGGCGAAAATACGGAGAATGAATTGGTGAAGTTAAATTCGGGCAATAGTCTGTCATTCACCATTTCAACCTCCAGAATATGTTACTTAAACTTATTAAGAATCTATCTATACCCCGTACAAGTCCCGAAGGCCTTTCATGCCCCAATGCACCTCACTCGAAACGGAGCAGAGCACGCACTACCAAGAATGTAAGATTATAATTTGGGCAAGCATAGAACAGACTCTATAGCAAGAAGGTGAGATGCGACATAACACCGGTTATAGCCCTACCGGCTATTATCTGCAGTCTATCCAGCCTTGCTACAGAAGAACACTTAACAACTTTAACAACTGGCCACCATACAACTGATGCATACGACAGTAGAGGTAAAACCAGTAATTTGTAGATGAATGCCATCATTTTGGGGTCAGACCCCAGGAATTGCCAAAAGCCCTTCTGCATTGTTGAAAATAGGAATGGCCTTTTGCAGCTTAGAATCAAGGTGAAATTTCCAAGAGAGTTTACTACCTAGAATAACACCTATAGGTGCTTGACGTGCGCTGTCCTTCTAATTGCTCTACCAAACAGAGTGGGAACAAATATATTAGCACTGTCTCTACGTCTGGTAATGACAACCAGATCAGTTTTAGAGAGATTGACGTACAAAAGGGATTGTACGAAGGGTTGCAAGACATCAAACTCCCACTATATTATGGGCGTTCTGCATCAGATTAGATAAGACGTTCATGTATTTGCCCGATGAACCCAGATCGCTTCAATTTGACAAGTAATCCATCGGTAACCATGAGCCACAGCAAGGGTGAGAGTACTCATCCTTTCGGGCAGCCTTTGGCTATTTTCATGGGCACAGATGAGTCATCCAGCGCAATCTAAATTATACTGGACTTGAGCATAGAATCGATGAATCTAACAATGGTAACATTAAAATTGGTACACGCAGACTCGTGATCGAAGAAAACGAAGTGGTATCAAAAAATCTCGCAATGTCCAGGACGGTACCTACTAGAAACTCTTTGTAATTAAGTGATATTTCGATTCTAGTTACGAGTTCTTATAGGGGATGTTAATAAAATATCCAAAACGCAAAACGATTTATTAAGCTGATGCTTAATATTTGGAAATGGTTTCTCAAATATATCTGCCACCGGCAGTTCATCCGCGTAGATAGTATTTTAACTCAAATTCGTCATCTTCAAATCAAAGTCCGCTTGTGAAATTCAGGGGCTCTACTATTACATTCGCCTATACTATTTTCGACGGCTATCGTTTCCCTATAGTAAACAAAGGAAGAAAAAGGTAAACAATAGTAAATTGATAATATTGTTTTCCTTTTTCTTCCTTTTCCTACTATAGGAAAACGATGCCAGTAGGAAAATAGTAGGCGAAGGTCATAAAGCCTTTAGGGGTTTTCACCAGCCTTATTGCACTTTGATGGTTCATGAAAAAGGTTGGTTTATATTCCGGTTCGATCGTTGACAGATCAACTAATTTTTGCCTTTCCGATCCCCCAACTGATGATACCATTTTCAAACATGAAAACATAGCCAGAAGAAGATTGACAAGTTTACTTTTCACCCGCATTATCAGTATTGCTATAATCCAAACCATATTTGCTTTCGAAATGAATGCCCATATCAGTCTTTCTCTTGATGTATTTGAGAATGCCCTTGACTGCATCCACTTACGCGTTTACTGGTTTGTCCAAAACAACAACTACAGTCAAATACATTAAACTAACCACTGTTTCCCGATACGGAAAACCAATTTTGCCCAAGGTATTGCATTACAATCTATCATATCAAAACGGCTGAGCACTTTTTTCTCATATATGCCTGCTGACAGAAATCGATCTGTCTGATCGTTGATCAATTAAGTCCTCATAGACAGGCAGAGACATTAATGGGTTAATGTCGTCCGTGAATGTGAGGAAACTTTGGTTATAAATATATGCAATTTGAACAATTTTCCCATAAACAATTACTGATTTTATGTAAATCTAGTTGACGAGATCGCACCGAACGCTCATAAACTCACACAAAAATCATTGAAAGAATTCTCGTCATTTCGATTACATAATCCTCCAAAATTATGTTGGCTTAATAAAATTATCTCATACTGAAAATTCGCATATAACAAGTTCATTGCCATGATTGTTAAAAATTTTATAAAGCACGATTGTTACCGCATCTTCATAATGGTTTTTTGTTGGTTTTTTTTTGTAGCAATTCCATGATTTAATTTAGAATTTGTTGGTAATTACTGTGCGAATCGTTTAGTTCCTGGTTTATAAATTCTATAACTGTCGAATGGAATTTAGACTATTTATTTGTATGTAGCCGAAATAGCATTGAATTTTTTATTGCAATAATCAAATAAATTAAACTAATTTGATTTGAGTCTAATTAATTATTAGACGAACATAAATACAAATTACTAAAACATATATTATTAAGAAAATAGATTAAGAAATGTTTGCAATAAATAATTAATTGTTGAAATGCAATTAATTTAGAAATTTTATTGATTTATTCATAGACCATCGCTAATTAAGTATTTGTTCGACATTAGAACGTTATTGATTCGTATACATATGGCTGAAAGCAATTTATCACTATTGAGCAATAAATAAATGAATATAGGACGAGCGTTTATGTAGATACATACAATCATTTAAAATATCAGTTTTATACGTATCGAGCTCTCATAAAATAATAAAACGATAAGATATATGTACATATATGGTATGTTCTATGAATTCACAAATTCCCAGATCTAATAACAAAGTGAAAATTTAACATATCTTATTGTATCATGATGAAAATTCGTATATACATTTTATTACATGATTTCCGTAATTTCAATCAAGAATACATTCATACGTATATATATCGAATAGAACGAAACAATATTTATCATTCATCATAGAACCATAAGAAAGATCAATAAACGATAAACATTTAGAATATATATTTGGGCTACATTCCATGTTCTTCGTTAGCGCATAATGAACGCGTTACACCACGCAACCCCTTTGAACTCGCAGCGGCAACAAAAGGCGCATAAATAAATAATTTATGTATCAATTCCAAAATGTGACACCAAATAGAAAAGACATCAATAAAATCATTAAATTTCTTAAGTCAACATAACAAAAATATAAAGCAGCGCGTATTTATAACAATAAAACTATAATGAAAAATCGATAAAGCTTTATTTGTGCTTTCGGTATTGGTATGGTGAAAACAAAAATAAAACGATCATTTTCATATTCATCATCCCACCCCGCCAGTAAAATAGAAAATTTATAGCCTCCCATTTATTAGCCTTGTCATTCGTTCGCGAGTGGCATTTTTGTTAGTAATCACGCAAAAAATATTTTGCTTTACGCCACTGACAATTTTTTTTTGTTCCTTTTGGTTGCCCCACTGAAAAGTTCAAAGTCATAATTCTTACCGAAAAAACTAAAAATATAAAAATAAAAGGAAAACAATTTGCGATAAGGCGATTTTATATATAATCAAATTAAGATTTATCCACATTTTATATGAAGAAACTTTAACGTCGTTTCCAAAATCAACTTTTGGGGAAGATTGAATTAAATAAAACTTCTCGTACTATACTTACATATAAATAAGAGAAAGATTTGAAAGCTTATGGGTTCGCATATACAAGCGGATAGAACTTTTAATTTATCATAGATAAGTTTTGAGATTTTATCTATTTGGTTTGTGCTTTTCGGTGTAGTCTTATATGGATGATTTGTGGCTACGATTTAATCAGACTTAATACGTTTATAAATTATTTTCAGGTATGAATTCAAGACCGAATAGCATTTTAAACCTAAACATAAATTTTTCATAAAGTAATTTTCTACAAAAAGCTACCTATGGTTTGAGATTTTTCATCTAGAATCGGATTATTCTATTGCTGGAGACAGTTTGGTCCTTCATCATCAGAACTGTCCGATTTCTAATTCCCTTCAGTTACACATATGTTATCAATTTAATTGTCCGTATTGACTCAACTTACCTTTTCGCCTAGACAATTGTGTTTAAAATTCAGTTAGATCCGTTGCGATTTCGAGAGAAATCTCAAACCTCAACATATATAACGAACGAGATAAACCACAATAATTTCTGCAATTCGTCAGTCGGCTTTTGAAACTAAGCTTGATCTCGTGGTCACTTGTACGCCACAAAATGGCAGCTGTCATACGTTTCATGAACTTTTCTCAAACTTAGGCAAGATTGCATTGGTCGAAGGATTATGATCCGTGTAGCATTTTTGATTCTAGAAATGGTTCATTGCTAGAATTGAGCCATATCACAAGGTGTGTGATTTCATGTGTGATGAACCTTTGAGGTGGCAGATTTGTTATAACTATGTAACTCGCACATTGACGAAGGTCATCTATCATCTGCAGAATTTGTGTGGCTAAGAAATTCAAGAGCAAACATTTCAAATTCGCATTGGCAGTTTGATGATGTTGATACCAAAACTGAAGAGACGCCCAAACAAAAGTTTAAGGTAGGCTTTATGCTATTCCTCATTTTTGCTGCAAACTTAAGGCACAATTTAAGCTGAACTTTAATTATTATCTACAGGAGTGGCACGGTACCTAAATATAATTTTGCGAATTTACATAACTAGAGTCCTATCGATTTTCCAGTTTAGTTTTAGAAGGTGGTTTTTAAAAATTTGGCCATAACGTTCCCTAATCGGAGAGTTCCATCTTCTCGGTCAGAAACATATATCATCTGCGTAGTCAAGATCATTCATTGAGTTTTCTAATGGGATCCCACGTGATGCCGTTTGGTGATGCGTTGTCTAGCTTGCGCATGACACTATCCAGGTCTATATGTAATGGTGATAGTACATATCCTTGTCTGATTCCTCGTGTATTGTAGTAAGTTACACTCTGCTTTCCTTTGAGCTGAATTCTATTTCCAGCAATACAGTACATTTCTTGGATGAGTCCGATCATTTTCCTCGGAATGCCTATTTCGCATGGTGTTTCTCGATTGTTCGATGTTTATTCGGACTGAATTAACGTGGTCTGAACAGATTCTTTCTGGTTTGAAACCAGCTTCTTGGTTTCTTATATGTTGGTTCACAGTTGTTGAAATTCGTTCCAGGATGTTCATTGCTAATACATTCATTGCCTATTGAGGAGACAGATGCCTCTCCAGTTTTTGCTTTCACTTAGGTCGCCTTTTTTTGGAATTAGTATGGTTAATCAATCTTTCCGTTCTTGCGGGATTCTACCAGTATTCCATATACTTTTACTAATAGTGGTGTTAGTGCTCCTGAAGTAGTTCAAGTAGTTCGAAGAACATTTTCCATCTATTTAGTTGGTGATAGTCGGTGGTTAGGGATTTTCGCCATACGCATCCTTTATTGGTGGTATATATTTGTAAACTTTACGGTGACCTTTCTTACACATCTATGTAAGGTGCGCACATTTTTATTTGCTCCAGGCCATTTTCTTCACCTGTCGAACTGTAACTTCATATTTCCTTCGAACTTCCACTGTATTATGATTGCGTACTTGTTTTCAGGTTTCTTTTATTTCTTCCCATTTTTCATTCATAATGCTTCGGTATTAGGCAGATTGAGTTGGAGCGTTACAATGAAGGCGTCTTGTGTCCGTATTTCTAAATTTATCTATTTTAAATTTCCTCGGTTTAGTCCTTGAGTGCACTAGATATTGTGGCTTGTAACTGGTCTAAATTCTTGTTTTGTTGTGTCATCATCTTTGCACTGTATGATTGTTGTGTTTCTTATTTTCGAGTGGCATCTTGCGGTTATCATTCTGCTACTTATAGATTTTTATGCGAGTAGTGCTTTCTTTCCTTTAACGAAATCAATGCATGTAAATTATATACCAATCGAATTTAACTGATTACCAGTTATGCTTAACTCGCAAATATTAAAAATAGAAAATTGTACTGGCTCATAGAAAGAAACTCTGAGATAACCCTATATAATAAACTGCACTTATAGCGGTAAATGCTAAAACCTATATGGACAACTTTCTGCTGCCCAAATGAATATTTCTGTTGTCGTTATTTTTGCTGACCACGATAAATGTCACAAACTGTAACACTGGTTATTGAATAAAATTTTCATATACAAAAAAACTGTCATTATGGTTAAGTTAAAACATAAAATAAAATCCTGATAAAATTTTCCTCCGCAGTCCGTATCAAGTTTTTCTAAAAACCAATTAAAAACTTTACAACCCACTATGTACTACATATATAAACTATAAAAAGTAATAACAATAATTAAAACAAAATCAATTATACAGAAAAGCCCATAAAGTGCATAAACTTCAAAATGACCCAACACATTTTCACTGGAGAAAAAAATTCACTTAAAACTTTTGCATCTATGAATATTTTATGTCCGCATATATAAAGTTTTCCATTCAATCATACAACCATTAAAACATGAGCAAAACACAAAAAAAAAATCTGAGGCACTCGAAATGGGGAAATTTTCATGTACCGTAAAATAGTAATGGAAGAAAATATAAAGCTTTTTCTAACACCAACAAATATATGTATATGGAAAATTTATTGATCGAAATGTGTGTGTGTGTGTGTATGCATAATAAAACGAAACAAAACAAAAAGCTCTAAATAAACCACGCCTGTAAATTTTCTCATGGAAAATCATTAATTTTCTCAATTCAATCGTTTTGTGCTATTTTCGTGTTCGAGCAAACTGTAAACTATGTATATATTTGTATACGCATACATATTATGTACAGAGAAGAAGAAAAACCACACCCTCGCAGCCATTCTTGAATAAAAACCAACAAAAAAAAAAACTTGACATGGTAAAAGTGGAAAACTGGAAAAACTAATTTTCGTATGGTGGTAAAATTTTCACAACTTATATCAGAACGGTTTCGATTTAAGTCGTTTAGTTAACTATTATTGTGTTCGATCGAAAATTTTTTCAGTGTGCGTGAGTGTTCGTGTCGTTAGAGGTCATTGAAAAGTCATTGACAGAATATACAAAAAAAAATTGTTTTTGAGTGAAAATTAGTTTTCCCTTGTTGTAGATTTTCTTGAAGATTTAACGTCGTTCGCATATAATGGAATATAATATTATTGTAGATTTTATTTTGTGTATACGCATACATGATACGGTCGGTCTGTCGGTCGATGGTGGCAGACGTATGGTAGCTTATGTATTGTGAGGACGTTTTAACGGTTTTTAAATGTTACAAAATGTACGTCACATGAGAGAAACTGATGATGACGAGATAAATCAATGGTAATGGAATGGATATATGCGAATGTGATGTTGATGGGTTAAGGAAAATGGGATGCTGGGGAGAATATATACATACGTATCTCGGCGTGTAAATTAAGGTTGATGAGATTTTTATATATGCTGGAAGTATAGATATGCATGTATGTGTGGGCGAATATTTAGTGGAAAATTAATTTGTCTTATGGAAGTTTGAATTTTTAAATTTAAATTTAATTTTTTTCAGATTTACATAAATAATGAAAATATGCATGCGTGACCGAATATGAAAAACACATCGCGTTAAACTTGTTTTGACAACCGTACTAATTCCTACTGTCTTATAAACGCAATACACATCAAACCAACATCATATCAGAAACCAATCAACCAACCAACCAACCGTACCAACATGATTGATACATAATCAGTCATTGCTCGAGGCGGAATGATTTTTATATTTTTTGCTGAATCAAAACATTAATTTTAAATTATTTACGAGTCATGTAGACGAAAAATTAATTAGAAATTATACAATGTTGTGTATTAAAGTTGCTAAAAACGATTTTGGCGCGCTATATATTTACAGAAAATTAAATATAGCGTGCAGAAGTAAATTCTGTCAGGCCGCCTCACCCACCGGTACAAATAAATTAAATATACAAAAATGAAATGTCCCCCTACGCATCTCTATATACGAAAGCTAAATTTGTATAGGCTCTCTATTAAATTATGTATATGATGAAATTAGAACGAATATTTTGTCATCCCACATCAAACAAGATCCCAAATATTTAGGTACAAATACATATTTTGACAAAAAATTCAAAAGGTTTTATTGTTGCTGGAAATATTTATATATGATTATTTATTTATTTATTCAATAGTCATTTATTCCGTCACCATCATATGTGCGAACATACATATGTGTATACCACATGCGACATATTTGGCACACGAAAATATTGGAGACATGAAATAACGACACATATAAATTATTCTTATCAGCTTGGAACATTTATAGATAAATTTAAGATATATTCGTAATATTTTATTCGAGCAACGACAGATGATAGTTTGGGTTGGCCACAACGTTTCCATAAATAAATTTAATTTGTCGATCAATATAGTTCGATAGAAGCACTCATTAGAAAGACGTAGTTCGTTTGTAAATAGTTACACCGCTTATCGTAAGATTAAAAGCGGCATTAAAAATTTAGCGAGGTAGAAAAATGGTTGCCTCGATTTGAAAAAAAAAATCAATTAAAAAATCTATGTTCTGCAACCAACTATCACTGAATGTAGGAAGGCCGAATAATATTGTAAAGGCGTAAAAACTATTTATTTGTATTATAAAATTATTTGCTAAACGGAGGCAAAACATGTATACCTTTACATACAAGAATATGGCCAACTGGAACTAGGTCATTACTTGATGTTCTGTAATTGATTGTTCTGTAATTCTGTATATTCTGTACAAATATTCGCCAAATATAACCATTTGCAAACATGATCGTCCACACGATTCGTCGAACATTCGTACAAATGACGAACAGACTATATTTGAGAAAATTATTTTGCGTAGTTTTGCAGATAAAATGAATTAATGCCGCATAAAAAATACGTTTAACAAAATTGAAACAAAAAAAAGGTTTCAACTAACAAAGAAGTACGGTCATCTATTTAACTCATATCACGGTGCGCTTCGGGCAACGAGTTTACTCGGCAAAACGTATGATATGCGATGTTGCAAAGTTGCAGGTCCCAATTTACAAGCATTCTACCAATTAAAACATGAATATCGCAATATTATTCTAAAGCCACCAGCACCTTCAAATAGCTGGTTATGCTACTCTCTAGAGAATTAGTCAGTGTGCTAACTATAGGAAGTCTCTTAGAAATACAAATTCTGAATTCACAGTTAAAATGAGATCTTGGGGTTTTCGATTTCTTTAAATCAATTTAATCTTATTTAATTTTAAAAGGCTTTTCAAAATAATACAGTAAAATAATGAGTGAAAACATATTTTTCAAACAGAATATGACAAAATGAAATATTAAGAAACGTTTGAAATATAATTTTTAGAAGAATTTCTGAAATATAGCCAACGCATATAAAATAGACTAATTCTGTTCCAATTAACTGTATTCCAGAATTATACACCAAAATCATTTTATAATCTCATTGCCATCTAACCTAGGAATGACCTAGTTCCATTCCAGTTCGCCATATTCCAGAACTTCATCCAAAAACCATTTTATAACCCCGTTTCCATCCAATTCATTCAAGTTTCAACATAATTCGTTATATTACACTTCGTTTAGAGCTCGTTTGTTTAGGGCACATTGTTTAAGCTTTAGTGAATTTTACATATGGAATCAAATAAAACGTCAACTTACAATTTGTAGAATTCATATCAAAATTTTACGTGTTTCGTTTATTTATTGTTTAGTACTTGACTAAATAAAAATTTTACGGAAGATGTTTTTTTTGTGTTGCTGTTGTAGCTCAAAATACAGGATGTGAAATATTAACTTGTTATTGGATAGCTATAGCGGGAATTTTCAGATATAGTGTAAAGATGATATGATTCTTATTTTTTTATCTCAATTTGGCACATTTTTACCTACAAAACGAGCCCTCTGTCGTAATGATCCAATAACAAGTTTTTATTTGTCAGCCATAAATACATTACCATATCCTCGCATTTTTCAAATATTTAACACCCTGTATCTTGGGCTACGCCAACAACATAAAAAAAATCGTCCACCATACATTATTTTTTATCACTAAACAATAGAAGTAGAAAACATTTTCATTTGACTTCCGGCCCCATGCATCGAACTTGTGAGTTGGAGAATGTTTCACCGCGCCTATGTACTTATTGATAACTTTGTGTCTGCGATTCAAAAGGAGTATAGAACTAAACAAATATCGAAAGGGAACTGCGAAGATGGATAAATTCTTAATGTTAACTAGAAAAATACGAAGCAACGAATTTATTAAAAGCCCATTTCTTTTTTATAGAAAAATCAGTACCGATATGAGAAGCGTAATGTGCTCCACTCGATATAGCATATTCATTTCGTGTTTGCCTTAAATTCAAATCTTGTGTCACGACAGTGTCAATTTTGAGCTGAGAAAACAATATATATATATATATATATATATATATATATATATATATATATATATATATATATATATATCTGGCATGAAAATGTTTACTATCGTGAGAGTAATTGTTTGGGCTACCTTGGTAAATAGTATCGTGATAGATGTTTTTTGGTCAGACACTTAAATATAATGAATTTTTCACGCCTGTTATTAATTCAATTAAATTGAAATAAGTAAAAAAGAAAAAAGTTATAACCCTAACAGAGACTTGAACTCAAGAGCCGCAAAACCAAAAAGCAATGACTTTATTCACTTTACCACCGCCATACTAATTTATTACTGCTATACCCATCTTTTATATATCTGCCATTTGTATACGGAACATTGAAAATTTTAACCTAAGTTGAGCTAATTTAAAAGAAGAAATAAATTATGTTTATTTAGTTTTGTTGAATTTTATGGTTTGTGGTAGAGCTTTTGGAATTCTTATGCCCGGTTGCATAAAATATTGAACTAACGGTTCTCTAGTTAAACCTTCTGTTAAGTGTACGTAAAGGGAAAATTTTTTTAAATTCAATTGAATTGAAGTTGTCAAATGAAAATCAGTTTTCGCATATAACCGCTTGTTAGTTAATCATTGGTAAACTTCATGTAGCCTCAAACTTTGTGCTACTCTGCAATGACCTACTGCCCCTTTTTTCAAGAACTTCGAAAACAATCTTGAACAAGCTAAGAATTGTTCTTAATTGTAGTGCGAGGTAAATTTCTCTAAAACGCTGAGTGGGCCAATCACTGACTTAGCCAAAACTATCACAGAATGCCACATATGTATTTATTTAGACCACTTTGTCTCCATCTTTATATATTAAATCGCTACGAACACTTAACTTATAAATCTACCTAAAATATGTAATGCATCAGAATCTGTTTCTTGTCAATGGAATACATACAACGTATCGCCTTATTCTAAAATCAAGTCTACCCTACGCCAACAGTCAATACTTTCAAAATGCATTCTTACTATTTTTTTCATTTTTTACTTGACAGTTCTAATTACCGATCCTTTAAAATTGAGTAATTTCGAATGATGATTTTTCGTCAGAGGGATTCAATCTCGTCGGTTATATCGACATATTTAATAACTTTGATTATCGTTCAACACAACATTCAATTTATTTTTTGTAACAGCGGAGAAGAGTTGAAGAGTTGAATGAAGCTAAGGCCCAATACACAAACCTAGTCATAACTTATTATAAACGTACATATACCGCAGAAACAAACCTACTGTCGAAAATCTACAGTACGTACTTTCATCATCTAAAACATCAATGCTATGTGTTCAATACCATTTTGGTACATTTACTGTGTACGTAGTTAATGTCGGAATATTTTTACTAATATCAGTTTCAATCGGTTACCAAATTTTTAGACAAAAATTCGAATCGAAAATTTTGTAATTGTTTTAACGAAATATAGACGCTATTTCGAAATGAATAAATTGATATAATTTGGCCAAATAAAATCCGCCTCATCTTAGAAAATAAAATGTTGACGAAAATGATGAAATACTGTCACCGATCATTTAAAATTTTTAAAATTGTCCATTCAATCACCGTCTTTAGGTTTATCGTTTTTAGCCAAGTGGAAGCAAGAATATCCAAAAAGGCCAATTTGCTTAGAAAAGTGGCTTCTAAGATATTTGAAATAGCGGAGATCTCAAATATATATATACGGTAAGATTGGTAGAACACTTAGCAGGCTGTCTGGTTGAGAGATTTGGTCTCACTTTCTCCTAAAAATTTGAGTTGCTTCAAGTATGTATTAGTAAATAGAATTTTCGAAAAATATAAAATGTCGATACCAAGTTTTAATTGTACTAAGCAAGTACGCACTCACTTAGTAGAATACACGAAAATTTGTCTAGAACACGTGTGTGAAGTTTGTCCTAACTATTTTATCTGAGAATGTATTAGTAAAAATTATAAATCTCTCGTTATTATGAATTTTTTCCCAAACTAGTATTAATTTTGCAAGAAGAATAATTGAAAATGTAATATTGCCGAACTTAAGAAACCCGTAAGTCTACACAAAAAAAATTGAGTAGAAATTCAAAACCTTAAAGTTAAGTGACATAGGATAACGTTGCACAAGGCAGTACAAATACAAAATTTAAAAAAACAATCGCCCTGCTTAACCATGAATCGTACCCAAATAGCGATATACATTTTTGGGTAGCTGAGGACTATATTTAACTAAAAATATTAAAGCTCTCTTAAATCTATGAGATAAGCATCTTAGAACAGGGGTATTTTACCACGTTGTATATTTTAGTACAAAATTTAAATTTTAAAAAAATCAGTTCAAGAGGAGAATTTTTGTTTAACTTTCAATTTTGTACTAACATACAACGTGGTAAAACACCCCAGTCCTAAGTTACTTATCTTCTAGATTTAAGAAAGCTTTAATATTTTTTAGATAGATATAGTCCTCAGCTACCCAAAAATTGTATCCACGCTTTTGTCCGAAGTTACTTAGCTACTAGATATAAAGGATTACTTTTATTAATCGGAACATTAAGGTTTCCGTTCATTTACTTTAAACAAGTACATGCTTGTGTTTATCCCTTGAGTAAAATTTTGCACTAGTTTTTATTTGAATTGGAATATGCTTTGTAGTTGAATATTATCGTATTTAGATTTCTTGTCTTTGAGTTTTGGTAATTTTTCTACGTTTACTAATAAGACAAATAGCGTTTAACTAATTTAATGTCACTAATACAAACAAATTTATTTAGTATTCGGACAAACTTTACACTTTTAAACAGACGCGTGAAATTTGTCCTAAATATGTCCTAATTATTGTTTTTGTAATTTAGGACAAATTTTGGACAAACTTCACGCGAATTCTAAAGGGTTTTCCAATAAAAGGTTTCATTTTGATATTTAAAAAACGAGTATTTTTTAGGAGAATCAATTAATGTTTATTTTATTGTAAAGAAGAAGGTATGCCATTAACATTTGAAAACGATATCATCCAAATGACCGCCACGGCTACGCTTGCAGCACCTTTCATGATATTTTTCATGACCAATTCGCACATTTACGGCTGTATGTCCTCGGTAACTTCACGAATTCCATCTTTAAGGTCATGAATCGATTGTGGAGAATTGGCATAAACCTTATCTTTCACGTGGCTCCAAAGAAAAAAGTCTTAAGGTGTTAAATCACAAGATCTCGGTGGCCAATTGTGATCGCCTCTTCGAGAAATAACACGGTCATGCACTAGTTTGTAAGCGTGTATCGTACTATAATATTTTTAGTAATGGCCTAGTTTTTACTTGTCAAATGTCAAAAAATGACAGCTTCTAAATTGACAGCTGCCCAAATAGCAGGCTATTCAAAATGAAACATCTTATTGGAAAAACCTTTAGAACTGATGAAAGAAAATTATTCGTCCGGTTTATTATGTGAAAGTTGAGAAAGGTCGACTAATATTTGTTGCTATAAAAAAATCTATATAAAAATCAGTAAAAAAAATTAATTTTTAATCAAAACATATTTATTTTTCTCAGAGCCCACGGAATTAACTTGTCCATTATTGAAAAGCACAAAACATAAATATATTATAAGCGTTCACAAAAACAACACAAAACATAGAATATGGATTGTACATACTCGTACATAATTTGATCCAATACATTATATAATTTAGCTTTCAGCGGATTTATTTCAAAAATTTATGCCGAAAAACAAAAGCACAAACGAGAAAAGCTCATTTATAATTTAAATCACGTTTTTTTTTGTGTATCGATATGTACATATTTCAAAGTTAAACAAAAAAAAAATTCTAAAAATGTATTGCACGCGTTATTTACGTTTACATACAGATTTAAAAAGATAATTTTATTAAATATATATATTTATGTACACCTTTTTACCTTAAACAACTTTCTTACAGCTAAAGGTTAATTAATTTAATTGCAACCGCACACATTATATAGTGGGCCCATACATAAACTTTTATTAGTTTCGTCACATACGAACACATAAAATTGGTGATTTCATGAATAAATACAATTGGAAAATCGATATGAAAACTCGACATGAAAATAATTATTTTTATCTCGTACGTAATAGGTTTTCGACACGGAAACTAATGTATGTGTCCCACTGTCCAGTATTATTATTATTGTGTGATACGGTGCCTATAGAGAGGGCGGGTGAGAATGGAAAATTGGTGTATTTAAATGTATATAGCAATTTTCTCCTTCGCTTACATTCAATTTTCATTCAATTTGGGTAAAAAGAATTTCATGAATGACAAACCATTCAAGGTTTTATCCTCTTGAATGTATCCAGTGTACTGTCTTGTTGTTGTATACATATTTACTTTGGTTCATGCTGTTGTTTTCATAATAATAAGTATATGTACCTGATATACGGGAGGTATGGGGAAAAATTGAGTTAGAGGGTGGCACACAAACACAATGTGTATATACTATATATATACGAGTACATTCTAAAATGTGGATAAAATTAGAAAATATCGATTTTTCGGGTGTTTGTTGTTTTTGTAAATGGTTTGTTTATATTGTAGGTATGTACTGCATATACAAATGTGCGATGATGGTTTCTGTGTTGTGTTAAATTGTGCCGTGCGTATTAGACACATTATTTATCGCCAATGTGAATGCAAACTGTTTTATAATGTCTGTCGTAAAAATAGTGCTATTCAGAGCATAGAAATTGTATTAGCATTAAGGATCCCACACTCTTACTGTACACAAATATGTATACAGCATATAAACCGTAATAATCATAAACCATAAATCTAACTCCATGTTGTTTTTTGAGGCATACATGTTAGTTATACATTGTATAGGGTTATGTATTTTACTATGGTTATACATATCTATATGGAAAACTATAAATTCCCATTATATATAGTGTATATACTGTATAGTAATTTGCATGCGCAGAATTATAAAAACTTTTTGATTTTTGCTCATTTTCTCTGCGGTTTAGGGTTTGTTTTAACAAATTATTTTGTTTTCAATAATAATTTTCCTGTGCGATGTATAATTGAATAAGCTTTTTGGCAGTTGTTTTAACAATTTCAGTATCCGAACCTATCTCACTTGTGGACGTTGGATATAGTGTAGACCAACTTGAATTTTTATGGTATAACGAAGGCTAAATTATGATGAACTTTACTATTTGTTTTACTGAATTTAGGAGTTGTAATCTTAGAGATGTCAACGAGTGCTCGTCTGACTATAAATTCGATGTAGGCTGTTTCAGATTAATTGACCTATATGACGCCATCTTGAATAAGTCGGTGAAGCTTTCCCAATTAATTTAACTGACTGATTTTGACAGAAAATTTATTTATATATGTTGAATTAATTTTCAAAATTTGTAAATAAAACACATCCATGCGGTTAGTTTTAATTTTTCAGTATTATTATACAAATAATTAAATTAAATTAATTAATATTTTCGGTACATCACGCAAATTTGTTGTGTGCTTTTGTGAATTTCCCGGAAAAATCCGAAAACATTGTATATTTAACAAATGGTTTGTTAGCTTACAACTTCTTTGTTATATTGTTTGTCTGATAAAAACATTGGTAAAATTGGCAATAGATTTTGTTAAATTCATTAATTGTTTTAAAATTATGTTTAACCTCCTTAATCGGACCACCTTTCGGACCATTTAAAAATGGTCCGATTTAGAGGTGGTCCGATTATGGAGTTAACAAAAAACTTTTTGGTATTTCTCATTAAATGTTCATTTAAATAATGTACTTTAAGTACATCTATTGTATATATCACATTAATTCAATCATTTCGGATCCACTACTCTATTGTCAAAACCAGCTTTTTTAAACCATTTCCTAGTTTTAGGTATAAACCTAATTTATTCCTGAACACGCATCTATGACAATAATCTTTTTTGAGCATTCTTCAACGCCATTTGAATCATCAATATATTTACGATCAATCGATTCATTAATAGCTTACGGTAATTTTGTAACTTCTAATAATTTCCTGATAAAAGATTTGCAAGGAAAACGTCGTGGGAGAAAAATTTGAGTTGCTATAGATCATTTTGTTGCTTTTATTTAGAGTTCTCTCACCTCTAAATACGCTCAGATTTTATGCTTTAATGCATTTTGTATATTCAAAATAAATATACATACGTTTGTAAAAAATAAATAAAAGGGAAATAGTGGTCCATAGGTCCAATTTGGAGGTGGCTCGAAAAAAGATGATTAAAAAGGCGTTTTCTTATGACCAACTCCACGTATACAGCACTAAGAGTATTATACATTTAGAATTGGTCCGATTAAAGAGTGGTCTTATTAGGAAGTTAAACTGTATATATATATACATATATATATATATATATATATATATATATATATATATATATATATATATATATATATATATATAAATATATATATATATATATATATATATATATATATATATATATATATATATATATATATATATATATATATATATATAATATATTTTAATATTATTTTCAAAATTTTCGAATACTTTTAAACAATTATTCTTTAAAGACGAAGTCCGTTATTTTGAATTTTTACACCAACTTTAAAATCACATCATTGTGAAAGGATTCTTTTACTTTCAAATCGAATAGCATTCTTTTTGCAATGGACGTCAATGCTAATCCGCGAAGGCGTCTTTGTGACATTTTACTATGAGAATAACTTCGTTTCAAGAACAACTTCGTTCTACCTGGATTGTTGTTGATGGGATTGCCAAAATTAAGTCTACAAAATTTTTCTTTTTGGAAAATTCCTGGCACATACCGATATTTAAAATTAACTTATAAATTTCAGCAACACTTTTATTTTGAAATATTTCGGAACTATTTAAAAGGGCCAGGTCGTTTTGCAACGTTCATTGATCAAAATGTGCACTGTAGGAATCATTTAATGATTTTAATAAATTCGATGGAAAAAGTTGTTTCGTACTTACGGTTATTTGCGTAACAAATCATCCTTGTATTTGGGAATGGTATTCACGATTCTTGAGGAAAAGTTAAATGTAGTAGTTGATACTGTTGAGATTTGATACTGTACAATTCTATCGAGGGCATTTGTTCTTTTAGTCGAGTTTCCAAAAAATGATGATTTACCAGAAAGGGTTTTAAAATAAATTGTATATCCTTTATAAAATTTAGATTTATTTCAACGATCTAGTTAAAAAAACTAAATTCAAAAGATGCGCATTACAATGAATGAATTTTGCCAAAGCAAACTCTCTTCTTACTAGTGTTTGAACGCCACCACATTCTCCAGACATACAAATAACTGGTCCATAAAACCCAATATTTTTTTTTCAATTTTCAAGTCATTAATACATTTTATTACACGCAATGATAAAGCAACGGCTGTTCTTCCTGGACTGACATCGACAAACTCGTAAAATCGTTCTATTATTTCTTATTTAAAGCGTAACGAAAACAACAGAAGAGTTTTTCGCGACATGTCTGTTGTTTCATCCAACAATATCGACTCAAATTTAGAAGTAGATATTTCGGATTCTATGGGTTACTTCATAACACTACCAATACTATGAATAATTTCGTTTTGGAAACCGCTGTTTCTTGAAAAACTGCGGTAAATATTGCGCAAGTAGTTCATGAAAATCAGCGATATAATAAATTAACTCTTTGAAATTTCCCCTATTTCATAAATTAATACCCTCGTCATGTCTTCGAAATGGCAATTCTTGTTCTCCGAGTAAAGCTACAATTTTTATTAACATTTTAAAAATATTTCTGTTTCGCTTAACGATATCGTTGTGTAGTTTTATAGAAATATGTCGTTGTTTATGTAATATTAAATCCAGTCATATAATTCTGAATATCTTAAATGCTAAAGTATGTGTATTAAATGTTTGCCATATGTCATTTTCTCTTCTCAACCAACTGCTCTACTCAAATAGTTTCAACATCGGAAAATAGTTTATAAAACAATAAACATGGCCAACAATATAATTTATTTAACACTGCACTTCCGATCAACTATTCAATATTTTTGTAATCTGCAATGTTAAAATGCCGATTGAAAAGCTTTCCTTTTGGATGAACACTTTGTTGTTAAATTTGGTAAATCTGGCATTGGCCCCTCAAAAAATTATTTTTTTCGTCGAATTTTTTTCTGTAAAACTTTGACTGCACAATAGGTGCGTTTTTTTATTAAAAAAATTTTGGGTTCGAATACTGTATACTAGAGATGAATTTATTTCGATACTAGTGAATTAAAATATGAAGTTTAACATTAAATGTAATATTTAATAATAATATTTATCGTTAAAAAATTTAAATAATTTAGATTTTACTAAATAAATAAGAAATTTCTTATACAGTACAGTATTCGAACTCGAAAATTGTTGAATAAAAAAATGTTAGTCGTGTTTTTTATTCAAAAATTTTCGAGTTCGAATATAGTTCTGGATAAAAAAATTCTCGTTTTTTCAGTAAAATCCAAACGAATTAAATTGTTTATCAATAAATATGATCCATTTAATGTGAAACGATATATTTTAATTCCATATTACATTAACTTTATTTTTCAATGTTCTCGATAAAATCATAGTACACGAACTCGAAAAAAAAGGAAATTTTAAAAGGAAATATTTTAAACAAATATTTTTCATTATGTTTAGCCTAATACCTGTATTATTTGACAATAAACGTCGAAAGATATTGTTAGAAGTTGAAAATTATTTGAATAGAACTTAAATACAATATATTGATTAAATTAAATTAAATTTCCCAGTATTATTTCCGATATTCTATATAGGATTTGAAGTTTAATAAATAACGCACCTAATATTGTTTCTAAAATTTAAATTGATTTGCCTTTTTGATCAAAAATATTGTGACTATTACGCTAATATTTGTAAATAATATTTTTAGCATTTATCAATTCTACAGAGCAAGATGGAGTTTCTTTGTAAATTTACAAAAATCTTTGTAAAGCGATATTAGTTTTGAAAAAAAAATATCTCAAACTTATTGATTTTGTATTATTTATAAGATATTTGTAGTAATGATTCGCTGTATTTTATATTTTACCTATCCGTTTATCCAGTTTAAACTAAATATTAAAGGTATAACTTTTACAAAAATCAAATTGTTTTAATAAAATATTTTGTCAAATAAATAGAGCAAGCATACCAAATAAATTGTTTATGTAAGAAAGAGCTAGAACATCAGTCTCTTTGCTAGCACTGGGATTTTGCACAGAAGGCAAGAAGCGAGTTTATGTCCCTTTTTATAAGTATAAATTTGAACACTTGTTCGTTCATTCAAAATCATTTATTTTATTGCGATCTCAATTTGCTTGACTAAAATGTCATCTATCCCAAATTGCATTCGTTTGTGTCACTCGCGACTTAATTGCACTATATATGTATAAAAAGAACAAAAGTTACGACGATAAGCGATGACGCCTGTCAAGTTAAGATACACAGAAAGCATACGATGGTAACGAACCAATGTCGCTGGTGACAACGACAACATCGCCGAATTGTTTTTAGAATCCATTTTATCGCCAGCGTTGCATGGTTGCCAACTAATTTTTGCGACTTTGTGTTGATTGTTACAAATTTTTGGTTGTCAACCTTGTTTTAACCTAAGTTCTCGATCTCTCAACACAAACAAAATCAATTCGCTTTATTTAATTTAACAAATATGTTATTTGAAGAAAAATTGAGAGAGCTGGTGAGAGAAAACTTCATTATTTATGATTTAAAACACGTGAATTATCGAAATTACATAATATCGAATATTGACATAATATCATCATCGTCCAAAAATGACGTACATAGTAATTTTCTAAAATTTTTGAATGTTGCATCTCAATAAATTAGCCAACTGAATGAACCACATGCTGGCCACTTCCACATCTTTAATATTTTCATCATTGGCCACTTCCACATCTTTAATATTTTCATCATTGGCGATGAAAATAATCAATGCCCAATTGCCTGCGGTAGTTGTTGATGAACTGGAAGTGGAAACCTCCTCGTAAGTATTATAAATGAATAGTATAGATATGTATGTATTCTAGTCTTAATTGGAATTGTTAATGTTTTATTGGCTGTTATTAAACGAATTAAAAACAAATCGTTAATTTTTACAAATATATTTACTTAATTGGGTTAAATATTGTTTGTTTTTATTTTATGTACTGACTTTAGATTGAATTATACTTGAAATAAATAAACAATTTATTGAATTCATCAACAGTGCATTTTAATAATAGAATAATATAAAGAGATTCTTTCCATGTTTAGCACCGTGTTGCTGTAGCTCTTCATCCTCATCGCGCCAATCTCCAGGAATATTTTCTCTAGGGTTCCATTTTCTTCTCGGTCTATGAAGTCCTGTGGACAATATAATTCGCTTTTCTGTAAGGTTAAAAAATTGTGCAAAACTATAGTAGCCAAAATAACTTTCTCAGTATTGTTTAAATGTAGACTCAACGTGATGCCTAGGATTCCACATCTATTTGCTAATATGTATCTCAAAAATATTTTCAATTCTTATGGACGCATTAAATTTCTTTTTAAGGGATAGAAAGAGTCACCTACAAAGTAGTAGGGGAACTCTATAATGGAATTAGGTCATTTTAGCTTTGGGAATCTCAAGAGACCCGTCTGCTAATTGCTTGCTAAAATCGCTATTTTGAAATATACCAGAATCGATCTGGCTACCGTAGGCTCCGACATCGATAACAGTAAACAAGTAGTTTGCATTGCATACACCTAATAGTACCATGCTGTGGTGTCCCTTATAATTATAGTATAATGAATCTCTTTTAGGTGGACATTTAGACTGACATGTTTACCGTCAATGGCACCTATGCAATTTGGTAATCCGGTGTGGGTTTCAAATCCTTCCACGATTTTTGTCCATTCGAAAATATTCGGCTTGGCAACATAAAATTCACTGATTTTATATAAAGCATCACAAGTTTCTAATAGTATTTTCGAATGGTGGACACTTTCATTTTAAAGCTCCATGCTAAATTATAAATAATATTTATGTTTCTTACATTAGTGTAACAGTTAATCTGGATTCGATATTTATTGATTTTCTATGGGAGTACTTCTGTAATTCTGATTTTACTAGCTTAAAGTGCTCAATACTCATACGCGTCGCTTTTTGAAAATGTTCTGGGTCATTTGCTTTCATTTGAAGAAAACTTCAGCGAAAAAAGACGAGCTTATCTATACTCAGATTGACACTTCTCAGTTAAGAGCCCAAAGCCTATACGAGACACTATTGAATTATGATATTCGTAGATGTATATAAAGTTAGCCCAGGATTTATCCTAGAAAAACGCAATGGCAACAACATAACTATAGCGACACTTTTATATCAACTGTCAGCCCAGGATTAACTATCATCCTATAATTTTGTCCCATCCCAGGATAAATATGTCCTATAATGTCGCGACAGTTTCATAAAATTATCATCCCAGGAAATCACTATAATCTTGAATTTCGTACAAAACCATCTTACGAAAAAAAAGAATGCCAAACTTAAAAAACACCCGAGCTAATCCGACACTTTTACCTAATTGACTCTGGAGACGATGAGACTGCTGAAATAATTAAAAATATGTGTTATTTTGAAAAGCTCAATATTTTTTTAAATATGTAAATTATTTATTTATGTTGAATGTATTTTTCAGTTTATTATGTCAATTTAATTTAAAACATTAATGTTTAAACGTAATTTGTAATGATTTCACAACTTGTATTTACTGATTTAATTGTTATATGCATTATACATAGTTCTACCATGAGAGATACCTGTATTACCTGATGTACAATTTTCATTTTTTTGGGATACAATTCTGAGATAACTTTTTATACGTTATTCGTAGTTCAAGTAAACAATATAAATTATGTTCACCAATTTTATAATTTTCATCAACTCCAAATGTTTATATTTAAACACGAAATGTAGTTGTCGTTCTTGTGCTATTTGTACCTTATGGGATAGCGTAAATTTGATAGAACATAAATTTATTCTAATTATGACTGAAATCGTATTAAAATCGTATTAAACACAATTTTGTATAAGCGAGATAGTGTCCAAATTTATTCGGCGAAATAGAGACGTAAACTTGCTTCTCGTCTTTTGTAAAAAACCAGACTTATTCAATAAGCCGGTGTTTGGGAAACAGTGTATATACTCAAACATTAAATCCTAGTTTATTCACCTGAATAAGCTCTAATTAATATAATAGAAATCTGAATAAGTCACAAACGACCTCAAAGTCAAAGCTGTGTACAAACACAAAATTAAATTATAAATTCACATTTGTTTAACTATATGTACATACATATGTGTATATGTAAAATAGAGGAGATACATTACATTATGTATATAATTTTTCTAAAATGCTAACTACATATGTATATATATATATATTCAGATTTAAATAATAAAATTAATTTATACATTTATTACTTAATTTTTATCTTAAAATTATACAAAAACAAAAATTGTGTATATAACGTCTATTCTTTGGTGTGAGGCTCAACAGCAACAACAACAATATTAAAACCAGAACACCAGAACAATGGTATATAAATACATAAGTACATAATTATCATAAAAAAATCATTTTAAATTTCGTATACAACAACAAGAACGATATAAAGTTACAACTTTATTCGTGCCAACCGTCCAAACACTTTGTAAGTGTAACATTTAATTTTAAGATTAAAATCAATGCCATTATTCTAATGCTCTCCCACATCTATTTATATACTGTCTTCTGTCGGTTTCATCTGTTCTTATTGTGTACTCGTATATACGAGTAATTCACTATGGATAAATTGACCCTACCAATATTTTTGTGTCGAATTTTTATTTTGTCCGATTTGTCTAAATGGCGAGATTTGTTGTTAGATTAGTTGTTTGGATGTTATTTGTAAAACTTTTTACGTAATGTCGTAATATGTGAAAATATTTAGGTTTTATCGTTTGAATGCGGATGATGAAAATTGACAAATTGGGAATTGAAGTTTTAATAGGCTTTTTTGATTGTATTCGATTTATTTCGTTTATACAACTACAAGGGATATTTTTTATGCGGTCATTGTCCTCGAAAATTATCACCACCCTTTATATATACGAGTATGTACATAAATATATAATTATGTTACGCGACCTGTTCACCTTATTTTTTTTTTTTAGTTGATTGAAGACGGTGTGTGTGTGTGCATATGATTAAATGTTAGTTCGCCCTTACAGTCCCTAACCAGCGAGCGCGTACACAACATGTCGCACGTGCTTTTCATTTAATGTTGTGTATACAACGAACAATTTTCTCGTTTGAAAATCCACTTGAAATTTAAATTATTTAAGGGATATATTTATTCTTTGCCTTCAGTAATTTTAGTTAACGTTTCGGGGATTTTCTTGTTGCTGCTGGTTAACTAACCAAAAAATAAATATTTGAAAATCGAATTTTATGTATGCATGATTATCACAAAAATAACGAATCTTAAGGATGCGTGCACGGAAATTTTACCCCTCGGTATTTATGTGCATATAGGGTAAAAGTGAAAAAGGATAATTGAAGTTGTTTTCAGAGATGTTTTGCCGTCTTCGTACAAATATACGTTATTTTACAATCATGAAAAAACTAAAATTTTGTTGATTTTTTTCATTTATGTATAATGTCGGTATCGATTTGGATGCGAGCTGGGGGTTTAACGTATTTAAATAAATGTGAATAGCGTCACATGCGCCCAGTAGATCGTATCAATTAATAGTTTATTTGATAATATTGTCATTAGTGTTGTTAGACGATCGATTTTAGTGACAGAATTTTTATCATGTTGGCTTTTTGTTGACAATTAAATGAGTAATTGATTAGCCTAGTGTGTCATTAACAAAAAATAAGGCGATGGAATTTTTTTATGATCACAACGCCTGAATAATTACTAAAGAGTCATTCAATTCCATAAAAAAGTATAGGGGGTTTGGGGCCGTTTTCTTGAAATTCAATCGAAGAAAATAACCATCGACTTAGTAAAAATAAATAAATACGAAATAGTTAATTGCAGTATTCTTGAAACGATTCTCGATTGGTATAAAAATTTCATTTTCATATACGTACACACCTGTCAAAAAATAATTTTTTGGTAAAAATTATGTCTTATGCCATTCATCACTCATTGAGTAATTATAGTGTTTATGAAATTGTTGAGAATTATTTCTAAATTGATATGAAATCTAAAAAGCTGAGGTTGAAGCATACAATCATAGATTTTATAGAAGCTAAACCCGATTTAGTCAAACAAAAACTAAATAATAGCTTGATATATACACAAACAAGCCGCCATTATTAGAAAATGCTTCAAATAATTATAGCGCTATTCCCAGTGCTTTTAAGTCTTGGTATAGAGTTAGAGACGATTTAAATTTTTATTTTTAACATTTTGTTAACAATATTTTTTTGAATAGTGTTGGCACGATATTAAAACCAATGTGAAGTTTAAGCTAAGTGTCATAAAAAAAATATGCGAGGGGGTGGAGGTGGTTAAACAACAATAATTATTTATAATTGACCAAATTAACGAGTCTGCAACACATAGATGAAGAAGCAATCGTCGAAGCAGAAGTAACCTAGTACAGTGTGAGAATTGTCGTGGTATAGTTCTCCTTTGCACAGCATACAAGATACTGTCCTACATTATATTGGATAGAATCACCCCTCTATCGGAGGGCTTGATTAGTGACTATCATCTGCAGATGATTCTATCTAAATATTATGAAATATCTATCACCGTACATCAGGTGTTCCTGGATTCCTATGACTCGATCAATTGAGAGAGTTTTTGGTCTACTCTGAAGTACTTAGGAAGGCCAACAAAATTTGTACGACTGTGTAGAATGACAGTTACACAGTCTCAATGATGTGTTAAAGTTGAGAACGGCATCGAGAATTTTTGAAGTAAACTCGGGTGTTCGGCAGGGAGATGCTCTGTCCCCGATACTTTTTAATCTCATGTTGGAGTACACCATACGTAAAACTGAAACACCTCAGCGCAACATCTTATATCGCCAATCCAATCAGATGCTTGCATATGTAGATGACATATAAGTGATTGGACTGAATAGCAATGGAGTGAAGGAAATATTTGATTTACTTGTAGAATTTTCAGCTTCTGTTGGACTCCAGGTCAATGAGTACAAAACTAAATACAGGATCTCCGGTCATAGAGAGGTTTTAGTAGTGGCCACTACACGTTTGAGGGAGTGAGAAGGTTCAAATATTTGGGCTCTCTATTAAAGCACGGCTGGTATAGCCTTGGTTTGTATCCTCTAACGCCACTGCTAACCTCTAAATACCTATCAAGTGCCGTGAGGCTGAAACTTTACAAAGCGTTGATCAGGCCCATTGTTATTTTTGTATGTGAAATTGGCGCTGACGGATGAGTACGAGACATGGCTTCTTACATTTGAGAGAAGAATCATGCGTGTGACTTACGCGACCCAACACGCGAAATAGATGGTACATACCGAGCTCTGTACAATGTCGAGATCAGAGATCTGATGAAGATCCCCGCATTGTACATGAAATAAAATCTCAGCGAGTATACGCTGGTTCGGTCATGTTCTGCGTGCTGATCTGGAGCGAATTGTGCAACGATCTCTGAACGAAGAGCCACCATATGGTAGGCGAAGAGGTCGCTGCTGATGACGATGGCTACGCGATGTAGAGAACGCCTTGTCTTCTTCAGACTGTCTAAGATAGTATGAAGACCATGCTCGGATTGAAACCGTTGGATCTAAATTGATGGTACAGTAAGAGGCCAGTAATGGCCTTTAAAAACTGTCATTATTACTATTTATTATTATGTTTTAGCACATAAACGTAATGTTGCTTCTCAATTAATTCCGAACGATTGACGCAAGCCATCAAGAAGATTCAGTCACAAGAAATATGAGAGAAAATAACCAGATAATGGAAAATTATAATGCCGAAAACTGGAACTCCTTAGATAATTGATCATCGCAAATAAACACAGTAGTGCGGCAAAGGTCCGAATTGCCAATAGTATGGATAAAATTGGGGAGATACTGGTAAAAACTGATTAAAATAACATTTAAATAAATCTGTTTTATTTAAAACAAGCTTTTTACAACATTTTTGATCGTTGAATTTTAATTTGTGAAATACCGTCTTACTGGTGTTTGCTGTATTCTTCTACCAGCAAGTAATATAGAATTTACTTTTGTACTAAATCGCATTTTTAATACTCTATTCACCCTTTAGATGATGATTCTCGTTGGTTTCTGGAACTCATTATAATCACTTTCTGGAGTTCCATCTTCGACCGTCGATATAGGCGCAATCATCCAATGTCTTAAAACATATCCAGAGTCATCTTAAAAAATCGTCCATCAAAGAATGAAGATATTTAAACAAAATAACAAAAAGTTTATCTAACAAATATAAACTTCCAGCTTACCTGTTTACAAATTTTTTATGGGAGAACATTAGAGTTATTCCATATATAAAACTGTTATATGTCGAACCAGGATATTTTGCATTGACATTTATAATTCTTAAATCTACATCGCATATCTACAAATAAACACACGTAGTTAAATTTCTATTAACGTAGACATGCTCTGAATATTCTGTTGACGTATAGACATACTTTTGAAATTCTTTAACAGAAGGAATAATTGCCACATGAGGGTAGTCAATACACCCCACAACTCCTGGAAATCTATAATTTTCATAAATTTTGAAAAAACGTATTTAATTAGTATTTCGTGAAATTATTTATTAATACTACAGTTACTTTTGTCTTGCAGTTTTCAATTCATCGAGATTTCTATGAAATCTCACTTTATTTTCGAAAAATCCGCTGGCATGAATAGCATTAATAATTTCACCAATACTTCTGCTTTTGGCCAACATCCTGCTGATAACTTCCGAAGCAAACACCTATTGAACAATTTGTTTACGTGTTCCAATTAATGTCTCCATCTATTATAAAATAATAAGTTTACCGTTTCTTCTACAGTTAAAGTAACATCTTGAGGTTCTCTTTTAAAACCTGTCTTCGAACTCTTCTGCCTGGTGCATAGTGTTACGGCTGCATTGAATACCAATACGTACCATCAATGATGATCAGCGTAACGATGACAATTAATATACTTAATTTTATTTACAACAAAAACAAATGCATTTTGTTTATCGTTTTCGGTCATTGACCCGCTTTTTATTGTTGTATTGCTTTCCCAAATCGGCAAAAATAATTATGTATATTATTCCTATACTTATGTATATAAGTGATGTATATATAATATGATCTATATACAGTACATAGTGTATCCAGTTTATATACGTTTACAGTATACGTTTACATTTACATATATCAATGTTTGTGTTTTTCTAGAACATATAGAAAGTGGTTCGATTGTTCTGCAAATCTGGTTGGCGCGTAAAGATGAATTAGGGGAAATTTGAGGTATATAGTATATACATAAGTACATAGTAAATAATAGAAATTAATTTATCTGGTCAGCTATACATGTTAAAATTTTCTTTTGATGATTTAATTTGGTTTGAGAGGTCAGTAAGCACACAGTTTAAATATACTAGCTGCCTTTACAATCAATAACCAAAAAATATACACATATATTAGCTGCTCCAATTGTGGATTATTTTCTTTGGAATATACTTATTTTTAAATTGGGTAAGTTATCTTTGACTTTATATGTACTTGTGCATACACGTGTACTTATATAGAGCATTTTTTCTACTATGTAGCAAAGATAACCAAGAAGAATTCATTGGTGTAGATGACCTCTCAGCTCTACTTTAAAGTAGCGGATGAATTAAAAGTAGCGGAGTAAAAAAAAAAAAAAAAGCTTTTGGCGCAATAGGACCAAAATTATAGATTCACTCGATGTAAGGCAGTGTTCTTCACACCTATAAATATTTAAAAAGCCATTGGTGTAGTTTTTAATTAGTGTTACAAGTGTACTCGTACCTATATAGTAAATAGCTCATACCAAGAAAATATTGTGATTAATAAAAAAATTCTATATACCATATTCCGTATAGTCGTATTATGTGTTTGCATAGTATGATTATGTATGTACCTATATACATATTATGTATATTTATCAGTAAATTATATTTATTAGTGAAATTTTGATATATTAGTTCTATTTTATATATATAAAAATATATTTAGTTAAGTTCTTATATATTTCATATAAAAAAAAAATAAGTGATTACAAAAAAAGGAATAAAAAAAAATAGTATGTAGAAATTTACATAAGAAAAAAAAAGTAATAAAGTAATAGTGGTGTTATAGTGATTCAACAGGTTTACAGCACGGACCAAAACAGGGAGTACTCTTTGCGGACGTCTGGTAAGTTTTCTTTACATAATTATTTTCACTGCCGTATTCTATTACTGTTTATTTTCTTATGGAAATACAAAAAAAATAATATTAACAATTTGTATCACAAAATATTTAAGAATATTTTATAATATATTTAAGAATTTTGGTTTAGTAAAAAATTTACGAATAGTTAGTGAAAATATACAAAAAATATCTATAAATATGTTCAATACTTCTGAATTATAAGTTTAAATTTAAAAGATATGAAGTGATTTTTTTTATTTATGGTGATGTGATGGTCAGAGATAACCCATGTATATCAGTGTTATTTTTTTTATTGCACGTAATATAATGTTTGTTCCACCATTCAAACTAAGTGGCAAAAGTAACCCCCCAAGCCGTTGAACCTACCCGATTTAATACAATACGTGCAGCCACTTTAGTATGGTCGGTAACAATAGCCGAGTGGGATAAAATAGTCCCCAATTCATTCAAACCAGTTATATTTATAATTTAATTGATGGTTTTTGTTAAATATTTTGATTACAAACAACACCCGAAGACAATATTCTTTGATGATAAGGAACACAGAAAATTTTAAATTTATTGACAAATAAAATATTTTTTAACATATAGGGATCACCAATTCACCACACGACGAAAAGACGACTGCGATGAGAGTGGGGTATATAAAATTCGATATGTATCAAGAATACGGCAAAGTGTATGCCATTGATTTCTTCAGAGAGATTTTTGATTGAATTGAATTTCAAGTATAGGGCTCCCGATGGCATATCCATTATAGTTCTGTATATATGATACACGAGAATTTGTTTTTAATCTGAAATTTGATGTTCGGCATTTCTGCATCATCCTTGAAAGCCGATCTACTTTAAAATACAACACTGGGGCATTGAATTATCTAATTCTATAGTTTCGCCAATTCCAATTCTAATTCAATGAAAAATGTCTGCGCAATCGAAATTTAGCATCTAAATAGCAAAAATGTAAAGGTTTTGGCTCTCAGTTTCAGAGAACTATAATTTTTCAAATTTAATTTAAATTATATAAAATTCTGTGCAAAATGAATTCGATATTAAATTGAACTTTGGATTTTTCTGATAATATTGGAAAAATCAGAATTCATTTTGTTAGAATTGATTTAATGATACCAAAAATTCTTACCAATTCCCTTTGTCTCTGCTGCTTATAACATTCGATAATTTATTGCTGAAACTCGACCAAAAAAAATTTCCTCTGGGCGTAACAACCAAACAAATTATTTTACCCAAATATTTTAAGAAAAAAAAAACTTCAATCAGAATTTCCCCTATACCTACTTACTACTTTACGAGTAGGTACAAAAAAAATGAAAACAAAAGTTTTTAAATTTACCATACAATCCAATTAAATATGTAAAATTAGAATAAAATGTTTTACACACACATAACGTATCGTAAATATTTTCACTTTTCATATTTTGTTATGTACATCAATTTTCTAGAATTTCCTCTCGATGCCACACACAATACAGATCTAAATTGCAACATAAATGGATTTATGAAACAATAGGAATATTTTTATTACTCAAAACAATAGGCCCGTATCACCTTAGGGATCAAGTGCATCATCATCACGATCGTCGTTATTGTATTTATATATACCACTAGGAAATAGGCAGAAAGTGGGATAGGGTTATTCGGGGGGTAAAAGTTATTGTTTTTTTTGTTTAAAGTTGATATATATATATATATATATATATATATATATATATATATATATATATATATATATAAGGGTTGGAAATATATATTTCCATTTGTTTCTACCCCTTAGGAAATCTATTTTTCATTTATTTTAATTTTTTTTTTATTGTAATGACGTATCCTCAAGTCTATATATAGTTGGATAGCATTACAATGTTACGAATAAAGAAAAATTAAATAACCCCTTCCGTATATTTTATATATGATACCGCGCGCTACTGCGCTGTATATACATACATAAACTTGTAAATTTTTAATTGTTGCTATATACAATTTTATTGCCTCCATATTAAAGAATAAGAATAGAAAATTCCCATTTTATAATTACACCAATACAATATACAAATTGAAGACGTTACCTATTTTCTTATGGGATTACATACTCGTACATATATTTAAGTGCATACATAACTTTTATTAAAAACATTAAACTGTTTTATTTGCACAATGATAATAGTTTTATGATTGTTAGAGAAATTGATGTGCTATAATTTCTGTATTTCGAAACAGCTAAGATAACATCACACAATGTGTAATACAACTAATTAACGTAATGGTTTGTGTCAGCTCCACCAATTTCTGTACACACATCATGAGTAACAAAAACATTCTAAAAATTGGGTGAAACCGTGTAGATTTCTAACATTAGGGACTTAACTCTGTCGGAGTTACAAATCATATCCTTAAAACATATTAGCTACGAAAAGCGATGAAAAGCTTGTTACTGGACTATTTTGCAGAATAAAAATATGTTTGGCGCCTATAACATATTCGTGTGCCAGTTATCATATTCGTGATGGTGATATGGATCTACATCTAGCAGAATCGTTCGACTATACGTTGAACAATTCAAGGCTTGACCGGATAAAATAAATTCTATTGTTCATGCTTTGTTCGTAAACACACCAAGTTCAGTTTGGCTGAAACTCAGTACATAACTGAGCAAGGGTACCTCTGAAAACAGAGCTATTGCTTTAAATGTTGTAAAAAATCTATATACCTACTCATAACTAAGTTCAAACAAAAAAGAATTCTAGAAGTCGTATAGACTCAGCTTCGTCGTATGTGTAGTGCAATAAATAAATAGTTTAGAATTAAAATTATTTAAAATGCATCGCAACGTTGGTGAAAAGGACTGGGAATTCATATTATCGATCACTCGAAAACTGTTGAGTGGTTCTCCAATTTCCAACCATTTTCTTCTAGAATTTTATAACGGTGAACAGCAATTTAGAATTTTTTTTAAGGTATAGGTGATAGGTGATCTGCGAGTTTCCAGATTGGTGTAGCTGAAGACTTAGGGATCGATCAGCTCACTATGTCGGAAACCATTACTGATGTTATTGACAAAGTTAATCAGAAAACAAATTTATTGTTCAAAAGGTTGTCAGTAGCTGAAGAGTGGAGGGAATAATTTATAGCTGCAGGGCAAAAAAGGTATTAGTTTCCATGAGCAATTGAAGCTGAAAATTACACGTGTTACGATATTTAAACCTCCCATCCATAAGGTTTAGATCAATTTCGATTATTTCAAATAAATAAGAAATGAATGCATATATAACATTACGCCAATAAGAATTCTGTGTCAGATTTCATCTATGAAATTTTAAAATTGAAATGAAATAATTAGTGTAGCTCGCACCAACGAACATACCTGCTATTTTTTGTGTATCCAGAAAAGGACAGGGAAGACCGGTGTTAAGTTTTTACACAAAATGTACAAATTACTGCGAGTGTACATGATTTCTTTACAGTATATTATTCAAGCACAAAAACCATATAGATCCTAGTATTTTTCAATATTGGCCACTTGAACTATCAAAATTCGTATTAGACAGTATTATATAAGGGATTGGACTCCACTGTAAAGTCTCGAAAAATTCACAAAAACCATGCAAATCGTATGTAAACGTTGGACTCAAGCCCAAAAAATCTAAGAGTTTTGGCCCTATAGACATTAGTATTTTTGAATAGTAGACAGTTGGGCCTTTCCAAATTGGTGCAATAGGTTACAAAGGGTTGGGCTCCGCTGAAAAATCGTTTTACTCGAGCGCACTGAAATCTCAGAATTTTTACCATAAAGACATATTGCAAATCGTATGTATGTACACGTATGTGAAATCCAGAAAACCCTTTTCAGGACTAGGAAATGGAAATTGCTTCAAATCACAAAAATTTCTTTGAATTTCTAATCTATATGTGAGAATGTGCGAAGACTTTAATAAAAGTTCCATTTCATCCAACAAGTATCCATTTTCTGTGTTTCCAGTATGAACACTGCCTCAAAAGGATTCTCTGGAGTTCGAGGGAATTTACTAGATTTACTAGATTTTCAAAACGGTCATCAGTTCAAAAAATTAATTTCTTTTGTTCGTTTATGCTTTCTTTCGGGTATAATAATCCTAAATTGTTCTCATGAAATGTTTGCCTCTTTTTTATATGTTCAAATATTGCAAATCATTTTATATCTGTATCTTGTTTTAATATTTCTCCAATCCGGGTTTAACCTTTGTGAAATGATCATCAAACTCTCGTGAATTTATAACTAAAATAAACGCTGTGCAATCCTGTCCATCTCTGCCAAAACCAATGCCTGAAGTTACAAATGAAGTTAAAGTATTGGGGTTACAATGGCAGACAACGACTGACACATTTACATACTACCTCAACCTCGAACAAGCAGTACCAACAAACAAAAGAGCGATATTATCCGAAGCTAGCCGCAACTTCGATCCGTTTGGACTGCTGTTTGGATATTTGTCGTTAAAATTAAAAGTTGTTTTCAAATGTTAAGGTTGTTGGAGTTGGGATGGGATCACGAACTGCCGTTGAAAGTTTGGGTAACTGGATGAAAATAAGAAACGAAATAACAGAAATTTCGACTCTGAAGATACTTCGATGGCTTTATATGAACGATGCAGAATATGAATTACACAGATTCTGCGATTCTAGTGAAACTACATTCGCAGCGGCAGTCTACCTTCGCACATTTTTTATACCACGCCTCGAGTTGAATGGAGCTTAACTTTTAACTCAATTGATTAAACACCTCCAGTCAATCTTCAATATTCCAACCAGTCAAGTTTTCTGTTAGACAGATTCCACCATCGTATTACATTGGATATTCGAACCACCGCTAAAATGGAAGACACACGTGGCGAATCGCGCGAGCCAAATATTAGAAGTGCTGCGACGAGATAGATGGGGACATTAAATCCAAACACAACCCAGCAGATTGTGCGACGAGAAGATCAAACCCAACCGATTTAAAAAATCATCTGCTTTGGTGAAAAAACAGCAAAATCTTTGGAGTCAGCGGAAAGTTTTCCACGTAAGGTGATACCCGAACCCAAAACTTTGCCGAAAACACTCACCAGACGATATATCATCGTGTGCAGTTTGTCAAAACGATTATCATCCTTTATATAAATGCCCAAAGTTTAAAGAATGGACAGTTGAAGAGAGACAAACCTTCATGAAGACTGACAATCGCTGCTTGAATTGCCTTAGTAAAACCCACAGAATACTCCATTGTCGATCAAAAGGAAGATGTCACAAATGTAAAGGAAATCATAACTCATTATTACACCGAGATTATGATGCCAATACGTCAACGAGTGAAACCCAAAAATCAGAGATTATCAACCACGAAGAACCGTTCAGGGTTTTATTATCCAGTAATCCATCGTCATCACTATAGACACTTTCTTATTCAGTAAGAAAATTCAAGATTTAATAGTTATAGTAATTTGTTATTGTTTTGGGAACATATTTTTGTAGTTTAGTTTTCAAGTGATTTAAAAGAGAACAGAAAAGAACATTATTTTCGGGAAGAACAAATTGTTCCAAAGAAGAACAGTTCTATGAAACTTACTGAAAAGTTCATCATTTTTCGATTGCAACAAATATTTCATCCATTTATCACTCACTCAAAAGCAAATAGTAAGCAAAAAGTTCATCGACCGAGTCAATCAAATTGAATTGAATTTGAAAGGGTTATGCTATACATGAATGGTAACAGAAATTTAAAAGTACGTATTAGTGAAAAAACGACAACAGCATGGATTTAGAAGGTTTTCCTGATACAGATTTACACTGAGAAGCATGATATACCTGCTAATATTAGTGCTATTAGTGCCCGTATTAGTGTCTCCATTAATTACAATAATGATTCGATACCAAATTTAAGTCGACCTTGCCAAGTACTCATATAGTAAAATACACTAACAATTATCTAGCACTAATTCAGGACCAGTTTTCGCGTATTTTATTATGTGAGTACTTAGAAAGGTCGACAAAAATTTGGTATCGAGGAATTTATTTGACTACTATACTAATCCCCATAACTCGATAAGTTTCCCAGCTTGGACTAAGAAAATTTAACTATAGTTGGAACTCGCTGACAGACGCTGCGTAAATATTATACAAAATAATTTTTTTCAAGCTTCGATCGTCCTTAAACATAAAATTAAAGTTGCTAATTGCATAATCATTAATAAATTCATAATTCTATACCAACCTTCCTATTTTATTTTTAAATTTTTTTTATAAATTATAATTAATTATTATCATTAATTTGCATATTAAAACAATAAATTGTTTTTCTCTGTTTTAGAATATATTTATATGTCGCGCAATAATGAGATTACTTTCGTTGTGGCTGTTTACGGTGAAACATAATAGCAAAATAATGAAAATTCTTAGCACAGAGCTTTGTTCGTGTATACATGTATGCACATATTTCTGTATATATGGTGAATCCATTGAAGTGTTATGTGTTCAATGAGCCTTGGAATCAATTGATGATCCAGAAATGGAAATTGGGATAATATAATTTTCATGGTTAATTTGGCATTTCTATATATAGGGTGTTTGAACTGATTACATATTAAAGTGAAATTTAGGGGTTAAAGTTTATGTATATGTACACTAAAAATATAATAATTATGAGAATAAATTTAATTTTACTTTCATTCAATTCAAATACAATTTTAATTTTATACGAGTATATATGTGAACATAAACTTGACTTCTTTGAAGAAATAATCGTTTGTAAGTCGCAATATCGCTAAACAAAACAAATTTGAATTTCAAATTATTTTAGTTCCTGTTACTAATTGCTCATGATCAACGCATTTATTTACGTCTTATTCCAAAATAATTAGCCTACATATATACGTAGACAGGTGATATAGCCTATGAAATTACAGAATTTAAAGAGCTCCTTTTGTGCATGAATGAGTATCGGCTCTTGGAGAACATCGACCTGAGCACAACGTCAGATCACTGTTGATTAGCCTTCTCAATTGGTACCGCATTTTTCAGCAAATGGAAATTTATAATTTTGGACTATTAATCATTTACGTGGACACGCAGTTATTCATCGAATTATACTCAAAATGTTGAAAATATCATTCTATTTAAATACTTCATTTTTAGTAACATTTTCGGGCGATTAATCTAACCCAAATTTGTTAGGTAATTTTTCACTAACCTTCATTTAGTTTTGGGTAATTTTAATCCTTTTTCGTTTGTTGCGTATAATGAAAATATATCTGCGTCACTATTGTGGTGTAAATTATTAACGCAGCCAAATTACTCAGAAACAAAACACATTTTCTAAGGCTCTCTATTGTCCGTATTCTGAGTAATCGATTATAAAACCTTACTATGCGCCCGCAAGTACATTTTTCTAAGAACTATCAAATATGGGTATATAGCAGTAATGAAATACGACGGTGGTCATGTAAGCAGAATCATATAGGTTTTCGTTTCGTGGAACCTAACTTCAAGTCCGATTGGGGTCAGAAGAAAAGAATTCAACAAAACTAAGCTATATACCGGGTGTTTCTTTTAAACTGATATGATCAAATATCTCGAAAAATAGCCACTCTACGGAAAAAATGTCCATATTCAAAATTTAATCATACCGCGGGGGAAAAATATTAGTGCAAAAAAAATAGTCTCCCACCTCCGCTTTGTAGGTGGGGCGGGGATAACTTTTAAACTAAGATAGGAAGCCATATTTTGTATTGCAGATACGGATTCTACAACTAAAAGTACGTATGATTTGAATGGAATATTTTGTTCGGTTCATGCTAGATGGCGTTGTAATCAACGAAATTCAATTTTTTCAATTTTTCCTTCTTAGAACAAAAACATCACGTTTTGGAAATACTCGAATTCACATTGGAAATACTCGAAATTCGTCATCAAAACAATTTATTCAGTTTTGTAAATCACATTTAACGTTTGTGTTATTTCTTATCTACATGTTTTTCGTAATTGCAAAATAAACGACAAAATACTTTAGAATGGAGCGTTTAACTGTGTCAGAGAAAATTGAAATGATTCTGGTTTATGGAGAAGCTGGCAGAAATCTTGAAAATGCTGTTGCTATTTACGCTCAACGTTTTCCGGATAGGATTCGTTCACGTGCTTCAATTGGCCGTACTATCAAACAATTTATTACTGATGGAAATGTTCAACCGAAAAAGAGGACCCGTAGAGCAACAGTCACTGGAGAAAATAATAAAATTGCTGTATTGGCAGCAGTGACTCATAATCATCATATTAGTACACCAGAAATAGTTCGCGATTCCGGATTGCCCCTCACCAGTGTTTGGAGAATTTGAAAACGGCACAAGATCTTCATGGCGTTGATTTCCAAAATCGGGTAACTTTTTGTCAATGGGCACGTGAACAAATACAATAAAACCCCATTTTTTTTCGTTGCGTAATGATCTCCGACGAATCGTCTTTTATAAACCATGGAACGGTTAATCGACACAACATGCATTATTGGAGTGTTACAAATCCGCACTGGCTTCGTCAAGTTGAACATCAGCGTCCTTGGACTGTCAACGTGTGGTGTGGAATAATTGGCAACAAACTCATAGGCCCCCACATTATTGAAGGCAACTTGAATGGTCAAATGTACCGAAACATTTTGGAAAATGAACTGCGAATATTAATTGAAAATTTGAGCTTAGAAGTGAGACGGAACATGTGGTTTCAACATGATGGTTGTCCTGCACACTTTTCGTTGATGGCACGTGAAATACTTGATCGTGATTTCAATGGTCGCTGGAACGGTAGAGCTGGTCCGATAAATTGGCCCGCCAGATCACCAGATCTTACTGCGCCAGATTTTTTATTTGTGGGGCTACCTCAAAAACAAAGTTTACACACAAAGACCAACAACACGTGAGAGCATGATTGAGCGAATCAGAAATGCGTGTGCTGAAATTCAACCAGACACACTTCTCAGTTGTGTACAATCATTTGAAATGCGGATTAATAAGTGCATTGAAGTCGCAGGCCATCATTTTGAACACTTATTTTAGATTTACAAAACTGAATAAATTGTTTTGATGACGAATTTCGAGTATTTCCAATGAAAACGTGATGTTTTTTATTTCAAACGTATTGCAGAATCGAATGCGTGTGTTCTAAAGAGAAATTGACAATTAAATTTCGTCGATTACAACGCCATCTATCATGAACCGAACAAAATATTCCATTCAAATCATACGTACTTTTAGTTGTAGAATCCGTATCTGCAATAAAAAATATGGCTTCCTATCTTAGTTTAAAAGTTACCCCCGCCCCACCTACAAAGCGGAGGTGGGGGGACTATTTTTTTTTGCACTAATGTATTTCCCCCGCGGTATGATTAAATTTTGATTATGGACATTTTTTCCGTAGAGTGGCTATTTTTCGAGATATTTGATCGTCTTAGTTTAAAAGAAACACCCGGTATAATACAAAGTGATCATAATAAAAAAATGTTTATGCCTAGCTGAGAGTTGAACTCAGGTGCATTAGGTCGAAGCTCCTTATGTATATACCAGTACACGAATCCGTCGTGTATTCTTGTTATCGGATTAGAAGATCATTTACATCTAACGGTTTCGTAAACTTTGTCGATTTTGGTTTATTGGTTCTCTGAATTCCACTTTTGTTTAAAATCTAATCTGGACATGATTATAGAGCTCCTATTATCATCGTATTGGGTATCCGGGGTATTCGTCATAAGTGCGTACATGATACAAAAAATAAAATTTCTGATGCACACAAATTCACAAAGTTAGCTGTATGCGTTGAAATATTCACTACTCGAAATATAATTTCATCAGTATTGACGATTGTAAAAGTAGGCTAAGCTCCTCTCGCGGAAAAAATGATTATTTAAAAGAACGATCCATTTGAAGTTTTTGTATTCGAAACTAGGTGGCTGTGTGTTTTTAAACGTCAATGGATAGATATTTTTATTTTAAACGTTAAGGGATAGATAGATTTATTTTAGAAAAATTCCGCTACGTGGAATCCGTGATGCTCCAATCGCCAATCCGGTGAAATTTTATTCGAGTTGAAAAGCCGCGTACATGAACAAAAAAAAAATATTCTGGTTGCACTAAAATTCACCACGAAGTTAGATGTCTGAGTTGAAATATTAACTCGAATAAAATTTCACAAGGATAGCCATATTAACAAAACTGAAAATTATATTTGTGTTGCTATTTTTTCGTCAATGGAACATAGTTCCTTTATAAGACATTCAAAAATACCAACTTGTTATATTTCAAGTAGTGAATATTTCAACTCATCCAGCTAACTTCGTGGTGAATTTTTGTGCACCAGAATATTTTTTTTTATATCATGTACCTTCAACAGTTTTTAATACGCTGATATCCGAGTCAAAATAATAAGGGAATATGTACAAACCAAATTTTCTGATGCGACCACCATTTAAACTTCCAATAAAAGATTTAAATGTTGGAAGAGCATTTAAATTTATTGAAACAAAGTAATGGTGCAGTAAGCGAAATACATATAGATCCTAGTATCTACAACTATAGCCAGCAGGTGCGTTCTACTGGCGAAAATAGATTTACAATAATTAAAAACCACTGGGCGTATCTCGCTCAGATCGATACAAACAATCTGTTTGCTGTTCGTTTGGTTAGTTTCACTAACTCATCTAAGCGTCTGCACGATTTCAATTAAAAAATATTCAATATTCTAGTTTTGATCCGACAAATCTGAAACCTGTCAAATAGTTTATACCGAATGAGGTCGAATGAATTTCAGAAATACAAAACTACATTGGCTACCGATTTAAATAAGGAGCACAAGTCTTTTGCTGAATTGATGATTATATTGAAATAATTAAATTAGAAATATTTTTACATAATAAATATTTAATCGGGTCACCCGGGTGGGGATACCTGGGTATTCGTTTTAATAACTATACCGGGTTATCTACCGGATACTAATATTTTCCGGTATTAACGAGCCTTAGAGATGATTTAATTTGGCCCATTTAGATATATATAAGACAGTATTCATGTTAGTTTCAAAGATTTAAAGAAACTATATAGAAAAATTATCTTCGAAAGAAGCGGTAGTATAGGGGTGAATTGTCTAATTTAAATTTTCTTAAATAACTTTAAAAGTTTGTAACGATGTTACAAGCACCTATAGGTATCATAGAGGTAATGAGTTGGTGAGTGTATCTTACTCGATCGTTCTTCCGTCTGCTTTGAGAGTTTGGATGCAGATGGCAGAATGGAACAGTTAGAAGGAAAAAAAATAATAATATTAATAAATCGAAAAAAGCAAAAACGAAGAGAAAAAAATTTTCTTTTTGGGTTGGAGATTGCAAGCGATAACATCATCCGGAGGAGAAAAAAAAAAACTGACACCTGTACCAAAGACAACATAATTACGAGGGGATAAAAAGAAAAACAACAAACTGAATATAAACTGTGTATGTATAGTGAATGTTGTGAAAAACTAAATAATAATAATAAATAATATAAAATAAAACATAAAAATCCTAAGTATTATGCTAGGTCAAGAGGTGTGGTTGTGCTATAACAAAAAAATAAAATAAAAATAAAAATATAAAAATAAATAAACTTGTATACTCGTTATATTTATATATATATATAATACGAGTACTTCAACCGTACACGTGCGCGCAAAGCGGTCTACGTGGTGTCTTGTCAAACCAGGGTCTGGTTTGTTTCTGAAGGAAATCGAAGCATCCAACTGATTCCACGTGTATGTCCTCGGTAGGCGTTGGTGGATGGTACCTGATTGCTGTGCGCCATTACGAGACGTGGTTATCCATTTTTCTTATCAGAGTGGGAGCGAGGCTGTACATTTTTGGAAAAACTCAACCAAAAGTATCATCATAGGAAAATATCTTTTTTTTTTGAAAGAAAATTTTTAAGAAAAAAAAAAACAAAAATAAAAACCAGAAATAATGAGTTCGTAAGTTAATAAAAAAAATTGTGATTAGGCTAATTTTTGTGTTATTTAGTAGTTAATGATAGTTTTTCTTTATGGTTATATATATACAAAATTAATATTTTCTTCCAACATAACTAGGGTTCGTGGTGTTATTTTTTGTTTATTTTTAGATGGGCTAAGGAGAGTACGTCGAGCTCAACGTATCATCATCCTGCACCGTCTGCGATTCATAAGTAGAAATAGGCTTTATTGTGGCCTGTAGAATTTTTGGTTGCTGGAAGAGCATATTTAAAATTTTTTGTTGTGTTTTTTTGTATAAAGTAAATGATTAAAAATATATATATAAAGCAAAAAATTTTTGTTTATATAAAATCCAATTAATTAAAGAAAAAAAAATTAAATATTTAACTATTAATAAATATGTTAAGATTTATAACGAGTAGTAAAAAAATCATGTGTGTTTAAATTTAAAGAATTTTAGGAGATGAGTTAGGGTGGTGCAGAAGAGGTGTGTGCTAGAGATGTGGACGTAAATGCAGCTCACAGGATCCAGGTGAATCCAGCAAAACCCCGCCCCATATAGGCTGAGCATAGTCGGCAAATTGCTGCAGCTGGATCATCACCTGGATTATTCTGATAACAGAGATCTTCCCTATAGGAAATCTGTTACAGTGGCGCCCAAACGTAAGTGGTTTATTTTAACTTCTTAATTAATTTGTCATTCGATTTTCAGTAAAAGATTTCTATGTGTACATAGCTTGTGTATCACGGTTTAATCCGTTCGAGTCACTAGTAATAAAAGTGCATATTAATAATCCGCCTTTTTTTTTTAAGTTTCCATTAGTGAAGTTACTGGTTTTCATAGTAGATTTTGGTGCGTATCCGCCTGTGTATCGGGGTTCGTTCCTTTAGAATCATAGGTGGACTCGTACGCACGTTTATAACTTCAATCCAGTCAAGTAAAATTTAAATTAATTTAAATTAACGTTTTTGGTTGATTTTTTTTACATTTTTTTTTGCGAGCATATCTATATTTGTATCACGGGTTAAACCGTTTGACTCGAATATGGAGGAGTATGTTCTTTAGTAAATTTCAATTTCAACGATTAACTTCGCTAATGTTTCAAGTATAAGTTGAACGTGGTAGTAATTAACCCGGTCAATTTCCGTTAAATTATCTTGTTTCCAGAATCTTGCATTGTTTTCCACCACGGTGTTTTGATTTGCAATGTCATTTTGGTTTTGGAATGAAAATAGAAATGGTGGTGTTCCATAGTATAAGTATATCCCTAATGGTTGAGTTGCTTGTTATTTACGTGGAACATGACCATTAGCATTTATATATTTTTTTCTCAGCAAATTTTTTTTTAACATTTCTGGCACATTGGCACCTTGCACCACACTCGCTCATCTCCTGATAATATTATAAAAAAAAAAAAATAAAAAAAAAAACAACTATTAAATAATTGTGTCGTCATTGTTGGTAATTGGTGAGTTTTTGTATACTTATTACTAAATTTCAATATATTTAATCTATTATATTCATTATATTTATTATATTTATTATATTCGTTATATTTATTATATTATAATATATTTATTAATACCTATATATTTATTTGTTAAGTTATATTTATTATATTTGGTTACTATATATCCAGATTTTTTCTTTGAATTTAATACTCACATTTGGATATATTTAATTTATTTACTATTCAATTGACTGTTTCTTTGCTGAACGTTAAGTTTCTACCCAAAATGGAGGTCCGTTATTTAGAACCCGAAGAATTTCAAGTCGAATGTGAGATCCGAAATATGCCATCTGATACTACCGATGTGGAACTTTTGCATACTAGAATGTTGGCTGAAAAGCAATTTCCCTTACTGATTCCAAAACAACCACATGAGCGAGCAACTAAAAACCCACATCATGAAATCAAGATGCTCATTCTTAAACTGAATCGGCTATCTACGTTTTTGGAGGGCTCGAGTACAGTTGGTTTAAATCACATTGGCGAAATAAGAACTCGTGTTATCCATATTCTAGGTCGGTTAGAACGACTGCAGAATTTGGTCGGTAACGATGATAATTTGAGAGAGTTAGTTGCTAGAGGCGAACGGGTTCTCAGTATCATTCGTGAATTGGAAATTAATGGTATCTTCTCTTGTTCTACAAATGAGAGCACTCCAAACCTTCTTTCTACAGAACCTAATGTTCCTCCACTTTTGAATTTAATTAACGCTGTTGTCGATGATGATCAGGAAAGAGTAAATAGCGAATCAACCAATCAACGAACAGAACCAGAACTATCGGTTGGTTACTCTACCCCAAGGTTTGAGGCCGGACAGCACCAAAGTACGCCATGTTCTGGTAGAGCACCACAACCAGCATTAGTGGTTCATAACGAAACTCCAAGAAATGAAGGCCATCCTATTCCAAAGACAAGACAAAGAATAACGGAAAATTATGAGCCTCCCAGAAATGAATCTAGGACTTCTCATGAAATTAATGCTACTAGTTCGGTTGATTTAAAAAAAATCATGTCTGGAGTGGAAGCTCTTTTAGCAGGAATGGGGATACATATTCCTAAGATAGCACCCGTATCTCAACCACCAATTATAGATGCTGCTACGTTCAATATTCCACGAACAAACGCAATGACTAATATCGTTCCTCTTCCCCAACAAAATTCACTTCGTCATGGAGTCAATATATCCAAAACTTTAAGTTCTTGGAATTTAAAATTTAACGGCTCTAATAGAGATACACCCATTGAAAGATTTGTCACAAGAATTGATCAGATGGCTAGACGAGCTCAAATCGATTTAAATCAGTCAGTCGAAGAAATTACGTGTCTGCTTTCGGGTGATGCATTAGAATGGTTTTGGGTATATCTGGAGCGAAATCCCGACGCAACTTGGGATCAGATCAAACGTGAAATGATTGATAGGTTCTGTCTATGTCGTTCAGATCGAGAAATTCGAAAACTGCTAGATTTACGCAAACAAAAATACCCCAAAGAAACGTTTGGTGAATTTCAAGATGCCATTCTAAGATTGGCATTACAAGCTAAAATTCCTGTTCCTGATAGTGAAATCATTTCAATTCTAATGAATAATATGCGACCAGGACTTCAGTTAAAACTAGCAAACCAACATATTCGCAATCTTAGCCATTTAGCCCAAGAATGCCGTAGTTTAGAAGATTTATGGGGTCAGCTAAAATATAACCCCGAGGGAAATATTGTTCCAGCTCAGACATCCCGGTACCAAGTGCACGAGTTGTGCCAAACCAATCCAAGTACTAGTACAAATCTGGTTTCTATATTGGAATCACCAATTACTGGCTCTAGTTTGAACCATTATGGATGCACGTGCCACAGACATTTGCGCTCTAAATTTTCCACAAAAACGGAGTTCCGCTGTTCGTAATACAACATTACCAAGCTCAAACAACACCAAAAATAGATGTTGGAATTGCAAGGGTAGCGATCATTCTTTTAAATTCTGCCGAGAAAAAATTACTCGGGTTTTTTGTTTTGGATGTGGCCAAGACAACATATACCTGCCTGATTGCCAATTTTGTCGAGCAAAGCGTGCGGGAAACTCCAACGTGAAGGATCGGAATATTCGGGAACCTTTCCTTCCATCTCAGTATATCCCGAAGCCTCAACTAGAAGAGTCTGCAACAAACGTGGATCCAGAATTTTTCCAACGTCAACGCCATCATCAGTAAACTATCCCACTTCAGAACCAAGCATAAGCAACCCACTTTTACCTATATCACCCAAATTTAATCGAGCCTGGAAGTATTTTAACCTACAGAAAAAATTACGAAAGGATGTTTGCGAATCTTTAATTACCAATCAAGTCGATGATCGTCCATATGTGAATATCAAAATTAATGGGAACTCAATTAGTGGTCTCCTTGATTCTGGAGCGAACATAAGCGTCCTTGGTAAGAATTGCTAAAAATTTCTATCACAAACCGGGGTTCATTTTCATAATTGTCCGTCTCTAGTTTCCACGGCAAATGGAACTAAAGAAAGGATGTTAGGTTATGTACTTGTAAATGTACAATTCAACGGAAAAGAGGAACTATTCCGACTTTATTTAGCACCGAATTTGTCTCAAGTTTTGTATCTAGGAGTAGACTTTTTTAAGTGTTTCGGAATTGAGTTTAAAATTAATGAATTGAGTGTCGATCCTAACGTTCTTCAAGAGTCTCCCGTAATAGATCCTCTGAAGCACACCCTTTCTTCTAGCCAAAATGACGCACTGAACGAAATAATCGCCCTTTTCCCCTCTTCTTTACAACTGGGATTAGGCCGAACCAGTGTAGTAACCCACAAGATCGACACCGAGCTCGCAAAACCTATAAAGCAGCGTTTCTATGCTGTCTCCCCAGCCATACAGGCTATGCTTTATGCCGAATTAGATCGAATGATCAGTCTCGGTGTAATTGAGGAAAGTGAGAGCTCATGGTGTTCGCCAATTGCTATTGTGAAAAGACCGAACGGGAAGGTCAGATTATGTCTGGATGCTCGGAAGGTTAACGAGGTGACCGTGAAGGATGCTTACCCGTTACCACTAATTGATGGAATTCTGAGTCGACTGGAAAATACCAATTTCATCTCCAGTTTGGACTTGAAAGATGCCTTTTGGCAGATTCCACTTGACAATGATGCTAAACTTAAAACCGCATTTACGGTCCCGGGTAGGCCCCTTTACCAATTCACCGTTATGCCTTTCGGGCTATGTAACGCACCGCAAAGCATGTGCCGCTTGATGCACAAGGTGATTCCTCATCAATATCATGATAAAATCTTTGTTTATTTAGATGATCTATTGATCACCTCTAGTAATTTTGAGGAACACCTTGTGCTTCTAAAACTCGTAGCTGAGCGGTTGCGCATGGCTAATCTGACCATCAACGTTGATAAAAGTCGATTTGTTTTAAAAGAGTTGAAATACCTAGGTCACATAATAGGCAACGGTTGCATCAGGGTTGACCCAGAGAAGGTCCAAGCTATCGAAATTTTCCCCGCGCCAAAAACGTTGAAGGAACTACGGCGTTTTCTCGGTATGAGCGGGTGGTACAGGCGATTTATTGCAAATTTTTCAGCAATGGCCGCACCTTTAACCGATTTACTCAAATCCAAACACAAAATCGAATGGAATGACTCTGCTCAGAAGTCCTTCGAAGCATTAAAAACTGCTCTAACTACCGCTCCGGTCCTTGTCCATCCCAATTACGAATTACCATTCATCATTCAAGTGGATGCATCTTCAACAGGAGTAGGTGGAGTGTTATATCAAAACCACAATAATGAAGAACATCCCATTGCATACTATTCGCACAAGTTGAATTCAGCACAACGCAAATACAGCACTACTGAACTGGAGTGTTACGCTGCGGTGTTATGTGTAAAGAAATTTCGGCCGTATGTCGAAGGATTCGAATTCACGATCATTACGGATCATGCGAGTCTCCGCTGGCTAATGAATCAATCTGATTTATCGGGTCGATTAGCCAGATGGAGTCTCAAATTGCAAAGTTTCAAATTCAACATCGAACACCGAAAAGGGACACTTAACATTGTTCCAGACGCGCTTTCTCGCATATACTGTGAAGAAATCACTTCGTGTGCCCCCACTTTCACTAATAATATTTGTAGTTTGTGTATTGATCTTAATTCATCAGCGTTTCAAGATGATGAATATCTAGCTCGAATAAAATTACTAGAGGATAATCCTAATGTCGAAACCAACCTCAAAATAGTCGACGGTAAACTATTAATATGCCTAGCGTTTGGTCTGCGATATGTGGATACAGACATTTCACCTTGGAAATTGGTAGTCCCAGTAAGATTGACGAATCAACTGATTGAACAAGCTCACCTTCCTCCATCATCCAGCCACATGGGGATCCAAAAAACATTAGAGAAAATCCAAAGGCAGTTTTATTGGCCCGGTATGGCGAAAGACGTTAGACGGTTTATTAATAACTGCGATGTGTGCAAAATGGTTAAAGCGGTCAACTTCTCAACTAGACCTAGAATGGGAGCACAAATCGAGGTTGAAAGACCTTTTCAACATCTATATTTAGACTTTTTGGGGCCTTACCCTCGATCACGGAACGGGAATGCCTTTGTCTTAATTATACTCGACAACTATTCTAGATTTGTGTTGCTCAAACCACTAAAGGAAGCATCCTCTATAGCTTTGTGTGATTATGTGGAGAAGGAAATATTTCAATTATTTTCAGTACCAGAAGCTGTGTTAACTGACAATGGTAAACAATTCCAATCAATATTGTTCCAAGCACTTTTAACTAAATACGGGGTTCAACACATAAAAACACCATTCCACGCACCTCAAAGTAATGCGTCGGAACGTGTTAATCGTACTATTTTGTCAGCAATTCGGGCTTACATAGGCGACAACCATACGGAATGGGATTTACATTTATCACAGGTTGCATCAACTTTAAGGAACGTTACCCATTTTGCTACACAATATTCACCGCACTTCTTGGTATTTGGCCAGCATCTCACTACGCACGGATCAGACTACCAACTTCGGCGGCTATTGGGATATGCGGAAGATAATGAGGCGTATATTTCATCGAAGTCAGCGAGATTAAATTCTGTTCGGGACACCGTTTTAAACCACTTGAGAGCAGCACATGCGAAAAATGAACGAACATATAATTCGAGAAGCCAACCTCACGAATTTTCAATAGGACAAAAAGTTTTCGTACGTACTTTTGTTCTAAGTGACGCTTCTAAACGATTCTCTGCCAAATTGGCACCAAAATTCGTACCAGCCGTGATAAATGCACGAGTGGGAAGTGTTGCGTATCAACTCAAAGATCCATCCGGTAAACTACTCGGAATTTACCACGCAAAAGACTTACGTGTTTGAATTTATAATTCCCATGTGTGCGTTCCAAGGACATACTTAATTATAATATTACTAAATTCAAATTTGTATTTTATGCCCGGCCTATGAGATAGCTCAGGGTTAGTGGGTCGTCCCCACGATGTAACGATGTTACAAGCACCTATAGGTATCATAGAGGTAATGAGTTGGTGAGTGTATCTTACTCGATCGTTCTTCCGTCTGCTTTGAGAGTTTGGATGCAGATGGCAGAATGGAACAGTTAGAAGGAAAAAAAATAATAATATTAATAAATCGAAAAAAGCAAAAACGAAGAGAAAAAAATTTTCTTTTTGGGTTGGAGATTGCAAGCGATAACATCATCCGGAGGAGAAAAAAAAAACTGACACCTGTACCAAAGACAACATAATTACGAGGGGATAAAAAGAAAAACAACAAACTGAATATAAACTGTGTATGTATAGTGAATGTTGTGAAAAACTAAATAATAATAATAAATAATATAAAATAAAACATAAAAATCCTAAGTATTATGCTAGGTCAAGAGGTGTGGTTGTGCTATAACAAAAAAATAAAATAAAAATAAAAATATAAAAATAAATAAACTTGTATACTCGTTATATTTATATATATATATAATACGAGTACTTCAACCGTACACGTGCGCGCAAAGCGGTCTACGTGGTGTCTTGTCAAACCAGGGTCTGGTTTGTTTCTGAAGGAAATCGAAGCATCCAACTGATTCCACGTGTATGTCCTCGGTAGGCGTTGGTGGATGGTACCTGATTGCTGTGCGCCATTACGGGACGTGGTTATCCATTTTTCTTATCAGAGTGGGAGCGAGGCTGTACATTTTTGGAAAAACTCAACCAAAAGTATCATCATAGGAAAATATCTTTTTTTTTTGAAAGAAAATTTTTAAGAAAAAAAAAAACAAAAATAAAAACCAGAAATAATGAGTTCGTAAGTTAATAAAAAAAATTGTGATTAGGCTAATTTTTGTGTTATTTAGTAGTTAATGATAGTTTTTCTTTATGGTTATATATATACAAAATTAATATTTTCTTCCAACATAACTAGGGTTCGTGGTGTTATTTTTTGTTTATTTTTAGATGGGCTAAGGAGAGTACGTCGAGCTCAACGTATCATCATCCTGCACCGTCTGCGATTCATAAGTAGAAATAGGCTTTATTGTGGCCTGTAGAATTTTTGGTTGCTGGAAGAGCATATTTAAAATTTTTTGTTGTGTTTTTTTGTATAAAGTAAATGATTAAAAATATATATATAAAGCAAAAAATTTTTGTTTATATAAAATCCAATTAATTAAAGAAAAAAAAATTAAATATTTAACTATTAATAAATATGTTAAGATTTATAACGAGTAGTAAAAAAATCATGTGTGTTTAAATTTAAAGAATTTTAGGAGATGAGTTAGGGTGGTGCAGAAGAGGTGTGTGCTAGAGATGTGGACGTAAATGCAGCTCACAGGATCCAGGTGAATCCAGCAAAACCCCGCCCCATATAGGCTGAGCATAGTCGGCAAATTGCTGCAGCTGGATCATCACCTGGATTATTCTGATAACAGAGATCTTCCCTATAGGAAATCTGTTACAAGTTCTCAGGACGCGTTATGATCGTTTTTGTTTGCCCAATAACAATGAGCGTTTTCGATTAACATGTACAATCTTATTTACATAAAAAAACTCAACTTTTCATCTTTTATCAATTTGAATCCATATAAATAATAAATTGGCTTATTATCACTTGCAACTCAGTGTGAACCTATATATTTAAAAGCGGTAATTAGATATTTTTACCATTTCCCTTTCAGTAAAAACTCGATTTAATTAGCGTATAAAATATTTCTATATAATTACAGATACATAGTTGAAATAAATTAATCGTGCTTTCCACTTTATATAACATTTTAAGTGAATGCATTCCATCCAGCCACTTAATTATACATAATACATCGCTTATAAAAGCAACCTTCATGCATAATGCGATAGGTTCAAGTTTACTAGTATGTTACGTACACAGAAATGGCACCACATGAAATATGATTATATGTTACATAAACAATTCAGCCGGTGCATGTATCGGCGTTTTAGACCGCACACATATGAAAGTATGTATACAGTAATTTCAATCGATACCATGTCAAACGTAAATAGCTTTATGTGAAACGCCTCCATTTTGAATATTGATGTTATTCTCCTCCGCACAAAAAAGTTCCGGCATTGTTCTATATACACAATCACAAACGGAGATAATTTTTCGACAAAATATCATAATTTTAATATCACAAAAACCGATTTCAAGATTTAATGCCAAAAATTGGTTTTAAATCTTAAAGCATGAGTGCAATAAAATAAGCTTTTCAGTTATAAACCGATATATTTTATTTGCGGAGAATTTTCAGTCACATACCCATATATAAATGTTAATGACGTCACTTAAAAAAAAAACAATAAATATTTTCCATCCAATTGGATTCATTTTCCGATTTGTTACATGCGCATCGCTTGTACATAAGGAAAAAGGACGAAAATCCAATTCATGTATATGCACGAGCAAAGGGGATATATTTTTTTTTAAATATATGTACATAGTGAAAAATACACGAAAGAGGGGGAAAGGGAAACGTTGAGGTAAAATGTTAACCCAGCAGATCAAAGCTACCTTTACAACAGCTAAGTCGAGTGATTTAAAGCTCGAGAATACAAAAATATTTTTTCTTTTTTTTTTTTAAATTTAAATAAAAAAATATACATTTCTAATTTTTATTTTTGAAATAAACTAAATAAATAAATTTGGTCAGCTCTCCGGGAAATTATTACAAAAAAAATTAATTTAAATAAATATAAATGAATAGTGTGCTTTTGTGAAAATTCCGAATGAAAAAGCCTCCGAAAAAGCTCATGGAATAATAAAATTACAAAAAAAAATTTTTTGTGAATTATTTGTGATAAATAATTTTAAAAAGTGATACGAGTGAAAAAGAAATATTATTAAAGTGTTTACAAGTGAAAATAAATAAATTTTATATCAATTCCACCAAAATTTATTAAAAATATTTAAAAAATAAAAGACCGTGGCTTCTTCGGAGGAACAAACTGGTGGCGAACCCACCCTGTTTTCAAAACTTGGTGGTGCTTTCTTTGGGGGCCAAAATTCACCCCAAAGAGTCGTAACTAATATCCGTGGATTTTTAGCCAATCATCTACCTGCTTCGATCCCTGACACAGGTAAGAAAAAAATATTTATTTATTTAAAAATGGCGGCGCATTAAAGAAAAAAAATTATTACGTAATATGACATAATACGAGCTTTTAATAATCCAATCAATCACAAAAAAAAATGATTTAATATATTCATTTATAGATAAATCATAAATTGCTCAAAACACAAAAAAAATAATTAAGTTAATTTTAATCATTATTATAAAATGTTATAATTTATTGGTTTTTAATTTGAATTAAATTATAATAATGATGACGAAACTATTCAAACTTGGAAAATGGGGTGGAATAATAATTTTCACGACAGTACCAGGCAAATGTGTTACAAGTTTTTGTTTGTTTTTTTTAAGTGGATATTATTTTAGGGTTCTTGAATTAAATTTGTTCCGTCGGATAATACATTTTGTGGTATGTTTTTAAGGGTGGAATGAGTTTAATTTGCTTCGATTGTATAATACCGAATTATTTAATTGTTTAGTAATTAAGCCGAACAAAATACTTTTTGTGTGTTCGCGTAAGTCACAGATTTTTGAATTATAGTAGTTCAAGTATTATCGTTAAATCAGGGCCTACTCGGTCGATAATGAAAAAATAAAAATTGAGCAATAACAATTCAATAAATTTAGTGCAGGAATTCAACTTTCACAGAATATATGGACGGAGGAATATTAAATAATTACTTTAATCTCCTACCTTAACAGACAAGTCATTAATATTTTTAAAAATCGATAATTTGGAATCAGAAATGTATATTTAGTCAAATTCGATTATAAAATTGTAAACGTTTCGAAAATATTGCAAATTAAAAATTCAGTGATCGTGCTTTTATGAATCAAATTTTGATAAAGTTCTCGAAATGCTAAATTTCACAATTCTTAAGTTTAATTTTATGATTTAGGAATTATGAGGTTAGTTACGTGAAGAAATATATTAATTTACGCATTAAGGATATTAAAATTTGGGAAGCTTTGCAATAAAAAACATTCATAGATGTACGTACTACAGAAATTGGGAATTCAATCTAGTCTGAATAATATAACATTTCAAAATTCACATTTAAAAATGTTGATATTAAAATTTTCTGATAAAATAAAATGGATTTACAAAATTATATATTAAATAGTGAGACATCGCATGAGCATGCTCCACTCACACAAAGATCGTGTATTGTATGTTCAGAATAATATAAAGTTGTATAGTACAATGTGGAAACCGTCCTTTTTAATAATTGATGCTCAAACTCAAAAAGGTTTGCCATTCCTGGTCTAGGCACCCGCAAGTAAAGACAAATAAGGATCTAACTTAATCCCCTAGCTTTTTAAAAAATTAAATATTTTGCTAGGATTTCAACTTAAACCTCAAACATTTACTTTTGGGTACTCGCTTTATCCTAGTTTTTGATGAGGTAAATGAATTTACCGCAAATTTCAATAAAAGTCGATTTTTACCCGTAGTATTAATCAATATATGAGCCAAATAAAATTAAAAATGTTTTAAACAATCTGGGGTATGCCAATTAGATTTATGGGAGATACAATTAATAAATTATAAGCAACACTGTAGGAAGCATTTTTATGGTAAATAAGTTTAAATTTAAATTTAGTTTAAAGAAAAAAAAATGATTATGACTTTGGATTATTAATAACTTGTTCAAAGCCCAGTTGGTACAGTTACTGAATTAACTGTACCAACTGGGCTTTGAACAAGTTATTAATAATCCAAAGCTCGATTGGCCAAACCTCTCATAACGCGCAGCATGTATTCCACTCGCACGAGTAGCATTTTAACTACACCCTTTGGCGTCTGAATATTTTACTGAACATTTTACAGCTGGGCTAACAAAAATTAACGACTGACTTAAACGAAAAACCAAGAAAATGCATAAAACAAAAAGTCATCTGAAAAATACGAAGCAAAAGATTAATATTTTTTCTTTCTATTTTAATTAAAAGTACAAACTCCACAGTTTATAATAGAATATAACTAATATCTGCTAAGTGGCCTCCTTTGAGCCCTCTTACAGACGGCTACTATGTATAAGAAATTTTTCTTTTAAGTTTTCACATACATGCGGCTTAACGTGGTTGAATTGTTTGTTGAACATATAGACAATTTGTCAACAACTTTCTCCATAACGTTGTCAAAAGAAAAAATTCTAGAGGAGTTAAATCGCACAATCTAAATCGTAAATTATAAAAAGTAGAATCGGCCATAACTTGCCATGTACGGTAACACAATCAATTCATTATAATATATATCATTTACAAATAAAAATGGTTCAATCACGCCTCTATCGCAAGAAATGTCACTCGTCGACAGGTTTTCAACATTGTTTCTTAGGTTTTCAGAGCCCCAGAAGCACAAGTTTTGTTTTTTTCCGACTTACATCGCCAGAGATGTTAAAGTGAGCTTCGTAGCTAAGGTTGAATTTTTTAGTTTACCGCTGATCTATCATGGAAATGAAACATACATAATTTATCATGGTATATGCTTCATATATGTTACTAAATCTGAAATTCTAATTCTTTATAATTTCTTAATTCAATAATTTCTGGTCAATAAAGAGAAGAGAGTTCATTAGTGCCAAGCTTATCCCATAAAGAATAAGTTAGATGGCGTGCGTATCCAGAAATAAAAAAATATATTTTGTCCCCTCCTGAAATAAATTCTGCGTGCGTCTATGTTTATAGGCTAACAAATTTAAATTCAAATTTCTAAAAGAACCGTTTGTTTTCATCTAGTACTCGATTTAAATTTATCGATGTTCGTTATATTTTGTTTTTCTTTTTAAAAATCAGTTAGGTTACCAATATGGCGTCGAGCGAAGAACAACTTGCTATCGTTTTTAATCGTTTGGAACAAAACATAGTTTTCCTGTGTTACAGTGTTACAAAAAAGTGTAAAATCAGTATTTTTAATGTTTCGTTCTAATTTCTGGGTTACCTACTACAAATAAAATGGAATTTAAGCACACTGAAACATACCGATTTGACCTGAAAAATGTAAGCAAGCAAATAAGCCAGATAAATTATTAAATTTAATGAAAACAGCATTTTTTCGTTGCTCATCTTTTATCTCAGGATATGTAGAAATGAATGTAACTCGTTAATATGTCAATTGACAATATTTTTAATTTTAATTAAATTAACCAAAATTTGCAGACATCACAAAATTTTCTATCTTCAAATCCATTGCTACAAAACTCGACGAACACTTTTAAGAAGAGTTTTAAATATATATACATATAGATTTATTCTTTATTAAATGAGCGTCTCATGATCGTCTAACTTAGAGTAGTGTAGAAAACTTTATTATATTTCGTAATTTATTTCTAGAAATTTAGAATTTCAATGTAAAATTAGTTTTATTTTCTGATATATGTATATACTGTTTCGAAGTTCTGATATAATTCCATAAATGTATATCTCCCCTATGATGAAATAAAAACTAAAGCTGTTAAATCATTATTTATCTCTGATTAAATTTAGAATAATCTTTTACTACATTTTCTATATCATTATGTTCCATTAAAAAAGTCCACGAGCTAGGATCTTCATCCTTACTACCTTCATGGTTATTGTGTAAACTGATATAATTTTGGACTAAATGCTGGTGGAATGACAATAATAATAATAATAATAACAGTGTTAAAGGCCATTACTGGCCCCTTACTGAATCAACAATCTGGCTCCAACGGTTTCGATCCTGAGCTTGGTCTTCATACTGTCTTAGACAATCTGAAGAGGCCAAGTCGTTCTCTACATCGTGGAGCCATCGTCGCCTGCAACGACCTCTGCGCCTACCATATGGTGGCTCTCCTTTCAGAGATCGCTGCACAATTCGTTCCGGATCAGCACGCAGAACGTGACCGAGCCAGCGTACTCGCTGAGATCTAACTTCATGTACAATATCGGGGATCTTCATCAGATCTCTGATCTCGAAATTGTACAGAGCTCGGTATGTACCATCTATTTCTCGTTTAGGGCCGTAAATCACACGCATGATTCTTCTCTCAAATGTAAGGAGCCATCTCTCGTACTCATCCGTCAGCGCCCAACTTTCACATCCAAACATAACAACGGGCCTGATCAACGCTTTGTAAAGCTTCAGCTTCACGGCACTTGATAAGTGTTTAGATTTTAGCAGTGGCCTTAGAGGATACAAAGAACGACTGCCAGCTGCCAGCCGCACTTTAATATCCTCACCCACACTGTTATCGTGAGTGATAAGAGAGCCCAAATATTTGAACCTCCTCACTCCCTCAAACGTGTGGTGGCCACTACTAAAATCTGGTGTGCCATTGTCTCTAAAACCAGAGATCAGGTATTTCGTTTTGGACTCATTGATCTGGAGTCCAACAGAAGCTGAAAACTCTACAAGCGGATCAAGTATTTCTTTCACTCCGTTGTTATTCAGTCCAATCACGCATATGTCATCTGCATATGCAAGCACTTGATTGGACTGGCGATATAAGATGTTACGCTGAGGTGTTTCAGTTTTACGAAAGATGTACTCCAACATGAGATTAAAGAGTATCGGGGACAGAGCATCTCCCTGCCGAACACCCGAGTTAACTGCAAAAATTGTCGATAGCCTGTTCTCAACTTTAACACAGCATTGAGACTGCGTCACTGTCATCCTACACAGTCGTACCAATTTTGTTGGCATTCCTAGGTATTCCAGGGCAGACCACAAACTCTCTCGATTGATCGAGTCGTAGGAAAACATTTCCTGCCGGAAATCCAGGAAAACCTGATGTACGGAGATGGATGTCCCATAATATTTAGATAGAATCATCCGCAGCGAAAAGACCTGATCAGTGACTGATCGATTCGGACGAAATCCTCCCTGATAGTCACCAACCAAGCCTTCCGCCAGAGGAGTGATTCTATCCAATAAAATGTATGACAGTAACTTGTATGCTGTGCAAAGGAGAGCTATACCGCGATAATTCTCACACTTCAAGCGGTCTCCCTTCTTGAAGATGGGGCACATCGCGGCCACTTTCCATTCATCAGGCATAACTTCGGTTCGCCATACTAATCGAATAAGGTCGAAAAGACAGTTCCACAAAGTATCCCCTCCGAATATCAAGAGCTCCGAATTAATGCAGTCCAGGAATGACAATAAGGTTGCCATAAAAAATCATTAATAAGTATTTTAGAATATTTTTTTAAATAGAGAATAATGCCATTGCCACGGCTATTCGATGCTGCTAAGATTAGTTTTTTTTGCTGGAGAAAGCGTACTAAACAGCTCGAATACCATGAGCATCTGCAGGTACGATTATTAGTTTTTTTTTATCTAATCCACATAATGTTTAATTAATCACAAACTGCAATATTGTGTATTGGTATAATTATGATTACTTTACGAATTCATAATTTAATTACATTTACTTTTCATTTCATTTCATTTGAAGTGTCGCTTTGATACGAAGAATGTGTTCCCAGCTCGTCGTGCCTTTAACATATCCAACGCGAACTTATACAATTCCTTAAATATAACTACTAAATCGGTATGCTTAGCCAGATTATCCTGTTATCGTCCTTGCCAAGGAGGAGGCGCATGCTCTATTTACTATTTACTAGCTTAAAAATAATTTTACGTAAGATAAAAATCTTGTGTACTTACACATATAAAGGGTTTTCCAATAGGAATGATATGATTTTTAAGTGACGTTTCGGCCATTTGCAATATGTCATGATAATGACAGTAATGTTTACAATTTCATCATCAACGTCGTGAATTTGCTGATTTTGCCTTGGAACAACTTGAACTTCTCCGATGAGGCTCACTTTCATCTGAGTGGTGCAGTAAATAAACAAAACTGTCGATTTTGGTGCGAAGAAAATCCACAAATTATTCATGAAAAACCGTTACATTCACCTAAATTGACAGTTTGGTGTGGTTTTTGGTCTGGTGGAATCATCTTTCCGTATTTTTTCGAAATGAAACTGCACTCAGAGAAATTTTTGGGTAAAATAAACCAAAATTCTGGGTAAATATAACCCAAAAATATGGTTGTTTTTGCGCCAACCAAAGGCTTGGTTAGAAAATAACCAAATAATTTAGTAAAAAATATTTTTTTTTTAAATAACCAATGTCTTGGTTAGCAAAAAAATTACTTGGTTAATATAACCAAAACCAGCTAAAAAATAAAAATAATTTTAACCAAAATATTTAGTTCAGTTAAAACAAATTTTGTTTATATTGAACACAAAATTACGGTAGATGAAACAAACTGTTAAGTAAATTTAACCAAAATGTTGGTAATATTGAACAAAATATTACGTTATATGAAACAAACATTTGGTTAAATTAACCAAAAAGTTGGTAATATTAAACAAAATATTACGTTATATGAAACAAATTATTCATGAAAAACCATTACATTCACCTAAATTGACAGTTTGGTGTGGTTTTTGGTCTGGTGGATGCATCGGTCCGTATTTTTTCGAAATGAAACACCAACTTTTTAATGGTAACCAACTTTTTATGGCCGAAATTGGAAGAAGTTGATCTTGACAACATTTGGTTCCAACAAAACGGGGCTACGTGCCAAACAGCAAATGCAATAATTGAATATTGCGAGAAAAGATTGAAGAATCGATTATTTCAAGAAATTGTGATATTGAATGGCCTCCAAGCAGTTGTGATTTAACACCATTAGACTATTTCTTGCGTGGAGTTATTTGAAGTCACTGGTCTTTAGCAATAAACCACACTCTCTTTAAGCTTTACAAGTCAATATTGAACGTACTATTCATGACATACGAATTGATTTAGTGGAAAAAGTGCTCGAAAATTGGGTTCATCGAATTCGTTCCTGCAGAAGAAGTCGTGGAAGCCATTTGAATGACGTTTTATTCAGAACTTAATTTTATCGATTGTACTTCACATTAAATAAAAAACATTTCAATTTCCTTAACAATTAGTGGGTTGTTTTTTTAAAGAAATCATATCACTCTTATTGGAAAACCCTATATCTACTTACTGCTCAAGACGGCATCACAAAATTTCTTGAAAGAGTTGATGTTGTTTGGCAGCATTAAAGTAAGTTTACTTGCTGGCCATTCAACTCTTGAGTCTATAATAAGTTGATATCTAGCTTCTTGAGCTGGATCATAGTCATAGAGGATGTGTTCTATATGGTATCCTAGCACTGTCCACATTCACAGGTACTGGAGTCCGCTAAACTCAGCCGGTATATAATTCTTTATAAATATATGAATATGGTTAATTAAACACTAAGCTCTAAACCGCACTGGAACCAATAATAATCCTTTATCGCAAAGTTACTCAATTTCTTTTTCGCCATCATGGGATAATATAGGCTTTGAGAAATATGGAAACAGTCTTCGGTTTTACAAGAATTTCTGCGTAAAACTCCTATAAAAATTCAGCAGAGTCCGATAATAATAATAATAATAAGAGTTTTTATAAGCCATTACTGACCCCTTACTGTATCAACAATTTGGCTCAAACGGTTTCGATCCTGAGCATGGTCATCATACGGTCTTACAGAATTTGAAGAAGGCAAGTCGTTCTCTACTCCTTGGAGCCATCGTCGCCTGCAGCGACCTATGCGCCTACCATATGGTGGCTCTCCTTTCAGTAATCACTGCATAATTCGTTCCGGATCAGCACGCAGAACGTGACCAAGCCAGGGAATTCGCTGGGATCTTACTTCCTGTACAATATCGAGGATCTTCATCAGATCTATGATCTCGAGTGCCGTAAACAACTCGCATTATTCTTCTCTCAAATGTAAGGAGCGATCTCTCGTTCATCCGTCAGTGCCCAAATTTCACATCCATACATAACAACCGGCATGATCAACGCTTTGTAAAGCTACATCTTCACAGCACTTGATAGATATTTTGATATTTAGATTTTGGCAGTGGCCTTAGACAATACAAAGCACGACAACAGCCGCTAGCTGTGCTTTAATAAAAGAGTTCGATAATACGTTTGGAAATATTTTCATCATTGTTGACATTTATTTTAGAGCCAACTTGCCTTATAAAAGTAGATTTCTACAATTTGGAAACATTTTATCTATCCAAGCTGTCTTTGGTATTCTCAATTACTATTAACTATACATCATCACATAACATTTACACTAACTTAGCCCGACTGCATTTATCTTTGACTCTGCTACAGAAGAAAATTAGCTATGTACTTCCTTCTCTTTCATTATATCGTTTATCACAAAAAACTGATCCATTCTTTCCATATAAAATTTTCCAAAATTATTTCCGAGCACATAAGCATTAATACTGCCTAACATGTTACAAGCGTTTAATTTTATAGACCTCTCAAAATACAACTGGTTCATTCAATTTCAAAACGCTAAAATATCCTTGTTGTCGTCTTAATTGTCGAGGTTGACAAAAAACATTGCCAAGTATGTAATATTTTACGTGTCTCTATATTTAATTTTTAATTAAACTATTTCATCTATAGATAGCTCATCTTAAATTCTAAAAATCGTAAACATAATCCCTAGAAGTTGCTCCCGATGGTGACTGATATTTAATAATCAAGTTTACAATTTGTAAGTCCTTATTTCTGACGATCCTGGAGTCAAGGTTAATGTGGTGACTGAATGGCACCTTTTTTATTTGCAGCTACATAAAAAAAATAATTAAAATTGATACAGTTTTTCACGATACTCGTATAAAAACTTATAAATGTTTTTCTTTCTGCAGCTTTTAAACTGTGTGTCCCACATTTCAATGGAAGACTTTCTACATGCAGTATTTCGCACTTATATTGGATCGAATTTTGTGAATTCATCTACACCCCATCTAATCTATAAATTTAATTTTTACACTGTTTAATGGATAAACAGATATAATAAGTGAAATTAGACTCTGGTACACATTTATACAGAATAGAAACCACTTCACTATTTTCACTTCACATATATCTGTATACGTAATACGTAATATGATATTTTCTTTTGCTTCTCTTAATTGAAAATAATTACGTGAAATAGAAGCGAAAAATTTTAATTGCGCAAAACTACCCTTTCATTATGATTACATTTTTGTAACACTGTTTGAACTTGGTTTTTTTGCTTTGTAATGAGATACACTCACTGTGTATTATGTTACACGATCTTGCTATACAAATTTTTTTTTCAACACAATACTTGAGACTCAAATTTGTTGAATATATATGTACCTTCTTATCACATACTGTGCATATTAATCAATATATTATTATGTATACATATACGCATTTTGTATTGATTTATTTGACAGTTTGGTAATAATGTTTTGGAAGACCCACCAAGTCGACAAAATAATTGTTTGTGACAAAATATCACCACAAAATAATATAAAAATTGTGTAATCGCCATAATCCGAAATGATCAAGTTACAACAATAAGACGGTAAGGTAACGAACGAACTATCTACTTCCATATACACAATACAAAAAAATGTAATTTGATTAAATTGTTAAAGGAAAAATTAAAGTGGGGTTTGCAACACACACACACACACACAAAAAATGTGAAATGAACAATCGTTGGTGGAAAAACTGTAAAGTTCAATCAAAATTGAAATTCTCAAGAGGTTTGGAAATGTTTTACCCTTTTTCATTTGATTAGGGCGAATTCTATGAATTGAGTTGGGGTGCGCGCACACAGGGCTATTTTAATTTTTTTAGCTGGTCCAGAATTATTTTAAAAATTTAATTTTCGACATTCCTCGTTTATTTCGATAAATCCTAATCAATTTCAATATAGTTAAAATAAATTCCATACATCTATACGTATAATAAAAACTCAGTTAGTAATTAGCTTTTCATATGAGTTTATACCCCCACATATACACTTTAAAAACAAAACCCAAACCAACAAAAAACCACTTTTAGGGATGTTCTATATATTTTTGTTTTTAATGGAAATCCATAAAATAAAACAAAACAACAAAAAAATAGATAAAAGATAATCCCAGGGGTATGATTTGTTCCATTTTTTCCAGTCTGTATTTTCAACCCAAGGAATGTATATGTATATAGACGAGGGTATATGTTATTTTTGTCTGTATATGTATCTATATATGTATATGTATATCGACATGGCTTAAAGAGCTTTTAAACTTTTTATTTTTCTGTTTGCCTTAAAAGAATATGTAAAATTTGGTTAATTTCTTAATAATGAAATTAAAATAAATTTCGACAAAAAAAAATCTTCATAATGCCAAAAGGAATTGTATGTACATATGTACATAAGTATGTAAATATGTATGTAAAATTAATTGACCTCAGCCCACAACACGCACACACAAACATACCCAAAATGTAAAGCAATAAATTTTCCCTAAACACAAGAGCCTTTCTATATATGTATGTACATACATAATATATAAATTTTAATGATAATCTGCACAACAAACATAACCGAATTCATCTTAATTTTTAATGTAAATTATTATCTTTTTATATAACACCACCCAACCAACACCCCTAAAATTTAAATATACATACATACATCCTCCTATGTATCCATAGATCTTCATTTGACTTTTACTTTGTATTGTACGCGAAGAGCGAAACAACAAAAAGCTTTTTGTTTATATAATCACGTTCGATCGGAAAGATTGTGATATATTTGCCATAAATCTTATTATCCATTACAGACTGTGTACCACACCCCAATTTTAGTTATGTGCATATATACATACACAAAAAAACAAACTCACCCCCAACCCAATAATAATTTCCTGATTTTTAACTATGTTTTGACAACATCGTTTCGCGTATCGTCTAAACAATTATTTTATTGTTTAATTTATATTTTTTTGAAAAAAATAAAATTGGAATTATTCCTGGTTCCATATATATATACATACATACATTGATGATGATATGCCGAGGGTTGGAAAATCCTATTTATTCATGGAATTAAGAAAATACACAATGACACGAAGGTTGGAAGAAAAAAAAACAACTTTAAATTGGGTGATATAAACGAGATGATTTTTCATGATGATGGGGTGATTCAAAAAGATGAAAGGTATACACATTTTTTATTAATGAAATTGCTTTGCTCTTTGTTGCGTTTCTTTTTGGTGAGAGATGAACAGTTTGTGTTCGGCATTTTTCTTAAATTTGGGGTGAAAAACACCTGATATATCTCATGAAGGTATAAATGTTGTTGGGTTGTGTGTTGTTTGCATTTTTAATTAACTAAAAACAACATTTTATTTTTGTTCGGGATTTTAGGGTAAACAATTCTTTTTCCGGTGACTTCGCATCGTTATTTTGAATATTAATGTGGTAATTCGGTGTCAGGATATATTTTAAATGGATTGGTTACTCGGCGTCGTTAGCTCTTATAGTTCATCCATCTTCGTCGTACATAATTTAAGAAGGTCAAAACGGGCACAAAAAGAGCCTAACTAGGTATTCGTCAAAATTTTAGAAAATTTGTATTATACAAATTCGTAAAGATCCGCTATTTTTTGTCGAGTTTACGTTTACATACATATGATCATATATAACAATGTTTACATTAATTTGGAATAAATAAACCATAGGAAGTTCCAACAAAAGCTGTACTATTGGTTTTCAACCAAATAGATGTAAAAATATGAGACAACTTTAGACTTTACAAGAAAAGTTGAATCGAATCAGAATAGCCGAAATGGTCACGGTATTACATTTATAATGTGCAAATTAAAATTATATGTTGAAATATTGAAATTAGTTTGCATTTTATTCAAAAACCATTATTGGAACGCAATTTTTATCTATGTACAAAAATAATTTCACGTCATTGTCAACCAGCTCCGTAGTTTCTTGACCCAATCTTACATAAAACTACAACTGAGCTTTGCTACACTTCAATAAAAAACAATTAATTTACGATAAATAACAAATAAGGATAAAAATATAAGCTTTTTGTATTTTGGACCCTCTTAAATTTTTATGGGTACTCGTTTAAAATTGTCGAGCTTTACTCAGTTTTCTAAGCTTTCGATTCAATATATTTATAAAGTTTTACAATTTAAAAAATTTAATATTAAAGCTTTTAAGCTTTTCGACCAAATAAACCAAAAAAAAAGCTCATTATTAAAATTTGGTATTATTGCGTTAAAGAAACATGAAACTCAATGTTACTCAAATCAGGAGAGATCATGTACAAAAAACCCAAAACATTTTGTGCTTTTAAAATTGTACCTTTTTAAAATAAATAAGAATAAAGTATAAAAATATAACATCGAAAGCATAAAAAACATATACGTTTTGTACTTTAGACCCACTTAAATTTATATAGCTACCAGTTTTAAATTGTCGGGCTTTACATATTTTTCCAAACTTTGAATTCAATATTTCAATTAAGAAGTTTTCCAATTAACGATTTTTAATATTAAAAGCTTTCAAGCTTTTCGACCAAATAAATAAAAATAAAATCAATATTTAAATTTGATGCCTTATTAATCGACAAGATTTCTTGAATTTTTTTAATCAAGTAAGACATATAGAACATTTTTTAACATTAAAGCTTATTTTTTAACTAATGAAATGTAATTATGCGCCGATGAAAATGATTTTATTGTTTGTTTGTTTGTTTCTATTCTTTGTTGTAGGCTCTTTTGGACGAACGGCTACAGCTTGGTTTTAATTGACTATTTAATACGCTAGTCTGTATACTACAAGCAAGATAAATGGATTTGCATCTCATCTTTATTGGCATTCGAATCCGGTATACTTTTCGCTCCAAGCGCCATAGATTTAACCTATGCGTAGTTAGCGATGAGAATACTTGTTGAAATTATGTGAAAATCCGATAAGTTGTTGTCCCAATGTTACCCACATTTAATCCCAATTACTATAATAGCTTTTGGCATTATTGAAATTTCAGTTTTGCAAGCATATCTTGGTTCAAATTTAAATATAAATCAATTAAAGTCATAATCATCATAGTTCGATGGTTGAAGTTTACAAATCTCAATATGCAGTAAAAACGAATTTTTGTGGATTTTCTGGAATTTTATTTTAAATAAACAATTGTGAAATAATTGCTGTCTGTACTTACTCAATTAAACGTTGATAAATATATCATAATAAGCAAACGGTGCTGGCTCATCATGTTCTGTTTATCAATTTTTAATGGGTTCTTAAATAAATACTTCATAAAATCTTGCCAAAACTCTGTTCTATTCTAAATTAGAATTTGGAAGACAAATATTGAATTTATATTTTCTTACTAAATATTTCTTGTATTAAACATTATCATTAAAAACGTTTTTACGAACCATATTGGACATCAATAAACAGACGCCAATAGACTAGGTTAACAGCTAATACCTCCATTTGCTAACATCCCACTGTCAATTCAAAAGCGACTTAACTGAAAATTGTGAATAGGCCAAAGGTATTTATTTGCTATATTCAGGCCAACTTTTTCGTCTGTTCATATTTAAGCAGTTCAGGTTATATGCACCATACAAATATGATAATCGATCATTCACGTTTACTTGTCTTATTTCAAAAACCCTCAATCTTCTCGCCTTCTCATATAGAGGAAAAAAAATATAATATATTAGAGCATCTTACAGAAAGGTTGGTATTCTAGAATTAACCAAAGTTATTTGGGTTTTTATCCATAATAATGAGGATAGTTTGCAAATTTTGTATAAAACTAAGCAATCTATGGTAACTTGTAATAAGTATTCAAATGAGCTTGGTTTCCGGAATCCAAAAACCGATGTCCTTAAAAAAATTTTTTTTCGCTCGAACTAGGATACTGCTCTTATTTATTTTAAGAAACTCCTGATATTACGTTAGATAACCGCGCGCAATTGTTAGAATTCGTATCAGACAATAGTTTTTCATGTTTTTCAGGTGCGGTTTTGTAATATTATTTTAACAATGATACATCACAATGATTCTTTACTTGTTTATATTCTATTACACTTTGTCTTAGACATTACTGTAAACTTTATTTACTATCATGAAATTTTTTTACTTTCATTGTGAAATATTACCTGATTTGTTTGATTTTTGAAACAAATTCAAATAGCCATTTCACTATTATTTATGATATACAAAATATTTTTCTATATTTATTGTCTGGAAGTTATAACTGTCATGACACAAAATGTATGTACAATATACATATTTTGCTTCATTTTACATTTTACATTGTTGCATAAAATTAAGTTTTGAGAGCAGAATGTAACGATACATATATACAAATTATACGTTTTAACTATCGTGATAGTAAATTTTTCTGGACTGACAGTAGAAAATAAATTAAAACTATCGTGATAGTATCAAAGCATCGAACCAATATTTCGATCGTTCCGAATTTGGATTCAGTTCCAAAATAACTTTTGTTTCGGTTGTGAAAAATACTTTTCATTCCGGTTTAGTTATACGAAGGAAAAGTTTAAGGACGAACGATTTCGTTTAAATGTTTTTACAATTTATTTGCATATGTATATTATTGTTATATGATTTTAAATTGAATTTAATGAAAAATTGTAACAAAGCAGGTTCATTTAAGTTTTTGAACGATAAATTGGTAAAAAAGTATTTTATTTTAGCAAAAAACTAATTTATAAATTTTCTCATTTTCGTCATACATCTTGTCGTTTACTTATACAAAAAACCAATACAAATCGTTTTCTTGGCTCAATTGTTTCGCAGTTTGCGTTAAGCGTCCTTAAACATAAATTATTATTAGCTAATTGGAAAACTAATGGGCAGTCTATTCTAATCTGAACATGGTCCGTCGCAAGGACTCTGCACTGTCAACGATGAGAGCGGAAAATGCCATGATAGCCGTTGCAAATTAGGGAACTCTCCCTAATATGCTACCTATGCTTCATTTTCCAGATTCGATGAAATTAGAATTGTACAGAAAATGTTTAAAAGGATTGAATATAACTTTCAAATATAAATTTTTAAAGTTGTGTGTCTCATATTTGTCTAAAGAATTATTTAAGTTTTATTAATGGTTTACTGCTTAAAATAGATTGTGAATTTTACGACTATAGGCTCATTTCGTTTGTTCAAACTGGTATACAATGGGGAAATTTTTGCTAAAAGTCTACTAACTTTTTATTTATGGTGACTGTATTTGCGTTAATATCAAATAGATTGCATACATTAGGACGGAAATATTTTATTTTTAAATTAAGTATTTAAAACTTTGGCTGTCCAATTAATAAATATAACAAATAAATTTTATATAAAACTCAACTTTAGATTAGGTAAAATAATACAAATGGTGTGCATATGTATCCATGATAATCAATACAAACTGTGGACAAATAATGGAAGAAATTTTAATGAAAATGGCCGTGACCCCACTTGGATTGATATTGTTTTATTAGGCCATTGTATTCTCCATTTTCTAGCCGAACAACAATTTATTAACGTCAATATTTCACATCCAAATATGTAAAATGGTCCGAAAAAGTACGAATTTCCTGAGAAGTAGACAAATTATGGAAGAAATTTTAATGAAATTGGCCGTAACCGTACTTGAGCTGATACTGTATTGTTAGGCAATTGTGTTCTCTATTTTCTGACCGAACAACAGTTTTTTAACTTGAATATTTCATAACCAAACATGTAAGATCGTTCGAAAAGTACGAATTTCGTGAGAAGTGGGCAGTTTCTGGAATATTTTTAATAAAATTGGCCGTGACCCCACTTAGGCTGATATAGGTTTGTTAGGCTATTGTGTTCTCCATTTGCTGGCCGAACAACAGATTTTTAACTTGGATATACTTATGTAAAAATGTTCGAAGAAATACGAATTTGAAAAATTGGGCGTTGATATTCATTTCGAAATCACGTCTCGCTAGAACAGGTTGAAACAGATCTTACTGAAAATATTCAGACAATTGAAAAACAACACCGAAATAAAATGAATATTATAAGGAGAGCGTTAATACCTTTAAATACTTTAAAAATGGATTTTAGCGAAGATTCAATGAGCCTGACGTTAAACACAACAACCAAAAACTAGTATTGAATTTTCAATACCACGTACAGTGTAGGCATCGATGAGCCCCAAAATGGTATTAAATACATGAATGGTTGTTGTAAATGGTCAAATAAAATCCGCCTTATGGACAATGTTCCCAACCAATCCCATATTCCCAACCCATTTTAAAGGTAATCCCATTTCAATTAAAATCAGAATACGATATACATTGGTACACATATACAATACATTATAAATTAATAATATATAATTTACTTAACGATTGTATAAACACCATTGTTGACTTAACATAATTTCTTATTCATAATATAATAAAATAAATAAATTAGAACGACAAACTCTGGATGATGAGTACATAAAGAAAATTCAATTTTCCTCCTCTTTAAAAAAAATAATAAAATTAAATAAAAATAAATCAATCAATAAAATGTACCTTCGTCATTCCATTCCAAGTGCCCCGCGTGTGTAAAATGCCAATCCTTATATGTGAACATAGGAAAATTTATAAAATAAACAAACGACTGACTGTTAGTTTTTCCTGTATATAAACATTACATTTATTTCGATTTTCATTCCGATTTATTATATATTTTGATACGTACGCGACTACTATGGATATATAAAAACCGGTAACTTTTAATGGAAAATGGGAATTTTCTTGTTGATGTATAAATTATTAAATTTGAGGGACTATTTTCGAATTAGTTTCGTTTTTACCATTATGGGGATATGTACCCTGTATATATATGTACTGTATAGTATTGAAGGCACAAAAACAGAAAATCACATGAATAATAAATAAATGGGAAGTTTTCATTTCCAAAAATAAAATTTTATGAATAAATAATATATGTAAGTATGTATGGTATACATAAAGACAGCATAACGAGAAAAATTTTGGTTTTAGGGAAAAATATAACTAAATTGAAAATCCATATTTTATGACGCGGTTGAAGGTAAACATACAGACGATCGATATGAATTTATGATACAAAAACCCAGTGGCTTTTGTTATTTTTTACAAGAATGCCATTAGTGCATTAACGTTAGGAAAATTCTTAAGTTCATATATCTATTCTTCAATTCATATATATAGTCTCTCGGTTATGTATATTATGGTATATATACTTTTCCCAATCACGAAAAATATTTGTATATTTTCCACAAAACTTTTCCTAAAAAAAAAAAAATCCTTAAATTTGAGAACGAGAAACACTAAGGTGAATTTTTCATTATTTTCTTTAACTTCTGGTAAAATACAAAGAAAAACCACGAACTACTCTACCTATATACATGCATACCACACAACCAAATAAGGAGCGGGTTTTCTTTTCTTGTTATGAAAACGAAAATAATTTTTTTTTTTGTGTGGAAAATAATTATTAAAGTAAATGAGAAGGAGATAATAAAATAATAATACGACATGGAAAGGATACATAAATATATACAAAACATAAATAAAATAAGGGATTTGAAAAGGATGAATCATCCATACACAGTACAGACACACAGTAAAAGCTTTCTTTATGTTACGGTTATATATTGTGATGAATACATTTTCCATCTGTTATCTTATCAAATATTCACACGAAATTTTTATTTTTTTAATAATTCATAAATTTATGGATTTTTTATATTCGGGAGGGATGAATAAATTTGGAATATTTTTTTTCACAATTCTTTTTGCGTTTCGTAAGAAAATTAAGTAAGAGAATTTTTTATTATGGTGGTTAATACACGCATAAGCAATTCAGTAAGAATATTTTAAATGTTTTACTTTTGCAAAATATATTTTCAAAATTTCTAAGAATACCTAAAGCCAAAATTTAGAATTAGAATTTCTAAAAACCTGTTCTGCTCACATTAAAAAAAATCATAATGCGTAGCCAGAATATAATCTAGGGGGGTTATCAAACTATCTACAAACGTAGGATAGGACAAACGTTAGGATCTGCAAACGATGATTTAATGATCTCTCTCTTTGGAGAGAGTTGATGTATGTTCCTTTGTGTTTTTGTTGGACGCTTTAATGTATTAGAATTCCAATGTTATCAGGCTTCGAGTTCAAGGGACATGGATTTCACAAGACATGGTGATTTAATCAAATTTGAATGACTTCGGGTCAAGGTCTAAAATAAAATACAAAATTAAAAATTTTGTATCAGAATTTGAACAATTTTTTTAGTATCGATAAAAACACTTTTATATTAGCAAAACTATTCTCGGATCAGACGACAATTAGTTTCTGCAGTAAATACTGTTTTCTCGCTATCTTAGAGGAATCAATTGTATACCAGCTATTTATGACATTATTTTGTGAATTGAAACCCGATTTTTATTAATTTTTTGAATAAAACGGACAAAGTCGTTATTTCTTACACACCCTTCAAACTGTATCCAGATCGCAAACCAAGTATGTGAATACCTAAATGCTCAGTTTATGTATCTGAAAAACATAAATCCATCGACAACAATCAAATATCAGTTTAAAATGTACTGTAAAATTCCCACTAAATGTAAAACAATTTTTCGTAAGTTTTGCAAATTTGAGTGAATTTTGAAAAATTTCTTTAATAATTTTTAACTGATTTTGTGATTAAAACTGTTTTTGAGGGAGTCATTTTTATCAAGGTTGCTATATATTATGCCAAACCAAATCACTTACCTAGTTTCTTGGAAAGGTGAGAAAAGTGTTAGTGCTGAAATCGAGCTGTATGCTATACGCTCATTGGAAAGATGCGAAACGAGTTATGGTTTTAAAAAATATTTTAATTTCTTTAATTAAATTTAGTTGTAAGCTTTCAACTTGAACTTGCAATCTTGCTGTTTTAATTCAATTTGTCATACAACTACAAATTGAATTAAAATGATTTATAGAAATTCGGCATATTATCGCTCCTCTTGTACCGAGCAAACAGCTGGGGCGTTTGGAGAATCATAATTGAGGCAAGTTACAAAAAAAAAATCGAATTAAACCGGACATGTTTACAATGCAAACTGCAAGAGGCTTGGGTCTCAGACCAAATGGAAAAAGAAAAATGTTGGATGAATAAGGTAGTTCATGATTTTTGGTAGAAATTTGTTAGAGAACCCTTCATTTAATACTGGGTTCAAGGCCTCAAGTCCGCATAATCCGACTCTTTATATACATCTCTTTGTATCTCTTACACTTGTCATTTGTTTAGGGAAATCTAAAAATTTAGCACTAACTGAGTTGAACCAATTTGAAAAACGACATTAAATTAAAAATGTCTCGACTCCACCCAGATGCTTTGCCTCCTCGACCATATAGACAGTGCATTGCATTAAATTCTTCTCGGCTGATGATTCAAACACAAAGTGTTATACTTATATGTACATCCCAGATAAAAAAAACATGCTACTCTTTAGTTCGTCTTGCCTGTTAACATCATAAATTTTAAATTTGAGTAAATCTCGCCTGATGGCTTTTCGTCAGAGGATTAAATTGTTCTCGATAACGTCAGAGTAGTGCTGCTTTCAATTTTGATTAATGAATTTTCAAACTGACTTGATAATTGATAATTTTAACAGCAACGATTTTGTGATTTATTTTTAAAAGTTAATTTCGGGAAAACAGAAAAGTTAACGACATTTACTTGTCTGAGGTTCCAATTTGAACTGGGTGCGGGGTGAGCAGCATTGTTAAGCTAGAAACTTAATGTACCTGCTCTGTGCTGTACTAAAATATTTATAGTTGAACGCGAATTAAGAATGGAGAATCCAGTAGAGACTGAAATACTCGTAACATCGGAAATTGTCAAAGCACAAATTTAGTCAAATGTGCAGATTGTAATACCTAATTCTAAAGTTTGGCTTGCCAAATTTACATACACATATCTACTTTGTGTATATATACGGTTTGTCTTCAATTTCAATAATCATTTGTTATTAACATATACTAATATGTCAAATTTAAAGAGACAAATCTTATAAGATATTGAAATGGAATTTTCGGAAGCGAACCTCTGGATTTGAAATTTCCTTTATCCGGCAGAATAAAATAATAACATATATCGGCTAGATAGGTACAATTATATAATTTATTTTTTTATAAATGTTGTATTTAGTTTACAAATACATTGCTTAGTATTAGCATACGATTGTGGACTAATAAAACCAAATACATCAGTGTGCGTACCGTTTTGGATTTGGTTGGATTATACAAAGGCTTTGAAAAGAATATAACACCCGATAAATTTTAAAAGCTTGCGCAGTTGCCTAAAACTTTTAGTTGGAAAATTACATTTGTCACGCAAGCGGTGAACTTGGCGAGGCTTTAAAAGGAAAACAATAAAACTAAAGGATGGACTCTATGGATAAAATTCTACGTGAAACGCAAAACCCACTATCGCATTTGGCTTTTTTTTTAATATAGCCAAAGTTAAGTAGCATATATCATATATCGAGAACATAATCCAAGATTTAAAGTAAAGAACCACTGGAGAAAATTTTTGAAATATCTTGCATATCAATTATGTCTGCCTACAGTAGAAGCCCGCAGTAAAAATATTCAAGTATAACGAAGAATCATTTTCAAATGGTACTTCAATGTCGTCTAATAATTTTTTGAAGTCCAAAGTAGCAGCTAACAGCCTTACATAATCCCATATGCGATAATATAGTATTTCTAACACCACGTGTACCCATTGCAACCAAGTCTAGCTTGTATAGTCTTTATCATATAAACATGAATTTAACCAATTATAGTTTTATTTTATTTACATTCTCGTTTTCCATGCAATTACAGATAAGAAGGTACTATTGTACCTATCCAGATGGAATAAGTCGTAAAACCACTACAGCCTTTTTCATTGGGAAAACATAATATAATTTTTTTGAAAATTATGTTAAAATAATCTATTCCAAAAATGTAGAGATGTTATTGCCAATGAATTTCATGTGCCCCAAAAGGCAGAATTATACCTATCCAGCCGAATAAAGGAACCAATTTCAAAATTTTACAGTTGAATTTTTAAAAACAAATTTGTTGTATTCGTCGCCGTTCTCAAATTTAAAATTGTCGAATTTTTAAAATCGAATTTCGATATTCGTTAAATGCTGAAATGGAACTTTACTTATATACAAAATTAAAATTTAAAAATTTATATTTTAAAACGCTAAAATTTAAGAATCCTGAAATTTTTGAAACTTTTGTAATATTTTGGATTCTTGAAACATTTATGTAAATAAACAAAATAAATAAATTAAATTAAATTTTAATTACAATTTCGCATTTATAATTCCAAAATTTCTAAATAGTTTATAAAATTTTGAAAATTTTGGATACACTTTGGATTGAATTTCGATCATTTTTCATAGACTAAAATGCCGAATTTCAAAAAATTTGTGAACATTACTGATACATATATATTTACAAATATACAGTGTCAACCTGTTTATGCATAGTCCTAAACACAGTGATCACTCTATCAGTTTCTTATTTCTTATTGACAAAACATCGTGAAGCGGACCCGAAGGCCACTATTGATCTTATAACTAAGCGAAAACTAAAACAACTGTTATAATCACATACTTCATCTATTTGTAACGTATATATTTTAATTAGTCAAATTTCAGCTAATTAGAATAATGATACCCACTGGTTGTTTATTTAAATGAAATATTTGCGTGGGCACGTATCAGTTTAGTTTTCTTACTCCAACAGTAACACATATATTTTTATATATTCTGAAAACTATAATTGTTCTACTCAAAAATTAATGTAATCTCGATAATCAAAAACCATTACGTATATTTGGAACAATTAAGTGCTATTCTCTAAATAACTTAATCCTTATTATACACAAAAAACGAAATATTATTTTAACAAATTTGCTTGTATTTGAAGGATATCATTAACTCGGAACAAAAAGACCATGACACCAAACAACGAACAAAACATGAAAATTTCCTTTTTTTTTTTGTTTTGTTGTTCGCTTACACATTTTTCACTCTTTGGAAAAACAACCACTTTGCACATAATGTTTAGGGTGTTAAATGAGTTGGAAGTTATTTTTATTGGTTTTGAACCATAACATATTCTTCTTTATGCATATGTATATGTAATACAAAAGACTATATCAAGAAATTGATATTTAATAGAGAGATGGAAGTTAATGATTGTCGAATTGTTGGATTTTATAACCATAAGCATATTTCTTTCAATTTAGCGATTATTTATTAATAAAAATAAAGGAATCGATACGCACTGAAGAACATATACGTACCGTGCATGCCGATTTGAGGGATATCGCGTGATGGTTGGTAATTTATTATTTTGATTTTGTTGTTGTTGTACTATAGTATAAATTAAAATTAGAAATTCAAAACTAAAATGGAAATATCCTTTCGTATAATATTAAAAGAATATTATAAGGGAAATATTTGGGGTCATATAAGGCAAGTAGTACTCCACTTCCTTTAAGTATATTGTAACGTGTGTATATATTATATGTACATATATGCTATCCTTATCACAATCTTGTTATCTGCAAACTAATGAATTTGATATTTTGTTTGGTCGTTTGTATAACGTATGTATGTATATATAGTTTTTGTGAAATAGATGCGATATATGGATAAAAATTTGCATGTCAAAGGGTAATTTTGTGTATGAAGCGAAATGTCTCAGCACATGGGTTAACATGGGACTGCGTATGTATGTTGAGGAAAGATAATAATGTTAATTTATATTTTTGATTACATAAAATAGTTTTGGTGATTCGTCTGCGTGCAGGAAAACTATATACTAAGAATAAGGTATATATACAAGGAGACACCATAAATTATTGTGATAGGTTTAGATTTAATGATTATATGTATGTTAAACAAACATGTTTCTTGCCAAATTTAATCGAGCGGTTTACTATTTTAAAGAAAATTTTCCTGGATAATTTGTTTTTCTGATTTTTTTTTTTTTTGTGTTGAAAATCAATTTAAAAATTGATAATTTATTAATTCGCTTTGATCCGCGCACGTCTCATTAAAATCAATGGCATTACGAGGTAGTGGAGCGTGCATAATCGTTAAATCAATTTAAAATATGACGACATCATAATATTTGAGGTAAGCCGCTTTTGAATAGTATACGAGTTATAAAAAATGCGTTGGCGGTCGTGAAGCAAAATAAAGTAATTTTTAATGTGTGGTGAATATACACAAAAATTAGCATACATTCAGGCGTATTCATTTTACAATTAGCGTTCATAAAACGAAAATGTGGTCACTCTTTATCAGTGGCGTAATTACTTAGCTATACAATTATTAGTTTAGACATTTAGACAGCAGAATTTCAACTGCTGAACTCGAATTTTTTATTTTATTTTTTGTGACCTTAAAGTTTACTTATGCTTATAGAATTTGGCTTAAAATATACTTCAAATTAAATCGGAAATCATAATATGCCATATACTATATCGATGCTGACATGAGATTCTACACAACTTCCGATGTGACTTTGGCACCAATATTGTTCCATTTAGATCGCATATTTTGGGCAACCTTATCGCATCCACCATGCTACTTCAGCATTCTTTGCACTATTGCCAAATATTTTTGGATGAGCCGAAATCGGTTGGCCTAGGTACTTTTAGATAAAATTGGTTAGTCTCGTACCAATATATTGCGTCTTTAGAGTAGTGTGAACTAGCTTAATTAGGCCAAAAATTTGATTTTAGGCTAGTTTATTGCAAGCAATTCATCGCATGAAATTCATCGCCAGCTATTCATCGCAAGCAATTTGTCCTTACCATTTCAAAACATGGTAACTCATAATAAATTAGACCATTAGAATCACCAAAACTATTTCTCCTTTTTCGAATCCATTTTACTTCACGGCAATCTCGTAAGATGTAAACCGTCCTATCACATGCCCAATACCTTATATTGCCATCTTCCCTGAATCTTGGTGCTGACCGGTCGATGTTCGTCTTCATATACATTCGGCTCAGTTTAACGGGCGGATTATAATGATGACTTGTGCACTTTCATTTATTAATGCTTTAGGTGACGATACGTTAATTTTCTCGCTTATGGTCTAATTTACTTTCGATCCAGTGCCTTCCTTAGTCGTTGTAATTATTTCGATCATGTTAAAAATTGCACGTTGTTGATTTATCGAATACTGGTGGTTTAATAATTATCGCGTGTCCTGGCTGACTTACTTGCAGCAATATTCCGTTCACCTTCATGTATAGGAGTTCTTTTTCGAGGCCTAGAACTTTCTCTCCCAACTCTTGAAATTCTGTTTCCAATTTCTGCCAAACCTGTTGGATCATATTAATAGCGTTTTCTCTATTTCTCCATGTAGAGTGTAATTCAATGTTCCGTTTTCTGACATGCTTGTTTGAATTCCAAATTTGTCAATATTATTCTCACCATAACAGCCAAATTAAACTAGCACAACCTCAACCACTCTTCATCATCTTCCGGGCCTTACGTAATATTTGTTTAATGACCGGCAGTGGACAAACCACGCCGCGCCACTCCAATTGAAATCTTTAACTCGTCTAGAATCATTTCTTTATTCACAATCCTGCCGCTGTCACCAATTGTTACGTTTTAGCCTTGTCAAACAACTTTCGATCACCGGATTGTGAATAAAACAACCAAATTTAAATTCTACGAGTCTATTTTTTATTTCAACCCGAGCGAGTGTATTTACTCAACCTGTGTACACAGAGTACAGCGTCAAATTGGTCGGTAGACTCAGAGTAAAAATGTTTTTATAAAAATAAATTTGTTGTAATCTGTTTTTATAAAAATATTTAATTCTTTACAACTAAGGTTATGTTTTGCTTATTCTTGACACTTACATTTATTTCAGAGTAAAAATTTTCACTCGGTGGATGCACCGAGTAGGCTCAATTCATATTAAAAAATACAGTGTGTGGAGTAAAATTACACTGGTTGAATTAAAAAAGACAGTGCACATTTTTGACAGCACACTGCTCGCTCGGGTTGAATTAAAAAATAGACCCTAAGTAACACTAATTTATTTATTTCCGAATACAGAACAGTGATTTACTTAAATCACTTAATTACATAATTTCACAATATCACCTCATTACACTTTAATAACAGTTTACTTTCACTAGTCCCTTTTTACTACTACTATACGGTGTTTTACGATGAATTGCTATGCGATAAATTGATTACGATAAACTGACAGTAAATCATATTTCATAAATAAATCTTTTTTATTTTTATTGGTAGTTCTGAATTCTGATTTCAAATAGAACGTAATTTTTGATGTGTCCTTCTCCATCAGGCTTTGGTTCTTTGATTAATACACTGTGTGGCTAGATCAATTAACAGACATGCTCTCGGCTAAAAATAGTACTTTTATGTTCATGAATTAAACAGCAATTCATTTATGTAAAGCAAAATTATTGAAAGCTGTTTGATTTATTTAAAAAATATTTTTAATAATAAGCACATAACACATTGGCCTCTACTGTAATAAATTAAACCATTCTAATTTCTAATATGCTTCATTAAAAACCAATTCAAACAAAATGTATTATTTTAATTTAATTTATGATTGAAATGTTTGTGTATAAAATTAATTAAATTAAGAAATAATTCATAAAATTAAGATAAGAGAAAAAATTAAATTAAAATAAAATCGTTCTATCAATAAAATTTATAAATTGTTAATTTCTAATTAATTTAATTTAATTTTTTCTTCTTTACTTTTTATTACAATGGGCAATCGCAAAAAACCGCACAGAAACAACATTTCAATCATAAATTAAAGTTTCGCTTTTTAATTTTTTTATTTTTATGTTTTTTAATTAATTAAATTTTAAATAAACGGATTTTTTTTTATACTGTAAATAAATTAATTTAATTATTAAATTTTATTATTTCATTTTACTCTTAAATCTAATGAAAAAACTTGATACTAATCGGAAATATTGTTTCTGTGTGTTTTTGAATTATTTAAAGGTTGCCGAACAATCAGCTAAGTTGGGATTGTACATATAAATACATAACATAATTATATAAAATAAATAGCTGTAGTTGGTACCATACCACATTATGTTGAAGGAGATGACCTAAACAGTAAAATGAACTGGAGATAGAGACCAAAGGAACCGCGTGCAGATCAACTTAAACTTAAATAAAAACTAAATACAAAATTTTAAATTGAATATATATAGTTTAAATTAGCAACGTAACCGGACATAGCCGTAAATAAATTAAAATGGGTTTCACAGTACCGGTAATAAATCTGGAAATTGGTGAGGTGAAAGAAATAGTATGGAACAAAATTCAAGAGCCATCATCGCAACGGAAATTAATTTTAGTCATTGTATCGATAGCACTGCTCTTAGATAATATGTTGTATATGGTTATAGTACCAATTATACCGGATTATTTGCGATATATCGGGACATGGGGTGAAGAGCCCGCCAATGTCACCGAGGGACAACATACACCTCACGCACGCCATCAGGATTCAGCGACCGGATTCTTATTTGCATCCAAGGCTATCGTACAATTAATGGTGAATCCATTCTCAGGTGCTTTGATCGATCGAATAGGTTATGATGTACCAATGATGATTGGACTGTGCATTATGTTCTTGTCGACCGCTGTATTTGCGTGCGGTCGTAGTTATGGTGTGCTATTTTTTGCACGCTCACTACAAGGTGTCGGATCGGCATTTGCGGATACATCCGGATTAGCAATGATTGCCGATCGATTCACCGAGGAAAACGAACGATCCCAGGCGCTCGGTATTGCGCTAGCATTTATAAGTTTCGGATGTTTGGTGGCGCCACCATTTGGTGGTGCACTATATCAATTCGCCGGTAAGGAAGTACCATTTTTAGTACTATCGTTCGTATGTTTACTCGATGGTTTAATGTTACTTCTGGTTATGAAACCACTTAAAGAGACACTGGAATTTAGTCGCATGGAGAAAAAAGAGACGATACCTATATGGCGTTTATTAATGGATCCGTATATTGCCGTTTGTGCCGGAGCCTTAATGATGTCGAACGTGGCGCTCGCATTTTTGGAGCCCACAATATCACTGTGGATGGAAGATAATTTGACGACAGATAATTGGAAAATAGGAATGATATGGCTGCCAGCATTCTTTCCACATGTATTCGGTGTTATCATAACCGTTAAAATGGCACGAAAATATCCGCAACATCAGTGGCTGATGGCCGCCGGAGGATTAGCGCTAGAAGGACTGTGTTGCTTCATAATTCCATTTTCATCGACGTATAAAGTACTAATGATACCGATTTGCGGCATTTGTTTCGGAATCGCTCTAATCGACACTGCACTATTACCAATGCTGGGCTATTTAGTAGACGTACGATATGTTTCCGTTTACGGTAGCGTTTACGCAATTGCTGATATATCGTATTCAGTTGCATATGCTGTAGGGCCAATTATAGCGGGCGGTGTAGTCGAAGCAATAGGATTTACTGCATTAAATTTTGGAATTGCATTTTCTAATCTACTGTATGCACCGGTGCTCGCCTACCTAAAACATATATATGATTTTAAACCATTTGAAAATGAGGCAAACATATTGATGGCCGATCCGCCGAATAAAGAGTATCAAACGTACACGTTACAGGATCAACAACCAGTTAATGGTGAATATAAAAATCATTTAGAATATGGTCGCATTGATGATAACGCGACACAAATGGAAACGAATGTCGATCAAGACCAACAAAATATGAGTTATCAACAGCAGCAACAGGGTGGCTATCAACAAAGTTATCAACCAGGTTATCAAGAACAGGGTGGTGTATATCAACGTCATGTTGCACAACCAGATCGTCCACCACCGCCACGGCAACTGCCACAGCAACCAGTGGTCGCAAATCCATTCAGACAGGCGGAACAACAGCAGCAGCAGCAGCAACAACAGCCGCAACAATATCAACAACCACAGGCCGCTCCACCTCAACCTGGTAAAGTATCAAATCCTTTCCGTCAAGGATTTTAAAAGTACTTAAGTACGTATATATGATTTAAAATTGTAAATTAATTTTGTTTGCTGTTATATAAATCGAATATTAATTATGTTAGAATAATAACCTATAGTTATTGTATTATATATTCCGTATTTCTAATTCTTGAACCTATCCTCTTTTCCCTTCTACATAAATATTATTATTATTAGATATATATATATATATATATATATATATATATATATATATATATATATATATATATATATATATATATATATATATATATATATATATATATATATATATATATATATATATATATATATATATATATATATATATATATATATATATATATATATATATACATGAACATATTTTCTAGTCTACATAATATATAGAGATAACCAAAGATTAATTTAAAATCGGTAAAAATGGGGCACGATTTGACGGTTTTTTGGATATCTGCAGATACTAACAAAATAATTAAAAACTATATAAAAAAGATGATTTTGCACAACAAATGAAATGGAGTCCTTACATGTCAAAACTAGGTGCCCCCTTAAATCCCACATTTTTCATTTCTTATTCTAGTCATCTACATATTATACATATATACATATTATAAAATTAAATTAACCATAAGTTAAAAAAAACATTAATTAATTTTCCAATTATGGTATATCCGCACGTTTTAAGCAAAATATTACATCAATATCATAGACATATCATTATACTATAGCTATACTATATATATATACACCGTCATTTTATTATCAGATGTAGTACGAGCGTAAACGGTGGTGACACTATTGATTGGAAATTAATTAAGAAATTATGATTTTTATTAAATAAACTATATTATTTAAAAAAAAAAAACTTTTAACGATAAGACACAACCAAGGTAACGATACATATCAGAGTCGATCATGACTCGCCTGAAATTTTTACCAAAGTGATATTATAAATATATACATTTATAAATATAAATAATTATAAGGTAAATATATATATATATATATATATATATATATATATATATTACTATTTTAGTATTATATTATCAAATTAATTTTAAATTATAAATAAGAAAAAAAAAATTAAGTACCGCCGTTCAATTAATGAATTATATTTAAAATAAAATAATATTTTTAACAAAAAAATTATTTCTTTTAAAATTATCACAAACATATCAAATATATTACCATACAGTGGAATAATATACTGTTTCAAGGTATTATTTTTTAAAATTAAGTACTCTACAATTAACTTACGTATTTTAACAAACTGAACACAATTATCACACAAAACAGATCTCTACAATAAGCTAAACGTGCGACAGATTTCAATTAAGCCATATACATATATGAAATTAATTACTTAAAATCTGTCAGAATATTGACATTTGAGAGCCTTAATTATCATAAACATATCATATGCCATTACATATACATAATTGAAATCTGTCTCATTAAAATAAACACACATAACAAATATATATATATATATATATATAACACAGAATTACATAATTTCATTTATTTTTATTTTATATAGAAATAGAAACGAATTTACCAAAAATTATATAAAGCAATAAAATAATTAATTATATAAATTAAATATTAATTAATCAAATTAATTATATAATTTAAAATTATGATTATATTTAATTATGTATTATTATTATGATTATGATTATTATTATTATTAAATTAGAAACTTATTTTTTAAATTATAATTTTAAAATTAATTAACAATCATAATTAATTTTAAATTATGCATAAAAAATAAGTTCTAAGGACTCACACTAACAGACACAATTAATTAAAAAGAAAAAAAAACACTTAGTGGTTAGAAATTATAATAAAAAATATTATATTTAAATATAAAATTTATAGTTTTGTATAAAATATGTATTTTAGTTTTTCTATTTAGTTCGCTAAATTTATTGTAAATATTATATCACTAAATTATATACTAAATAATTTATAAATATATATATACATAATTTAATTTTAAAAATGAATGTAAAAAAAAAATTAACAAAACAAAAGCTACAATTCAATTAATTATGTAAACAAAAACAAAAAACATATAAAAAATTAATTATTTTTATTGTAATAAGCAATAAGAGTCGCTATGAAAATGTATTAATTATATCTATTTAAAAAAATCTATGATATTAAATTTTTTTTTTTTAAATTATATACTTTCATGTCTATTTTGTGTGTTAATATTTTTAATTTACTCTTTATTATTTTATTTATGTTCACGTGCGCTATTAAACCAATTGAAATAAATTAAAAACATTTATAATAAAATGTAATGTAAATAATAAATATTAAAAAAAAAAAATTAATTTATAAAAATAAAACACTGTGCCTAGTAATTTTTGATTTTAATCGCTTCACACTATTATTATATTGATTTATTCAAATATAATTTATATAATTTGTTTGATTTCAAAACTTTTGTAAAATATAAAAAAAATATTATTAAATGTAAATTTATAAAATTTAAAAAAAAATATCCGAAAATCTATTTAAAATAAAAAATTAAATTCACACTCGTTGACCATTCACACTTATTTAATTTAATTATTGTTTATTTTTAATTGTTATTATTTTTATGGCCTATAATTATTACATATAACCAAATAAAAATAATATTGTTAAATACTCAAATGAATTATAAATAATGCGGAGTATATATTTCGGCGAAATCATCGCCTTAAATCACGCCGCACTATATAGTTCATTAAATGTTTATCTTCCCGAAAAAATTGAAAATATATAAATATAAATCCAAAATACAAAATATAAATAAATCTGTTGTCTAGTCTGTATTATTATTATTAATTAACTAATTAAATAAAATTAAAAAACTAAATGTTTTTAAGTTTTCTCGTTTTTGTAAATAAAACCAAAAATTTAGAAAGAAAAAAAAAGTATAGATATAAAAAATTTAAATATATACAATTATATATTTAAATATATAATTATATGGTGCCGGCATGTGTAATACTAAAAAATTTAAATAAAAACAATATATATATATAATAATAAAATAATTAATTAATTTTTATGTTTTGCTTATTTAAAATTATATATATTAAAAGTATATAATTTAAATTTGCTCATTAGAAAAAAATTAAAACTATTATAATTTTATTATTAAAAATTATATTATATATTATAAATAATTAAATAAAAAATATATATAAATATATAAATAGAAATTCGATGTAGTTTCCCCCCGCCCTTATAATAAAAATAATATATATACCTATAAATAAACACATAATTAAATAAATAGATATTACGATGTGAACATTATAAAAACCAAAAAAAAAGTTTAATTTAAAATATAATTAATAAAATTATGTGTTCGCATTGAGGTTATTATTATTATGATTATTATTAAATTATAAAACAAAACATATATTAAATTATAAATAATAATGTTTATGCTATAAAAGTAATTAATTAAAACAAAAATAATAAAAATAAATAAAACAAAATCTTTGAGATTGATTTATGATTAACAAAAAAAAAAAAAGACAAACTTTGATTGTTATCCAAAAAAATAAAAAACATGTAGTGTTTTATTATTATTCACTAATCGAGAAGATCACCGATCGCCAGCTATTTAATATCATCGTTGGTACGCAAACGTAAAATTTTAATAAAAATAATTATTTTTATTTTAGGTGAGTTCGAGAAATTGGATATTGCTATTTAAAAGTTTACTGCAATCATTTGAACTGTAAGTATCTTGGGTATAAATATTACCAAATTTTTCATAAATTATATTACTCGCGCTTGTTAATATACTTTGGTGTCGTAAATTTTACCACGTTTGTTTTAGCCCGGGTTAGAACACGGTAAGTTTATTTGTGATATGCTAGAATATTTGAATAATTGTAGAAGGATAGGATTCTTTTGAAAGAAACAACAAGATCATTACACTTGGAACCTCGAATATCCTCCGACATACGAAATTTAAAAATGTTTAAAGCTTACCAAATTCACATTACATATTATAAATTTGGAATTTAAAATCGTCACAAGTCTTAACTTTTCAAAATTTTATAACACATATTTCATTTAAAAACAAAGATTTTTGTCTTATAAATTCCAACATTTCATTTTAAAATTACAAATTAACCCGTCATAGTTCAAAAATTTGAAACAAAATTAATTTTTAAAGTTTCTTAAATTTTATCCTAAACATTTTATTCTATCAAAAATTTGTAAAATTAAATTACTCGAATAAATAAATAAATTAGTTACATTTTATTAAAAGTATTTAAAAAATATGTAAATAATTTAAAAAATTTCGGGAATTTCTAAGATATTATTTAAGGAGATTTAAATACATAAAAGTTCTGTAAATGTTAAATTTTTGCACTTTTAAAATTCCAAATAAATTTCAAAAACTTAAAAAATTTATTATTTTAAGACAGTGAAAAATATTTAAATTTTACTTCACCATTCGCTTGAAACTTTGAAAATTAAAAAATATAATTTAATTGTTAATTCAGACAGTAAAATAAGATTAAAATTAGAAACTATATCCATTCCATCTATTTAAAATTCTTAAAGTTATATATTTAAATAATATTAAGACATATTTCATTTAAAAAAAGATTTCTGTCTCATAAAGTTATAAATTTCAATATTTCATTTTAAAATTTTTGGAACTTCGAATAATCACAAACTGACCTTCACAGTTCCAAAAATGTATAACAAAATTTAAAATTGCTTTAATATTATCCTAAATTATGAACTCTTTTTCTTTAAAAAATTTAATTTTTTGTAAATTCTAAATTTGTGAATTATTTTATCTTAAAATTTGAAACTAATATTATTTGTAAATTTGAAAATTATTTAGAAAAAATATTGAAATTAACTTAAATATTACTCGAATAAATAAAGCTTTAAATTTTGTTTTAAAAAATTTAATTAGTTCAAAAAAATGTTCGGGAATTCTTAAAATTAATCCCAGGAAATACATAAAAGTTCTGTAAGTGTTAATGGTTTACACTTTTAAAATTATAAATTTAAATAAATTCGAAAATATATTATAAATATTTCGAAAATTCTAAAAGTTTTATATTTCTTAACAAATAACTATTTCTTTTATACCGTTGGCATTAATAAAAGCCTAAAATTCTCAAATTATTCAAAATAAAGAAAATATAATAAATTTTAAATACTTACATTATTTCTAAATTTACAAAATTTTCTCTTGTTATTCTGTAAATTTTAAAATAAAAATAAATTTTAGGAACTGTAAAATTAGGTAATAAAATAACATTGAAATTATAAATTAAATTTCACTATTAACATATATTTAAAACATTTGTAATTTTAAAAATTTTCAAAGTTTTGAAAAACACTAAATTTTATAATTGTTGTAATATGTTTTAAAAATTTGGGATTTCTGTTAAATACATTTAAAACGTTCACATTAAATTTATTTTTTAAATCACATTTAAATCACATTAAGTTTATTTTTAACTTAATATTATTAAACAATTATATATAAATGTAACCCTAACTGAATTTATAAAATTGTAAATTTTAGTTCTTTGAAATTTTAGTATCAAACTAAATAACAACAAAATAATTTACTTTGGCAGTTAGTTATTTTAAAATGCTGAAAAGTTCATTAAGAATTTATAAACGGTCGAATGGATTTAATTTTATTTTCGATGTTTTGAATTAAATTTAGTTTGAGGTACAATTTTTGTAATTTATGTTTAAAACATTTGCGTTAAAAAACATTGGTTGAAGTTAGCGATAAATTTTCGTAAATTATTTAGACCGATGTACTATTTTTCACATAGATATTATCAAAAAATCTTTCATCTATCGACTAGTATTGATGTTAAAATTAACTATAACAAAAAATCAAACATTTAATGTTAAGGGCGCATGTGTAGCTTTATGAGATAAAAATTACCAGATATGACCAAAAATTGTGGACGACCTCACTGACCTATAGGAAGAGAAAATTTATGTTGGTTACCATTTATTGCGGAATTATGAAGCCTTTATCTTTCTCGAAGGAATTTCCACGTAGTTAATAATATTGCACAAAACTCTTCTGGTGACACACAAGAATCAATCTTCAAGACGATTTCATGATAAAAGAGAACTGTGGCGACATTGCATTGCATCTGAGACTTACTTACATTAATCACTTCTTATGAATTCCGTAAAAACTTATTAGAAACAGAACACAACACATCCGGACGCGTGGCTGATGAGTATCTTTGGGGGTTAAGCTTCTCCAATTTGACGATAGATACAAAAATGGGTAAAACGCCAAAAATTTCGATTTCCCCTAAATATGGCCACCAGAAAAAATTCTTTGGAGAAAATTAGGGTTTAGGAACTTAAATTAAAAATCATAAATTAGATATAAGTTGGAATGGTCGAACCGCAGTCAAGATGCAATACTACGTATTTCAGCATCCAACATTTTGTATACAATTCATGGTCCATCGTGCCAAATGATTTTGCTAAATAAACGAATAAATATAAAACAAATACTCATAGTTTCTTCAAAGATCTTCATAAAATGTATTTAAAGTTCATCAAAGCGGATATTGATGATTTTGAAAACCTGTATCCTCAAAGTTCAACTACAATTTCCGCCAAATCCAGAAAATTACCAATTAATACTGAGCTTTTAGTAAACGTTATTCAAAAATAAAATTTCGAGGCCTTTGAGACTCTAAAGAGTTTGAAAGATTTACTTTTAACTTCAACGAAGGCCAAAAATTTTAATTATCTTGGTTTTCAACTCTTATATCTCTATGTGTACCGTACCGTGCGTCCACTTTTCTTGGCCCGAAAATGACAATTGCTTAAAATAACAAAATATCTCTGAATCTCTAAATTCAAAGTGCAACCGAATCATACCAATTTCAATTTTTTTTAATGAATTCTTGTATTTCTCTCTGTCTGGGTTGCAAACTTGCAAACCCTTTGCAAACCGCAAAATAAGAATGGCTTCAATTTATATAATTTGTATAAATTTCTAGGCTCTCCAGATATGCGAAGGATTTAATTAAAAGTTCAACAGAATTTAAAACATGTCAAGTTACCAACTAATATTTGTCTGGCTTGCCAACTCTATTCTGCCCCAGAAAATTGGAAATGGTTTCAAATAACCATTTTTGGAGTCTATATAAATGTATAAAGAATAAATTTTAAAGTTAAATTGAACCTAAAATTTCTTTGAATTTCTAGGCTCTCCAAAACCAAATCAATTTAATTAAAAGTTCAACTTAATCTAGTAAATTTTAATTATCTGGGTTTCCAATACGATCAATATCTCAAATTGAGAAAACTGTTTGGTTTCCCTCATAGTTGGTGATTTCTAGAATAATTGAACTTAATCCACAAAATTTCCATTTACTTTTGGCTCCCAATACGATCATCGGTTCAAATCAGAAACTTAATGCATTCGATCGTGCTTCCGGTGGTACAATAAACCTTTTTCTAATCAAACCCACAACTATTTAAATATACATTTAGGCTTTAAAGCTCCAAATTAAAATTTAAAAATAAAAAATGAAATTTCAAATCCAGGTAAAGCTAAAACTGGCTTAGTATAAAATATTCATGAATGGAAATCGTTGGAGGATTTAGAAAATCTTCTCAAACTGTGCAAGGATAACTCAATGACATAACCGCAATAATGCAAACAATTGTATCTTTTGTTTTTCGTAATAATCTATATCCAACAACCCTCCTAAAAACAATTGCTTTCCTTTTATATCCTTTTTTTCTTATCCTAAAACATCATCACCAAAAACATACATATTACCCAAAAAATAATAAATTTCGTAAAAATAATTGAACGTAATAATTTTATTTTCTGGAAAATTAGGGAAAAACCTCAAGATAACAATTTTGGTGTACGATAAGAAATTTTTGTACAGTGTAACAAAACAACAATTATGCTAAAGGATATTATGGAATGATAATAAACAATCTCCTTCCGTAATTATATATAATTTCTATACAATGGTGCGTGTCTCCCAATTATGCTGTATATTCTAACCTCGTTCTGCGCGCAATGTATCCTATTTAATATGCCACGTGACCATTGTTATCCTTTTTATTGTGTACGGTTTAATTATGAATATTTTATTAGATAGGAATTGTCGTGGAACACAAACACAGGTTCATTTGACTTTATACATACATATATTTAGATTATCACTTGTTAGTCGTTTTGTTATGTAAATTATGTTAGTATATTCGAATTGGACATACCAATGAAACAATAACAGTTTTTGTAATACCAGAATTCTAGTTTGAGGTCATATGCATACCCTATAACTAGTTTTAGTTGTTATATACTCTAATACCAATTTCAAGTTACATCTAAAATCCTATTAGAATTTTTGTGTACCCATATATAGCTCGATTAGTATTCGGCACGCGTTTTCTTATTTTACTTTTTTGATTATAAAACAACAAATAAAACAGTTTTTCATCTTATCTTCGATTTTCATCTTCCTCTTCCTCGCGCGCATATATACGTACACACACAGTGTTAATATAAGAAAAAAAAATACAAGAATTTTGATTTCTTTATCACATCTTCGGGAGAATGTACCACATACATATACCCCCGCTCCCGCAGTCACCACCAAATCTTTATCCCTCGCCCACACACAAGCAAATCTTTAAAGATTAAATTTTTGGTATACACTACCCTTGGCTTTAACTTTCATTGTAGGATATTAAACGATTTTTATTTCGTTTAGTTTTTGTTACATACATAAATCAGCATCCCTACAATTTCATCTTTGTATGTACTCGTATATATATATATTTTATACCCTTCAAGAAAATGAAGACGACGAGCAAAAAAGAAAATTAAGATTTTCATGTCTTTGTTAAATACGAAATAAGAAGAAAATTAATAAAAATTCTTTATGGTATATATATACGTACGATTGTATGTATACTCGTATGAGCGTTTAAGATATAGAGAGCGGGGGGTTGTTATTTTATTGGTATCGCAAGCTTAATTGGGTAAGTAATTTATTGTCTGTATGTGTGGTGTGAAAGCTTATATCTTGTCTTATATTGGTTTAACTTCAAACGAATTATTTTTTCTATACATCTTTAAATTTCCACCCTCATAATTTACATATATTACATAAAATTGTATATTGCATTGCGTCCAGGAAATAATTGAAAATATCATTTATAACGAAAAAATCATGTCAAATTGTTTCCGGGATTAAAATGGAAATTCTCAGTTAATTAAAATTGATTGATGATGGCAGACAAGGGAGCAGCATAATAAATCCAACAACAATAAAAACACAATCAACTATATATGTATGTATATGTTCTATCCCCAACTTTAATAAAATAAATTTTTAATTTTTTAAACAAAAATTACAACAATTTATCATAACGATGAAATAGGATAAAACCAAACGACCGCCACCTTGAATATATTTTATAATAATTTATCCTGTCATATTCGCATAGAAATTAAATTAAATATGTAAATTTAACGAGAAAACTTAATTAAAAATTTTATTTTTATATAATTTAATATTATTTATAATTAAAACTAATTAAATGACATGTTCAATAGATATAGCACGAGCATATATGAGTCTGCCAAAATTACACAAAAAAAAAAAAAAATGTTTTTTTTACAGATTAGTTTTTATTGCTGTAACTTGAATCGAATTTATCTCTCGTCTTGTCGTCTCGATATTTTTAAAGTGTTAAATAAACATGACACAATATTTATCCCGCACACATAAATGTCGGAACGACATGAAAATAAAAGGATACAGTTTGTGAAAAGGGTGAAATTTATGTTGCTTTTACTATGGCAATCGCATGTTACCATGTACATATAGCAACATGAATTGATGCACAAATCCAAATATACGTATACATACATACAAGAAAATTATGTTATCCAATTCACAAAATTAGTATTAGGGATGGTTTTGGTATTTGCCATGCAGATAGAATTTATTGGAATTAATTATTAAGATGAAATGTAAATATTTTGCCAAGGATTTTGTCAAGACATGTTTATTTGCTTTTAAATTTTATAAGCTGTGTGAGGTTATCAACAACTTTGGTTTGAGTATTTTCTTACGACAATTTCAACTGGTAAAAATTAGTGTTTTAATCTTGATGAAAACTTATTTATTTATTACTACGTATTACCGACAGGGTTACAATCGGTAACTCGGAAAAAAATCAACTAAAAAAAAATAGAAAATTGCCGAATACTTAATTTCTACAGCATACAAACTTAAATAAAGCATTCCTGGCCGAATCCCTCGACATGTAGAAGTCAAAAATCCACGTTACGATTGGTTCCGAAAGACTGTATTTTGTTGTTGGAGAGTTGGTTATTAAAAATGTATCACATTGACGCATACAGCGTTCGGAAGCATACAATTGTAGGCGTGCGAGAAGTTCAGCACAGTCAATGCGAGAATTCAAAGTATCACGTACAAAAATTGCGGATGCTATATCTCATCGATGTTCTTATCGTTCTAGTTTTAATAAATTACAACGGTTCTGGTACGGTGGCAGAATATAGCCATAGTTATTAGTAAAGACGGTAGACATCGGAGTGCATACAAAACAAATTGCTTGTGGACACTTTCAATTCGCTTGGAGTGACTGCGATACAATGGTGACCATACCGTAGATGCGGATTCTAAGGTAGACCGAAAAAAAGGACATACAATGCAGTAACAGTAATAAAACAATTCCGTTTAATGAAGCCTAACATAATATATGCCTTTTAGATAATAACTTTTATATGTCTAGTAAAGCTAGCGTCGAACAAAAACGTTACACCTAGATCGGACATGAAGTCAACTCTGACAACCGCTTCGTTGTATAAACGGTATTGATATAAAATAGGTTCGTTCCGAACACCTTCCGACCCAAGCGGTTGTTAAGTGACCAACTACAAAACCTATATTTAAGTCTCCCTTAAGCTTCATGCACTCGTATATATTATTGACTTGGGCGAAAATTTTCAGATCATTTTCAAAATAACAATGGGCCATTATAACTGCATTTATAGGTACGCCGGATTACGCGCGAAAAAACTAGGAAGAAAAATCAAGCGTCCTGACGGATTGCCAGCTGTCGGAAATGTAGGAACGCAACCAATCAACGGGAATGAACTGACAGTTCATATTCTCCAGCTTGGTGATAAGGATTGAGTGATCAATCTTATCAAAAGCCTTAGCAAAGTCTGTGCAAACAACGTCGAGTTGCTGTCTGGTATTGAGACTTATAAAATAAATTACCGCAAAATGAAATCAGATTGGTAACTGTTGACCGCCGTCAAGCTGGGAGCAAGCAAACTTTAACTTTAATTTAATTTAAAATGATTGAAAACCAACCACTTTTCTCTTGCTGTTCATAAAATTCCAAAATTCTTTAGGACTCGTTCTCAGTTCCTCCTCGATTCCCACTATATATTGGCTGTACAAAAACAACTTCAAACTTTTAAATTCTTTACCGGCTCCAACAAAATCGGAGTAACACTCCATACCATACCGCCTATATAAAGAATGTAGCTTATTGGGCCATTTCTCGAGATACACCAGCTCATTGTTAAACCATGGTTCCCGAAATCTAGTTTTTATATTTTTAACAAACGGAACGTGCGTTTCAATACCACTGCTGAGGAGGCCGTTAAAATCCAGCACAATGTCATTTAAATTAGCGTAGCGATGAGGAAAGCTCCAATCGGAATTATTGAGGAAATCGCCCAAGGAAGCGTAGTCAGCGTATCTAAAATGAAAATAAAAATTATTAGTATTACAAATAAATTTATTTATCCACTATACTCGTACATGAGCGGAAAATTAAAAGATTTTACTATCTATAACTTGACATAACTATCTTGACTTATCTTTATCAATTTATAAATTTCTAGAGATAGTTTATTTTATAGAATATCTGGAATTAACAATATTTAGGTTTTAACACATTTAATAAGAATTTATCGAATTAAAATTTTAATGAATTTAATGATTTTATCGAATTCACAGGATTTATGAAATGTATACAGAATAAATTGAATTATATTTTAGGTTAATGAAATATAATTTATCGCAATGAACGAATATATACTGATTTTTTAATTTATCTAATTTAGATTTGAACAAATTTAAAAAATTTATTAATTTTAAATAAATAGTCTATTATACCAATTTAATTATAGATCGATTGACTGAACAGATTTAAAGAATTTCTCGATTATATCAAATTTAATCAATTTATGGAATTAATCGAATTTATTGATTTAATAAAATAAATGTTATTATTAAAATGTTATTTATTTAATTTATCTAATTTACCGGAATTAGATTTTTACGAATATGTGTAGGATACATCAAATTTAAATTTAGAATTAATTAAATAATTTAGTTAGTGAATATAGTGATTATATCTAATTTATATTTTAAAACACACAATTTGTAGAATTTAGATTTTAACCAATTTAACCAAATATACGAATTTATCGATTAGTAGATTTTATAGAATTTATATAATTTTCAGATTTGAATGATTCAATTTAAAAAGGTTATATCGATTTATCGATTTCTATAGAAATTATTTAATAAAATTAACAAATATCTAGATCATATCGAATTTTATTTTTTATCGAATTTATATTTATTATCGAATTCACAGGATTTATGAAATTTATACAGAATACATTGTATTTAGTTTTAGATTAAAGAAATATAATTTATTGCAATAAACGAATATACAGATTTTTTCTAATTTAGATTTTAATGAATTTAAAAAGTTTATAGCATCATTATCAATTTATACCATTTATGGAATTAAGATTTTAAAGAATTTAAAAAGTTATTGATTTTAAATAATTTGCAATAACCAGTTGTAAAATTATACTTGTAGAAGTGTAAAACTATCTAAACTTCATTCATTATGCGGTACACCAAACGAATTAGTTATTAGACCGTGGAGTGCACAAATACTAAATTCTATAAACTATATAAAAATATAAATAATTCCAGGAGACGTTTAAAAATTGTAATAAATTATAATATATTCAAATTTTTAAAATTTAACAATTCTAAAATCCAGAAATAGATGTAGAATTTAATTTCAAGATTTATTAATTTTCTAGAATTCCACAAAACATTTTAAATTAAAAAATCAAAAATTTCTAAAAATTTAGTTACTGTAAATTCAAAATTCTCAATTGTATTTAAATATTTATGTTTAAAATTTTACGATCCCGTACCTTTTGAAATTTACTACCTGATTTTCAAGATTCAAAAATCGAAATTAGCGAAATAAATAATTCCAAAATTTAAATTCTAAATTCTATAATTAAATAAGTATTTAAAATTCAAAGATTTAATATTTTAAATTTAATTTATTATTAATTCTAAATATACATAATTTTTGATTTTATGTAAAATTTAGAAGATCTGAAAAATGTATAACTTAGAAATTTTTTGAACATAGAAATTACACAAAATTCGAGAAATGATTTTAAAAATCCCCCCCCCAAAAAAGCATCTATCACATTTACAACACCATTTCCCAAGGTATCTCAAAAAACAACTATCGTGGTAGCAAAAACTATCACGACATATATACTTATATTATACTCTCGTCTTGCTAAAAAATTAAAAAACCAGAAAGAATTTTTTGTAGTGTTGAGCTTGATTGAAAGTAGGTCAGAAAACAAAATCCAACAATAAAAAAGGTTTTAGTTTGATATGGGGGTATTTTTGTGTAAGTGAATCGTCCAAATGTTTCAAACAATTTAGGTTAGATTTTTTTTAAATTATGTGATCTGGGGCAATGCCTTTTGGCAAGAAAACATATCACCTAATACCTAGTTTCGTTCCCCTGTACATGTACGAGGTACACAATAATAGCAAATATATCCAAAAGGAAGGTAAATTGGCACTCATTTCCTTTCAATTCCAAATCTACCTATGTATGTCTGTACTTAGAACGGAAAATATATTTTATTTATTTTTCGTTAAACAAATAGATGAAAAACAAATTTTTGTTTTGTTTTTCTATTTAATTTTCTTCTGGAAATTTTTCTTTTTTATTTGATGAGGAAATTATTTTTTCATTATGTTACTGTTTTGCTGTTGTTTATGTTATTTTACAGTCGAATATGTTTATTTATTCCAAATACATTGGCGAAAAATAGGTATATTTGATTAGTCTATATAGTGTTGTTTGCTTATAGTTTATACATAATATGTACTTATATATAGATTGGCTAGATTCCAAACTGGCATTTTAGTTATATTTATTTAGGGGACGTTTGAAATGACCAAAATACATTTTTGAAATGATCAAAATAATTTTTTATGTGCGGTTTATGCACATATATGTGTGTGTGTATACATATATTTCTTCTAAAGCAGTTCCCCACAATAATTGAGTAAAACTTTGTAGATAATTATCCTGAAAGTTAAGATATAATAAAGTAGAAACTTTTTATATTCGAACGAGTATCAAAAATTTAAACTTACATAATTTCTAGGTGTATCTAACTTTTATCTAAGAGCAATCGTTTTCAAACAAGATATAAAAAGTTTATCATGAAAAATAAAAATTCTGGTCGTAAATAAACTGAAAGAAAGAAGCTTTTTCGTTTTTTTATTCTATACCTTCTTTTGTTCGGCAAGTTGATTAAATTGAATTATTTTAATTAAGAAATTATATTTTCTTTTCATATATATTTTCTCAATCGGAATGCTGGAAACAACAACATTGAATAGAAAACATAATGAAGGGAAGTTTTTCCTTTATGTATGGTTGTGTACACTAAAGTTGTAAAACAAGAATTTTTTTAGTTAATTTGATTACAGCAAATTAACATTCATTTCGATTTTATATATGTGGGGTAAAAATTTTACGGAATTCCTTTATCGAATAGGGAGATTCGAATTTTCTTGCATTCGTTACCTAACTGTCAAATAAATATATGTATGTACATATCAACAGTATATTAAGATTCATATGACAAGATTCCAAAGTAGCTAATAAATAAAAATATTAAAACTTATGAAAACACTATTTAGAGCTGCTGCTGCTGTTGTTCGTCATATTGCATCCCCAATAAATTTCCATTTTTTTTTTTGTTTTTTGTTTGAGGGAAAACAGAATTTTTCATTTTTGTTTCGATATAATAAATGTGATAATGATGATAGTAATGATAATAAAGATAATAAATGAATGCGGGACAAAGTGTGAGATGCGGAGGGTAGATGCGATGTTAATAATGATAAGGGTGAATTTGTATATATGTATGACACGTTTGCGGATGGTGAATAAAAACTATAATAAATTTATTATGATTATTACTATTATTATAAATTCGGTTGCCGGTTATTATAAACCATTATATAATTTTATTGCACAAAATGATCCAGCTATAGTATGTATATAAGTACAAATAACACAAAGAGGGGGTGGAAAATAGAAAATATGTTGTAAAATCATTTAACGGGGATTACACAAGGATTGTATCATAACATAAATGATAATTCTAAATTGACATTTTTATTGATTCTTAAATGGTTTGGATTTTTATTCCCCGCAATTTTATATAAATATATATGTTTTATTGATATTTACCTTCATCTATACCTTATTCAAAATGATGCGTCCGGTGTGGAAAATTTATGTCAATTATTTTCCTCTTGTCATTTCAAACAGGATGACGATATATAAATACAAAATATAAATAAAATGTTTAAAGCGACAAAATTAGGCTGAATTTGATTTATTCCGTGCTCTTCTGTATATATATACGTCCCCATTTCTATATTAACGTAATACCGCAATACAATGTATAGGGTGCGGATTTTGTACTGGCTTTAGGCTAAATTTTGAAATGAAAATTACATAAAATTAAATTAAATATGCAATGGATTTTTGTCGGTGTAATTATTTCGGAATATAATTATACGAGCACATGAACATCACAAAATACAGAAAATCCATTACATTGTAAAGATTCAAAAATTGTTTGAAACCGCAAATCAATTCTTAAAAATGGCCAGCTATTTTCGAACAAATTTAATGGTCGGCTTTATAGATCCCTAGTATTGTGTCAAAGTTACAAACATTGACTGACTCCCAGTCTCCGTCCATTAGAGGAAACCATCCGAATTAAATGAAAATTAACAAATAACGAGCATAATAAGAGAACATGAATGTCGAGGGCATTTTGTTATAAATATAAGAATGTAATACATCAAAGTGGATTTATTGAGAATAATTCCCGGCAACCTATTTTTAACCTATTTTTAAGTCGGTTGGAAAAATAAGTCGCAAATAAAAAATTCTACACGAAGTCTATGCGATTTAGAAAAATATAAAAATCAAGAGTCCGAAATCCGAATAGATTGGTCTACCAAAAATTATCCTATTTCAGACAATCAACTATCCGATTTCAGTCACAGACCACAAAACGACGGTCATACCAAAATATCAGGAAAAATTTCATAAACGGAAACGAATACACCGATACTACCCGACAAACAATTTCTAAATTTAGCACACTGAACAATAACCGATTGGAATCGAGAGAAAATCTAAAATTCAATAAATGTGCACAATAAATTAGAGATTTTCATGAGCGTTTAAAGTTCGAATTTTAAATGTTGCCTCCACAATTCAATGCGTGAAAATGGGTTACGAAATTTTTCGAATTTTAAAATTTAATTAAGAAATTTAAAAACTATACTGTGAATTTATAAATTTCATGAATTTTTAGTTTTTCAAAACTAAATCAGACAGATTTCATTTCAAATTTAATTTTCGAAATTTCAGAATTTCAAAATAAAATTGACAAAAACATCGATTTATTTTTAACTTATATGTGACCTACAAATCGCAAGGAGATCAACCACGTCCGAATCGTATGTAGACGTACGGTGCATCTATAATATTAAAATAATCGTTATATTCGGAACTGATTTTTTAAAATTCTGGAAATCTATTTTTTCATACTGTATATAGGTATGACAAATGGAATTAAAATGGCAAAATTCTGTTGAATGCTTACAACATTGAAATTTGAAATTTTTAGAGTTTTATTAATTTTGATACATTTTTTAAAAGCCGATGAAACTTGATTCTTCGAAGTTTCGGGACGAGAATTTAGTTTGGGTATTATTTCGGAAAGTTCCTAAAATTTCTTGGTGAAAATCTTCAAAGTTGTATTTCAAATTTTCATAATTCGAGTGAAAACAATTAATTTTTGTATATTAAACCATTCAATTAAAATTTTCAATTTTAGTGGACATTTTTTGAATTTAGAAGAAAATTTATTATATTCTACGAGTATATTGTGTAAATAATTTATTTAAAAAAAATTGGTTTGATATCCGGGCCCTACAGTAAAAAAAAACAAATGTTGTGGATTATTTGGTTTTGTCCAGTATTATTGATTAGTATTAGTAACTGCTAGATACCCGGTGGCCGTGCGTTCATTAATCACCGCTTAATGTCTTACAAATCAAACTTATTAATTTACACCGTTTACACCGTTTTTCGTAATATAAACTAAGAAACAGATAAATTATAGACCGTTCTTCGAACGGTCAACCAGCACCCCCCAAGGTTGCCGAAAACACTGTTATTCTAGTATATACTTGAGGAAATGATTATCCGACTAAAAACTAGAAGTTCCTCAGTACGTCATCGGTTAAAGTTATTCAAAAAAAGGGGGACTGCGAGCTGAGTACAAAATCATATCAGAGATAAAAATTAATTAAAAAAATGTAGATATTGATCGAGAAAGAGGAGCTTTGGTGAAGTTAACTATCCAAGTCAAGCTAAAATGGAAATTCTAACATTAAATAGTAACTATCATGCGTCATGGATCTAACAATAAGCGTCTACTGGTCTCAACGCACATCAAACTGCTGTTATCATAACATCCGACATATACTAAGCAGATATAGTAGTACTTATCAGTACTCTGTTATAGACAAGCTTTTCAATGCCAAAATTAAATTCTCAAACTTATAAATTATTTGAACAGAAATTAGTTGATCAACTAGTTTTTGTGGTAATAAATCCTAATGAATTTTACTATTATGTAAAAATGGGTACAACTCCATTTGGGAAAAATAATCAAAATTATATAAAACACTGAAGTTATAAATTCTGTAAATATAAATAAATAAATTAATTAATTAATTCGTCACAGTGCAAGAAAATTTTTCGTGTGACTGCTTGGCAAGGCCTTATTATATTTAGTGTATTGGCGAATGTATTAAACTTTAATTAAAATTTGATAGATCGAAGAATGTACTGCGCTGTTCTTTTCTATGTTAAGATATTGACATTCCAATCTGTTTGTACGATAATGTTCGCTATAATTTAAGAGGTAGATAAATTAAAGTTTTTAAAATACCGATGGTCTGTAACATTCAAACTCCATATATTACGTTAACTTGTTATATTGATTCGTTGGTTTGGGCTTTGAAGTTTCAAAATTGATTTTAAACGAAAGTGATACTCAAGTTAATTATTTTAGGCCAGATTAAAAACATTTCTAAGGATAGTAGTAGACTTAACATATAGTACATGTTCCGTGAGATGGTAATTTCGACTGTTTTTGAAAACTCTGGTTCTCTTATTATTAACGAAAAGACTTGGAACAAATTTTTTTGGAACTCTGACCTTAAAACATTAAAAAATTCCAACTAAAAAATAAAGCAAAACACTCCAAACGACAGATTGATTGGAGTAATTTTTTGGTGGCACAAAAAGAATATACAAGAAGTTTAAGATCCGCTCACAGGGCTTCGTGGTTACCATTATTGGAGGAAATTAATAGTTTGTCTGTTGTCACTAGAGTAAATAAAGCTTTGGCTAAGATTGGTGTTTGAAGACTCGATACTCTTCGTTTACCTGACGGTCAACTTATCTCCTTTCATAGATGTTATTACCGAAATTAAAAGCTAATAAATCGTGATGGTGTGCGCTGAAGTCTGTTCTCCTTTTCACTTTCTAAAACTGGTGGGCTTAATAGTATTTTCCCTGCTAAATTACAGCATGGCTTTCGTTTAATTCAGGATAATTTGGTGCACCTTTCCCAAGCGTGCCAAAATCCTGGAGCAGGCGTAGAATTGTTTTTATTCCGAAAGCTGGGAAGTTTGATTACACGGACCCTAAGTCTTTTCAGCCTAGTAGTCTGTCCTCAATTTTTCTTAAACCGTTAGATAAAATCGTTGACAGATTTATAAGATACCATCGCTTAGTTATCTCTCCACTCAGTAACATGCAACATTTTTATATAATTAGTAAGTCCTTTGAAACTATCCTGCAATTATCACTATAGGATTTAAAGATCCCTGAGTTTTGTAGGTTCTTTTCTGGACATAGCGGAACCTTTTGATAGTACACAAACTTTGTTTGATACGATTCCTAATGCCTGTACCAATTTTGGTAGTAATCGTATCATTGTCATATGCATTGAATATATGTTGGATGGCATATCAGTTTCTCTTAAAGTTACCAAAGGCTATATCCAGGAGGTGTTCTCTCACCTGTGATGTGTCTTTTGGTGATTTACGATTTGCTTGTTCATCTGCAGCAATCTGGCTTCTCTGCACAAAGCTATGGTGATGATCTTGTTTTAACAGTTTCACGCAAACACCTGAATGTCTTATATGACTTAACGCAACATGTCTTAACCATTGTGGAGATATGGTGCGCTAATAAAGGTTTGCACGTCAACCCGTCTAAGACTGATTTAATTAGGTGTAGGTGTGGTCTCTCTTCTCTTTTTTGAAGATCGATTACCAGATGTGACCAAGTCAAGCACCTTGATGTTATCTTAGATAGCAAGCTCTTCTGAAAGTATCATCTTAATTGCAAACTCCAAAAAGCTACTGAATTTTTTGGCAATGTAGAAGAGCTTTTGGGAAATGGGTTAGACCTCATATGTTACCACCCAAGATGTTGTCTTTTATATATAATTCGCTGGTCTTACCAATATTATCTTATGCTTCTATTGTGTGGTGGCTATCGACCGTTCTCGGTTTTATCGTGAGGCATAGACGCCAGTTTAACTCATCTTAATTAGGGGAGAATCCTGAGTTTGCACCAAGGACAAATAGGATTTAAACTTCTAATTTATTAAAATGAAAACGTAAATCTATATGAAGCTTTCTTCCTCATATAACCCAGCAACATCCTTTGAGAATCCAAACGTCCATAATATACATAATATATATTCGTATACCTCTCCTCATACAAATAGTATATGACGCAGTATCAAAAGATTAACCAAAATAATATTAAATATTCATTTTATTCGATTCAATATTTAAAATAAAAAATAAGTTAGGGTTGATATTCATCTTCGCGTATGCACTCAGACACAATATAATCTAATCAAATCCCAAGCCCAAATTAGAAATCAAAACGTTTCACATATCAATGTCATTGTCAATTTTAATTATCCGGTATTCTCATTTTTTTAAAGCTCGGTTCAAATCCATATCAGAATCTTATATGCAATAATTATTAAAACGATTTTTAAGGGTTGATATATCAATTTTCATAAAAAAAATGTTAAAAATTCAATTTTCCAAAAAATTTTCCCGGAAGCCAAATATATGAACGAGCAAGTAAAAGTTCATATGTACATATACGTTTTATCCAACGCAAAATAAAAATTAAATTTTAAACTTTGTTTTAGTTCAGTCTATAGAGCGTATATACATATATTGTTTTTAGTGATTCAGTCATCCAAATTATTTTACAGCGAATGGTACAGACAGGTAAATTAATTTATCGTTGGAAAAAAGTTGTGCAGGAAATAAAAAACTAGAAAAGCGATTCCTTAGAAAAAAAATTATATCGTGCCGCTATTTACTCCACTGTACACGTTTATACTCCAACCCATATCGAATTTAAAAAAAACATTAAACAGAAAGTGTTGTAAGCTTGGGCTTAAAGTCGATCCAACATATAATATATAATACGATATTAGCTTTGTTCTATATGTAAAATTCCTCCCCCACAAACAGCATAACCGCACAAACTAAAACAATAAAACTGTTGGCAAAAAAGAAAAATTACATCCTTGTTGAATGAGTCAATCTTGTGTGTTTGTGTGTCGGGAAAATTGAGGTGTGGGTGGTTGTTGTATATATACATATAGAGAGATGTGTATATAGACAAAATAATAATGATATAGAACAGCTATATAGAGTAAAACTAAAGTTACATAGGGTAGAATATGAAATTTTACCGGTTTTTCATTTCACCCTCATGCGAACAATTTTTCCATCTCGCACTGTTGTATATAAATATATGTTGTTATGTTATCATTACAGTTGTTTTCTACGTTTTCTACCTCGAAAATTTTATGTTAATATGGATGTGAAATTCTACATACGGCATATACATACATATACCTACATATTATATAGAGAGAGCAAAGTGACGTGAATTTTTTATTCCATTTCATGTTGGGAAAATCAACATTCATGAACATGTACATTGTACGAATTACATTTATATAGAAAAATAGGGAATCACATCATCAATCCCCTGTTTTAAAAAGTTTCTTGTATATAAACTAACGAACTAACTATAAAAACTAGGTAAGAGTTTACTATACATATGTATATAGTAAAACCACGATTAACCATCGGGCCCCCCTCAAAATCCACACACAAAATCAACATTGTAAGCCATCAGAAATACATAATTTCTTCTGGTGTTTTGTGGCGAAAGAAAATTTCTCATCCTGTTGTTTTTACTATCGCAATAAAGTCGTTATTTTTCTTTTGTATATACGAACACAAAAAAAAACACTTTTCTCGTTACAACTTGTTTTATGTTCTTGGGAAAATTAAAAAACACAAAAAATAGCAAAAAAAAAAAATTTTTTTTTAAGAAAACGAACCAGCAAAAAATGATTAATTTTAAGTTTTTGTGTTCTCTACTCTGTATACATACTTAAGATTCGTTTTGTACAATTTATTTATATCTAGACATAATACTCTAGTGTTGCAGTTGTGTTCGATCGATTCGTGGAAAAGATATGGATTAGAAAAGAACATGAAAAACGGAAATATATATAAAATTTTGTAAAACGGAACAGGATGAATTTGTTCGATTGGAAATTTTTAAGGACAGAAATATAATTAATTTACAGTGAATTACTTTGTTCTTTTAATTGGTTCGTGTTGTGCCGTTTATGGGGATAATTAAAGTTGTCATCATCTGCAAAGCGAGCAATGATGAGACGCACTTATAAATTCCTGGGTCACCTGAGAAGTACATGAGTGTAGTTATTACTAACATCGGCATGATCGATCCAAATGTGTGTTCCGGGTTGACCAGAAGCTCTTAGAATATATTACTGCTCTTAGAATATAACGGATCTCCTCAAGGACGTATTGCAGCGACGCTCCGAACCCGTCGCTGCAATACGTCCTTGAGGATATCCGTTCCGGGATTATCTCAGAGCCGTAGTGTTTTATTTTATGATTATATGTTATTTATAGCTGGCCCTCATGATGATGTCCATGCTTGAATCTTTAAATAGATCAACATGCAAGATAGCAAGTAATATTGTTAATTTCCTATGAGTGGAAGTGGCTGCTTGCTAAATTTCATACAGATTTTGCCTAATCCGCAGGAACCGTAGCTTATTGATGGTGCGGTTTCTAGTTTAAACTCTAAATTTGGCAGGATATTTCATAAGTCATCTGTCACTGCAAGTGTAACACTCCTGATCTTCCGGTACGGGGCTAATCAATCTCGAATATGCTGATTCATATTCAAACCTTGTCATTGCATCAGCGTATTTACCATATGATTCCAACTCACCCCCTCCTTCAGAGAAATGGGTGATTGTAATATTGTGTATGATCAATAAACTACCCCTCACTACCCCTCTATCACCTGTTGCATGCGAAAAGTCGGTGAGTTTCTATTTTCGATCCACTTCCCTTCGAGCCTTTTGACAATTTTGTTGGTATTCCGTATTGGAACTTAGCCCGTAGGCTGATCACTATAACTGATATTCTACGCTGGAGAGTTTTTTCGTTAGAACCTTCAAAGTCGAGTGGTCTGATATCTACTTTTCTTAAAACTTTAGAGATTATCATCGACAACTTTATTAGGGATAATAATTTAACTACCTTCCCTCTCAGTAACATGTAACATGCTTACAAAGCTGGCAAGTCCTGCGAAACGTCTTTTTCGTTTCGAGAAAGTTTTGGTTCTCTCAGGATTTCTATATAGACAGTTGTCGGGGTTGATAGTCTGTTTTGCGGATGGCACTCGTTCAGAAGTCAGTGCAGAGTTTGAACTGTCCTAAGTATGGGCTCAGATTCTCGGATACTCTGGGTAAACATTGCACGGTTTTTCAAGCATAATTAATTACACTTACCCATAGTGTGATTAAGGCGTTTAAGTTTAGTGATTTAGGGAAGGATATTATTCTCTGTACGGATAGTAAATTGCTTAATACCCATAGTAATCCTTTAACTGTGTTCAAACTGATCAAAGATTACATGCACCACATTAATCTCCTTTGCTCCAATACTAAAGATTATACTGACTTTTTATCGAAAGGTGGATAGCATAATAAGTTTGTTAGTCATATATCTAGCAATTCCTCTAACTTTCAACCAAGGTTGCAGTGCTGGTGATATGTCCATAATGAAAAATGCAGCATTATAAAAATAATTTAAAGCTACAATTTCAATTCAATGTTTTCGAAATATAATTTATTATTATTAATAAATTAAATTTGTTATTTAAAGAAACAAGAATTTAAATATATTCAAATTAGACAACAATTTTAGTTTATCACGAATATAAATTATGTATGCAAATCTGTGCAAATGATTTATAAATATTATAATTTGAAAATAAATTTATTACTTACTTATATAAATTCATAAATAAGAACTATTCATACGTTCCAGTGAATTTAACATTCAAAATCTGTAATTTATGAATCTCAATTTCTGACATTGACTAATGCAAAAAAATAATATTTTGGGAAATTAATTTCCAATGTTACTGTGAAATTGACTTCTTTTTAAAGAAAATACATTTATTTTTATACGTTTTTATTTCAGATCTGAACTATTTAAACAAATTTGAAAGGTTTTATATTCAAAATTTAGTACATAATTTCTTAAATAGTAAAAATATTGGTTTAAAGTTAAATATTATAAACTATAAATAATTTTTAGAATTTGTAAGCAGAATTTTGATTTTATATTTTATAATTTGGAAATTATAATTCAGAAAATTCTATGTTTTAATATTTTTTTAAATTTAAATAGAGCAAATAGACTTTTAAAATCTAGAGTAACAGAATAATTAGATTTCAGTATTATTGTAAAACCATATTTTTGAAATTAACCATATTTTTAAATTTAATTTCTCCAAATCTGCAATTTTTGAAATGTAAAGTGTGTTTCATCTGAACTAATTTTAAATCTCAACTATATTTAGATTTCTTTTAATTTTCACCAGAAATCTTAATTTATTTTATATTCTATAAAAATTAGTTATAAATGACACGGTGCATTTAGAGATGAACTGTATAAAAGATCTGCAAGCAGAATTGTAATTTTTGTGGTAAAAACATCCGAACCCATTTTGAAAACTTCGAAACTAAATTCATACTAAGAATTTTTTAGAATTTTCTAAATATTTATAGTTCCAACAATTTTTAAAACTGGAAAATGTTAAATGATTTAAAATACAACTTTAAAAATTTTATAGAAACAAAAATTTTAGTTCAAACTAAATTCTCGGAATATGGAAAACACAATTGATTCAGAATTTTTATTTGATATTTTATTTTTTATAATTTAAAAATTAGAATTTTAATTCTAGGATGCTGCATTTTACAATTTAAAATTTTTTAAATTTAAATAGAGGGAATAGAATGTAACATTTATTTTCCAAACTTTATGGGATTAGATATTTGAAAACTAGAGCCACAGGAAAATTAGATTTCAGTCATAGCTTCGAACAGGAACTGAACTGGAACATTAAATCGTAATTAACCGAAATATTTTCCGGATTTTTATTCGAATTGTAACCGATTTAATGAAAAAAATTTAAACCGAAATCAATCGTTCTTAGTTTTAACAAAACAAAAACAAATCAAAAATAAGACAAATTATTGGGTTAAACCAGGTTCGAATACTAATAGAAGCGAAATACAAAAAGGATTCATAGCCATTAATTTCGAGCAGGATGATGTAAACACATCTATGACGCGTCTGTTAAGAGTGCAGAATTCATGAGGCAAGTCATGTTCATGGTGGTATATTTGCTATGCATTGTGCAAATGATAAACTAAAAATAGTCCTGTAGCCGTTCGCCTTCCAATTGGCTAGTAATGGTTTGCTTTTAAAAGATAAGAACGCTTTGTAAATCAGTGCACGTATAGAAATAAAACATGTTTTACGTCTTAAATAAATTGAAGCTAACTTCATCCAGTTTTTAGAAAGTGAAAACTTCATGATACAACAAAACAAACGATTTCGATTGGTTTACATAATCGAACAAATCGTTTACGATAAAATAAAAGTTGATTTAACGTTTATAAAAATTTAACATTTTTAACTTTCTATTTTTCCGGTTGAACAATAATTTAAGAGCATATAATAATATACATTTGGAAACCTTCCCTTAAATGTCAAAACTTCAATTTGTGTAAAATCATCGATTTTATAATTCTAAAACTATAATTAACAAGCAATACAATGTTGCACAAATCAAAATAGCAGCATTGCATTTTTACCTGGTTTTTATTCGGAACTAATTCGGAATGAAAAGTATTTTCCAAACCGGAACAAAAAATCTTTTGGAAATGAATTGAAATCCGGAACAATAAAAATAAATGTTCGAAGCTCCGATTTCAGTATTGTGCTTGCAGCATCTGTATTTGTTAAAATTGGGTATAACTAAAGTGTTAACGTAAGAATCTAACAAATTCTAAATTGGTCGGATAACAGTTGTAATTCCCAAACGTTTGATTGTATTTTACCATGAAAATTAATATCCATCATTTATTCAATAATTTTCTTTGGCGGTAAATATTTTTTGACCATTTTTAAGATAACTGCCTCCTTGAAAATATGTGTTCATCATCAATGTTTTTAAAATTATAAAAATTAACTTTCAAAGTTGCATCAGAAAAAATTTCGAAAATGTATATATAAAAATCAAAATTGCTCTACTCTGACTGTAGTATCGTATGAGACGAAAAGTACAGTAGACAAAACGATATACAAAAATACAATCAAAAAAAAACAATAACATTATTAAAAATTTTCAATACCAAATTAGTTGACTTTTCCATGCACTCACATAATAAAGCACACGAAAATCAGTCTTGCTTCAGTGTTGGAGAATTTTTCGTATGTTTTACTATAGGAGTGCTTGAGAAGGTAACTGACTATTTGGTATAGATCGTTTTTTTTTTTTTTGAAATTCCATTTAACCAAAGGGATAAACGCCTAAATAAATTACGATTGATATTTTCCCAAATGTATTTAACTGCTTCCCTGAGAATATCGTGATCGTTTAGAATTTCAAAATTTAACTCGACGATAAATTGGACATGAATTTATTTATACATAATACAGGGATTATACGATAAAAAATTCATTTAATTCACGCACATGCCGTGTGTCGTTTCATAAAAATCCCAGAACTCATTCTATCAAAATCAAACTTTCTTGCGGCCCCCTTACCATTTCATTTTTATCATATATATGTATATACGTTTCTCAAAACTAATAATAATCTAATACGAATTCATTCAACCATAAATTAAATGATAATGTTGGGAATATATTGCCTGAAGCTCATCTGTCTCTTTAGGTTTTCTTTCTATATGTTTCATATACATACTCGATTATTATTAGATTTGATTAAATTTAAGTCTCATTTCCATTTTTTTTTTAACCCAACAGTTCCGAAAAGCATAAAACATTTTTTATTATTTTCATGTTCAAGTTATGATTTTATTTCTTCCTTTCTAAAGAAAGTTGTAGTAGAGATTCATCTAAGTATATATCATGCAATTTTGCACTTTATACCTATACACTGCTTGAAAAACAATTAAATAATTCTGATTTATTATTTTTAGCTCGAAACGAATAAAATTGAAAAGAAATGTTTTATATAAGTCTTCACATGATAGAAGATTGAATTTTTCATATTATCTTGCGTCGTTTTATATATGTACATACGTGAAAAGTAAATTTAATAAATTAAAACTGTATATGTGCAAGGAAATAGCAAAGATGCAGGTTATAAAAATTTTATTTTTATTATTGCGAGAGATGTCTTTCAGAAACATAACATACTAAGTATATGTACATATATGTATATACACAGCAGGGTATAAAATCCGATTTCGATGCGATATAACTAAACAGGTATAGTTACGAGGGATGAAGCTGAGTTTTTTTATTTGCATTAGCGCGCGTACTGCACAGTTGGTGCCATTTTTAATAACTAACCAATGATGAAGAATAATATTTAGCCGAATTTGTCAATGATAGATTGATTATAGGGGTTTTGAATATAAATACATAAATAAGTAAATACAAAATTAATTTTTCAACTTTCTCTTAAAAAACGAAATATTATAAAATCAAAAATTACCACTTTAGGTTCTGCACCTCCCCTATATGTTAAATAATCTTATTCTCAAATCTCATGCGGATTGTTTCAGACAAACAATCAAAGCATTTATTATTTTGTATTTTAAATTTATCTCCCACTGGGCTCATATTTTTAGTTAGTATTTTTAGAAAGTATATAGACAGCTATATATATAGGTACATACAAAAAATATGAGGTGAGCTTTTTTATTAAATTGTTTGTGAGGGTGCATGCAGAAGGTTTACTATAGTGGAAATGGTGATGACATTTTCATATTTTTATTTTAAGTAAAATAATTTTTTTTTTTTTTTTAAATTCATTAATTTAAAATGAATGAATGAATGTACATTAATTTTCATTCTAGGTACATATATCTGTAACAAGGATATGAAAATAATAAATGAAGGGTCAGACATCATATAATTTTTTGTTAACAAAATATGAATAATTTATCTTTTGTAATTAGATGATTTATTGTATTTGTATCTCGAGCTGATATTTATAGTAACATAATATAGAATGTTTATACCTGGAATACAATTTATACCGATTTGGTATATGGCAGATGGTATATATATATGTATACGTTCATATATGCGGTAATTTTCCTTTAATTTCACAATGAATACAAATTGCGAGTGAAAGAACAGCCCCATTTCATAACCCCAAGTAATCCGGCTCAAAGTTTACTATGAAAACAACTCTTTTTTTTTGACATGACATTTTGGGCTTAATTTCAATCCAAAAATAGAATTTAATTGTTTTATTTTGACGTACCCTACCTCAACCCTCCTCAATCTCCATGAAAGAAGCAGCATGTCGTCCAATCGGAGTATCGCGAAATGTCAAAATTTTGTTTCGATTGTCAATGTCAACATTTCAGTTATATGGCGTTGGCAAAATTTTATTTTTAAGAGTCTAATTTTTAATGTATTGCATAAATTAGTCACAGAAATTCGTTTTGAGTAAATTAAATAATTTACTCAGAATAATCTATATCGTACCTAGAAAAAAATTGGAAACAAATGTAATCTATGGCTCCCTTACAGGTTGGTGATAAACAGTAGAAATGTAAATATTTAAACTATCATAAGTTAAGATTAATGATGATAATAATTTAAAAAAGTGCGAAGCAAAACTTGTGAAAAATAAATAGAATGCGAAAAAAATTTTGCTACAATGAATTTTTGGTCTTACCTGTACCTCGATTTTGTTGCCTTTTTGAGACTATGGGACTAGGAGAGTAAAAATTACCGGAAAATAGTAATATTAGTGAGTATGTGTGTATTTGTACGCATGCGCTGTTCAATTTGTTTATATTTTATTTTGACAAAAAATCAAAAGCTTTCGGATGCAAAAATATCATAATAGGATAATAAGTAAACATAATAATTTATGTACTATACTAATGACATAAACGTCAATTCTCCGTCGCAATAGCAGGAGAAAACGGAGTGTAAGCACCAAAAATGTTTGTATTATGTTTGTTTTTTTTACCGATTTATACCGATTCGATAATTTTTCATGCTTATTGTACACTCTCAAAACAAATACACATACAAAAAATGACAACACACAATAACAATATTTAATACCCTACACAGTGTTCGTATACAAAATATTTGGCAGTCTCATAGTCTCAAAAAGGCAACAAAATCGAGGTACTGAACTTTGATTTAGGCCCATTATACCATGATTGGACTAAATTTTCTGGTTATCTAGCACGTTATGGCATTTTTGAGGCACACAATTCTATTTATAATACGAGTATAAGACATTACGAACACAATTGTAAATAAAAATAAAAACTTTGGATTTGTATACTATTTAACTAAAGCCGTGTTCGATTTCTGTGATAATTAGTTTTACTGTAATAATTATGACAGCATTTTGCATACAACCAAATAAATACAGCAGCTTTGTGTAATAATTTAAACACTTTCGAAATAATTTATTTTAAACGAAACGTATACGTGTACATTATTATTATTATTATTATTAAAATTGGCTGGAACCCACGAGGATTCCGCACTCAATGCCACAAAGGCCCATGGTGCAAACCCAGGATTCTATCCCAATTCGCAAACGCGCACTGCTGCCTTCGCAAACTGAACAAGTTTAGACCAAGGCAGAGAGGACAACTGATCTAAATTCAAAGACCTAAAGTTGAATACCCGAACTCGTATAGAACTGAACGCAGGACAACTGCACATGAAGTGGAGGGAGTCATCATCCTCCTCAAGGCAGTCCTCGCAAATAACATCATGAGCTAAGCGCATACGATGTAGATGATCTTTAAAACGGCCATGTCCCGTAAGAATCGCTACCAAGACTCTTAACTGGCTCTTTTTTAAAGATAAAGCATACTTCGTGGACCTCAAATTGGGCTCCACAATGAAGTATTTCGCCTTACGACAACCAAAAGTCGCAAGCCACTGAGACCTTAAGTCTTTCAAAGCGTAATCCTTAATAACTTTCTTCCCGTAGTTGAAAGATATAGGAGTAGCTGGTTCAGGACCAATTAAAGTTGATTGGGAGCCAGCTTTGGCTAAACAATCCGCGATCTCATTGCCTATGATGTCACAATGAGCCGGAACCCACATGACCGTAACTTTATTGTTAGAACAAAGAAGGTTCATGAATTGTTTGCATTCCCTGACGAGTTTGGAAACAGTCAAGGGATTTCTTAAAGAGTTAAGTACAGCTTTACTATCTGTACACAGTAGAATACTTTTGTTTTTAACAGCAAAATTCAAAGCCTCAATAACACTACGTGTCAGCGCTATTAGTTCCGCCTGAAAAACAGTACAATGCGAACCAAGACTACCGCAAAGTCTCAGATCCGTCCAAGGACAGTAGATTCCAAAGCCTGCACTGAGGTTAGAACGAGAGCCATCGGAATAAATGACAATGGACTCATCTAATTTATTGAGAAAAACATGCGAACTCCACAAATCTCTCGAGGGATAAGCCACCGAGAAAAGATTTGAGAAATGGAATTCGGGTAGTAGTCTGTCGTTAACCATATCGATCTCTGGTAAACATGAAGAATAATTACTAAAAATTTGTCGATGTCCCACGATAGAACCGAATTGATTCCATGCCCCAATGCACCTCAGACGATAAGCTGCAGAACAGGCTGTTCCTAGAATAAAGGTGCGTAACTGAGGCAAGGAAAGAATGGATTCCATAGCGAGAAGTGGAGTCGAGGACATAGCCCCCGTAATGGCTCTGCAAGCAAGGTTTTGTAGGCCATTAAGCTTGGCTACAGAAGCCCTCAGGTCAACTACTGGCCACCACACTATAGAGGCATACGATAGTAGCGGTAGGACCAGTGATTTATAGATAAAAGAAAGCATCCTAGGGCTTAAGCCCCAGGATTTCCCAAAAGCTCTTCTACATTGCCAAAAAATGGCTGTAGCTTTTTGAAGCTTGTAGTCCAGGTGATTCTTCCAGGAAAGTTTACTATCCAGGATAACACCAAGGTGCTTGACGTGGTCACATTTTGTGATCGTTCTCCCAAAAAGGGAGGGAACAGAAAATTCAAGAGTATTCCTCTTCTTTGTAAAGACAATTAAATCAGTTTTAGAAGGGTTGACGTGAAGACCCTTCTCAACACACCATGCCTCCACAATAGTCAAAGCATGTTGAGTTAGGTCGGATAAAACACTGAGATGTTTGCCTGAGACTGTCAGAACAAGATCATCAGCGTAGCTCTGAGCAATGTAGCCAGATTGCTGCAGTTTCACAAGCAATTCGTCAATGACCAAAAGCCACAGCAGAGGTGAGAGCACACCTCCCTGAGGACAGCCTTTGGTGACCTTAACAGAAACTAACACACCATCCAGCTCCGCCTCCACAGTGCGAGACTTAAGCATGGATTCAATCCATAGGATAATGGTGCGATCAATACCAAAATTGGTACAGGCAGTAGTGATCGTAGCAAACGAAGTGCTATCGAAAGCTCCCGCAATATCCAGGAAAGTACCCACAAGAAACTCTTTATTATAAAGGGATTTTTCAATCCTGATTACAAGTTCATGTAGGGCGGTTTCACAGGACTTACCGACTCTATAAGCATGCTGCATGTTACTGAGTGGGGATGTGATTAGAAAATGATCTCTAATGAATCTATCGACAATTCTTTCCAGAGCTTTAAGAAAAGTTGAGGATAGACTAATAGGCCGAAAGGACTTAGGATCCGTATAATCGGACTTACCAGCTTTCGGGATAAAAACAACTCTACTTCTGCTCCAAGAATTTGGAACAGTGCTAAAAGCAATGCACGCTTGAAAAAGGTGGAGCAAATGATCCTGAATTTGAGGAAAACCCCGCTGTAGTTCAGCAGGAAAGATACCATCAGGACCGCCAGCCTTATAAGATGCAAAGGAAAATAGGCTCCATCGCAAGACATCATGATTGATCAGCTTGTGAGCCAAACTCCAATCGGGACTTGCAACAGACGTCCTAGTGAGATCGGCTGCAACATCATCCGAGTTGACGGACTTACCAGCTTTCGGGATAAAAACAACTCTACTTCTGCTCCAAGAATTTGGAACAGTGCTAAAAGCAATGCACGCTTGAAAAAGGTGGAGCAAATGATCCTGAATTTGAGGAAAACCCCGCTGTAGTTCAGCAGGAAAGATACCATCAGGACCGCCAGCCTTATAAGATGCAAAGGAAAATAGGCTCCATCGCAAGACATCATGATTGATCAGCTTGTGAGCCAAACTCCAATCGGGACTTGCAACAGACGTCCTAGTGAGATCGGCTGCAACATCATCCGAGTTGACGATATCACAACCAGGAAAATGAGCCGAAAGGAGCAGCTCACCAATTTCCTTGTTGGAGTAGGTAAGCTGTCCGTCCGGTAGACGAAGAGAATCCAGTTTACACGTACTGTTCTTAGCTAAAGCTTTATTGAGTCCAGCGAAAGCAGAAAGACTGTTAATTTCCCTTACGTTTACATAATTGTTTGTGCTATAACCAAGATTTTTGCGCTGTACGTCGGGATATTTTGAAAGATTGTTCGCCAGCGCTCACGAAACAGTGGAAAATGCTCTAGCCGAAATTTATAATGATTATAGGTACAATAATAATTTACCGCCCAAACAATATTTTCAGTCGCCAATACATTCGGCCTTATTTTACGATTTCATCATGTTCTCGTTACATCTTATATAAACAATGGACATGCACAAATGGATTTGCAAATTATTTCACTTACGTCAAAACTACTATTCCCAAAAATGGTTATTATTATGGAAGTCGGATACGTCCAAAGCATACCCAATATAGTGTGAGGGAAATCGCTACAATGAGCAATATGAGAGAAAACAATAACAAATATGTAATAAAAAAAATTCATATGAAAGAAATATTGACATTGACAATCAAAGAAGAAATTTGACATTTCGCGATACTCACAGCAAAAGCTGTATTATTTTTATGTAAAGTACATCTGGCAGCACAACAAAAAGTGAAAATGTCACGAAAATGATGATAAAGGTACAATATTTAATTGTTTTCTAAATTTTACACATTTTGTGTCAAAAAAATGCATTTTAGAAATAAAACACTCATATACATAGAAAGCTCATTGAATTTTTATTTTTTTAACTATTAGCAGAGCCACCTATATATATAGAGCCGTAAGGATCAGCCATGTTTTTTGTCGAGCTTTTTCTAGAGGAACTATTTTTTGCATTATCCCATAAGAATCAATGTAAAAATGACCATTTTCCAATTACTTTTCATCAATGAAAAGTTAAATCTTTCATTTCGATAAACACTTTGTGGAATTGATTCTATATTGAAGCAGCACATATCTGAAAGTCAGAACCTTAAATCTTTTATTAATTTAATAAACATTAAATGAAAATTAAATATGAATTTATCATATTTATGTAAACATGAATTTATTTGAATGTGTAGGTAAAATAAATAAATAAAACATATATTGTCATCCTTTCGAACGATGATTTTGTCTCTTTTTCAAGAATTAAATCTCACACTTTTTCTTTTTTTAATTTTGCTTTTTCTATTGTGATCGCAGCATGCCTATTTCCTTTTATACATTTGGATCACCACCTATTTCTATTTCGTTACCTTGTAGCGAAATCGGGAAAAGGGATAGAGTTCAAAATTATTCTAATAGGCTGAGATCGCAATAGAAAAAAATCAAAATTTTATACACGAAATAGCGTAAAATTTAAAAAGAGAACACAAACATCGATCTATAGAAAACAATTGGATGTTGACAACTTACAACATGTCATAGGGAGTTCCAATAACAGCTGCACAATTTGTTTCCAACCATAATTATGCACAAATGAGTAACAAAACTTTACCAAAATAAAAAAGAGCCATTCCAGAAGAACTGTAATAGTCATGGTGTTCCATTTATAATCTAAAATCTAAAATTTACATTGAAATTGAAGTGAAATTAGTTTGAGATTTATTCAAACAAAATCATGCATCTTTTATTGAAATACCCTTTAAGTATTTTATTTTATTCACAAAAATATAATTCAAAAGGAAACACAACCACATTTTTACTGTTTTCTCTTTTCGTCTTGCAGTTTAATTTTATTGCGTAGGTGTGTATTTATATCAATTCAATGGAGAAATGCTTTTTTTTCTATAAATTTTATTAATAAATATTACAAAAATTAAACAACTTCTTTGATCAAGCTTTGAATCAATTATAAAATGATAATTGTAGATTCTATTTCAATGTTAAAATACTTAATCCATCGACATTTTCATTGAAAAATATCGCACCGAAAAAAATTTAATTTTTCATATGTTTTGTATGGAAAAAACGTTTTTTTCGTCAATTTTAGTTCCTCTAGAAAAAGCTCAATTTTTAACCTTAGGGCTCTGTATATATAGGTGGCTCTGCTATTAGGCCTATAATATGGGGCCTTAAGTTAAGTAAAAGTTCAACTTTATTAGAAAAAGCTTATAATGTAACAAATAAAGGTAAACTGCGGTATTTTTATGTCAGATAAGTTTTCTCCCAACGAAATTTCACTAACAAATGTTGCAGTTGCGTAGTTAAAACTGAGGACTTGTAATATTAGTCTTTCTATATAGTTATTTTACTCTATGTAAACAAAACAATAAAATTATTTAATTACTAGGCAGTCTTTTCTGTTACATAAGAAATCGTGTCATAGTACAAATGTTAGTCAATAATCGGCGTATATGTAATAGTTTTTATACTATTAACAGTAGGATTTCATATGAAAATGAATTTTTCCGGGCTTTGGAAGTGAATTCACAATAATCATTAGGAACGTAAACTGGTTTATCTCGGTTACATTCATATACTTATGCACGCTAAAATATAATAAGGCATTTGCCAAAGTACAGTTTTTATTATGATAACCACATCCATCGCTCCATAATATAATTGACTTGCAAGAAATCTATTAGCAACGCGAGATGCGTACGAGTTTACATTGCACAACGTAAAGTTGTGACAACAAAGCTAAGTTTTATAATATAAAGACAGTTTTAGCATTAGACAAACTTTCACAATACATTCCCTCTTACGCCACGCCGTTTGTTAGAATTGTTTTATTCTCGAGACTTTTCCTTATTTTTAATATGTTGTTTATAGCTCTCTCCTGTCATATTTCCCGCTTTGAAGCTGCAACATTCGTCGCACAGGTCTTTATGTGGTTGCTGAAATGTAATGTGTTTTTCATCTACCATCTTTGAATGTATACAATCCGAGATAGGGTTAGTATTTGAAAATTTTTGACACCAATTTTTATATTCATTATAAATGGATACTTTTAGTATTCCAAAATACTTCTGCAATAATGCGAGAGTAATTTTGGCAAACTTTCCAAAAATGTAATTAAATTTCGTAACATAAATTTTACCGCCCAATGATGCAAGTAGTTCGGGAATTTATTCTAATGTTTTCATTGTGCAGCTTTTCTAATTAATTATTCGACAGTTTTTGTGCGATAAGCTTCTAATTCACGGTTTTCTGTTCTAATCGTCGCGGTGTATTTACCATTCGGCTCAAACCAGGACCTGGAGATCCTCAGGTTCAGTTAATTACTGATAATTGGTGATTTTAATCTTCAGGCTACTACATGGTTAGATATCGATGGTGTTTTATGAGACAGAAGAGCAATTATGATTGACGAGAGATCAATTACTGGTATGTTAAGTTAGTCCTACGACTTCATATCAAGGGTTTTCCAAAAAGCTATGCTTCATTCAGAATTTATTTTAATGCAGGATAATGCTAAGTCTCCCCCCATCACACATCACCTAAAACTTTGAATCAGTTAAATTTAAATGGAGTAGTTTAACCCAAGAAGACTTCAACTGCACAGAAAGAAAAGATTAGTCTTTTTATATAAAGCTTAATCAATTTCATTTAAAGATGAGCATTGATTTTTAGCCATTTAATGTGATTAGCTGATTCATCTATTCGTAATTATATACTTTAAGCAAAGCTTAAACAAAATCTTTTATCCATTTAACTAAAACATTATATAGAAAGAATAATATATTTATTTGATTTAATTACCGAATGTTACTGATTAATTGAATTAATTAGCTATATTAACTAAATGTTTATATAAAATATTTATTTATAATATGCAGTTTTGAAAATATTATTTTATGATTTTTTTAATATTTTAAATATTTTTATAAATGTTTTTTATAACTTTTCTAAATAAATTATACAAATTTATTGCTTGAATACAGTTGTTTTGATTAAACATTAGATAATTAAATCTAATATGTTTGTTTAATTTCAGTAAAAAATGTTATTAAATCAATAAATAAATTTAATAAATTAATAATTTAATTAAACAGAACATTTAAATTATTTTGGCGTTTTTGAAACTCTTTTATATGATTTTTAGATTTTCCACGTTTCTATAAATATTATTATCCCTTCACTAAACAAAATCGATGCATTTATTATTTTACAGTAGCTCTTTTGATTAAAATGTAGATAATTATTTTTGTGGATTATTATTCACTGTGAATGTAATAAAAAATATAACAATATTGATTTATTTTAATTAGAAAAATATTTTGGAAATTTCTTTCCAAAGTACATACTCGTATATAAAAATAAAACTAGTTTCTAACATAAATCAATACTATTATAAAGAGATTGAAGATCCTAAAATAAGTTTTAAAAAGTATTAAAAAAACGAATGCGAAAATATTAAACAAATAAAATAAATATTAACAAAATCCTTGAACTAGTTGAATTATTCTTATCATCCAATTTTGATGGATCAGCCTGTTCAGTATCAGTAGGAATGATATCGGGACATATAATTCTAAACTGAGACGAAGATATCCAGCTGTGGCTAGAATTCATATTTATATATATATATATATATATATATATATATATATATATATATATATATATATATATATATATATATATATATATATATATATTATATATATATATGTAGTTACATTTACCGTAATCTAGAAGAACATCCATTGCACAATTTTGCAAACTTCATGCAAATAAAATTTCTCACCAGTTCATGTCTCCATTCAAATAATTGATGACGAAATTTGTAGCGAAGCTCTAACTTGTCCTTCTCCATCAATATATTTATATCCTCTAAAGTCAAAGACTTTAACGATTCCGTATCAATGCCTTTATCATAAATGTAATATTTGTATAATTATGTTTTTAATATATTAAATAATTTGCTTTTACATACCGATAAAACTCTGAAGCAACGAATTATCGTTAAGCCCACACTCTTGCAATAAATTTACACCAAAATTGTCAATTATTACATATTCTATTTCATTCATTTTCTAATGTGAATAAATAAATTTTCGCAATCTACCAAAAAAAGAATTACAAAATTTTATCACACACAATTTAACCAAATTTAACAACATTTTTCGATCCACTACGATGCAAGTTTATTATACAACTGATGCAATTTCTTGCATTCGTAAAGGAAATCACAATGTTCTTATATTTACTACTATAGATGAAACAATGAATAATAATTAGTTGATTTTACTAATGTTTTAGACAATTCGTACATTTCCTTTTATAAGTCAAATAATAACTTTCTTTGAATACGGCTCAAACATGTGCAATGTTTAAATATATTACAAATTTACCGTAAGAAAAATTGATGAATTATTTTTATTGGTTTAGCAAAATATATTATTTGAAATTCCCAAAATGTAATAGATTCTTTTAATTCATTCTATAATCTGTAATGCCTTAATTCAATCAATTTTCATTAGTAAAATCATTGAATTTTCATATTTTTTTTTGTTAAATGATTATTTAATACATACAATAAATTAAATGTAATTATTTAATTCTTTATCATTTAATTTAGATTAGTTAATTATTCTAATTTAGTTTTTTCTGTGTGGATAATGAATGCTCCGCGATCGAAACCGATCGAAATCGCTATATTCTTGATGGTCCAAAAATGGCATTTAACTCAATTTAATATGCGCATAATATATATATGTAGATATAATTAATTATTTTTTTAAAACATTTAAAATTTTATTTTATTGGATTATATACTAAACCAGAGAAACATAAAATTACATAACTATATGATGGCATATATGTGCAACAAAATTAAATAATTCGAAACTAATTTTAGTGTTCACCTATATATGTGATAATAAAATTAATTTAATTGCTCAGGTTATTGCTTCCGTAATTTAATATTTTAGTGCATTTTGTTATTCTTTATAAGTGAATCGAACTACACATTATATAAAACATAAGATTTACATTTATTTTTACATTAAGAACCACCTTTATTTGCAGCCGTCTTACCGTATACATAATCTATACCACGAAATAATATAAAATCGCACATAGCATATAAAACGACAAATTCTAATCATAATTTTGTATCTCTAAACTTCATTTCAGGATGGAAGGATTCAATTTTATCTTTACCCAAGAAATGGTTATCTACAAGTGGAACAGACGATCATGGCTTCCCGGAGGTAAGTCAAAAACTCAAAATATTAAACAAACAAAAAAAAGGTTAACACTTTTTTCTTTTACATTTCCATCTGGTTTAACAAACGTGTATACACAACGCACACACAGAAACACAACAATAAGATTAAAGATAATTTTATTTAATTTCACATATTTTTGCTATTTTCCCGAAAGCACAAATATATGTACGTATGTATGTATATATGGGGAAAATTGGTTGACGAGGAAAATTCTCTAGAGGAATATATGCAGTTACATTATAACACAAACAAAAACAAACAGTAAAATTTATTATTTATTTATTTCTTATATTTTAATTTTTTTTTTGGAAAAATATAAAATGCCAACCGTTAACGATTTTTTCGAAGTCGGGGAAAATGGAATAAAATATCCATATTTAATGTCCCTGGAGGTTTTAAAATTTTTCGTTTTATATTTTTCTTGGGATTAAATTTAAGTAAAAAAAATAACGCCAATATTATATAACGTATGTAAGTACGAGTATATAAGATAGATATATAGTAAGACATTGTTTGACGTTCAACCCTGTTTAAAAATCACCCACAATCGTGTGTCTCTTTAATGAATTAAATTGTTATTCATCGTTTCTACACAAACACCTTATGTAAATCGTTACTCTTACATTTCTGGTGTTTAAGACGTTTGACCAGTTTATATAATAACTATAATATATGTATATATTATATGCAATTCCAAGATGACATTTTTTGCACGTGAGTCTTCAATGAAATTCGCGTTAAATTGGTATTCCAATCACAACAAATATATAAACTACAAAAAGTTACCACAACTGCACAGTAATCATAAGTAGTTTGTGAACTAGTGTCGATTAAAAAGTGCTATTTTAATTAAAAATAAATTAAATCTTTAATTGCGTGATTAAGAAAAAAAAAACATTCAGTGATAATAAAATTTGTATATTAAGTGCGAAGATGGGTTTATTGTTTTTCGGAAAAGTAAGCGCCACCAATTTTTTAATTTATATTCATAATCCACTTTATCAATTTGGCACAATAAACTAACAGTTGTTGGACTTCTTTTATATATGTGTTTTTGTTGATATTAGTTTACAAACAGTATAGAAAGCAAAATTCGTTATTAAAGAAATTCTCAAGACTATATACAAAAATAATTGCGTACAAATTTGTACTAAGTCGAATTTGTATAAAATATTGTATACATGGACCTTGTTTTATCGATATACAAATATAAAAAATTGACTCATGAATGACAAGATGAATGAACTTCATTTTCTTGATTAATAACGTCCTCTCTGAAGGGTAAATAATTTACCTAGTGAAAGTTGCGAGTTTTTTAAATTAAAATTTCCAAGAAGTAAAAATTAATTCAATTATTTTGTATTCATGACTGTATCATTACTGAGTTTGTTTTAAACTGAATTAAGCCACAATGATTAGTTGAGATTTTCTAAGTTGCCATCTATATATTCAAAAGAATTTAATTTGACCTTCTTTCGGTATAATTTTATATCAATATTTCATAATTTCTTTGATTTTTTGTCAATCTCTGCTAAGGTCCCAAGTAATAAAGAGTTGCTAATAGTCTAGCCTAAGAGGGATTACACCAATCTATTTAAATAAAAATATGTTTCAATCTGTCTAGACATTATATGGTAAAAGACATATTTGAAATTCTGCTTTGATTTGGTTTGAAGGTAATTAGACTCGAAGTTGTTTTAAATCCAGTTAATACATTAGTACTGAGGCCATTTTAGCCTTCGGAATATTTTTAAAAAGAGGATGGGACAGGTGCAAGAAATGCATTCACCACCATGTATGTATTTAGTATGCTTGTGGTCATCGAGTGAAACGATCGATACAGGTATGTACATCCATTGGATGGAGGAAATCAACTAGGTTTTGAACTGTCCAAGAGGCGTTTATGAGTGCCGTTTGTCTTTTAATTTTTGGCACGATAAACATGATTGTGCTCGATGGGTTACGTCTTTGTTTATACTGGGCCAAAAGTAGCGTACACCAATCAATTTACCAGATGTTTCGCAGACGATTTCTAGGCCAAGTAGTTTGAAAAGCTCTAGTTGCATTGATGAACTATACTGTGACATGTGGAACCAACAAATAAATTCTCAAGTTCCAAATCTGGTTTTTTTGCTTGTGCAATTTTGTAAAGTCGAAGTGAGTCTCAACTGTGGCCGTTTCGACATGCTGGATATCCGTGGTAAATTGACTAATAAAATCCAAGTGGCGTGTATGCACCTTGGATTACGTTCAGTTTTAGCCAATTCAGCCTTAAGTGACATAAATGCATGTTAGTTTAGTTACCACGCCGACGAAATGCTGAATACTCTTGATTGATGTGGCAGCTGGGAATTTCATAATGGCCTTAATTCATTCTTATGACGGCTGAATACCATTAGGGGTGATCTTGAAACTGAGGAAGTCAAGAGGGGATGCGTAGAAGACGCATTCTAAGTTCTAGATGTGAATATCAAACTCGATAAGTCGGTGGAAAAGGATGATTTTTGAATGCCCCAAGCCCACAAGAATGTCGTCAATGTAGACGAAAACGAAATCAACAACTTAGTTCATAAAGCGCTGAAACGTTTGTGCGAAATTTCGTAATCCAAATGGCATTTGGGTGTGTTCGAAGAAGCCAAATGGTGTTGTGTTTGCCGATTTGATAACGTGCTAAGGTGCTACGGGAATGTGGTGATAAACTCTGATGAGATCGAGTTTTGAGAATACTTTAAAACCACGCAAGTGCATGGAGGTGTTTTGAATATGGGGTATCAGATATAGCGATCCGGTATCGTAGTCGTGTTTAATCGCCGATAATCCCTACATGCCCTCCAGTCGTGATCTTTTTTCTTGATTATATGTATAATGGACAAGAGACGGAAGATGCCGATGTTCGACAAATTCCGCTATATGTCAGAATTCTGTTTGTGCAGCTTTGTGACGCATCGAGTTTCTGTAGTCTCAACACTGAAAGATGGTCTTCCGCGACGATGTGATGCATCGAGTTATAGCTCTCTGCTGGTATGCGAAGTCGCAGCAATCCGGAAAAATGAACACACACAAAAAATAAAACCAAATTAAAATCAGATGTTCTGATAGGCCATTCCGAAAGATTATTTCGAATAATACCCGAACGTTCATTTAGAAATTCACGAACAGACTTTTTCATGTACAAAATGTTAGCCTTACCTTAGAACAAAAATCACAATTAAGGTCGATATTTAAATGCCCTAAAATGTATCTAAAATAGTGTAAATCTATCCGCTATCTACATTCACAAAATTGACGATTGGAGCATCACGTTATGGAAAAATAAGAATTAACTAAGCTTGCAAATTTGACGTTTAACAATTTCGTTATTAAAACTAATTTTGTGTTGCCCACGGCCACACCTATCAACAATCTACATGAGTTTTCATTAAATCTTTGTGGAGTTTCCAATATTTGATCTGGCTGGTTAAGAAGTCTGAAGATTGAAAAAAATAGTCAACTATGTCATAATTGGGGCTTAAGAGATTTTAGGGACGGTATTACTTCTATTTTGAGATGGGCCCTTCTGTTAGTTTCAAAATCACTATCAGCAAAATGTAGGTGTAAACTAGCGGTATCTGGAATAAAATTATCCGGGCCAAATGCTGCATTCACCCAAAACGATTTAATGATCAGGTAAAGCGAGAGTCTTGTGAAACTGCGAAATTCCTGAACCGATTTGGATATGGTATACACATCTATGTTCAGAGAATTTTCCCGGCCAGGTTATAGGTTAAATATCATGCTAATCGGAGGTCAACCGATCTGTGAAGGAAAAACTCGGAAAAAAATAATTACAACAACAAATTTAATATTTTCTTACGATTTTCTTTGTTTTTCCATTTTTGTCACAGTAGGTTTTTTCAAATTTGTCTATTTATAAAACAATATAAATTATATTTCATCTGATCGTGATAAACTCAGACCTCTAAACCATTTATGGCATGGTTTACCCCAATATATTGAGAATTTCCTTAGCCAAAATTTAGGCTAAATCACATTATACGATTGGACGTCAATCAGCGGATGAGTAAAAATTAAAAGTAAAATAAACTGGCCCATTTCTTTTTTAAATTGCCCTTAAATATCTTCAATGACAATACTGGTGCCTGCATTGTGCCGAAACAGTGTAAATTGTGTGGAATTGGATTGTAATATCTCACAAGGCGTCTGTGGATACACAGGACAGGATATTCAGAGACAACCGAGCGCCCATGAATGCAGTCATTGTGCTATTCGCCGGAGTTTCCAATCGAACTATGAAGGTCACCCCGACGAGGCAGCCCCGTATATCAAATAGTATTGCCGTCCGCGACAGCCGGGATTCCCAAAAGCCTCTGTTCTGGATCAGAGGGAGAGTGATAATATAAAAATGTATAGATAAGCCAGTCAATTCCAATAGTACAATGAATGACTCATGCTAATTTTAAACTAACTCAAGCTGAATTTAAATCAGCAGGTCACCCTAACCCACCATAACTCTATGACGGAACCAGACTACACGTAAATAAACTGAAAACGGGGACGAAGCAGCTATATTCAGTCCTCGCGATGCGCCCCCATCCAGCTATTATTTCATAAAAGACTGCATTAATTTCTAACGTAGTATAGCAACCTGAAAGTTTATTTAAAATTGAGAATGAAGCAGACTTTCAGGTATTCTTGAGATTGAGACGCCAAATAAAGGCACCATACGATTTCTATAACCTCACATATATAGTGTTTTCTTAGCAATGACGCCGATATATATTTTTTATACTGGAATTAGAAGCTTCAACTTGATACAAATAAGACAGTTAATTCAATTATTAATTTTTTAAACACATATTATATTACCGAATTATACAAAAAATCTTCTGTACCTGCTTCTACCTCAAAAACTATACCATCATCATTTATGTTGCATAACATATATAAATTCGATACTGTATACGCACATAAAGTAGTGAAGAGACTATAATGGATAAGTTTTCCTTTTGTGATGAAAAAAATAAAATACAAATGACATAAATAAATATATATAAGGGATGTTAGTAATTCAAGAGGGCAAAAACAAAAAGTTGGTAATAAGAAAGCGTATATAGGAAATAATAACAAAGTACTGTAACATCATACGGGCTAAGTATAAAAATTGCAAGATATGGGGATAGATTGGTATTCAGTTAATGGGATCATCTTCAAATGTCATGATTTTGATGTTTTTATTTTCGTTTTTCATTATTTCCTATTTGTTTTATCAATTTAACCAGCAACATCAACCAAAATATGAGTATACATACAGTATATGTATACACAAAGTAAATAAAAGGAAATGTTATTTTTCTGCTTTTATTGTTCGTGGATGAATAAAAGCTCCTATGTACATTATATACGTATTCGGTGTCATTTTTCTTTTATTGCTTTATTAAGGTACCTACAGCAAAAAATTGTCGTCGTCATTTTTTATTTGGATCGTGAATTTTTTTTATTCATATCTTGTAAAAAAAATTTTTTAAGTGAATGTCGTCGAGTATGGAACAATTAATGTGCTACGTTGGATATAGATTTTATCACTGTATTTGTAAATTATAACGCATATACAGCTGGTAAATTTACATGAACATTGTATAGATAAACTGTATACAAGTTATCCAATTTACTAATGAAACATTTCCAAACTAAGATAAGCATTTTCCCCTAGCTATATGATGACGATTTGTATATGAAAAATTCACCTGTAACAAATTCAAGTTTCCAAATAATTTGTTTCATACTATTTTCATATCCGTAATCATAAATAAGAATATCGATCTTATCTCGAATTACTACACCATATTTCATCTCCCTTATATTTATATACGTAAAACATTGAGAAAAATGAGGGTTAGTATTCCAAAAATTAAAAACAAATCAATCACAAACCCTGAACCATGTTCCATTATTCCGGCATATTATGTATATCACACACACAAAAAATTTAAATCTCATATGCGTTATCTCGAAATCTATTTCGTTTTCAATTTTTTTTTTTTTTACAAATAAGCATTCGCTAAAATTGATAACAAAATTTTAAAATAATTTTGTGTGCGGTTTTGGATTTAAAATTGTAAATCGTCATTAACGCATAATTTGGTGTACGCACATTAGGCACATTAGTATATAAATATTTCGTTATCAAAATAATTTAATTAAGATATGAGTGTGAAACTTGTTTAATTTTAAATCACACTTGCATCAATCATTTTTTTTACTAACTTAATACTTAACAGCTCTTTATCCCATGTGTAGGATTAGAATTGGCCGCTTGCATGCATTATCGATCGTAATTAATTTGTTTTTATAATATATGTATCCAATCATGCTGTCCCATAAGCCACTACGATTTATCTAATGTTTCACAAATGGGGGATTCCCAATGTCAAATTCATATTACGTTGTGCTTAATACATATCAGAAAATGATTTGCAACTGCTCGATAAGTATGTATACTGAAAAAATCTTGTTCGCAAAATTCAACACTTCTCTTGGGTAATGTATGTCTAAATAAAGGATCAGAATCTTAATGACACTATAGCATTATCACGCACCAAAAAATAGAAAACAAAAACATAAAATGAGAAAATTAAATTTTCCATGTAAACAGACAAAAATGAAAATCGGTCGTTGTTGTTGGCATTATAACAACAACGACCAAACATAAGTCGTGGAAAATGTTCAGGTGAAAAGTATTTTGTTATTTTTGTTTACCCGTCATAAAAATAATTCTCGTTTTATAATATAATTTAATTCCAGTTTTTTGTTTTCTTTTGTTTTTTTTTTTTAAGCAACATGAAAATGTTTTTCCATCAAAATTGTTGTTGATAAAGTATATATAGATGGATCGCTGCATATTTAAGAATAGCAATTTCATATTATTGTTGTATCGTTGCCGTCGTCAGAGATTGTCCCTCTATATTTTCGACAAGGCTGTATATATACACGTACATTTCAATAAACAGCTTAATTACAATGTCAATTATTTTCTCTATTAAAGATAATACTAATTCAATTATTGTGATATGAAATATAAATATATAAACATAAATAGTAAAGAAGAAATTATAATTCTGGATGAATCAATGCGCAAATTACGTGCATATCATGGAAATTAATAAGTGCATATCATGCAAATTCGGAACATTCGAAAGAGGACTAAACCGATATTGTTGTACCCACCTGGTTGGTCAAAATACTTTCCATCGTCCTACACAGTATTTCAGAATTGATAATATTCCGGCACTTACCTTTCAAAGCTTTGAAAATAAACTCGGCGCAGTTTTATAACGTTTTGAGTGCCAGTTTTGAGTTTTATGTTTCGAAGAACCTTGTTTATTCCGGTTAGGCTAAAGCGCGCTTTACTTATCGTTTGCCAATCAAGTAAATTATTTCCCTAGTTTGTTGATGCGGATATAAATAAAAATTTAATTCCTCGGCGAAAAATAGGTATTTGCGTGCACATAAACTAACATAAATTCGAGATGAATTGTAAAACACCATCTCTCTTGAACGCGAGTAAAAGACTTAGCTATTCTTGCTTCAAGAATTTTTCACATTAAGTGACGCAGACCATCAAAGAAAGTTCTGATCAGCCGTTGTATAGCTACCGAAGCCGTTGTATAGCTACCGAAGACTCATGGCGACGTTTGAATTATAACCCAGAACATAGTCTCCCACATAGACAAAATTTTAGTGAACTATGTTTTGATAATCAGTCTGAATTTCGTAGTAGGAGATACCCGAACTTTTCGGCTATTCAGCACCACCGAAGCCATTTAAGACTAATCTTTGGTCGGAGTCAAGTTTGAGTCCGTTAAATGAGTATATAGGCGTAATAGAGTTTCAAATGAACCTTTGTATTGTAATTGTGATATTAAAGGTCACGCATTTATGGACTGTCCATTACCATTACAGCGTACATTCTGTATCGCAATGTGCTTGATGTACTTCGGGAAATTCTAATACGGGAATGAGATCAGGAGACTCTCGTTTCCGAAAAATATTTAATAGTCCTATTATCCATCCGGAATCGAAGGATCTCCATCAACAACAATAGTTGAGACCTCTTTTACTGATTGAAAACATAGACCCCAATCTGATTCTATTAATAATAATGAATCATTTGCTATAAAACGACCGAATGCCGTACCGACTAAAACATTTTACAAAATTCATCCTAATCCTCTTTTACCATCTCCAAAGGAATAGTTAGTTTATTGATCCGGATATAAATAAAAATGAAATTCTGGTTTCCAATCGCCCGGCACGACAAAATAGTTGATAGAATAGAATGTAATATCAATACATTGGTCCTGCGATTATAGTGCTTTAGAAAGCCTGCGGTGAAATTTAGGTATGGGCTGGAATATATTTCGAGAAATAAAATTAGTGTACACCACCTAACATGGTGTGTGCTCAACCATTACATTGTAAATTAACTATTATACTAACCTCCAATAACTCATTATTTGACACATGGATTTAACATCATATAGAATCACGATCGGGTTCATGGCATCTATACCTACATATGTATATATACGGATTTCTCTAGAACCTTCGACAGATTGAATTATGTAATTATTTTACAGAAATTGTTCGATTTGGATCTGATTTCAATCTAGTTACGCGTATACAATGTTGCTCTTAAACGCTAGAGTGCTGGACGATGATTCAAATATATGATATTCGGCAGATTGTAATTAATGTAAAATAACTAAGATAAAGCTTTCATTAAAGATATAACTATATCAGTTTATTAGGCAATTCTCCTTAAATTCCAGGTAACAACTTCAGCGACTTTCCTGCCCTACATATACAACGTCCATATTCAAAAACAAACAAAGAAATATTCTCCCTCATCAAAACAACGACACGCACATCCTAAAACATTCTCAATCGATCAACTTTAACATGTTTAAACTAATTTTCTCCATCAACTCGTTCAACCAAATTAAATTTATATCCTTATAAACCTATATATACCTTCGTATATAACTTTCTACATAAAGGAAAAGGACAAATAAAACAAATCATTCCAAATCAATATTCTTTCCGTACAATTGTCTTCGACACGACAAGACATAACAACAAAAGATCTTTCTCTATATATACACAGACAATGTTCTCGTATTCATCTCGACGTCTCCCCAAAAATAAAAAATAAATGCTTTTGTTCCACCAGCAAAAGCAGAACGACATCGATAGAAACATGAAAAGAATTTTGAAAATCGGATTTAGAGTTTTTCCGAATACATTTATTATACCTTCTCCTACACATAATAATATACGAGACTTATTTATTTGAAGATGATGGGTTCAGAAGATTACTTCAACTCGTATATTGTATACATCTATGTATATATGTACTAATGCATACATAAGAAAATAGTTCAATTGATTTTTTTTTGTATCCAAATTAACGAAGAAAATCAAGTTTGCCAAGTATACACCTACATTCAAAATATGTACAAAGAAAAGTAGAAGTCACGTGATAATTAATTCGTAGCGTTAATTTACCTATACACAAAATGGGGAACAAGGATGTTATATGTAATTTGAGAGAGTAAATGACAGGAGAAAATTAATTATGTATATAGATTTGAAGTAGAGGCAGACAATACCGGACCAGTAGTCAAACAATTTCATTTTCAGTACATTTACATGATATGGCATTAACCGTCTAAACAAACACAACCCGATATTTATTCAGCAAACACTTAATGATTTTAATACACAACTTCAAATATGACAGTATAGTTTTTTTTTGCTGTATTTGTATCAAAACTCAGTCAATATTGGGATTTATGTACAATACACGTCTATAGTTTTTACTATATATCGTTATATGCACATCCTTTTGATCTATATACATTACGAATACGAGATGGATAAATGGATAAAAAGGAAAATTAAATTGAAAACTATATATAGTCGTGTACATGAAAGCATAATAAATTTATGAGAAAGCTTTAAAATTTCTATTTTTATTGAATTTGTGTCGATATAGAATGAAAAGAAAGTAATATTATATGGATTATGCGATTGTGGATAAATTTTCGCTAAAGCGGCGCGAAACCGCAAAACAATGCTAATCTTCACTCTTATTGATGGGGCTTATTGTGAATGTAAATGAACTTCAGTAAAACCTGCCATAAATTATAAAACATTTTATGTTTTTTATAATATTTTCTTATCACGCATGATTCAATATTTTGAATCATTGTGATAAAAATATACGATTGTTAAAATCAATGTATGTATATACATATATATATCGCGTTTCCAATGCCATAAATAATTAAGCCATCCATAAAAGTAAATGAAACACTATTATGTATAAATGTCTTCAAAAATAATCAATCAAAATCGAATTGTGATTGATGTATTATATAGTCATATATGTAGTTTTATAGAGAGACCGCGACTATAATCTGAATGATATAATTTATAGATCTTATATAATCGCGCAGATTTTGAAACCAAGATAACATTTCTTCTTGACAATTTATCTTAAAAACTATAGCTAGTATGATTTTTTTCTATAGAAACCAAGATAGTCTAACTCGAAGTTTACGATAAACTAAGTGATGTTTGTGTTAAGTGGCGTTATAAAAAGTAATCTATATAATGTACATTCAGCTAGAGGTAAATATATGTATTTACGTAAAAATAAAAAATAAATTAACTATACCGAAAATATAAAAATAAAAATTAAATTATTTCGGGCACATGTATTCGAAATCCCTAATTTCTTTTAATCATTTATCTAAATTAGTTTCGCGGGTGCGCCCCTAATTCACAGTATTCAAGGCCATACACACATGTACTTATTGATAAGCAGACAAATGCAACTGATTCCAGCGATAACAAATATAAATAAATGTTTTCTTATCATAATCACGTTTTAATCAAACTGCCAATTCTGAGAAATTGACCACGTACATAAATTATCAAAATTTTGTCATTTTTGTTGGTTTCAAAAATTAGAAAACTTTAACAAATATATTATAGAAATTTGAATATACGAATTGCGTACTACCATTATACGAGTATATATATGTATACTGATTTGATGTACTAATCTCTATTAATTAGCTTTTGCCAAGCTCATTAATACGTTGCATAAACCTAAATCACATCAAACAAACTTTTACTTCAAACATCGAACTAATTGTAAAAACCTTTAGATGAAAAAGAATATTATTGTAGCCTTGCGTATTACTTAACACAATTCACTGGTAAAAGTCGAATTTTACTTTAATTTTCGGTAAATTTATTTACCCTATCAGAAAGTATGGTAAACCGATTATACAAAAATAAATGTTTAACGGTTAGGTTGTTCATTTTTTAATGAGGCTGAAAATAAACAAAAGCACGTATTTCAATAAATTGAAATACTAAAATAGACTTTTACTTTTTTTTGTAATTGATTTACCCGACAATTGGTCCGCAGCCCGTATTTATAGTGTACATTTTAATGGTTTCTTCGTCGTTGCTTTTTGTTGATACTTTTATTTAAGTTTTCCACCATAATATTGTAAAATGGCTATAATATAAAAGCTTGGTTACATTAAGATCGCAAAACCAATAAAAATTTATTGAACAAAATTAAAATTGAAATGGTTTAAATTGAAATGGTTAAAATTGAAATTATTTTAGGTTTTAGACAATTATCTTGGCTCACAACCATACAAGCAACATAAAATAATTAAATATTGAATAAAAATTTAAAATTTTATCACAACACCGAAAATGACTCTGCAATGGTTAATAACATTACAAAAATCCACGAGATGTAAACTGAACACACATTCAAATATACATTTAGAATTATAATAAATGAATTTAAACTTTTGTAGCGTCACAAATATGTATAAAAATGTCAATTGCTAACCGAAATGTCAAAAAAATTCAAAACGAGTAGGCGGATTCTACTATTCGTTTTAGTACATTTGTTTTAAAAAATATGCTGAATTATCTGATGATAAGTTATATAACTGCATAAATACAAAATAACTGAATTTTATAATTATCATTATAATAAATCGTTTTTATCATAATTTCTTCTTTAATATTCCACCTATTGATAATATATAAACCATAAACACAATAATTAATCATCAAATGCATGTATTTTTACAAATCCCAAACAATTTAAAACGTTCTGTGTTTAAAACCAAAAATAACGCAATTCAATTGATAATTCGATTTATATTTTTGGTGAAAATCGATTAGCTAAATATTAACTTTAAATCCATCAATCGTGTCGATGATTATATAAAGTGCATATACATATACGAGTATATGTACGCGTGAGTTGTGAATTTCCATATTGTGTGCGGTTACTAACAAACTCGTAAATTATTTGCTTTGATAATCGTTTCAATTTATTTTTATTGCAGGCGCTACCAAAACTTCCTGTTCCATCACTCGAACAAACAATGACCGAATATTTACGTATTCTCGAGCCAATTTTAACACAACCCCAATATGATCGTACCAAGACGATTATAAAACAGTTTAGTACACCAAACGGGGTGGGACCAATGCTGCAGCAAACACTGATTGAAAAAAGGGAGATGAATGATAATTGGGTAAGTACATAATTCAGATGCAAAGATGTTGTATATTTCCAAGTTCGATTTAATTGGCATACCTTCGGCTCCAGAAAAATGTAAAAGATTATGAATAACATCAGAAAGACATTTAGGTTAATTAGAATAATTTTTTTAATCCTAATTAATTAGGGCTTCAAAAATACAAAAAATTGTGCTCTATTTTAATTTTTATTATTTAAATTGAAATTTTAAAATGCGGTGATTAAACAGAAAATTATTAAAATTTTGTAAGTAACTTATAATTATAGCTACCTCATAAACTGAGGTAATAACTGATTGGTTGAATAGCTTAAGTATGTGTTTCGGTTGTTGTGGTTAATTATCATAAACTGGATGATTAATTGAAAGGCCACCATGAAGGAAGATCATGGGGTGGTGGTGGTGGTGGTGCCGATGATGAGCAGGGGCAGGGTACTGCAGTCGTTGTAGTTGTTGTGGTTGGTATGCACCAACAAGGTGGTGGTGGCGGTGGTGGCGGTGGTGGTGGCGGTGGTGGCGGTGGTGGCGGTGGTGGTGGTGGTGGTGGTGGTGGCGGTGGTGGAGGTGGTGGTGGTGGTGGTGGCGGTGGTGGTGGTGGCGGTGGTGGTGGTGGTGGTGGTGGAGGTGGTCTGCAGGTACAGGGTTCTGCAGTTGTTGTAGTCGTGGTTGTCGCGCACCAGCACGGTGGCGGTGGCGGTGGTGGCGGTGGTGGCGGTGGTGGCGGTGGTGGCGGTGGTGGCGGTGGTGGTGGTGGGGGTGGGGGTGGTGGTGGTGGAGGTGGTGGAGGCGGGGGTGGAGGCGGGGGTGGTCTGCAGGTACAGGGTTCTGCAGTTGTTGTGGTTGTTGTAGTTGGGCAATCGCAGCCACCTGGTGGTCCACCTCCTGGTGGTCGTGGTGGTGTCCACTGATGAGGATGGACACAAACTTGGTATTCAAAACCAAATACGGTTCCTGGGGCACAAGGCATACTCAATACCCATCCAATGCCTCCGCATTGATAAAATCTGGCAGCATCATTAAAATTCGGCCACAACCATGGCAATTGATCATGTCGGCATTGTGGCACCCAAGTATCAATTGGTGGTACATGCTGACGTTCTGGTTGCCATGCTACAGCCCCGATAACGCAAAGCGCCGCAATTAATAAAAATCCTACAAAACAAATTAAACATTTATTATTTTTAATCACATACAATTCACAATTTTTATACCTTTCATAACTATAATGCACTTAGTTTATTTTTAGTATATTCCTTAGCGAACTCAACTAAAAATGAATTTCATTGTCCATGCCATGTCTATTTATACGAATTCAAATGAGACTCTAATGCGATTAGGTCTAAGATATTACCATGCTGATTACTATCGATAATACCATGTCGCGTTATTTTCATAAAACAGTTTATGGGATTAAGAAAGAAAAGTTCAACACAAAAAATAACGTATACTTAATTAGGGATTTCGCAAGTGATAACAGCTATAGTCCAGAACATGTTGGATACTTAAATCTTACTTAAACTCATCAGGGTGAAGAATGCACTTAATTTTTCAATTTGATGTACTGAGTTTGCACTAGGTTTTCATATTTCGGGGGTTACCAATAATTTCTATTCGAAATTCAAACCAATCCTATATATCATTACCGAGCAAATAGCGCAGTTGTTAAAGCTGCGAGGTGTGACTGATTAGTGTGAATGTGGGTATTGCACCGTGGGCCCATTAGTAGTGGCATTCAGTGCTGGAGTAAAATCCGCCCAATTTTAATTTAAAAATCCTATTTAAAAATCTGACTGGAACATAAAAGTTAATATGATTAACCGTTCATATATGAATGATTGTTAACAGCTTTGGGGAAAATTAGGCCATTCACGAATAATTCTTTTTGAAATTGTTAGTTAATTTAAAACTAAACAGTGTATATATGTAGTTATGTTCAAGAGATTATATACCTTGCTGATTGTATTTATATAAATATATTTTAATGGAAATCCAATGTAATTTATTAAAATTAATTACAAGTAAACTACCAATTTCTGAACTAAAACTAAATTTTGTGTTTAGTAATCAGGTATTTATTCTGAGCCGAAACTTCTGTGAGTTCATAATGTCTTTATTTGTCTGTGAATTTAGAATTTTATAGAATTGAAACTATACTGAAAGCCTTCTCGCATTCTATTTAATTATAGTCGCATTTTATTCCGCTATATTTCGTTTTAAAAAACTATCCTTCATTTTCAATGCTTTTAAAACTTTAAAAATGAAATTTAGCGAAGATACAAAAATCCGCTTTACTTATAAATTTTGACAAACCTAATTTTGTTAATAATTTACATTTTCTGAAAATTTATTTTCCAGTTCCAATAACAAAAATTTACTGATGGCAGCGGTATAGCGGCACCTTATTTTTTGTGCATATTTCAAACCAAAAAATATTTAATCCTGTCTGTATAGTGAATAAAAATATTAATTTCCAATTAAATTAATTTTAACTATTTATCCCGATTCTAAAATAAAAAATAAAAATGTTCATAGCAAAATGTGGTTGATTGCACATTCACGAGCGAAATGAACAAAATAATCGTTCTAGAAAATTTATTAGGGGCACTGTGACAAAAAGATAAAATATTCTTATCTTTGCTCTATCTGTGCTACGAGCCCAAGACCTATACATTTATGTAGAATGCACGTGCATTTTACGTTTGAAAAACGTGTGGCAATGTGTGTATCTATAAAGTTACAGTGAAAAATAAATAACATAGTATAGTTGGGTTTATTTATCATGAAAAATCTGACAGAGTGACAGTATATGTTCGCACGTCAACAAATATTAGATACAAGTAAAAGTTATGTTAACTTTAATTATTCATTGTTTTTCGGTTAAACATTGAAGCAGCGTACATAACATCGGGAGTATTTACCATAGTATTGAGTTGAAGTTAGACGCTGATGTTTTCGCTCAAAATTTAGCCCATTTTGTTAGATTTGCTAAATTTTTCATTATCAATTTGAGATTGGCTGCGTGTCAATACCAAATAGTTTATTATTGTGCGTTTTAAGATAACATGTCTTATTTTAGATTTTTCAATTTATTAGTTGTAGCGGTCATTTTAAATAACAAATAAATTTATCGAAATGGAGCAAAATATTGATATGGCCGTATTGGGACTGATTCACTAATTTACTACACAACAACAAAACACAATTCCAAATCAAACGGAGACATTTTGGAACTGTATTGCACTTTTTACTGACAACAATCAATATAATAATTAATATTAATCAAATGACGAAAGGTGGGTGATTTCTGGTAGATTGGCATACCGTCGGACAAAACGATGCTCATCTCTATGGCGGATTATTATCTCTCCTACGGTTTATTTTGGATACTCACAAATTATGAATTTTGAATGAATGTGAATACCTGCTGAAAATCATTTATTTTAATTGATAATATGTAATAATTATATTATATAAAAATCTAATTTTATTATAATATTACATAATTTTATAATGAAATTAAATAGCTACACGAAATATAATTAAAACAATATACATACGAGTATGTACACAAAAATTATCGGTGACACATCGGTGAAAAATAAAATAAAATTAAACGTCAAAATTCAGAAAGAGCAAACTATAATATGCAGTACACTGCGTATTACAGGCATAATTTAACCCTGCGGATCATTTTGCTCAAAGATAAAAATTTTTTAACATACTCGAGTATGGCACAAGTAGGAGGGGCTTATATCATTTTAAGCGATTTGATTGATCGAAAGATTGGAAAAAAGGGGGGAAATGTACTATGGTAAATTCTCCCGATGTTATGTACGCTGCTTGAATAAAATCTATTCTATTAAGCGTCACAACTTTTCCTTACAGCTAATTTATGATGGAAATACAGTGGATTACAATACTTTCTGTCAGTTTATCGTAAACAGTTTAACGTATGAACAACTTATCATAGGCACAACTTATCGTATAATACGTTAATGTTTCGAATTGAAAAGTTAGTGACAGCGTTTCGGATCAATTCTTCGGAAATTCTATTTGTTTTTTGGAAATGGAATTCTTAAATGATTGTTGAATGTAATTTTGAAACACAACGAAATGGAATCGCACTAGGCTTAACGCGCTTTCCTTGAAGTTATGAAATTAAGTTTATTTATTTGTAGATATCCAAATTCATTTTAGGTTATAATTCTATAGAATACATAACTATACCTATATTTGAGGTTAGAACGATCCCCAAAAATCATATTAGAGTCTCAATTTTGTCAAACAAGTTGAATTTCAATATAGTTCGACAGTACCGGTACCTATAGCTATTATACGATAATTAATTTATATGGAAAATTGCTCTACCATAAATAATTTACTCGATAAATTAGATACGACAACTTGTTTACGGTAAACTAAAGAAAAAAATCAGCTAATCTTTTGTTTCAAATTGTTTTTTGGATGTATGATATTTCAAAAATCAATTAGGATATCGCGAGCTTATTGAATCGCTAATTTCATCCATTGCTTAGTCACCCGGATCGTCGTCCAGGCAATTTAAAATTTAAAAATTCGATCTCTGTAAACCAGCATGGGTTTTACCCTGGACGATCAACTGTGACAAATTTTCTTTTGTTCACGAATTTTTTGACTTTAGCATTAGAGGGTGGGTATATTGGTGAAGTAGTAGTGTTTACTGATTTTAGTAAAACATTCAACAAAATTGATCGTGCCTTGCTTGTTGAGTAACTGGAATAGCTCAAGTGCGATGCCCTCCTTTAAAGTTGATTTTGTCTAGAGATATAAAGGTTTTGTCTGGTTATTGTATTAATTTGTTATGTTTATACAGAGTGTTTGTAAATGTTAAGTTGTATATATTTATACGTGGGGATTGAGATAGCGTCGATATTATTAAATGGTTGTTATTTTAGATGTAAGAGTTTGGATATTGTCGATATATTGTTGATATTAGGGACTATGTGTGTATGAGATCTGTAGAGTCAATCTTTTCTAGATGTTATTGTTAGTGTGTGTTAATTGGGTGAGTTGTCTTGTAGATACATTTTCCGATATATGGCGTAGTATTAAGAGATATGTAATGATTGAGGTAGCAATGAAATACTATTAAGTAAGTGTATTCGTCAAAAGGGGAGAGGAAGTTTAACTGTATTACATATGTTAGTAAGTAATTTAGGAATGAGTAACCTTAACTACCAGAAAGGAGTCTGCGCGCCCACAGACGCTGCGTATCTGACTCCGCCTTGGCCGTGGCAGGTAATTAAAAGGAGACTCACTCGGTGCCTTGAGGTTAGTAGTTGATGCGTTGAACAATACCCGCTTACCACTGGTGGGGGCTGTGACAGTATTGTTTTGTTTTATTTAATGAGAGATACTTACTTGTCTGGTGGATATTCCCGAATTTTGATTTACAACACCGGATTTTTATTTTTGACTCTAACTTAACTATTTTATTTATTAACTTTGACTGCAACTGCTACAACTGATTTTGATTACAAATTTTTGAACTATATATACTAAAATTTTGGTTAATTTTTGGGTTAACTGAACTTATAATTAATTTTGTCAAATGTGCATTTTATGTAGTTTTATGTATTGGGTAATTGACATACTAAAATTTTCACTGTTGATTTCAAAATTTGTGTTTTGTATTAATCTGTTGACTATTCGATTTATTATTTAGGTTAGCACTGTATTTTAAAAAGAGAGTGCGCGTGTAGTATTTAGTCTACATTTAGGTGTTTTAATTTAATTTAAGCTATATCTAGGTGTTTTCTTTAATTCGATTTATAAATGGGCGTTTACTTTTGGAATTACTTTTATATTTATAAAAGGTGGTAATGAATTGAATGAATGAATTTCTTTATCAGGGGTGCACAACACCTTCCCCCTTTATTAGTGAAATCTTCTTATGGAAGATTTCGCAGTTATGGGATACATAGGGTCTATATTTTAAGGCTTATTACTATTATTATAATTATTGTTATTTTTGTTTATTATGTTGTGGGTAATTCATGTTGGTCTGGTAGTTGGTTGTCTTCTGTCAGTCTTCTTTGTATCATAAAATTTAGTTCGGTCATGGATTCAGTATTCCATTGTTTAAATGTTGTATTGTTGTATATGGCTGTGGTTGATGTTCTGGCATCGTTTCTTGGCTGTCTACGGTCCAATCGTTATCCGTGTATGTTCAATTTTGTGGTTTGTTAGATGCGGTAAGTAGTTTACTATAGTGATTCTGTGCCAAATCTGTGCTGTTATGGCTGCTTCGTCAGTATCGTTTGTCTTCATCTTACATATGTCTTTGCGTTTTGCCTTGTCGTGTGCCTCATCGTTTTGTATTTCTTTTGTTGTGGTTTTGTTTACAATGTCATGTTGAATCGTGACCATGAACTATATTTTATTTTTGCTTTGGAATTCTGTCGTTTTGCATTTTATTGCCATTTGTATTATATTATATTATTATTTCATTAGGTTATTAACTTATATATATTTTATAATTATTTTTTGTAATCTAAGCTAATTTTGTTTATTTTTATTTTTACTGTATGAATAATATAATGAAATGTATGCATTTTGTAATATGAGTTAATATTTATATAATTGAGGAAAATTTATGAGAATTTTATTTACTACTTTGTATAATTTGTATATATATTTTTATTTTGTTTTATTAAAATTGCTTATCTTAGGGTTTTGTATGTAATTTTAGTCACAAGATTTCTGTTTTGTGTGACTGTGCTACTTTGTCATTTTGATCTTTTACTCATTTTAAGTTAACGTTTGGTGTTTGTGAGAAGAAAATTGAAAAAATGTGTTTCTATTATTTAATTTTTTGGCTAAAAGTGTTTTTATTTTTTTTTTTTGTGTTGGATTTATAATTTTGAGTTTAATTTAACGTCAATTTTTAAGTGAGGTTTAAAAGTGTGGAATAAAAGGTGTAATTTGTGTTTCTTATGGAAAAATGTTTTTGAATTGTGCTTTTAATAAGCAATTTATGAATTTTGAGCTTATAAATACTAGGTATGTGCTAGTTTTCATTATTTTGTTTATATATTTTTCATCTTTATAGAAAAATTTATTTTAAATTGAACTCTGATAATATATGTTTTTGATTTTTTTTTTTGATTATCGTTATGGTTTTTGACTTACAATTTTTCTAATCTACACAAATGATTGATTTTTGTTTTTATAATATAATTTATTTTTTGCTTATGTTAGGTTTGTCTTAATTATGTGTTAGTTTTATGTTTTTAATTTCTTAATTTTTAGCTTGTTCTTCCTCGAGTGTTAGTGTTTGTTCGATGAAGAAAAGGCTAATTTGTTTTTTTTTTTTTTTTGAAAATATTTCCCGCGTGTTTTATGTCGGTTAAAGTTAATGTTGTTGGTATTTTGTTTCCGTTGTTCGTGTTCTCTCATTTCTTGGATCATATTTTGTATTTCCAGGCCTATTGTTCTCATTTCATCTATTTCTGTGTTTGGTTGTTTCTGGTGTGGTGTTTTTCCTATTTCTTCGATTATGTTCCATATTGGATCATCCATTCTAATTAGTGACTCAGGGTCGCCTCTTATTAGTTCGATCATTGGTTTTATTGACGCTGTAAATTTATTTATGATGCATGAGTTTCGGTTATGGAATGTGCGGGTTGTTAATTTATGGCGTGGAAGTATTCTTTTTTGTCTGGAATGGTTTTTATACAGTGGTGGTGTCGTCGTCATTTTCATGTGTTTTTCTTTTTCTTGTTTTGTCGTTGTTCTGTTTGTTTCTGTTGCCGTGTGATTCGTTGGCTTTGTGTGTTGAGTTTAATATTGTTATTGTTTTTGTTTTTCTCCGTCTGTATTTTATTACTATTGCGGTTATCGCTATAAACATCAGTAAGCTTGTCCCTGATAGTATTCCAGTTGTGATTTTGGTTGTTTGGTTATGGTCTTCCTGTAATTTTAGTTCGTCTGTGCTTTTTTTTAGTTGAATTATTTTGTTTGTTTGTTCTAAAAATTGCTTGTTGTGTGTCTTGTGGTCGATGAGTTGTATTCTGCTGTTTTTGGGTTCTTGGTCGTCTTTTTGTGTGTTCCTGATTACTTCTTCACTTGACTCAGTCAGTATCTCTTGTTGTTCTAGCTCGATTGTTTCCGGGTATCCTATTACTATTATTGTGAATTCTTTTGTTGTTACTTTACATGTTGTTTTGAAGATCAGTAGTCCGTTATTTATAATTTGCAACTTTTCTGTGTTGTTTTGACATTGTATTGTTATGTTCGTTTCTGTGCTCATCGAGTAAAGTAATGTGTTTGTGGCTTCTAATTTCACTATCATGTTGTGAGAGTTCGTTGGTAGTGATTTGCAGTTTTGTTCTGCATTCCATGGGTTGTTCCATAGTGTCGCTATACAGTGTGGATTATGGATTGGTAGGATTGGCTTCGTGTTGTGGCATATCAGGAAATCCTTTTCTAGGCTGTCGTTTATTTTTTCACATCGGTTGACGTCTTCTGTGTGTAATTCTATTGTCTTCGTTTTTTGACTGTTTATTGCTACGTACTCGGTGTTTATTTCGTATATGTTGTATTCGTTTCTTCTGACGACTGGTAGTATGTATGGTTTGAATAGTGTGTATTCTTCGTTATCGATTATTGGGATTGTGATTTTAATCATGACTTGTCCTTTTATTTCTATGTGGTCTGTTTTTACGACTTGTCTTAGGATTTCGAATCTTTCCAGTTTTGTGTTTGCATCCGTTGAATGGGTGCGTATTATGTCGACTACTTTGTTATGGGTTATTATTAGTGGGTGCAGTTTTTTCATGTTTAGTGCGGTTATTATTTCTGTTGCGTCTTCTTGAAGTTTATTTATGTGCATGCATTGTATAAGGATTAGGGCTGTTAGTTCCGCGGTGCGGTGTGTAAGGTTTTGTTTCCTTTCTATAAATGTGTCTTGATCATTTGTTCTGGTGATCAACTGGTTCAGTTTTTCCTGTATTTCGTTCGTTTCATTTTGTAATTGATCTACTGGTTTTGATAGAGCTTCGAAGTTTGTCTTGATTATTGCTATTTGTTGCTTTTCTACGTCTAGTAGTTTTACCTGGTTATTTTCTAAGGTTTTTAGTTTACTGTATATTTCCGTAGCGTCCTCCTGATCCATTGTTCCGAATACGAATTTTGACAATTTGCCACCTACGTCGATAAGTCCTCTTTTTTGTCTTCCGTACATGTCATTTAGCTTGCCCTCCTGTCGCTGGATCTCGCTTACGTGCCACTTTAGTTCGTGTCTGAATGACTTGCATAAATCGTCAGGGTTTTTTTCCGTTAGCTCTTGGCATAGGGTTTTTAACATGTGTATGCACTCTGTTAGTGTCTCTGTTAATTCTTTTGTCTTGGGTATGCCGATTTTGGTGATTATTATTAAATTTTTGTTGACCGTGTCCATTTCGGATATACTTTCAAAAAATGCTCCTATGTTTTTGATTTTCCTATTTTCGAAATGAGTTCCTGTTGCCAAGGAGATTAGTCCGATTATCGCTAGTATGTTCATTTCTGTGGAAGATATTTTTTCGGTGTTTTATACGTGTCTGTTTTTCTTTTTCTTTTTTTCCCTTTTTTTTTTTTTTTTTTTTTTTTGATTTGGGAAGTGGTCGTCTGTTCGGTTCGGGCCGTTCGTTTGTCTGGTTGCCCATTTGTTTGTTTGTGTAATGTTTGTTTCGTGGATCGGTTCTTGTGTGGTACGTTGGTGTGTATGCGTCAAGATTCCACAGTCTTGGTGGAAGTTCATCTGTGTTCCTTAATTGTTTTTTGTCAATATTGTGTGTGTGTTGGAGTTGGATTTTGGTTATTGTTTTTGGTTGTCTGGGGTTGGGTTGCTTTGGTGAGGATTTTTGGGTTTTTGGTTATTCCGCACTTTTATGAAAACATTTGTTTCAAAAAAATTTTTTTTTTTTTTTTTTTTTTTTATTTAGAACATTCATTGATTTGTACATTATTCTCCTTCAATCTCTTCTATTCTTATGATGACGACATCACTGTCGTCATCCTGCTCGTCCCTGTTGTTTTCGTGTTCGGGTGCGGCCTCCTCGACTGGCTGTGGCAGTGGTGGTTGGGCCTCGGCTTCTTGCCGTCGAGCCCTTTGGTGCGGTCGTCGTCGTGCTGGCCTCCGCCAGCGGCGTCGGATGTTCCGGACCTGTCGGCATCTTTCGCCGAAGCTGTCCGGTGCTTCGTGGCTGACCCCGAGTATCGTCCCCTGCTCCCAGTTCCGCCTGATGTCCAACATTCTCTGGATTAGGCGGTCGAACGACCCCCATCTGTTTGTCTCAATTGTTAAACGGCTTTCCATAGTTGCGGCTTTTGGCTTGTTCTGATTTCATATTTGGTTTTTGCGTCGTTATATATTCTTTTGTTTTGTCGAGTCAGGGTTTTGTTTGGTTTTTTTTTTTTTTTTTTTTTTTTGTTTTGTTTTGTAGTGTCTTGTGTCCGTTACATGGAGTTTTTACTGCATTTTTTTTTTTTTTTTTGTTATCAGGTTTCGACTATAGTTTTGCTTTGTTTTCGTTTTTGTGTTCTTTACCGTTGGGAGTTTACTCTGGTGTCTTATTTATGTGTAGTGTGTTAGGAGTTATGTTTCGCATTGTTTTGTTTTTCAGTTCTTGGAAATGGAAACGCGTGTTTTTTTTTTTATTTTTTTTTTTTTTTTATTTATTTATTTTTGTTTGTTTTAGACATTTTTCTTGATCATGCTTTTTATTTCTTTTAATTTGTTGTTTATGGCTATCATATCTCTTGGTTTGGTGCATATCTTATTTATTCTTTCCAGTTCTTTTCTTTCTTTTTTCAGTTTGTTCACTCTTCCGCCTCTGCTCCTTTTCTTGTTCGGCCCTGATTCGGTATGTGTTTTCTCAGTGCTATTTTCCCTTTGTATGTTGGGAGAACTTCTTTTTCTTTCTCTGTATTCCTCTATTGATATTTTTTTATTTGTTGTTGTTGTGGTTTTCTCGGGTTGTTCTTTCATTTTAGTAGTCTCCATTGTTGTTTACCTGGGAGGTGAGTTGTTATTATTTTGTTTTGGCTTCTAGTTGTGGTGTGGGATTAATCTGTTGTTGTGTACTTTTACTAGTCGTTTGTTGATTTGGACTGTTGTGTTAGTGGGAGAGTTTATTTCTGTTACTCTGTATGGGCCTAACCATAGCGGGTCTTGTTTGTTTCTTCTCATGTCGTTTTTTAACCATACAAGATCGTTGACTCTTACGTGTATATTGTTCACTTTTTTGTCGTACTGTGCTTTGGTTATGTGTTTCTTTTGAACGAGTCGTTGTCGAGCGATTGCATGCGCAAGTCTTAGTCTGGCTTTTAATTCTGAAGCGTAGTCATCGTAGTTGTATGTAGGTTCTGGGTCCTTTTTTATCGCTGTTGGTATTAATGCTGGTCTACCGTAAATTAATTCGTGTGGTGTATAATGTGTAGCGCAATGTGGTGTAGTGTTATAGACGAATACGGCGTAGTGACACATTTCATCCCAATTGTTTCTATCGGTATCAGTGAAGGATCTTAAGTATTCCTTGAGCGTATTGTGGGATTTTTCAAGTGCCCCGTTAGTTTCAGGGTGGTATGCTGTGGTAGTTAAGTGTTTAAGTTTGAGTACTTTGCATACATCTTCAAATGTTCTGCTTTTGAAGTTGGTGCCCTGGTCGGTTAGGATTTTCTCTGGAATGCCGTGTTTGGTAATGTAATACTCGCAAAGTGCTTTTGCTACCGTATTTGCATTCTGGTTTGGGATTGGGATTGCTCCAGAAAATTTGGATAGGTCGTCTTGGAATGTGAGAATGTAACTGTTTCCTTTCTCTGTTGTCGGCAAAGGGCCTACGATATCGAATGCTACTCTTTGAAATGGATATTCTGACGTGGTTGTAATTTGTAGTGGGACTTTTGTTTTTCTATGGTTCTTGTTTCGTTTGCATAGATGGCATTTCCTTATAAATCGGTTTATGTCTGTCAGCATGTTGGGCCAGTAGTATAACATTTTTATTCGTTTGTACGTTCGCCATGTACCTGCGTGTCCACCTAATGGTAAATTGTGGTACTCGTCCAGTATTTGTTGACGTTTCTTCTGATCTAATACGATTTCTATGTTAGTTTTATTTGTTATATCCGTTTGTTTCAACCTAATTTGAGCTTGTTCGTTCCCGTCTTCTTTTCGTTCCGCAGTTTGTTGTTCTATTGTTTCCCGAGTCTTCTGGTTCTGTGCTCTGGTGATTGCTAGTACTTCGTTATATTTGATTCTGCTTAGTGCGTCGGCGTTTGTATTTAGTTTCCCTGACTTGTGTATTATTTCAAAATTGTACTCTGACAATTTTAAATTCCACTTTAGTATGCGGTTTGGTATTTTTGTTAAATTTCCTGTGAGTGGTTTGTGGTCCGTAACGATAGTAAATTTTTTCCCGTATAAGTACGGTCTGAAATTATTCACAGCCCAATATATTCCTAGCATTTCTTTTTCTATGGTGCTGTAATTTCTTTCTGATTTGCCTAGCGCTCTGCTGGCGCAAGCGATTGGAAATTCTCCTGTCACGTATGTCTGTGATAGTACGGCTCCTAAGCTGTAGTCGCTTGCGTCTGTTGTGAGGATGAATGGTCTATTTAGATCGGGATACTTAAGGATTGGTGGGTTTACTAGGCATGCTTTGAGTGTATTTAAGGCTTTTTCACTTTCTTCTGTGAATACGAATGGTACTTTTTTACGTGTGAGTTTCGTGAGTGGTTCTGCTATTTCTGAGAATTTTGGGATAAACCTGCGGTAGTAGTTCGCTAGGCCTAAAAATGATTGGGTTTCTCTTATGTTTCTTGGTTGTGGAAAGTCTTGTACTGCTTGTGTTGTTTTTGGATTAGGTTTGATGCCGTCTGGCGTGATAAGATGTCCAAGAAATGTGATCTCTTTTTTGAGGAATTGGCATTTCGCACATTGCAGTTTCAAATTATTTTTTCGACAAGTTTCAAAAATTTCGATTAGTTTGGTATTGTGGTCATTTAAATTTTTCCCGTAGACGACTACGTCGTCCAGGTATACGAATCCTTTTAATCCTTGGAATCCACGGAGGATGTGGTTAATGGCTCTTTGGAATGTGGCCTGGGAATTTTTGAGTCCAAAAGGCATTCTCGTGAACTCGAAATGTCCGTAATCTGTGCTGAAGGCAGTTTTGTGATAGTCGCGTGGGTTCATTTCAATTTGATGGTAACCACTTGCCATATCTAGGGTTGAGAAATATTGAGCATGTCCTAGTTGGTCTAGGATGTCGTTTATGTTTGGGAGTGGAAATGAATCGCCTATTGTTGCTTCGTTTAATTTTCTGAAGTCAACTACTACTCTCCATTTCGGTATTCCGTCCTTTCCTGCTTTTTTCGGTACTGCTAACAGTGGACTGTTGTATGGACTGATGCTTGGTTGGATTTTTCCTTCGTCTAACATTTCGCTGACTTGTCTGTTTATCTCATCTTTGTGTGTTTGTGGAAGTCTGTATCTTTGAACGTGGATTGGTTTGGTGTCTGTGTACAAGTTTATATCATGTTGTACGCCCTTAATGCTTGTCAGTTTGTCTCCTTCCAAGAAAAATATGTCTTCGTACTTTGTGCAAAGTGTCAGTATTGACATGTTTTCTTCGACGTTGTTTGTTAGATCTAGATTTTCTGATATTATCTTAATGACTTCTTCTGTTCGGTTGTCGTTTGGTTTATTTTGTGCTTGTGTATCATGCTGGTGTGAGTAAAGGCTTAGTTCAGGGTAAAATTCGTCTAGTATTGTGTCTTCTGGTAGTGTGTTGGCGATTAGGATTTTGGCTTTTCTATTTTTGGGTTGTAGAAGTATGTGTGGAGTGTGTATTCCTGGGATTATTTCTGAAGCATTGGATATGTATTGGTCGTCGGTCGGGGTTTGTATTTCTATTAATGTTTCGCTCCTTGCTGGGAGTGTGATCGTATTTTTAGAGTCGTTCGAAAAATGTACAAAGTGTTCGTTTATCTTCAGCATGTTTTTGCTGTATAATATGTCGATTTTATGTTTTTCGAACATGTCTCTACCTATTATTCCGTCTTCCGTTATAGGGAAATTGTCTTGTACTACGTGTAGTCTGTGATTAATAGTTAGGTTGTTGGTGAGTTGTATGTCTGCGTCGATCGTTCCTATCGTTATTACTTCTCCTTCTCCTATTCCTGTTAATGCTGTTTTCATGTCAGTGTTAATTTCTTCTTTCGTTGCGTATTTGATCTTAAGTAAGGATACGTCTGCTCCTGAGTCTATTAGCAGTTTCGGTTTGTGGTCTCCTATTGTCGGTGTAATTGTGTCGCGATTTGTTTTATATTTTGATATAAGTTTAATGTGTCTAGGTTCTTCTAGATGGAATAAGTCTGCTAGTATGTCTTCTTGCTCGGCAAAGATATTACTTTGTTCTGGTTTATTTGTGTCATTTTTAGTTGCTTTGCAGGGAGTTTTTTCATTTGAGTTTTCGTGTATTGTGTTTCTTTCGTGTGGTTGAATTTGTTCGTATGCTCTGGTTTTGGGTTCTTGGGGTGAGTTTTGTTTGTTTAGTAGGGACAGTCTGGGAGCTGGGATGGGTTTGAAGTTGGTATTTCGAGTTGGTTCACATTCGTGTGTGCTTGGTTTGATATTTATATTGTTTAATTCGTTTATTTGGTAAGCGTCTGGGCTTGTTTCGTTTGTGTCTTCGTCTGTTTTCTTAAATTCTACTATTTGCGTTGGTCGGGCAACGGCTTTGTGTGTCGGGCTGGCGACTGTTTGTATTTGCTTAATATCTACGTTTGGATTCGTTCGGTTAACGTGAGTGGTTGTACTCGGTCGGTTAACTTGAGAATATTGGTTTTGTGTCGGGCTGGCGACTATTTGTGTTTTCCTAATAACTAATTTTCGATTCGTTCCGTTAACGTGAGTAGTTGTACTCTGTCGGTTAACTTGAGAATCATGTGTGTTTTGTCTTGCGTCTTTTGTTTTTGTAGTTTTCAGGTATGCTTCTGGAATCATACCCATTGGGAGAGAATATTCATGTCCATTTGTTATTTGCGTTTGGTGTTCATTGTTATTTGCGGCTGGATCCAACTGCGGCGGCTCTCCTACTGCTGGCTGGATCCTTGGTCGTTTCCCTGGTTTCTATATTGTCTGTGTGTAGCAGTGTTTTCCATCGGCTGTTGGATGACTGTGTTGAGTTTCATTGCGTTGAATTGGTTTCCTAAGTTCTCTACTTCATTTGATCGCGGTTGGTTCCGATATTGTCCCGTGTTGTAGTTTTTATTTGTTTGAAATTTGCTTCTGCACTCGTCGAATGTATGTCCCTTTGTTGTTTTGCAGTGTGAGCAGTATTTAGGAGGTCTGTCTTGGAAATTTGGGATTGTGGGTTGTCGGTAGTTTGTAAAATTGTTTTGTTGCGGTGGAGTGTATGTGATTTGTCTTGTGGGGGTGTTTGGAAATTGTCTGGGTGGTGCAGTGTATTGATTTTGTGGGGAGTATTGATTGTTCTGTTGTCTTTGTGTTTGATAATTGATTGGTGAATTTCGGTAGTATGGTTGGTTCGTTCGGTATTGGTTATTTTGGTATTGAATGTTTCTTGGTCCCTGTTCTCTAAATATCCTAGTGCGGCATATATCCCACGTGTGGTTTGGTTTTTGACAGTAGTTACATATTATTTGGTTTCTTCTAGTTGGAGTTTCCATGTGTTGGTTTTGTGTTGGTTGTAGAGTTTGTGGTTGTTGAGGGATTACGTGTTGGGTTGGTTCGCCAGTTATTATTGTTAGTATTTTCTCGATTCGCTCTGTTTCTTCGATTATTTTGTCTATATTTGTTGCTGCAATTGTTGCTACTTTTTCTTTCAATATTGTGTTTGTCAGTCCTCTTTTGAATATTTCCACACTACTTGCATCTAGGTGGTTGGTGTAGGTGTCGTCCAGGTTTGCTAATTCGTACTTTGATCTGTAGCCAATTTTGTACAGGTCTAGTGCTTCGCCCAGTCTGTAGCCGTAACTTTTGATAGACTCTCCGTATTGCTGTCGTATTCTCATGTAATTGTTTTCAAGTTCTGTCAATGAGTATACTGGATTGTACATCTTTTTCAGAGTGGTTTTCAATGTTGGGTAGTCTTTTATTCGTCGTCTGTGTACCCTGGTGAAAGCGGTTCCTGTTAGCCGGTACTTGATGATTCCGTTGAATTCTTCCTTTTCGTCATTTGTTTCTAGTCTATTATAGATGTTATCTGATGCTCCGAGGAATTTCGCAAGGCTGGTTGCGGTTTGTGCCGGGTCGGTCTCGTCTCCACTGAATTCTGGTACTAAGCTAGTTACGCTCTGGTGTATTTGTTGCGGATTCATTTTGTTAAGGTGTTGTGTATTACGGGTGTTGGTTATGTTTGTAGGTTGTGGTGTATGTGGAGTTTGGATTGTAGGAGTAGTCGGTGTTCTGTCGTTAGTTTTGGTTGATGGAAGGTCGTCTGTCACTTCGATTTTTATTGGTCGGGGGACTTGTGTATTGTCGTTTTGACGTGCAGTCTTACTACGAGTATTGTGTACTGTAGGTGTGTCGGTAGCTTGTTTAGTTGGGGATCGCGATGTCAAACCGGATTTTGATGCAAATGGTGAATCTTTGAACATGTGGGTCTCTATTGTTTAATTTTAACCTAACTAATTCGCCACAGGTGCGAATTTCGGCAGCGCCAATATTGTATTAATTTGTTATGTTTATACAGAGTGTTTGTAAATGTTAAGTTGTATATATTTATACGTGGGGATTGAGATAGCGTCGATATTATTAAATGGTTGTTATTTTAGATGTAAGAGTTTGGATATTGTCGATATATTGTTGATATTAGGGACTATGTGTGTATGAGATCTGTAGAGTCAATCTTTTCTAGATGTTATTGTTAGTGTGTGTTAATTGGGTGAGTTGTCTTGTAGATACATTTTCCGATATATGGCGTAGTATTAAGAGATATGTAATGATTGAGGTAGCAATGAAATACTATTAAGTAAGTGTATTCGTCAAAAGGGGAGAGGAAGTTTAACTGTATTACATATGTTAGTAAGTAATTTAGGAATGAGTAACCTTAACTACCAGAAAGGAGTCTGCGCGCCCACAGACGCTGCGTATCTGACTCCGCCTTGGCCGTGGCAGGTAATTAAAAGGAGACTCACTCGGTGCCTTGAGGTTAGTAGTTGATGCGTTGAACAATACCCGCTTACCACTGGTGGGGGCTGTGACAGTATTGTTTTGTTTTATTTAATGAGAGATACTTACTTGTCTGGTGGATATTCCCGAATTTTGATTTACAACACCGGATTTTTATTTTTGACTCTAACTTAACTATTTTATTTATTAACTTTGACTGCAACTGCTACAACTGATTTTGATTACAAATTTTTGAACTATATATACTAAAATTTTGGTTAATTTTTGGGTTAACTGAACTTATAATTAATTTTGTCAAATGTGCATTTTATGTAGTTTTATGTATTGGGTAATTGACATACTAAAATTTTCACTGTTGATTTCAAAATTTGTGTTTTGTATTAATCTGTTGACTATTCGATTTATTATTTAGGTTAGCACTGTATTTTAAAAAGAGAGTGCGCGTGTAGTATTTAGTCTACATTTAGGTGTTTTAATTTAATTTAAGCTATATCTAGGTGTTTTCTTTAATTCGATTTATAAATGGGCGTTTACTTTTGGAATTACTTTTATATTTATAAAAGGTGGTAATGAATTGAATGAATGAATTTCTTTATCAGGGGTGCACAACATGGTGCTCCACAAGGTACCTTGGACCTCCTTTGTTTATTACATTCATAGGCGAGGTGAAACGGTGCTTCAAACATTGTGAGATTTTGATTTATGCTGATGATGTAAAAATATTTTATACGAGTAAAAATGATGGCGATCTGTTTAATCCACAGCAGGTATTAAATAATATCTGTGAATAAAATAGTTTCTGTGAGTGGTGTAACTTGAATAAGCTTTGTCTCGACGTTTCTAAATGTAAAGTTATGAACTTTTCTAGAAGTTGAATGCTCTTGAAAATAGCTTACTTTTATTAAATGGAGTTATGATCGATCGAGTCCATTGTGTTCTAGACTTATTGAAATAATTTGGAACTAAACATAAAGTAATAATGACAAAAGAAATAAAAAAAATTTTAATTAGAGTTGTAAGAACTCAAAATTTCAATTCATTTTTAATAATTTTGAAAATTCTGGATGCACGATTAAATTTTAATAATTTGTCATAGCTTGAAATGTCGAATTTCAATGTTTATGGAATTTTTCGGCATCAACTGTTTCTGCACATTGTAATTAATCTATAGATATATATCGACTAATCTAGTTTTATTGATAAAACATCAGGTTAATGTTCTTTAGCTAAAATTTTAATAAAGTATCAATTTTTTGATATGTCCCATCTTCAAGAAGGGAGACCGCTTGAAGTGCGAGAATTATCGAGGTATAGCTCTCGTTTGCACAGCATACAAGTTACTGTCATACATTGTATTGGATAGAATCACTCCTCTAGCGGAGGGCTTGGTTGGTGACTATCAAGGAGGATTTCGTCGGAATCGATCAGTCACTGATCTGGTCTTTTCGCTGCGGATGATTCTATCTAAATATTATAAGGCTTCCATCTCCGTACATCAGGTGTTCCTGGATTTCCGGCAGGCCTATGACTCGATCAATCGACAGAGTTTGTGGTCTGCCCTGGAATACCTAGGAATGCCAACAAAATTGGTACGACTTTGTAGGATGATAGTGACACAGTCTCAATGCTGTGTTAAAGTTGAGAACAGTCTATCGACAATTTTTGCAGTTAACTCGGGTGTTCGGCAGGGAGATGCTCTGTCCCCGATACTCTTCAATCTCGTGTTGGAGTACATCTTTCGAAAAACTGAGACACCTCAGCGCAACATCTTATATCGCCAGTCCAATCAGTTGCTTGCATATGCAGATGACATGCGATTGGACTGAATAGCAACGGAGTGAAAGAAATACTTGATCCGCTTGTAGAGTTTTCGGCTTCAGTTGGACTTCAGATCAATGAGTCCAAAACGAAATACCTGATCTCTGGTTTTAGGGACAATGGCACACCAGATTTTAGTTCAGTTTAGTTTTATAATCAGGTAGAAATTGCTTTTATTCTGAGCCGAATTTTCTGTGTGTTCATAATATTTTAGAGAAACTATATGAAACGCCTCCTCAGAACTGTTTATTTAATTAAATAGGCGCATTTTATTTGGCCAAACCCAAATTGGTATTAATTTTAAATTTTCTGTAAAAATATTTTTCCAATTCCAATAACAAAAATTTACTGATGGCATCGGTACGATATAGTGGCAGCATTGTTTGTTCAAATTTAGAATGTGTATGTGGAATGGGCATTATCGATATGTAGGCAAACGAGAATCAACAAACTAAAACAAACTATTTATTCTGCTGGTAAGAAATAAAAACGCTCATAACATATCATATTTATTGATCAAAAGTTAAATTCATTTGGATTTTACTGAGAAAACGAGAAAATTCTTATCCAGAACTATATTCGAACTCGAAAATTTTTAAATAAAAAAACACGACAAATATTTGTCGTGTTTCTTGATTCAAAAATTTTCGAGTCCAATTTTCAAGATAAATTCATAGTACACGAACTCGAAAAATAAGGGAAATTTTAAAAGGAAACATTTTAAACAAATGTTTTTCATTGTATACCTGTATTATTTGACAATAAGCGTTAAAACATATTGTTAGAAGTTGAAATTTATTCAAATAGAATATATTGGTTAAATTAAATAAAATTTCCCAGTGTTATTCCAGATGTTCTATATAGGACTTATAGTTCTGTTAATAAAAAAACGCAGCAATTGTTACGTTTTCGCCCTGTCAAACAAGGTTCGATCACTAGATTGTGAATAAAACAAACGATGTGAATTCCAGATCACACTAAATTTATTTATTTGCATAATACTTACACTAAACACTAATTTAATTAATTGACTTATTTAACTTAATTATTTAATTTCACAATAATTATTTTACTACACTTTAACAACACTATATTAAACTTTAATTACACTTTATTACACTTTGATTACTCTAAACTTTCACTTTTTCCTTTCTATTACTATTAGTACACGAACGTTTAAAACACAACTAACTCTCTCCTAAAATTGTATCTCGTATTTATACCAAATATTCTAACCTTCTAGAGTGACTAGACTATTCAAGAGTGACTAGACTATTCTTGAATAGTCTAGACACATCTACTTTATAACAGTTTTACATTAACGGTAGTGTCGCTACTCAAATAGAGATGTCGCCACGATCGTAACAATATATATTTGCCGTAGGCTGCCATCTATTGAACAATAGATTAACTATATAAATAACAAATCATCAATTTTGTTATGTTTTTGTATCTCTGGATGACACTGCCGTAACTGTAAAACTGTTATAAAGTAGATGTGTCTAGACTATTCAAGAATAGTTTAGAAATTTCTAGAAGGTTAGAATATTTGGTATAAATACGTGATAAACATTTAGGAGTTAATTAGTTATGTTTTAACCATAATAACAGTAGTAATAAAAGGAAAAAGTGAAGTTAAGTGTTTATGAAGTGCAATACAGTGTTATTAAAGCATAATAAATTAATTGTCTTGAAGTTAAATAATTAAGTGAATAAGTGAATTAATTAAATTAGTGTTTAGTGCTATTATTCGGAAATAAATAAATTTCGTGTTATCTAGAATTTACATCGTTTGTTTTCTTCACATTCCAGTGATCGAACCTTATTTGACAGGGCAAAAACGTAACATTATGTATTACGTTTTATAAGTTATCACTATTTAAATTTACGAATATACCATAATAAAGCCAATATAGAGATTTGATGTTGATAGTTGATATGACATTTGTATATATGAGTCTTATAAAACGAATTGCGACATAAGTGGTATAACTTCAGCCAGAGAACAAAAAAAGGAAAGATTAGAAGAAACAAATAAATTGATAACGATTGAAAAAGGAATTTTTTTAATGTATTTGTTACAAATAATTTAGGAAATTATATAACAGGAAAAGCTTACAATCTAAGGTTCTATTAACAATAGTTCAATATGTGTGTTCTAAATATTCTAAATATTTTTAAAATGTGCATTATAAGTTTACAATTTCCTAATTCGGATTGTATAATACAATTGGTAAATTATTTTATGATTATAGGTTTCTGTTAAACTGCGAGTTATTTAGCAATTAGTGAAGCTGTTTATACTCCGCAAAAGCAGCTTGATCCTTCAGTTGTTGAGGTTGATGAACATGAACAGGGTGTTGTTTCTGGTGGTGGAGTTGATGTACAAGTGCAAGGTTCTTCAGTTGTTGTGGTTGTTGTTGTAGTTGTAGTACATTCGCAAGTTGATGTGGTTGATGATGGGGTTGGTGTTGATGGTACTCCAGTTGGTACGGTTGGTTCTGGGGTGGGTCCCTCGGTTGGTGATGGCGTTGATATGGATGGTATGGTTGGTATGGTTGTTGGTGCAGTTGGTAAAGTTGGTACTGTTTCTGGTTCCGTTGTGGTCGTAGTGCAAGTGCAGGGTTCTTCAGTTGTTGTGGTTGTTGTAGTTGTTGTGCACTCACAAGGTGGTGGTGGAGGTGGTGCGGTCGATGTGCAAGTGCAGGGTTCTTCAGTTGTTGTGGTTGTTGTTGTGGTTGTTGCACATTCGCAGGATGGTACGGTTGATGATGGGGTTGGGGTAGTTGGCACTCTAGTTGGTACGGTTGGCTCTGGGGTTGGTCCCTCGGTTGGTGTTGGCGTTGATATGGATGGTATGGTTGGTATGGTTGTTGGTGCAGTTGGTAAAGTTGGTACTGTTTCTGGTTCCGTTGTGGTCGTAGTGCAAGTGCAGGGTTCTTCAGTTGTTGTGGTTGTTGTAGTTGTTGTGCACTCGCAAGGTGGTGGTGGAGGTGGTGCGGTCGATGTGCAAGTGCAGGGTTCTTCAGTTGTTGTGGTTGTTGTTGTGGTTATTGCACATTCGCAGGATGGTACGGTTGATGATGGGGTTGGTGTAGTTGGTACTCTAGTTGGTACGGTTGGTTCTGGGGTTGGTCCCTCGGTTGGTGTTGGTGTTGATATGGATGGTATGGTTGGTATGGTTGTTGGTGCAGTTGGTAAAGTTGGTACTGTTTCTGGTTCTGTGACTGTAGTTGACTCAGTTGTTGTTGTGCAAGTGCAGGGTTCTTCAGTTGTTGTTGTAGTTGTAGTTGTTGTGCATTCGCACGGTGGCGGTGGTGGAGTTGATGTGCATGAGCACGGAGCTTCGGTTGTTGTGGTTGTTGTAGTTGCGCAATCACAGCCTCCGCTCTCTGGTGGTGGTGGCGATACCCACTGATGAGGATGTACACAAACTTGGTATTGGAAACTAAATAAGGTTCCTGGAGCACAAGGCATACTCAATACCCATTCAACGTCACCGCATTGATAAAATCTGGCAAAATTATCAAAATCCGGCCACAGCCATGGCAGCTGATCTTGTCGACATTCTGGCACCAAAGTTTCAATTTGTGGTACAGGTTGGCGTTCCACTGGCCATGCTACGGCCCCGATAACGCAAAGCGCCGCAATTAATAAAAATCCTACAAGACAAATTAAACATTAACACTTTTAATCACAAAGTTTCACAATTTGTATACCTTTCATAACTCTAATGCACTTAGTTTACGTTTAGTCTACTCCTTTACGGACTCAAATAAAAATGATTTATTTTGTCCATACCATGTCTATTTATACGAATTCAAATGAGACTCTATCGCGAGAATTCTAACCTTCTAGAGTGACTAGACTATTCAAGAGTGACTAGACTATTCTTGAATAGTCTAGACACATCTACTTTATAACAGTTTTACATTAACGGTAGTGTCGCTACTCAAATAGAGATGTCGCCACGATCGTAACAATATATATTTGCCGTAGGCTGCCATCTATTGAACAATAGATTAACTATATAAATAACAAATCATCAATTTTGTTATGTTTTTGTATCTCTGGATGACACTGCCGTAACTGTAAAACTGTTATAAAGTAGATGTGTCTAGACTATTCAAGAATAGTTTAGAAATTTCTAGAAGGTTAGAATATTTGGTATAAATACGTGATAAACATTTAGGAGTTAATTAGTTATGTTTTAACCATAATAACAGTAGTAATAAAAGGAAAAAGTGAAGTTAAGTGTTTATGAAGTGCAATACAGTGTTATTAAAGCATAATAAATTAATTGTCTTGAAGTTAAATAATTAAGTGAATAAGTGAATTAATTAAATTAGTGTTTAGTGCTATTATTCGGAAATAAATAAATTTCGTGTTATCTAGAATTTACATCGTTTGTTTTCTTCACATTCCAGTGATCGAACCTTATTTGACAGGGCAAAAACGTAACATTATGTATTACGTTTTATAAGTTATCACTATTTAAATTTACGAATATACCATAATAAAGCCAATATAGAGATTTGATGTTGATAGTTGATATGACATTTGTATATATGAGTCTTATAAAACGAATTGCGACATAAGTGGTATAACTTCAGCCAGAGAACAAAAAAAGGAAAGATTAGAAGAAACAAATAAATTGATAACGATTGAAAAAGGAATTTTTTTAATGTATTTGTTACAAATAATTTAGGAAATTATATAACAGGAAAAGCTTACAATCTAAGGTTCTATTAACAATAGTTCAATATGTGTGTTCTAAATATTCTAAATATTTTTAAAATGTGCATTATAAGTTTACAATTTCCTAATTCGGATTGTATAATACAATTGGTAAATTATTTTATGATTATAGGTTTCTGTTAAACTGCGAGTTATTTAGCAATTAGTGAAGCTGTTTATACTCCGCAAAAGCAGCTTGATCCTTCAGTTGTTGAGGTTGATGAACATGAACAGGGTGTTGTTTCTGGTGGTGGAGTTGATGTACAAGTGCAAGGTTCTTCAGTTGTTGTGGTTGTTGTTGTAGTTGTAGTACATTCGCAAGTTGATGTGGTTGATGATGGGGTTGGTGTTGATGGTACTCCAGTTGGTACGGTTGGTTCTGGGGTGGGTCCCTCGGTTGGTGATGGCGTTGATATGGATGGTATGGTTGGTATGGTTGTTGGTGCAGTTGGTAAAGTTGGTACTGTTTCTGGTTCCGTTGTGGTCGTAGTGCAAGTGCAGGGTTCTTCAGTTGTTGTGGTTGTTGTAGTTGTTGTGCACTCACAAGGTGGTGGTGGAGGTGGTGCGGTCGATGTGCAAGTGCAGGGTTCTTCAGTTGTTGTGGTTGTTGTTGTGGTTGTTGCACATTCGCAGGATGGTACGGTTGATGATGGGGTTGGGGTAGTTGGCACTCTAGTTGGTACGGTTGGCTCTGGGGTTGGTCCCTCGGTTGGTGTTGGCGTTGATATGGATGGTATGGTTGGTATGGTTGTTGGTGCAGTTGGTAAAGTTGGTACTGTTTCTGGTTCCGTTGTGGTCGTAGTGCAAGTGCAGGGTTCTTCAGTTGTTGTGGTTGTTGTAGTTGTTGTGCACTCGCAAGGTGGTGGTGGAGGTGGTGCGGTCGATGTGCAAGTGCAGGGTTCTTCAGTTGTTGTGGTTGTTGTTGTGGTTATTGCACATTCGCAGGATGGTACGGTTGATGATGGGGTTGGTGTAGTTGGTACTCTAGTTGGTACGGTTGGTTCTGGGGTTGGTCCCTCGGTTGGTGTTGGTGTTGATATGGATGGTATGGTTGGTATGGTTGTTGGTGCAGTTGGTAAAGTTGGTACTGTTTCTGGTTCTGTGACTGTAGTTGACTCAGTTGTTGTTGTGCAAGTGCAGGGTTCTTCAGTTGTTGTTGTAGTTGTAGTTGTTGTGCATTCGCACGGTGGCGGTGGTGGAGTTGATGTGCATGAGCACGGAGCTTCGGTTGTTGTGGTTGTTGTAGTTGCGCAATCACAGCCTCCGCTCTCTGGTGGTGGTGGCGATACCCACTGATGAGGATGTACACAAACTTGGTATTGGAAACTAAATAAGGTTCCTGGAGCACAAGGCATACTCAATACCCATTCAACATCACCGCATTGATAAAATCTGGCAAAATTATCAAAATCCGGCCACAGCCATGGCAGCTGATCTTGTCGACATTCTGGCACCAAAGTTTCAATTTGTGGTACAGGTTGGCGTTCCACTGGCCATGCTACGGCCCCGATAACGCAAAGCGCCGCAATTAATAAAAATCCTACAAGACAAATTAAACATTAACACTTTTAATCACAAAGTTTCACAATTTGTATACCTTTCATAACTCTAATGCACTTAGTTTACGTTTAGTCTACTCCTTTACGGACTCAAATAAAAATGATTTATTTTGTCCATACCATGTCTATTTATACGAATTCAAATGAGACTCTATCGCGATTCGGTTTATGATAAGTATTAACATGATTACTATCGATAATACCGTGTTACATTATTTCTAAAAATAAATGTATGGGATTAAACAACAAAAGTTGAACGCAAAAAAAACGTATGCTTAGTAAGGAATTTCGCAAGTGATAACAGCTAGGCATTTTAGATATTTAAATCTTATTTAAACCCATCATGTTGAAAATTGCACTGAATTTTTCAATTTGATGCACTATTTCGGGGGTTACAAATCATTTCTGTTACAAACCCAAACCAGTCCTATACTGAAATAAAAATCTGACTGGAACATAAAAGTTTTTGTATTATGAAAGAGAAAAATGAATCAGTAAGTTTTACGAATTAGAAGTTTTGCGAGAAAAATGAACCATATTTGTTGCAACATACGAGTATATTTATATTTTTCTGAATAAATACATATTAATTACATATTTCCTCATTTAAGTACATAATTTCTCCATAAATACATATTTTACGAAATATTTTAGCAATTAACGAATACTCTATTAAAGAAAAACACGATTCTTCTTATGAAACACTTTAAATCTCTGCATGCAGGCAATCCAATTTAAGGTGCGTTTTTTTATTAACAGAACTTCAAGTTCTATAAGAACATCGGGAATAATACTGGGAAATTTTATTTAGTTTAACCAACATATTTAATTTAAGTTCTATTTATTTGAATAAATTTCAACTTCTATCTATATTTTTTGACGTCTATTGTGAAATAATACAGGTATTAAGCATAAAACAATGAAAAATATTTGTTTAAAATATTTCCTTAGGGAAAGGGAAATTTTACCCTTTTTTTTCGAGTTCGTGTACTATGAATTTATCGCGAACTTGTAAAAACCAATGTTTTATCCAGAACATTCAAAAATAAAGTTAAATTTGATTTTATTTCGATAATAGTGAATTAAAATGTGTAGTTCATTAAATGTATCTTATTTATTGATAAAAAATTAAATTCATTGGGATTTTACTGAAAAAATGAGAAAATTCTATCCAGAACTTCATTCCAATAAGAAAACTTTTTGAATTAAAAAACACGACTTTAGTAACCTGAACATTTCCTATTTGAATATGCCGCTATAGATAATGTTCACTATTAGATGTCGCTACCAAAAACGTATTTATTTTTTGTTGGTGCATGGATGATCATTTCAAGTATTTTATGTTTTAAATTTTTAAATTTGATGTATGATCCAAGGTCTTGTGTTTTTTTTATTTATTCGTTTTTACTATTTTTTAAACAAACAAGCAAAAAATTGATTATTTTTAAGATGCCAAAAATTAAACAAAGCGTTTATTAATTGTTTTTAATTTAATTGTTTAAATTAATTGTTGAAGAGTACGGTGATGTTTTGTTCAGTTTAGTACTGTAAAGTATGTGAAAAAACTGTATCGATGAGCCAAAATTCCATCGTAGACCAGCACGTCAATAGTAAGAAATATAAGGAACTGGAAGGCAAACGGCAAAAAAAATCTCAGCCGTTTTTACAAGAATCAGTCGCTAGCTCGAGTTATCGAAATTCAACGAGGATTTGTGTATGGCAATGCTAGCTGCTGATATTCCTTATTTTTGTGATGTATTTCATTTGATTTTGAAATTATGAATTTTCTTGTGATAATTATTTTATTTAATATTTACGTAAGTTTACAATATAATATAATATGTATACTCGAATGAACGAATTGTTTTCTATTATTGTTATTTTGATTTTGCTATTCTGTGAAATGTTGCTTATACATTTAGATATGTATAGTATGAATTTACTGAAATAAATATTTAATTAAAGTGTATTTGGCGTTTTTCTCTAAATAATTTTACTTTTTTGACCACATATTTCGTTATTTTACTTGCATATTTCTTCTTTTTAAGCACATATTTTAAGTACATATTTTTCATTTTTTAGTGCATAAAAATCCTAAGCCTAGTTATCACTTGACCTTACGAATATACCATAATAAAGCCAATATAGAGATTTGATGTTGATAGTTGATATGACATTTGTATATATGAGTCTTATAAAACGAATTGCGACATAAGTGGTATAACTTCAGCCAGAGAACAAAAAAAGGAAAGATTAGAAGAAACAAATAAATTGATAACGATTGAAAAAGGAATTTTTTTAATGTATTTGTTACAAATAATTTAGGAAATTATATAACAGGAAAAGTTTACAAACTAAGCTTCTATTTACAATAGTTCAATATGTGTGTTCTAAATATTCTAAATATTTTAAAAATGTGCATTATAAGTTTACAATTTCCTAATTCGGATTGTATAATACAATTGGTAAATTATTTTATGATTATAGGTTTCTGTTAAACTGCGAGTTATTTAGCAATTAGTGAAGCTGTTTATACTCCGCAAAAGCAGCTTGATCCTTCAGTTGTTGAGGTTGATGAACATGAACAGGGTGTTGTTTCTGGTGGTGGAGTTGATGTACAAGTGCAAGGTTCTTCAGTTGTTGTGGTTGTTGTTGTAGTTGTAGTACATTCGCAAGTTGATGTGGTTGATGATGGGGTTGGTGTTGATGGTACTCCAGTTGGTACGGTTGGTTCTGGGGTGGGTCCCTCGGTTGGTGATGGCGTTGATATGGATGGTATGGTTGGTATGGTTGTTGGTGCAGTTGGTAAAGTTGGTACTGTTTCTGGTTCCGTTGTGGTTGTAGTGCAAGTGCAGGGTTCTTCAGTTGTTGTGGTTGTTGTAGTTGTTGTGCACTCGCAAGGTGGCGGTGGAGGTGGTGCGGTCGATGTGCAAGTGCAGGGTTCTTCAGTGGTTGTGGTTGTTGTTGTGGTTGTTGCACATTCGCAGGGTGGTAGGGTTGATGATGGGGTTGGTGTAGTTGGTACTCTAGTTGGTATGGTTGGTTCTGGGGTTGGTCCCTCGGTTGGTGTTGGTGTTGATATGGATGGTATGGTTGGTATGGTTGTTGGTGCAGTTGGTAAAGTTGGTACTGTTGCTGGTTCTGTGACTGTAGTTGACTCAGTTGTTGTTGTGCAAGTGCAGGGTTCTTCAGTTGTTGTAGTAGTTGTAGTTGTTGTGCATTCGCACGGTGGCGGTGGTGGAGTTGATGTGCATGAGCACGGAGCTTCGGTTGTTGTGGTTGTTGTAGTTGCGCAATCACAGCCTCCACTCTCTGCTGGTGGTGGCGATACCCACTCATGAGGATGTACACAAACTTGGTATTGGAAACTAAATAAGGTTCCTGGAGCACAAGGCATACTCAATACCCATCCAACGTCGCCGCATTGATAAAATCTAGCAAAATTATCAAAATTCGGCCACATCCATAGCAGTTGATCTTGTCGACATTCTGGCACCAAAGTAACAATTTTTGGTACAGGTTGGCGGTCCAGTGGCCATGCTACGGCCCCGATAACGCAAAGCGCCGCAATTAATAAAAATCCTACAAAACAAATTAAACATTAACACTTTTAATCACAAAGTTTCACAATTTTTTTATACCTTTCATAACTCTAATGCACTTAGTTTACGTTTAATCTACTCCTTTACGAACTCAAATAAAATTGATTTGTTATGTCCATACCATGTCTATTTATACGAATTCAAATGAGACTCTATCACGATTAGGTTTATGATATGTATTAGCATGCTGATTACTATCGATAATACCGTGTTGCATTATTTTCAAAAAAAAATTATGGGATTAAGCAACCAAAGTTGAACGCAAAAAAACGTATACTTAATAAGGGATTTCGCAAGTGATAACAGCTAGTCCAAACATTTTGGATATTTAAATCTTAATTAAATCCATCATGGTGAAAATTGCACTGAATTTTTCAATTTGATGCACTGGGTTTTCCTATTTCGGGGGTTACAAATCATTTCTGTTACAAACTCAAACCAGTCCTATACTTAAATAAAAATTTGACTGGAACATAAAAGTTTTTGTATGTCTCACTCATCAAATATGATTAACAGTTCATATGCATGATTGTGGCGAAAATTAGACAAGAGGAATTCTTGTTAAAATTATTCAGATTAATTCGAAACTAATTTATAACTGATTGTTTATGTTCAATAGATTATATACCTTGCAGATTGTATTTATATAAATCTATTTTGATCTAAATCCTACATACTGGCCAAATTTATGAAATTTAACCATAAGTAAACTACCAATTTATGAGCTCAACTAAGTTTTAAGTATAGTTTTATAATCAGGTAGAAATTGCTTTTATTCTGAAATTTCTGTGTTTAAATAGGCGCATTTTATTTGGCCAAATAATAATTAATGTTAATATGTTTTCCAATTCCTATAACAAAAATTTACCGATGGCATCGGTACGGTATAGTGGCAATTTATTGTTTGGTCAAATTTAGAATCTGTATGTGCAATGTGCATTATCGATATGTAGGCAATCGAGAGTCAATAAATTGAACACAAACTAAAATAAAATATTTAATTCTGTCTGTGTATTTATTCTGCTGCTAAAATAAGAAATAAAAACGCTCATAACAAAATGTGATTAATTGCACATTCGCCAACGAACTGAACAAACAAATCGTTCAAGACAATTTATTCGGGGCACTGTGACAAAAAGATAAAATATTCTTATCTTTTCTCTATCTGTGCAATGAGCCCAAAACCTATACACTTATAAGTATAGAACCCACGTGCATTACTGCCGTCGAATATTTTCATATATATATATGTATTTATGAATTTACAGTGAAAAAATAAAAACAATGTACACGGATAGTTCAATTTGTTTATCACAAAAAATCTGACAGAATATATTCAACAGTTTATTTCTCGTACAACAGTTTATCGTATAATAATTTAATTTTATAGTATTATTGATTAAATATTTATTTATTATAGGATCTATTGATTAATATCGATTTGTTTTTATGGAAATCGAAACCTAAAATAAATTTTGGATGTAATTTTGAAAAACGGCCAAATGGGATGGCACTAGTCTTAACGCGCTTTCTTCCGTGAACTGATGAAATTCAATTTATTTGTCGGAAATGGGTGTCCAAATTGAATTTAACTATACCTATATTTTGTAATTAGTAGAACAAATATACCCAAAAATCATTTTAGAGTCCCCCATTTCCGTCAAACAAGTTAAATTCCAATAGCTCGACAGTACCTAACTATTATACGATAATTTGTCCATACGGTAAACTGTTAACGATAAACTAGCCGGCACACACCTCCGTTATATTTAAAAAAGGCTATATTTTCTATCGGTCAGTTTGTTTTTTTTAAAGTTCGTAGCACGTTGAATAACCTGTTTAACTGCGAAATATCCGGGAGAGTCTTAAGCCCCAGAGGAAGTAGAGATCATACAATTAAAAGAAAAAAAACTACCTGTATAGAGCTTGAAATTTAGCAAAGATGGAATGAGCCTGAAGTGAAACACTATTCGCCTTTTAACGCAGTGTCTGACATCTAGGGAAATTGTTTAAAACTAGAACAAAGGTGGTCCGCAGCACATAAAATAAAATTTTCTTAGGTAATTTCACATATAATCAAATGTTGGTTATCGTCGGCCCGTATGGATTACTGGCGCCAAAAAACCAACGATGTAAACACTTCACTTATTTAATTTAATTATTTAATTTCACAATAATTACTTTGTTACACTTTAATAACACTGTATTCACATTATAAATATGTACTTAGACTTTACTTTATCCTTTTTATTACTATTAGCACTATCACGGTTAAAATAACTATTCCACAATGTTCGAAACTATTCTTGAATAGTCCAGACACATCTAATTATTACTGTTTACATTTACGGTAGTGTCGCTACTCATATAGAGATGTCGCCATACTCGTAACAATATATTTGCAATAGACTGCCATCTATTGAATCATACTTCGCGAACGGTTGAATTAAACTTTATTTTTGGCCATTTGACCTGTAATTTTATAATTTTGATTTTATTTATTTATTTAGTTGATTATGTACCATCAACCTCTTGTATATATATCCCTGGTTACAAATTAAATACAAAATATCGTTATTCTCTGAAGGAGAATTAATCTTTACCTTAATTCGGTAGAGATATTACGTTATTTTTAGTTTGTGTTGGTGTAATTATAATGACTAATAAGAGAATTGGCATATGCTATGTAAATAAGGTATTACAATTAAATTAGGTCAAGTAATGTATGATTCACAATTGTTACGTTAAAATGAGCAAAATTAAATTTAATTTCAACCATTGAACAGCAAACATTCAAATTCATTTTGTGCGATAATAAAAAAAATTAATAAAAAATTTAAAATTTAAAAGTGCAATGTAACCAATTCCAAACAAACTACAATAAAAAAGTGTATCCAATTACTTAAAGTAAAAAGTGCAGTGTTAACAAAAACCTCAATAAAACATTTAAGTGCAGTGCTAACAAAAAGTGTTTGAGCATTCTAAGGTGTTAATGACCTAGATTTTAGGTCATTGCACATTGTAATGAATGAATTTACTAAAACATCAAAAACTCAACGAACTCCACCACCTACTCGTCATCTTCAATCAACAGGAATGTATACGAATGATTCAGAATTAGAAAAGTCATCAACATCATCCACGTCAAGGCAACAATTAATTTGTTCTCCTTTATCACCAAAACAAAAAATCCCGCTAACACCGCAATTATTGCCTCAGCCGGAACAACTTCAAGGGTCAAATGTTCCAAATGTACCCACGCCGTCCACATCTAAGATGTTAGATAACGAAGGATGGGCCATGGCCAACAAAAGAGGTAGAGTCACGAGTCCTTTATCCCCAAATACCAAACGCAAACAGATGAAGATAAACGACTACTGGTTGGCAAAACTTTAACAGTTTGCCAGAGGAAACCGAAGAACTACCCCAACCCAGTCAAGCAACAAAAAAAATTTTAGCGCCTCCAATATTCGTGTCAGGGGTAGAAGCTATTCTCCCTCTGACTAACCTGTTAAAAGAACTGGCTAATGACAATTACGATCTAAAAGTAATTGGAATTAGCCAGGTAAAAATCCAATTAAAAGACGTCGAGACATACCCGGTTGTCGTAAAAGCCCTGGCGGAGCGAAATACAGAGTTCCATTCGTTCCAAGCAAAATCAAACAAAACCTACCAGGTGGTTATACGGAACCTACATCCATCAATTAACACTGATGATTTAAAAAGTGAGTTAATTGAATTAGGCCACGATGTTGTCAATATTAACAACATTAGACAAAGTGGCACAAAAAAGCCACTCCCACTCTTCAAAGTAGAGCTTCGAATGAGTGAAAACAATAAAGAAGTACATTCGATCAGCAGACTTATGCATTCAGTTGTGCAGGTTGAAAAGCCGCATGTCAAGCGTGAAGTAGTCCAATGCACTAGTTGCCAAAGATACGGGCACACTAAATCGTATTGCAATCACAAGCCCAGATGTGTGAAATGTGCAGGGGAACATCTCACAAATAAGTGTGAAACAAAAGTGTGGGGTACAAATGTGAAATGCGTGCTCTGCAACGGTAGTCATCCCGCCAACTATAGAGGTTGCACTGTTTACAAAGAAGTGCAAAGCCGGAGATTTCCCCCTCTCAGAGAGAAGATAGTGGCGAAGCCGCCGCCCGTTTCAAACCCGAATCCATCGAATCAATTAGTTACCGGGACAACATATGCGCAGAAGCTCAAAAATTCAATTGAAACTGAAACTTCGGAAGGGAGTCGTACCAAAGTAAAGCATTCAATGGATAACTCAAAAAATCAGGAACAACAGCCCGAGCAGTCTTCCACACAACGGTTGGAAACTATGATGGAAAAATTAATGACCAAAATGGATACTATCCTTAACCTTTTAACGACCATTGTGTCCAAATCATTCAATGTCCAGAATCCTTAAATTAGCAATCTGGAATGCCAACGGCTTGTCGCAACATGGACAAGAAGTTAAAAGTTTCCTGATGGAACAAGAAATTGATGTCATGCTAATATCTGAAACGCATAACACCAGTAGAAGTTTCCTAAAAATACCAAGATACAGCATCTATAACACAAATCATCCTGATGGAACGGCACATGGTGGCACTACAGTTATAATCAAAAACATAATTAAACACCACGAAGTAGAAAAGTATGAGAAGGAGCATCTACAAGCAACTACTGTAGTAATAGAAGATTGGCTAAGTCCCATAACCATTTCGGCCATATACTGCCCACCAAAACATACAATAAAAATGGAACAATTTGATCATTTTTTTAATTCTTTGGGTGGTCATCGCTTTATAGCAGGGGGTGATTACAATGCAAAACACCAAGACTGGGGATCAAGACTGGCTACAACAAGAGGCTGTGAGTTATTAAAGTCAATCCAAAAAAATAATCTTCATCATGTTTCAACCAGTGAACCTACCAATTGGCCTAGTGATAGGAGAAAGATCCCAGATGTCATAGATTTCTGCGTCACCAAAGGAATCGCCAGTAATTATATTAAAGCTGCGCCGTGCTTGGACCTGTCATCGGACCACTCGCCAGTCTTAATCACTTTGGGTACAAAGATAGTGAATACAAAGAAACAGCCGATGTTAAGCAACAATAAAACTGACTGGAACCTCTTCAGATATAATGTAACAGAGAAACTAAACATAAACATCAAATTAAAGACAGAGAGTGATATAGATGAAGCAGTTGAACATCTCAATGAATGTATCCATTCGGCAGCTTGGAAGTCAACGCCAGAACAAAATGACAAAGAAAAGGATAGGGGATGTTCAAATATTGTCAAGAAAATGATTAAAAAAAAAAGAAAATTAAGAAAAGAGTGGCAACGATATCGACTAGCGGAAGATAAACGTAATCTAAACAAAGCAACCAAACAGTTAAAAGAGTTGCTGCTCAATGAAAAAAACCAATCAATACAAGAATACTTATCTCGACTATCACCAACAGAAAACACAGATTATTCATTATGGAAAGCGACCAAGAAGCTGAAACAACCACAGCAGCATGTTCCACCGATACGTAAAAGTAATGGTCACTGGGCGAGAAATAATGAAGAAAAGGCTGAAATATTTGCAGACCATTTTAAAAAGGTATTTCAACCATATCCTTCAGAAACTACAGACGAAGAGAATAACAACATTCAAAGCTATTTGGAATCACCATTGCAAATGAATCTGACAATTATGAAGTTTTCTATCTTAGAAGTAAAAACAGTTATACAGAGAGAATTAAATCCTAAAAAGGCGCCAGGATATGATCTCATCACAGGAAAAGTTTTGCAAGAGTTACCCGATAAGGGTATACGATATCTAACTTACATATTTAATGCAATACTTAGAACTGGATATTTCCCAATACAATGGAAGGTTTCACAAGTAATATTAATACCAAAACCTGGAAAGCCCGCAGAAGAAGTTACGTCCTACAGACCTATAAGCTTGCTACCAATTATTTCTAAATTATTTGAAAAACTACTGCTTAAGCGTCTAAAGCCCATTTTACTGGAGAAAAATCTGATTCCGGGCCATCAGTTTGGATTTAGGCCAGAACACTCAACAATAGAACAAGTGCACAGAATAGTTCAAGCAATTCAAGAAGCTCTGGAAGAAAATAGATATTGTTCTGCTCTATTCATGGACATAGCACAAGCTTTTGATAAGGTGTGGCATGTGGGATTACAATACAAAATCAAGCAATGCTTACCAAATGATTTCTACAGAATATTAACATCGTATCTAATGGACAGACATTTCATTGTAAAACATCAGGATGCATACTCAAATATCCGTCCAATTAAATCTGGTATACCACAGGGCAGCGTGCTTGGACCAATATTATATCTAATATATACCGCAGATATACCTACAAGCAATCAAGTAACTGTAGCAACATTCGCAGATGACACGGCAGTACTCTCATCACATGAAGACCCCAACAAAGCAGCAGAAGTCTTGCAGGAGAATATTAATAATATCCAAGTATGGATGAAAAAATGGAGAATTAAAGTTAATGAAGCAAAATCTAATCATGTAACCTTTACAATGCGTAGAGGCACATGTCCATCAATACAGATGAATAACCAGGTCATACCTCAATCTGATGAAGTAAAATATTTAGGTATACACCTCGACAAACGTTTAACATGGCGTAAACATATATGGACAAAAAGAAAGCAATTGGGAATGAAACTGTCCAAAATCTATTGGCTCATATGCAGAACATCTAGTTTATCGATTGAAAACAAACTATTGCTTTATAAAATGATAATAAAACCTATCTGGACATATGGTATACAGCTGTGGGGAACGGCCAGCAACTCGAACTTGGACATTCTTCAGCGGTTCCAGTCTAAAATTCTAAGAATCATAGTAGATGCACCGTGGTTCGTGTCAAACGATATAATTCATCGGGACCTAAAGGTACCAACAATACGTGAAGAAATTAGGAACTCCAGTGCCAGGTATCAGTCAAGATTGTCAATTCATCCAAACGAGCTAGCGAACAAACTACTCAACTCCACAACGAGGAAAAGGCTGAAACGTCACAAAATTTTGGATTTGCCAAACAGATCCTAGTCACAAGCAAACACATTAAATTTTAAATTCTCTATATTCAATCGACCCAATCGTAGTTAAATGTGTTATATCAATTTAAACTAATTATAATGTAAGGAGATTTTATCAATGGGTAAAAATACTCCGATCAAGACAATGTAAAAAGACACAAAGTTTACTGAATGTCTCTTAAAGAGATAGATTGTAAAATAAAGGAACCAAAAAAAAAAAAAAAAAAAAAATGAGCAAGTGTTTACAGATTTTACGTTAATTGAAAAAATTACATGCATATTGTTACGATCGTGGCGACATCTCTATTTGAGTAGAGACACGACAGTAACTGTAAAAATGTTATAAAGTAGGTGTGTCTAAACTATTCAACAATATTGTGGAATATTCTAGAAGGTTAGAGTAGTTGGTATAAATACCCGATAAACATTTAGGAGTTAGTTAGTTGTGTTTTAACCGTGATAGTGGTAGTAGTAATAAAAAGGAACATGTGAAAATTAAATGTTTATAAAGTGAAATACAGTGTTATTAAACTGTAATAAACTAATAATTGTGTAATCACAATCCAGTGATCGAACCTTGTTTGACAGGGCAAAAACGGAACAATATGTATAAGAATAAAAAAAAACGAATTGCGACATAAGTGGTATTTCAGTCAGAGAACAAAAAACGGAAAGATTAGTTAGAAGAAACAAATAAATTGATGCCGATTGAAAAAACAATATTTTTTTAATGTATTTGTTACAAATAAATTAGGAAATTATACAAACATTCTAAATATTCTGATCATCTTATTGTATTATTGTTGCTTTAAAATTGTGCGCTATTAGCTTAAATTTCCTCATTAGGCATATATAATAGATTGGTAAATTATTTTATGATTATAGATTTCTGTTAAACTGTGGGAAATTTGACAATGGTGAAGCTGTTTATACTCCGCAAAAGCAGATTGATCCTTCAGTTGTTGAGGTTGATGAACATGAGCAGGGTGTGGTTTCCGGTGGTGTGGTTGGTGATGGGGTTGGTATAGATGGTATGGTTGGTTCTGGGGTTGGTATAGGTGGTGCTCCAGTTGGTACGGTTGGTTCTGGGGTTGGTCCCTCGGTCGGGGATGCCGTTGGTAAAGATGGTATGGTTGGTATGGTTGTTGGTGCAGTTGGTAAAGTTGGTATTGTTTCTGGTTCTGTTACTGTAGATGACTCAGTTGTTGCGGTCGATGTGCAAGTACAGGGTTCTTCAGTTGTTGTGGTTGTTGTAGTTGTTGCACATTCGCAAGGTGGTGGTGGCGGTGGTGGTGGTGGTGGCGGTGGTGGTGGCGGTGGTGGTGGCGGTGGTGGAGGTGGTGGCGGTGGAGGTGGTGGCGGTGGAGGTGGTGGAGGTGGTGGTGGTGGTACGGTTGATGTGCAAGTGCAGGGTTCTTCAGTTGTTGTGGTTGTTGTAGTGGTTGCACATTCACAAGGTGGTGGTGGCGGTGGTGGCGGCGGTGGTGGTGGTGGTGGTGGTGGTGGTGGTGGTGGTGGTGGTGGTGGTGGTGGTGGTGGTGGTGGTGGTGGTGGTGGTGGTGGTGGTGGTGGTGGTGGAGGTGGTGGTGGTGGTGGAGGAGGTGGTGGTGGTGGAGGTGGAGGTGGTGGTGGTGGTACGGTTGATGTGCAAGTGCAGGGTTCTTCAGTTGTTGTGGTTGTTGTAGTGGTTGCACATTCACAAGGTGGTGGTGGCGGTGGTGGCGGCGGTGGTGGTGGTGGTGGTGGTGTTGGTGGAGGTGGTGGTGGTGGTGGAGGAGGTGGTGGTGGTGGTGGCGTTGATGTGCAAGGGCACGGAGCTTCGGTTGTGGTGGTTGTTGTAGTTGCGCAATCGCAGCCACCTGGTGGTCCACTACCTGGTGGTCGTGGCGATACCCATTGATGAGGATGGACACAAACCTGGTATTCAAAACCAAATACGGTTCCTGGCGCACAAGGCATACTCAATACCCATCCAATGCCGCCGCACTGATAAAATCTGGCAGCATTATCAAAATTCGGCCACAACCATGGCAATTGATGTTGTCGACATTCTGGCACCAAAGTTTCAATTGGTGGTACAGGCTGACGTTCTGGTTGCCATGCTACGGCCCCGATAACGCAAAGCACCGTAATTATTAAAAATCCTACAATACAAATTAAACATTAACACTTTTAATCACAAAGTTTCACAATTTTTATACCTTTCATAACTCTAATGCACTTAGTTTATTTTTAGTTTATTCCTTTACGAACTCAAATAAAACTGATTTGCTTTATCCGCACCATGTCTATTTATACGAATCCAAATCACACTTTATCGCGATTAGGTGTATGTTATGGTATGTGTCAACATGCTAATTACTGTCGATAATACCGCGTTGCATTATTTTCAACAAAAAAAATTATGGGATTAAGCAACGAAAGTTCAACACAACGAAACTTGTTGACGTATGTGATAAGTGATTTCAAGTGATAATAGTCCAGATCTTTTTGGATATTTAAAACTTACTTAAAGCCATTATGGTGGAGAATGCACATGAATTTTTCAATTGGAAGCCCTAAGTTTGCACTGGGTTTCCTATTTCGGAATCCAAACCTGTCCTATAAATATTCGACTGGCACATAACAATTTATGTATTTCTCAAGTGATATTATTTCGCTTATCCTAATGCTAATTAGGTATAAATATATGATTAACAGTTTAACAGCTTTATCGTTAACAGCTTTGGGGAAAATTAAATCATAATGTCTGGTTATGCTCTGATGAATGTATTTATATAAATATGTTGAGCTAAATCCAATATAATACAATTTAAAAACTTATACTCAAACTTATACAATTTAACCATAATTAAGTAAACGACCAATTTCGCTTTTGTTTAATCATGATCATGTGCTATTTGAACCCGAACTGAGTTTTGAGCTTTGTTTTGTAATCAGGTAGAAACTATAGAATTGCTATTAATCTGAGCCCAATTTTCTGGCTTATTCAAGCGTCTTATTGAATTCGGCAAACATAATTTTGTTTTAATTTACATTTTCTGTGAATATCTTTTCCAATTCAAATAACAAAAATTTACTGGGGATATCGGTATAGTGGCTTATTGTTTGTTCACATTTAGAAATTGCGTATATGCAACAGGCATTATCGATATGTAGCAAACGGAAATCAACAAACTGTTTTGTCTTTTTTCAAGCATGATTGTATAATAAAAACAATTTAATTCTGTCTGTATAGTGAAATAAAATTATTAATTTTCAATTAAATTAATTTCAGTTTTAACTATTTATTCCGCTGCTAAAATAAAAAACAAAAACACTGATAACAAAATGTGATTAATTGCACATTCACGAACGAAATAAACAAAAAAACCGTTCTAGACAATTTATTCCGGGCGCTATGACAAAAAGATAAAATATTTTTATCTTTTCTCTATCTGTCCAATGAGCCCAAGACCTACACGCTTATATATAGCAAAAAAATTGCATACGTATACATCTATGAACCTACAGCTAAACCGTCTATGAAGATACGAGCCGGAAACATATAGTTGTACGCAGATATTCTGATCTGAGCTCGCTATGAATAGGTTAGTGCAGAATTAAGCTCCAATTCAGTGTTGCAAACATACAGACAGCAACACGTGCACGTTCAGATTTACACGAGGCTTTATATTTACATAATTAATGAATGAACAAGGTAATGGTTTTTAAAAAAAAAAAATTTTCTGATGCAGCTCATTTTCATTTGTCTGGCTACGTAAACAAACAAAATTGTCGCATTTGGACATCGAAGGGTAGTTGTTGATCAAATTCTTATTCTTTGTTTCTCGTTAAGGACTTGCATGAAACCGGTTCACTGTTTACTCGATAAGTTACAAAAAGAGAGCAACCAAATTATTTTAATAAAGAGTTCCACCTCTTAAATCGCAAACTACTTATCAAACAAGCATGCAACCTTAAATGAAACGCAGCAAATTAGTTCATCATAGGTAAATTGTTCCACGATAAACTGTCATGATAAATACTGTCCATACAATAAATTATGTTTACGATAAATATTTTATACCGTAAATGTGTACACGTGAATTGTTTACGGTAGATTGTTAACGATAAACTGACCTGCTCCCTTGCATGAATTTCGCAACAATACATTTATCTACATTAATTCGAATTGTTCTATAAATTTAAATGATTTTCATACTTGCGCCTTCAAAAATAAAAATGCTTATTTATCCTTTAAGTTGTAATAAACCAGTTTTATTTGATAGAATTGTTCAATTTTATTGAAATTAATCAATAAATTGATAAAAGGAATTATTTGTATGTGATATTTAGTAAAAAAAACAAATTTCACTACAATGAAGTTGTCTGCAAAGCGCACACGATAAGTGAGATATTCTGCACCGCTTCAACAATTTGAAGTACTATAAGGTCAGTAATTTCTCGACATAACCTAAAATTTAATTACAAACCAAGCTTTTGACAGTGTTAGCTGTACCGGTGAAGCGATGCAATTGGTATTGAATCTTGGTGTGAATCATAGTTTCATGTTTGTGAAACTTAAAAAAATTGAGACGAGGCCAATGAGACGAGACGGTATGAAAAGCACTTTATAGACGTATTTTATTTGGCCAAATTCAAATTGGTATTCATTTCGAAATCGCGCCTCCACTATATTTCGAAAAATTCAGATCAATTCGAATAGAAAATTTAGCAGAGTTTTTTCGAAACAGGTTGAGACTGACATTTGCGTATAGTCAGAAAACAGTATCCTGTAGAACTTATAGAACTTTAAGTAGAAACGTAACTTTTACGTAGAAAAATGACACAAGCAAAATGAAAATTTCACTACTGAGACTTTAGTCCAATTCATGACTTATTCGAAATAAATCGACTTATTTGACTTATTTAATATGGCGGAGTGAAATAACTGATTTACCGGACCTATTTATTTGTGATTGGACTGAATAGCAATGGAGTGAAAGAAATACTTGATCCGCTTGTAGAGTTTTCAGCTTCAGTTGGACTTCAGATCAATGAGTCCAAAACGAAATACCTGATCTCTGGTTTTAGGGACAATGGCACACCAGATTTTAGTAGTGGCCATCACACGTTTGAGTGAGTGAGGAGATTCAAATATTTGGGTTCTCTTATCACTCACGATAACAGTGTGGGTGAGGATATTAAAGTGCGGCTGGCAGCTGGCAGTCGTTTTTTTTATCCTCTAAGGCCACTGCTAAAATCTAAACACTTATCAAGTGCCGTGAAGCTGAAGCTTTACAAAGCATTGATCATGCCCGTTGTTATGTTTAGATGTGAAAGTAGGGCGCTGATGTATGAGTACGAGAGATGGCTCCTAACATTTGAGAGAAGAGTCATGCGTGTGATTAGCGGGCCAAAACGCGAGACAGATGGTACCTACCGAGCTCTGTACAATATCGAGATCAGAGATCTGATGAAGATCCCCGATATGGTATATGAAGTAAGATCTCAGAGAGTACGCTGGCTCGGGCACGTTCTGCGTGCTGATCCGGAACAAATTGTGCAGCGATCTCTGAAAGGAGAGCCATATGGTAGGCGCAGAGGTCGTTGCAGGCGACGATGGTTCCACTGTGTAGAGAACGACTTGGCCTCTTCAGATTGTCTTAGACAGTATGAAGACCACGCTCGGGATCGAAACCGCTGGAGCCAAATTGTTGACTCAGTAAGGGGCCAGTAATGGCCATTAAAACTGTTTAATAATAATAATTTATTTGTAATTTGGCAGTTAGTTAAAATCTAAAATTTTGACAGGAAACTCAAATTTATTTTTGTTTGTGCATCATAAAATGAACAAATAAATCGAAAATTGAATTTTCCTGTCAAAATGTAATCAAAATATAAGTTATATCATGTGTGTCCATTACAAAGTTGCCAATTAAAGGTTTGTCCGCTAGGCCGGATTTTCATCCGAGCTATTTACATCCGACCATAGGATAAAAGTATTTTAACTTGAAAGAGGGGAAATGAAAGATTTTTTTTGGTTATGGTATGTTTTGATGATTTTATTGATTTAGAGTTCGGATGTAAATAATTCGGGTAGATATCCAACCTCGCGAACCATCCTTAATAGCCTGGTGTTCAACACAATAATTTAAAAATAGTTTTGTAAACCACATTCAACAGCAATTATATAAGCTTTATTTAGATACATACAATTCGTGTTATTCACGTTGCAATTTATTTAAATTTTCGCTAAAATTACATTTTCACTAATTTTAAATAAGAACATTAATTTCTTTTCATATTTAAAACTGGTCAAAATTTACATTTATTCGGGCGGTTAGATATTTGACTTCGATCGTTGACTATTTTTAGGGTTCGGTACATAAAATGTAAACGGAACCCTTATGGCCACACTCAGGTGTCCGTCTGTCCAGTCTGTCATCAAAAGGTTCCAAAATTGTTTACATTTTATTTATATTTATATGCCATTTTAAAGGGCTCACTTTGGATATTCTAAAAATTATATAAAAATGTAGCAAAATCCCCGGGTGAAAATCACTTGTAAACGTTAGATCAGGTGTAGTCCGACTAGTGCCAAAGAAAGTTACCGATATTATAGCAAAACAAGTTCAAATGGTATAACCATTCTGAATATGTATCGAGATACAGATATCTAGAGTACATTTACTACCTTTCTAAAGGCCATTTACGACATCTCTATGAAAGACGTCGAAGTATCGTTAAACATCCTAATAACCAAATCTTTACATATTTTCACAATAATGAACCATGTATACATGATATACATTCCAATATAGAGAATATTAAAGCAGGTAACAGTTCAGATTCCGCATAGTTTAGTTCATCCGAATTGTTTTCTATAATTTAAAACAAATATAATTTGAAAACAAAATTGAAAAGTACATTGCTCACGGAGCCATCGGTGCCAAACCGAACTTTTTTACTTAATATCAGGGATGAGCGAGGTAGATTACGCCATGTAATCTACATGGTTGTCGATACGTATAATATAACGTATATTACTTGGCAGTGGTTTTTGTCAACGTCGACAATTAAAATAATTGTCAACAACCTACGATATTTTAGCGGTTTCAAATCGCTACCAGATCGCGGGAGTATTTTGTAAAAGCGTTCATCTAGAGGGGATTTTAACATTTGTTTCTTTTTGACAAATTACGCATGAGTAGTTTCAAATTGATTTCTTTATTACGGATAAAATCACGCACATAACTACCGGTGTGACTTTTGCACTTCAGCACTCTTTCAACTATACCCCAAAATTTTTCGAATCTGTGGACCCTTTGAGATAACATTCATTTGATTATTCTCGTGCAAATGTATTGCTTCTATTGGAATTAGAGTCGTGTGAACGAGCTATATATGGCCACAACTTTACTGCTGAATCGTGTTGAAGAATTAGCGGCAAAATACGTCGCTATGAAAAATGTGACAAAAACCTGGCTCCACAACTGCAAATTGCTGGCCAAATCATACATTCTTTTCCAAATGTATCTAACTTAAAGTGTTTCAAAACCAATTTCATTCACGTTTGGTCATCCATCAAAATACATTCACTAAATTTTGCGAAAATATTGTGGCACATATTTTATCGAACAAGTGTTGGTTATCTCAATGATTTGGCTTTTTAATAACTCGATAGCACTCATAGCCTTCCTGAACTCGAATTCGTTTTACCATAGAGATGGGTGTGTTAAATTGTATGGCATCATTGTTAAATTTCCCCGGATAATTTTTAATGAAGGTTATAACCTTTTTGTAAAGATTTCGATCAGTTGTGCCATGTAAAGATTTCTATCGTTGTTCAGCATCAATTTTTAATACGCCGGTGGTCGAGTAAGCAGAGTCAATGCTATTGAAATGGTCGACTCGAGTTCAAGACCCGTCAGCGCCAATACTTCTTTATTTTAATTTCTTCTGTAAAATTGGTTCAACACAGCTTCTGATAAAATCTACATTCAATTTCTGCAAGTATAAGATCCATCTCTTGTGTATGACTGTAATGAAAAAATACGGTAATAGTCAAATAAGCATAGTCCATTCCTTTTGATAAAGTTTTTCAATTTTCTCTATTGAATTGGCAAATATAAAAGATTTGTATAGCATTGTGTATATTCGGCGGTGGTGCAGTTAACAGAGTCATTGCCTTTGGATTCGTGGACTCGAGTTCAATTCTCGTCAGCGTCAATACTTTTTAATTTAATTTCTTCGGTAATTGTAAGAGCCATCTCTTGTCTATGACCGTAATGAAAATGTAAGTCCATCTATTGTGTATGACCGTAATGAATTGGCCATTCCTGTTGCTAAAATTTTTAATTTTCCCTATTGAATTAGCAAACATAAAAGATTTATATAGCACCAAATTTATATACGCAGGTGGTATAGTGAGCAGAGTCAAATCTATATATGGAAATGGTGAGGTGGTAAAGTAAGCGGTATCATAGGATTTGGAATCGTGAATGTTGTGCAGTTTTCGAACCTCGATTATGGGTAAAGAATTTTAGCGGGGCATCCACGCATTTCTCATTAAATTAAAAAAAAATTTGCTTTTTGATTTAAAAATGACCAATTTGCTAATAATTAAATTAAAAATATATATATTGGGGCTTGAAGTAGTCACGATTATGAGCCAATCACATAGGTTCTTTTACCAGAAAGAATATGTGATATTCCTATCGTTTATATCTGCCATTTGAATAAAAACATTGAACATTTTAGCAACGGCTAACTGACTTTGCTTATTTTACCATCGCCGTACAATTTCATTACCGCTCTATCTCTATGGGTATATACGGGTATATATACTCATCTTTTATGGGTATATATACTCATCTTTTATACTTACCACTTTTCCATGGAGAATTTTAAAGTTTTGAACAGGAGCTGATTTGGATTATTTTTATGTCATCATCATCAATTTGACAGTAGAAATTAAATCAAAATATGTTTGACTCGACCAAGAATCACTGACTTTGCTTACTGGATCACCGCCACATATATTTTGTATGCTATACAAATCTTTTATATTTGTCATTTGAATAGAAAATATTGAAAGAAATGTTTAACAGAAGCTGTGTGTTGAAGCAATTTAAATACAGAACAAATTAAATTAAAATAATACCGTCCCCGCTAATGGGACTCGAACCTTGGTCCACGAATCCAAAGTCAATCACTCTACTACCTCGCCTACCACCAAATATATTTATATTGTTATTTACAAATCTTTTATCAAAGATTATTTATATATAAGATAGGAATACACGAACAAAAAAGTACGGATTTCCACTTTTGGATTCTAAAATTATAATTGAATGCAGCCATCTATAAGAAGATTTATTAATTGTTATAGCTAAGTTCAACACCTGTCATAATTAGTTACATCTGCAAAAGACAATCTAAGCTTGTACAGTAATTTTATCTTCTTTTTTTGTTGTTCGAAAAATTTAAAATGAAATAGAAAAAGTTCAACCTTGGAATGGTTTTTTGTTGTTTTTTCGTATTTTTCATTCGCATCTCTTCCATGTTTTTATTAAGTACAATTCGCAAAGGATTTCAATTTTTAGTAAATATTACAATTCGCTAAAAAACTGAATAGATTCCGTTTTTGATCGACGATATTATCATAATAATACGGCAGATTATCTCTTGATTAAAAATATGGAAATAATTACATACATATACTTACTCGACCTTGATTAACTTATTATTTTTGATTTAAAGTCCATATGCATAAATAGGTATTTAACTTTTTTTTATGGTACAAATGAACTATCTGATGTAATGTAACAATTGAACTATCTGTTTTAAAATATTTTATTATTAACCAACGTGTGATTTCCTTTGTCAAAATATTGCAATATTGCAGATATATTAATTAAAAACGAATAGAATTGTTTTATAATTTTATTTGACATAAAGATTTGAAGTTTATTATTTACTGATAAAATCTTGAATTCCATTGGGCATAAAAACCTCTTCTATGTATATGTATACATAAGTATATCAACAAATAAAATCGCAGTGCCAGAGAGGCCAGAGTTTACATGAAAATAAAAATTGTTTTCAGTTTTAAATATAAATATTTCATTAAAAATATACATATAAAAAAATAAGAACAAATGTCTAAATCTGGTATTTTGTCATAGGCCGGTTTAATTTGGATATTTTGGTATTTTTATGAGTTGATATTAACATTAAATCAAATTAAATGTTTAACTGTATAATTTTGTTTTAATGATAATTCTGTGACTTAAAATGCTTTTCTTCGATTGGGATTTTCAATACGATCATTCGATCATTTATTTCTTATCATTTTTAATATTCTCTAGTTTCCATATACAGTTTTTCCTAATTAAAACGGGAATTAAGAACTTTAGAGCATTTTCCTTGTATCCCTTACATGTTCCTGTGAACCATTCGCTATATCTATCATCTTTATTAGTCGCATTTAAGCAATTTGTTAAATATGGTTTGTATTAATCTTCTGTTATCCAAAATTTTGATAAAATATTTTGCAAAAATTGATACATGAAGCGTAGTAATTTTTAGGAACAAGTCAGTCGGATTTCCTATGTATAAATCATTAGAAGTATTTATATAGTTTATACATTTTATTAAACATTCAGATAACGACAAATTTTTATCTTGCTTAACCATATATTCCAGGCAAGATTGACAATTCATTTATTTTGTCAACTTATAAATAATATATCCTAAAAAATATCGAAAAATTCTCAAACTTTTCATTCAATTCGTTTACTACATTATTATCACTTTCTCTTTCAGAATCTATAAGATCGGTTTCCTTCACGTTTCTTAAATTTTCAATTTCTTGTCTTGTATTATTTGTAATCTCAAACGGGTCAGTTTCCAAAACAGTGCATTTATCTGGTTCATAATTTAAAATCGACGAATGAAAAATTAACTTACTTGATATAATTTTAGCAATAAAAAAATTAAAATCATACAGCGATGGATTAAAATTGTTACCTCCTTTTGAACCAATTTGAGAAAATAAATTTTCTACCGCATCCGTTTATAATTTTGACGTTGAGATGTATGAGATATTCAGGTTTGTATCACTTATCGCAGAAGTTAAGTCTAAAATACCTCTTATTGTGTGAATCAGTGTGAATCTTAATGTTTTCCAAATACTCACACATAACTTTTACTATTTAACGCGTCAAATGTTTGTCCAGTTTTTCAATAAATATTGCCGTTGCTAAAGCATGCTGTTTTGTTTTATTGGTGTTAAATTTTTTTAAATGGTCGAAAGTTCGAACTTCAGTCGCGCAACTACGGCTTAAAATTTGTGTAGCTAAGTTAACTCTCATTCGCTCAAATATATTGGAGTATATGTGCCTTAAAGTTAACTTAGGGCAAACTATTATAACAGATTCACTGTCTATTTAGTATAGCTCACTAAGTATAATCCACGTAGTCAACCCTTCCGCTGTAACTATAATATCATATGCTAGAAGAGTATTCCGAACTGACTTAAATAAATGTGGTATATCGAATAAGGCAAACAATTTTTGTTTATCCACAATAAAGAATGGTTGAGTTTTACTTACTCCTAACATCTTGTACGTACTATGGTTATTTGTACCTTGATCACACACAATTCCTCTAATATTTAACCCCAATTTCTGTAATTCTGTGTTATTTTTTAAAATTAGCTCCTTTAGTTTTGTTCCACATATGGGATCTTCAGTTGCAAAATAGCTTAAAACAAATTAGTCTGTGCTAAATAATCCTCTTGACATAAATACACTTATGTATTCAGCGATTTTATGCTGTCGTTCACCATCTCCAAAGTCGACTACTTCTATAATTTGATCATTTGCTCGGTTATATTTTAGATCAGATCTTATCTTAATTTCGTCGAACAGTAAAATATGCTCTTTGTCTCGGTTAGACATTTTCTTAACCTTATTTTCAATTTGCTCAATTAGGTTTTTATTAATCCCCGGTTGTAACTGGGTTAAAATATTTCAATTGCAAATTGTCCTTACGGCGCGTAATTGCAAATTAAGAGTATTTCTTAAATACTGATAAGTTGAGTTTAATTGAAATTCTATAATTTGCACCAACCGCCCTTCGTCATCTGTATATTTAGAATTTCTGTGACGCTTTCTCAATAACATCATACATAATTTCTAATCATTTTGAATGAATTACTTTAAAAAAATTTTTTAAATTAAAATTGGGCGGATTTTATTCTAGCACTCATGCCAATGGGCCCACGGGACAATACCCACATTCACACTAACATTCATTCAACCTATTCATCCCATTCACACAACTACAGTATACCACACCTGCGCATTGCATAGCTCCATGTCATCCTGTACAGTGACATGGAAGATGGGTCGGCACATGAGTTCTACATTCCAACAGAGGGTCATAGATGTTTTCAATTTAATCACCGATTAATCACCGATCGTAATCGGGAGATGAAAAATTCATTTTGCATCCCGCCTCTGTTGGGATTCGAGAACCCGGTACCTCCCGATCCAAACGTCGCAGCTTTAACCACTGCGCTATTTGCTCGGTGAAATACTTTCTTCCACGATATCTAGCAAAATAATGATAATCGAAAATACGTTAAAAATACACAAACAAATGTCTTGTATTTATGTTATGTACGAGTATAATAGGTATATACATACATAATATGCATTTAATATTATTTTTTCTATTTTTCTTTTGTTTTAAATGAAATAGTAAACTAAATAAAAACACTGTTTGGTGCTAAAACCTGTCTACACACATAGACAGGTTTTAGCTTCTATTTCATTTACCATTTCATTTTAAATTTTTCAGACAAAAAAAAGAAGATAAAATTGCTGTACAAGCTTAGATTGTCTTTTGTAGATGTAGCTAATAATGACAGGTGTTGAACTTAGCTATTACAATTAATAAATCTTCTTATAGATGGCTCCATTCAATTATGCTTTTAGAATCCAAAAGTGGAAATCCGTACTTTTTTGTTCGTGTATTCCTATCTTATATATAAATAATCTTTGCTTTTATACTTTCCTATTGAATTGAGAAACTTGGGGGAAATTTTTTAACAGAAGCTGAGTTGAACCAATAATTTCCAAAAATTAATATCGTTACCATTTAATGCAATGACTTGGAATAGTGTATTACGATGAAGTTAAAAATCTGACAAGCTATTCCCTTTATGTTTTTAAAAATTATAAATTTCCGTTCCTTTTGGTTATAAAAAAATCGATCAGGTCAGGTATTTTTCCTGGGTCAGTTGGCCAATATGTTGGTTTTCCAGTTGAAATGGATTCACATCCATTTTCTTTAATGGCAATCATTTATTATTTTCCTTTAGTTGTAGTTAATCTAGAACCGCAGTGAGTATTCAGAAGGTACCACCTATGATATGAACCTTTTCCCCATACGCTTAAAGAAGAGTATTGTTTGTTTTTAATAGAATGTCCCTGAGAATGTATCTCAAAGATTTGGCTTTTTAATAACTCGGTAGCCCTTATAGCCTTCCTGAACTCGAATTCGTTTTTCTATGGAGTGGGGTATATTCAATTTTATGGGACGGTCATAGTTAAAGTTCCTCAAATTATTTTTAATGAAACCGTTTTGTCTGATTTTTTGTGAGCCATTTTATCCGATTTTTCAGCGAGCTGTTCTATCCCGTTCCACCGTTATAAAGAAGGCCCCACTCTATATAACGCTATATATCGTTGTTTTTGGTCAATTTAATAGTTTTGTAATGGATAAACATGACGCTGAAGTAGATTCATGGTATTTGAGCACGAATAGTTTAAATTCCGCTCTTTTTGAAAATAACGTATTGTTCCTGAAGAAATTAGGTCACCATTTAGTTTAGAACTAATGGACAAAACCACTTTAGGAATTGTCTACATTATCAACGTTGTCCACGTTTTTGACGTTAACTACGGGTTGTCGACACGTCAATGTAGAAAATAATAGATGACGCGTAAACGCCCATCCCTGCTTACTATATATGTATGTATACAAACGTGCGTTTATCAGGACGGCTGTGTGCGATGGTTACTGTAAAACCAATAAATGGATACATTTATCTAAAATTATTAAAGCTTCTATTTTAGTGTTATGATTTGACCAAAGGGTTGAGAAGCTGCCATTCAAACTTTTTGAGTAATGATCGGTCTAAGGAATCGCAATAAAGGGCTTCTGTATAATTTGTTGATATAATATGTCACATAAAAATAAAGGTGTTTTACTACATATAGCAGTCAACACGTCATGGATCTATAACCATGCGTCTTCGATAGGCACATAAGGATGTTAAAAACCGGAATAGCGAAATAAGCCATATGTAGAGAAAAAAATGGGAAAGATTAGAAGAAATAAAAAAATTGATGCCGATTGAAAAATGGATTTTTTTTAATGTATTTGTTACAAATAAATTAGGAAATTATATAACAGGAAAAGTTTACAAAGTAAGCTTCTATTGAGTTCGGCAATATGTGTGGTCAAAATATTATAAATGTTTTAAAACTGGGCACTAAAGTTTAAATTTCCTCATTCGGCGTATATAACCGATTGTAATCGATTGGTAAATTATATTATTATGATTATAGGTATCTGTTAAACTGCGGGGCATTTAGCAATTATTGAAGCTGTTTATACTCCGCAAAAGCAAATTGGTCCTTCGGTTGTTGAAGTTGTTGAACATGGACAGGGTGTTGTTGGCGGTGGTGGTGGTGGGCAAGTACAAGGTGCTTCAGTTGTTGTTGTTGTAGTTGTTGTACATCCGCAGGGTGGGCTGGTTGGTTCTGGGGTTGGTATTGGTGGTATGGTCGGTGCCTCAGTCGATTCTGGGGTTGGTGTAGGTGGTGCTCCAGATGGTAAGGTTGGTTCTGGGGTTGATCCTTCGGTTGGTGATGCTGTTGGTAATGTTGGTACGGTTGGTACGGTTCCTGGTGCAGTTGGTAAAGTTGGTACTGTCTCTGGTTCTGTTACTATAGTTGACTCAGTTGTTGTTGGTCTCGTTGGGCGAGTTGATGGCCACCATGATGGTTTTGTTGGTCTGGGTGGTCTGGTTGTCTCATCGGTTGGTGCGGTCGATGTGCAAGGGCATGGAGCTTCCGTTGTGGTTGTTGTGGTTGTAGCGCACCAGCAGGGTGGTGGTGTTGGTGGTGGTGTTGGTGATGGTGTTGGTACTGGTGGTGGTGGTGGTGGTGGTGGTGGTGGTGGTGGTGGTGGTGGTGGTGGTGGTGGTGGTGGGGGTGGTGGTGGTGGCGGTGGTGGTGGTGCCTCTGTTGTCGTTGATGTACATGGGCAAGGAGCTTCGGTTGTGGTTGTTGTAGTTGCGCATTCACAGCCTCCTGGTGGTGATACTCCTGGTGGTTGTGGCGATACCCATTGATGAGGGTGAACACAAATTTGGAATTCAAATCCAAATAATGTTCCTGGGGCACATGGCATACTCAATACCCATCCAACGCCGCCGCATTGATAAAATCTGGCAGCATCATTGAAATTTGGCCACAACCATGGCAATTGGTCTTGTCGACATTCTGGCACCAAACTATCAATTTCTGGTACGGGTTGAAGTTCTGGTTCCCATGCTACGGCTCCAATGACGCAAAGCGCAGCAACTAATAAAAATCCTACAAAACCAATTAAATGTTTATTATTTAATCACATATACCTATATGTACAGTTCACAATTGGCACTAAATATTTTCACTCCAATTTATACCTTTCATAACTATTCACTCAGTGGTTTTTAGATATTATTCCTTTACGAACTCAAATAAACTTATGATTTACTTTGACCAAACCATGCCTATTTATACAAATTCAAATGCGAGTCTATCGCGCAAATCAGTAAAGGCCATACAAACTATCGCAATATTTTTTTCGATAGATAACGATTTATGGTATTTATTAATACGCAAATTATATCGATGATACTTTCTGTTGTTCATAAAATGTACAGGATTAACAGACAAAACTTTACTACAAAAAAATTGATAAGGTATTGCGAGTGATAACAAACAACTATTTTCATATTTGTATATGTATAGAAATAATCCAGAAATTGTTGAATATTTAAATTTTACTTGATCTCACTGTATATGGCACAGCACAATATAGCACCGAGTTCTTTAATTAGATAACCAGATTTTATTGGTTAGTTTCCCTTTTTCAGCGGCTTTCATATGGTCGCTCTTCTTTCAGAGTTCGCTGCACAATTCGTTCCGGATCAGAATGTGACCGAGCCAGCGTACTTACTTCTTGTACAATATCGGGGATATTCATCAGATCTCTGATCTCGATATTCTACTTCGTATTTTGGGCCATAAGTCACACGCATGATTCTTCTCTCAAATATAAGGAGCCATCTATCGTACTCTCGTATACGCTTTGCAAAGCTTCAGTTTCACGGCACAAGACAGTACGGTCTTAGAGGATACAATGCACGACTGCCAGCTGCCAGCCACCTGTTAATATCCTCACCCACACTGTTATCGTGAGTGATAAGAGAGTCCAAATATTTTAACCTCCTCACTCCTTCAAACGTGTAGTGGTCACTACTAAAATCTGATGCGCCATTGTCACTATAACCAGTGATTATGTATTTTGTTTTGGACTCATTGATCTGGAGTCCAACAGAAGCTGAAAACTCCACAAGCGGATCAAGTATTTCCTTCACTCAGTTGTTATTTAGTCCAATCACGTATATATCATCTGCATATGAAAGCACCTGATTGGACTGGTGTACTCGGATGCAAAAGTTCTCGATAGCCTGTTCTCAACTTTAACACTGCATTGAGTCTGCGAAACTGTGATTCTAGACAATCGTACTAATTTTGTTGGCGTTCTAAGGTATTCCAGAGCGTCTTTGTTTTGGTATTCGAGGGTCTTGGGTTGTCAATTCCCGGTGGTGACCAAAAATCACCGTTGGGTGTTTTTAATTTGTAATTATGTGTGTTTGTCCATGGGTATTGCACCTCGGGCCCGTTTGTGGCATTGCGTGCTGAACTTATCCGCCCAACATCAATTTTTCTTATCTTGTATGTGGTATGCGCTTCATGCAATTTTCAAATTATTAAACCGAATAAAGAGAACTTATAAGATTATCGCACGATTGTTAATTGCATTATCCATATGTATATATGGTAAGTGTTTAAAACACAACGTAATTGCAATATTATGAAATTACTAACAAATCTTTTAATTAATAATATCAAAGTCCTCAATCGAATCGCAAAAAATATGCGATTGTCATACTCATCACACATGACACAGTTCAGTTCATCGATATGAAAATGGCAGTAAATACTCAAATACAACAACAGCAATATACTATAGACGTCTTCGCTTTAACCAAATAACTAAACAAACGAGCTAATCCCAATTCAAGATTATTCTAAAGTATTTTTTATTATTTTTGGGCTCGAAGTTGATCGCAGCAAATTAATTAATTAATCCATAGCGAAATTTATCAACACAAATTAATTTTTTTTTTTTTGTTTAGCGAATTTGAATGTAAAAATTTAAAACTCATGCGCGATTTGTACTCGTACTGTACTTGTAAATATTTCGAGGAAGGATTAGCTAATGACTATATATATGTATATACTAGCGTACCGTCTTCAACTGCTTTACGTACATATATGATAAGACGGGAGATACAACAACAAGAAAGCTATAAATAAATACAAAAGTGCGCACGTCATTTAACCGTACGCTACTATCGCATCGTTACACACAATCTTCAATCTATTTTTAAGATTTCCGGTGTTAGATTAAAATCAACCGAATTTGGTAATTAGCCCCGCGATTCAATTTATAATTCCATTGTCTTTCGATATTAATAGTTGGGAAAATTTTTCATTCATTAAAACAATTCATCGTTCACCGTACTAGCGAATTGTATGTGTTTGCTCTGCGTAAGCGTGCACTTGTTCAAATATTCAGTTCCTACAAAATATAATCAATTTTAGCAGGATTAGCATGTTCATTTATTGTTTTGTATAGAAATTCACATTCCGCAGGCTTAAAATATTTTGTACATTTTATTATATATTAAGTCATACTTGCAGTCATATTGAATAAAAAATTATTTTCTTGGAATCAATTAGTCGCATTTAAATGTATTTTCATTTGCAGGCATATACATATTGGTTAAACGACATGTACATGGATGTTCGGCTACCATTACCGATCAATTCAAATCCTGGTATGATTTTTCCGCCGCGACGATTCACCACCGTACATGATGTTGCACGATTTACTGCACGGATCATCGATGGACTAATGTCACACAAGATCATTCTAGAAGAGTAAGTCGTTCGTCTTCAACAATATCGCACATATTTATATATCAATAACAATTCGTTTCAGGGGAAAACTCGCCGTCGAGCGGGCAGCATCACGTGAAAAAGGCCAACCACTCTGCATGGCCCAATACTATCGTCTGCTTGGTGCATGTCGTCGTCCAGGAAATCCTCGAGATTCACAATTTCTACCCGAAGATCGTTCCGATCAGCACGTCATTGTATCGTGTCGCAACCAAATGTATTGTGTCCCCGTACGAGCCGATGATCGCGGTCGATTAACTGAAGACGAAATTGCATCACAGCTACTGCACATTTTAAGCGATGCTCCATGCCTTCCGATTAAACCACCCCAAATTGGATTATTAACAGCTGAGCCACGAAGTAAATGGTCACAAGATCGACACATTTTACTGCTAGACGATTCGAATCGGCGAAATATCGAACTTATAGAACAATCACTGATTATAATATGCCTGGATGAAACACTCCCGGCCCATTTTAATGCACGAGGTTTTAATGGCGCCCCACAAACTGGCCACCAAACTAACGGACGTGACGAAACAAATTTGGCCCATCAAATGATACACGGTGGTGGCAGCCAATACAACACGGCAAATCGATGGTTTGATAAAACAATGCAGATTATCATTTGTAACGACGGTGCTTGGGGTTTATGCTATGAGCATTCACCATCCGAAGGCGTGGCTGTCGTACAATTACTCGAGGGAATACTGAATGGTATAAATTCGATGCAACCAGTTGAGGAAGGTGTGCCACAACATCATTTACCGCCACCTGAACGACTTGAATGGATCATTCCGCCTGAGATAAATAAACGAATGGCCGAGGCCACACGTAGCGTCGATAAAATGATTACGGATCTCGATTTTTACGTATATCGTTATCAAGCGTACGGTAAAACCTTTATCAAAGCGTGTCAATGCAGTCCGGACGTTTATATTCAACTTGCCCTACAACTCGCCTACTACAAACTATACGGCCACTTGGTCTCAACATACGAAAGTGCTTCAACTCGACGATTTTTACAAGGTCGCGTTGATTGTATACGATCGGCTAGTGCAGAGGCTTTGGAATGGGCAAAAGCAATGTGCCAAGGGGAGGGTGCAAATTTAGAGTTGGAAAGTGATCGAGAAGATGAAAAAGATGGGGGCGAGGTGGTCCGAAGTGAATCGAAAAAGGTTACTTTTAGTATTTATAGTGTGAGTTATTTCATTTTGATTTTTTTAAGTTTATTAGTTTTGCACTAATATTGAAATGCCGAAAAACCATGCGAACACATAGATGGCAGCACTACAACATTTATTTCAATAATTTACCGACTATTAACATTTCAGATCATGTATGAATTTCTGTAACAAACCCCTATATCGATATACATACATAAAATCGAATTTATTTTATATTTAGATTAAATCACACGTCGTGATCGCAGTCATCATTCCCTATTCATCAAAATTTCTTTAAATAATCAAAAAATGTAATTGCCTCCGACAGTTTTACGCGACCACATTTATATACATCAACATTTTAATCATCACTAATCACTTTGCTTAAACTAACAGAAACACTTTACAACCCGCACTAACTGCCATAATTACTATTTTCTATTTCAATAATTTTAGAAAGACTTCCTGCGTGAACTATTCCGATGTGCAGTGGCGCGACAAACTGAAATAATGGTTCAAAATATCCTCGGCAATGGTATCGACATTCATTTGCTGGGATTACGCGAGGCATCCAAAGAATATGGCCAACTACACGAATTATTCACCGACGAGTCGTATAAAATCGCAAACTGTTTCCTCCTTTCAACCAGCCAGGTAGTATTTTATATGAATGAAATCGCCTAATCTGCACACGAGCGCACACACTAATTGCACAAAACTAATCATTAAAATATTTTTGATAAAAGCACCCATTCACAAGCACAAAATTTTACTAACTTTATATCTGTATATAGATGGCCGGTAATTTAGCATATATTCCCAAACGTGACCATAACATATATCAGCCTTAATATTTTTTTGTAAATACCTTACAGGTTGCATGCTCAACAGACAGCTTTATGGGTTATGGACCGGTCACGCCAAAGGGATATGGCTGTTCGTATAATCCGCGTCCCGATGAAATCGTATTTTGTGTTTCAGCATTTTATTCGTGTGAATTAACAAGCGCATCACGATTTGCAAAATCGTTACAGGATTCGCTAGACGCTATGAAAAATTTACTAGATACGTCGATTTAGGATATTGCTGGATAAATTTACTGATCAGTAACACGAACATATTAATAATATAGTCAGAAAATCGTAATAATAACCAGATGCGTAACTTGTAGCCAAATCTTAAAATTGATTAGCACAATGTAAATGGCGCAATGAGGTACCTAAACTCAACCAACTATGTATATTATTTCAGATACACTATATTATTTACTACTACGGTTTGTCAATCTTCATTTTAATCTTCCTTCAGACTAAACATCTAACTCTTCCACAAATTTATTCAAACCTGTAATGAAATTATCCGAAACATTGTCAAACGCACAGTATAGTTTGATAATCAATTTCAAATACAAGATTGTGTACCTGAATGTTGCATATTTACACCAGCCCGGTTTTACAACACAAAATTCATATAAGTATATTGCAAACATTCCGGCGTACATATAAAATTAAAAAATATGACAACAGTCAACAATTTTACAACATATCAGTAAATAATAAATTCCTATTTTTACAATACATACTTACAAAAATATATAATTAATTTTAATGAATATAAAAATTAAACTAAATTAAATTTAGCTGCCTTTAAAAAATAGTAATTATAATAAATTAATTTAAATTTTAAAATGAAAACTATATCAACCATATATCAAATACATATCAAATGTTTTGCGATACGATTATACATTTGTTAGGTTTATAAACAATGTCGATTTATCGTAATTAAATAAACAAATACATATCATATTACTATAATAATTATTATATTAAAAATATAATTAAATTATTGATAAATTAAAATTATTTATATAATACTTATACTCAAAAGTATTCAAATTACCTATTAAGCATTTTAGAACCTATCAAATGTTATATTTATGTTAAATATTTTTTCGATTTTAAATAAATATATACAAACTATTATTTAATATAAATTTTATGATTTTGTTATAAATAAATACCTATATATTATATAATTAATAAAATATATATATTTAAAACATTAAATGTTATTAATTTATGTAGAATATCACACTGCGTGTATTAGCAATATCACAAATAATTAAACATTTAAATAATTGTAAAATTGATTAAATTAATTTATTTATTTATAATTATTATTATTAATTTTTATATACATATTTTATAGTTTTTAAAAAAGACAAATCAAAAGAATTATTTATATTTGAAATGAACAATTGTATGAAAATTGGAGGGGATTATATTTCCAATCGTTCAAAAATACAATATTGCGGATTGCCAGCTTATCTGGAGAAGAAATCTTCATTCCCTCTAAGACGTGTTTACCTGAAAATTTACAAGAATTCAGTAAGTAATTCAGTTAAACTGGGCCATCTGAACACCATCTTCACGCCACAAAAAAACGATGGTATTTTATTCCTCGGTCTCTCCAATCGGCTTCTTTGCCACACTACTATAATATTTTTGTTTGTTCCCACGACTATGAGTTACAGGATAGTCGACAACCATGGAACACTCACATGGCTACAATGATAAGACCTCATAAGGAAGTTCGATATTCTGGGAGACACCGTTGAAGCTACTATCACAATATTTGATCCCAATTTGAGCCTATTAGAGCCAGAAATTTCAGATTTCTACAAATACCCCCACATCAATTCAGAATTTCAGCCAATTTTATAATTCGAATATACCAAGAATTTGTATTATTATTTTCTATAATGTCACAATTAGTGAAATGCTTTATTTTATATAAAAATTGAAACAGAAAACCCGTTAACTGTTCAATAAGTCGAATACCCTTTATAAATAAAATAAAACCGCTTACGAAAAAGATAAACTCTTACTGAAATTAAATGAAAATAAACATTTCCATGAGTGCGTTCTTAGGTACGCACCAAAATCTTATTAAACTTATTTGTTATCAAACTAAAAACTTCAAAGTTATAGTTTTTCGCAAATTCTCTGTATTAAGCACGCATTGTATCGATTAATTTATATAATTTATAATTATTATATCATTTTAAAAACTTTATTTTTTCTAAAGTTCATTTAAGAAGACAACACAAAGAAATAATTTTCTTAAATGAGCGCCCGCACAGTAACTCTTGTCCACGTACATAATTTATTTATTAAATATTTAAATCATACATATTATAATAAATTTATAAAATACATAATTATATTAATGTTTATAGCTAGGCTATATATATACCTATATAAATAAATAAAAGCTTTATAGAACACCAGCGAGACGGTATGACCATAAAATAATAGCCGCAAATATCCAACTAAATCATATACATATCATAAATATAAATAAAAAATATATGACGCTTTGTAATTTGTAATCAAAAAATAAAATTAGATATTAGAATTGTGTGCGAGGGGTTCAGAAAAGAGTCCCTCGAAAAATATAAATACAAAACTATAAAAACTAAACATATCATATAATGAAAAACCGTGTTCAAAAATTATTTAAATGTATAAAAATTATTTAATGTTTAATGTTGAAATAAATCTAGATCAAATATATTATATAATGGGAAAATGTGTTTTTGAGATGAAGAAAAACTAAACGTAACTATTTTTTATTTATATCCAACCATTACCACTCTGAAATACGAATCAATTTTGAAACCTCTACTCAACAAAACTAAGGCACCACCAACGAATCAAAAGTTTTGTCCAATACCAATCTCCGATGACTATCTAGTATAACATCATAAAAATAAACACTTTTCATAAATCATTATTTATTTGTGTATAATAAAATAAAATTATACATTTTTTATGCTTGTATTTTGTTTAAAACTTAAAACAACTCAACAACTAAAAATTAACGATAAATCATAATAAAATAAAATTAATAAAAATAAAACCGAAAAGGATAATACTACAACAAATAATTAAAATATAAATTATAGGTTGAGGATCGGCCGTGTAAAACAATCCGTGTTAAGTACGTGCGTATCAGTATAGAAATGCATGAAAATTATTGTCACCGAATCGGATCTCCTCCGCAGTAATTGTTTGTGTCTAAAAAGTAATAATGGACACTAACATATAGGTACTTAATTATGCTTTTGTAGTAGGTTTTGTTGATGCTTTCCGAAAGGAACGGCGTAGTTCTTTCTCCTCATTACAGGCACAGTCTATCTCGACCTAACAGCAATAAGAAATACGTTAGTATAGCAAAAACTAATATAACATTTGATCGACCACACGACACTTACAACTTTACAAAAATTATGAAGAAGAAGTTGTTGGGCGGACCAACGATCTTTCGGATCGTGCTGGAAGCAATGATCCAATAATTCATGTCCTTCTTGGGATAGTGTATCCGGGATATCTGGTGTTTCACCCATTCCAACTTTGAACATAATTTGAAAGTTTGAATCAAACTGGGCCCAAGGACGTGTTCCTGATGCCATCTCGACGACACAGCAACCAATCGACCAAATATCGGCCGTCCGACCATGGCCCTCTGTATTTGTCTTGGTAAATACCTCCGGCGCCATGTATGCTTGTGTCCCGACATATCCTTGTAATTCTCCGGGCAAAGTTACGTGCTGCTGAATTTTAACCGCAGATCCAAAATCGCCCAGTTTTAAGCAATTACCGCCATTCGTTAAAAATATATTTGCAGTTTTAATATCCTGATGCACGACCCCGTGTCTATGTAGTTCAGCTGCTGCGCTTAATAATTGGGCTGTAAATCGTCTTGTAAGTCCTTCATGTAATCCACCCGATAATTCGACCAAACTCTCGAGCGTTCCCTCTGAGCATAATTCCATAAAAATTAATAATTCTTCGCGATGAATCTCAACACCGTAGTACTTAACCAAATGCCGATGATGAATCCCTTCGAAAATTTTTAATTCTTCAGCCACGCGTCTAATGGCCCGATTCTCACCCGGTTGATTTGGAATCTCCTTCATCGCCATCAATTCACCCGTTGAATTATTAACCGCTGTGTACACCTTCCCGAACCGACCTTGCCCAATTTTAATACCACGATGCCATCGAAACGTAACACTCCGAGCACGCAAATGGAATTTATCAGAGTTCAGTAATGACTTCACTTGACCGATCAGATTTCTCTCTCGCAACCGACTTTCAAGCTCCATATCAAGTCGATTGATTGAGTCGCGTATTCGTATTTGCCGCAACGCCGGACTGTACGTATTTATTTTGGGTACAACTAGTGTTACCACGGAATTATCACACGACGTCTGTTTGCGTAGAAAGTCGGGCGAGTCAATTGTATTGATGGGAGAAAGTCCCGAACTGTCTTCACGCAAACTCAACTGTTGGCTATACGGTTTTTGATTGTATGCGAATGGTGTACCCAGCGCGGCCCGGGTTGGTGTTCTTGACCGATTGGGCGGTGCTGGTGATGAACGTCTCGATCTAGGCGATGGCCGAATACGTTCTGGTTCTGTTTTACTGCCAATTACATGACTAATGCACGAATCCATCATTGTGGTTAACTCATCAAATTGTTTATCAGTCAAATGTTTTGTGTTATGCGGATCGCAGGCGTTGATCAAAAATTCTAGGCCTTGATTGGCCCATCGCGGACGAACACCTCGGCCCCTCTCACACCGTTCGACTACAAATTTCATCCACATTTTAGAGAAGGTAACAATCCCGATCGATAGATTCAGCTCGCATACTTGATCCTTGCACGATGCGATTTTCGTTTCAAATAACCGACCAACATCGCGATGGTACTCAAATCCAAACTTATATCCTTGATGCAAAATTTCTCGAGTCCTCGAAATCACCGAGATACGATCAGTCTCATCCATATCGCCCATGTACTTAACATCACACCGTTCTTGTACTCGCTGTATAATTTTCGTTAATTTCTCGCGTACCACTAGGGTCTCCTGTTTTAGTAACTTAACTGCCTCTTTAACTTCGGAACAAACGAACTCCTCAGGATCTTTACACACGTCGGAATCACAATGGTCACGATGGAAATCAACTTGTTCAATATCACGACACAGCGATTTAGCAAATCCCATAATTTTAACCGACTTCTCACGCTCGTCTGTAAATAGTGCTTGAGTTTCGCGACAAATCGATAAGAGTTCCCATTTTAGAGCATCACCAGATCCATCACTCGTATCCAAGTTTACTGTTTTATTATCTAGCTCCTCGCTTCGTGTGACCAATCGAGTTCCTATATTCTGAAGTAGGGATGATATAATCATACTGAAAAACAAAAATTCAAATTAGATTTGGTTAATGCAAGACCTACCAAGTATTTACCAAAATTTTTTAGCTGCAATTGAATGTTGACCCGAGATCATCGGGCAAACCAATTTTGTAAACATCCATTCCTCGTCCAACGCAGATTTTTGATGATTCTCCGGTGCTGACACTAACACCCATTGTTCAACGTACTCCAGGTAAAGCTGAAATGGGTTAAACATGTAATTATTATTACTTTAAAACTTATTTCCACTAATTAATATTTTATAATGTATGTAAACGATATTTGACCGTACACTGTTAAAAAATGAACGTGACATTTATAAGGTTTTAGTGTACATACATATTTGAAAATCAAGATTTGAAATATTGAATAATGACCACTTTTACAATATTCAAATTTAATGTAAATTGGTTTGTCCAAAAGATACTAATTTTTTAAGATTACTCCCTTACCAACTTCGGTTGGGATAACCTAGTTTAGAATTTTAAAATTTCGTCAAAAATAGGGCTATTTGACTCCATTAAAACCTGATAATGTGTTACCTAAATCACACGTGTATGTAGATTCAATATCACATGTTTGTGCATACTATGGTTTAGCGGAATTAGCTAGTAATCCGGAGTAGCTCTAAAAGATAAATAAAGTGTATTGTGTGCCATATGATTTGAGAAATTTAACTCAAACACCACAAACCAATTAAAACACCTCAAATCACATATTCCCAAAAACAAGCACGACCTTGGCGATAAGTTCTCAACCATATCACTTAAAGATTAGATATTAAAGTTGTTTTTAAGAAAAAAGCAAACTCAACAAATTTCTTATCTTACCCTCACATAAATTTGAACATCAATCAATTTGTCTACATACTCGTACGACACAAAAATAGTTTACCGCCGTACTATAGTTTTGCGCAATACTTACCGCCGTTATCTACGGCTGATTAGATAAGACACGCACATAAAAATTAATCAACAAGCAAATGCAGATTACCTACCTCTAGCACTTGTTTAACGGTGTTATCGAATTCATCCAAAATCGTGATGTACTGCTCCATCTCGAGTTCCTTATCGTACAATGCAGTTGTTATATGTCGATTAAAACGTTCTCTATGGATTATGGCTAATGTTAATCCTTGTCGCAGCTCTTTCATTAATTGTTCCAAGCTTAATGGATTTGGATTTATCGGTTTGGTTTCTAGCTTCATACGAAGAAATTCGTGAACTACCTCCAGCGGGATTAGCGACAAAAATATAAAAGCTGGTACATAAGATGGAAGGCCGAGGGCCTTAGATTCCGGACTCCAAGCACCATATCGTCGTAGCTCTTCGATCTCTTCTTTTCCAATTGGCACCTCAATATAGGGTGTGTCTTCATCGAATACTCCCATTTCGGTTTCAAAGTCTTCGGTTCCAGGTTTAACGAGTGTGACATGCGCCTTTCGGAGCACGACATTATGAAGCCGATGCAGAAATGATAACGATTTCCCTAATCCCCGTGATTTTAGCACATTTTCTATATATTTCCGGTATGGTGATGTTGACTGCTTCACATTTATAAAAGTGGCATCGGCTAATGGTTGGACGTTATACAAATTTACATGATTTAGTAAATTTCCGTACTCGCCAACCGGTGGTTGTGCTGTATCATTGGGACCATCATCATTTAAATTATTATTCGCTGATTCGGTACTACTCGTACTATCACTAGGATTATCTGAATCGGCGTGCTCAATATGAAATTGAACTTTAACATGCCGCTGCTTGTGTTCCGTCGTATTTTCACTCGAGTCGTTTGTATCTCGACCCGAATCTTCATTCTCGTGTGCCGAGGATGAGGAAGATGTAGAATCATTAGGATTGATCGAATTGACCACCGGCCATTGGAAATGTTTTCCTTGCAGGCGGGCTAATAGTTTTCCCAATATTAACAATTTAAGTCGGTGGTGCCGTGTGATATTGTACCACAAGCACATCGCTTTGACCCGGCCGATAAAACTAACACTTTTGTATAGCGGATAGTAGGTACCGAATGCCTGGGTCGACGGATATAGGGATTCAGCTGCTTCTAGACGTGTCAATAAAATTTCAACTTGTTTTAAGGCGCGCGACTGTTCATTCAAACAGTACCGACAGTACATTGAAAGGCATCCCAAACACACATCGGCACCACTATTACCATTTGTGTTATTAAAACTACTACTACTATTATTACTACTACAATTATTATTACGACTAGTATTACTCTCTTGGGTCGAATACAGCGAATCGATTCCGCTATCTATATCACTCGCCGCACTCGTGCTCCTATAGTAACTTGGCCTAAATCTATACTCCATGATTTCTCTTAATAGTTCGCCGACGACTTGCCGCGCCGATAATAAATATTTATCTTGTTGCTCTAAAGTTCGGTCGGCATGCCACGCCTGCAACTCCAACCAAATTAAATCTTTCAGCTCAGTCTGCCATAATATCTCCTCACGTGAAAGCGCCCGTTTACAATTTTTGTCCTGTTTCTCGGAACTCCCCAATTTGATTAGATTTGAAAATGTTTCGTGAAATTCTTGTCGATTATGGAGCACGGGCTCATTTTCTCTTTTTTCTGGTATTTTAAATGAGTTTTGTGTTAACATAAACGCAGTTGGTGGAGCTGACATGCGACAACCGACTGGCCTTGATGATACACTCATAAACCGATTACATGATTCAACAACAGTCGATAATGTTATAGGATTTGTAGATAATAATACATTAACAGGCATACTATCGGCCCGTTCATGCGGTTCAGCACTGTACCGATTCACCGCCGCTATATTTGCTGTATTATTCACTGATGCTTTCATATCACGCTCAGATTCTCTTAATAATTGCATTGATCGTTTATCATTCGCCTTATTACTTTCGTCGTCTTCCATAAACATTTGATTCAAAAGTGCACAGTCCATTGTATTGCGTCGATTAACACGAGACCTTACCATACGACTTGCGCCACGTGGTTTAAGGGTTGCTTCTCTATATAGCAAAATTAAAAGGATTAATTCAACATTTACTCATTCGCCGAATAAAACTCGTCCTACTCACATCTTTTGTTTGCGATCCCAATCACGATTTTTGTTCTTGATTCTAGTACGCGGTGGTGTACTGCCATACTGATCATATTGTGAAATTATTTCATCGGTCGATGATTCCTGATTCAGAGACTCATCAATGCCCAGGAATATGGGTTTTGTTGCATTCTCAATTGTGGGTTTACGCCGATATTCAACTCTGAAACGAGAACAAAAAGGCATATTGATATATTTAGATTAACACAGATTTCATCATATAGCTTACGATTATATCGACTTGTTATCAACAGATTGCTAATGAATAACCTAAATACGCAACGTCTGATGAAAATTTAATTGTGACTCAAACGAAATACTGATAACATATAAATCCACTCGAGAAATAATGCAATTAGTAATTCGGTTGTAAATTCTTGATTTATCAGAAACCAATTATTGTATATCCATTAGAGGCATCAGAAACCGTGCACACAGTAAATACCTAATAGACGTTTCACGGTAAAAAAAAATGCATCAATGGGTTTAAATACCTCGATGAATAAACAAAATATCTATAAACGGCAAAAAAAAATTTTTGTTGGAAGTCAACACTCGTATCTCTCGTTATCTCTCTAAATTAAGTGAATAATTAGACGTGACTGTGTGTATATTAAGTAATAAATGAACTGTGCGTTATCGAGAGATAAGATAACGCGAATATACGGCAAAAACTTGTATTTTCATGATAACCAAAACACGTATTAGCTTTAGCGCACAGGAAGACGACATACAGCACTCACCTCAAAAAGATTTTCTCCTAGCATTACAGTAATAAATTTTAGTTAGATAATTTATTGCTGCGATCGTTATTGTTTTAGTTAATACTGACTTAGCGACAATTAATCTATTGTATAGTGTTGTGAATAGAATTTTGAATGGAGATGTAAAACAAGAAATTCTGCGATACAATCATGTGCTAATGTCGTTTTCAAACGACCTAGAACCTATTTTTGTACGATCGTAAAGGATAAAGTTGGCAGCACCCAATTGTGTAAATAGTAATTGCACCCATATTATGATGACTGATTTTCATGATAACCAAAACACGTATTAGCTTTAGCGCACAGGAAGACGACATACAGCACCCACCTCAAAAAGATTTTCGCCTAGCATTATTATAATAAATTTTAGTTAGATAATTTATTGCTGCGATCGTTATTGTTTTAGTTAATACTGACTTAATCTATTATATGCGACAATTAATCTATTGTATAGTGTTGTGAATAGAATTTTGAATGGAGATGTAAAACAAGATAAATTCTGCGATACAATCATGTGCTAATGTCGTTTTCAAACGATCTAGAACCTATTTTTGTACGATCGTGAAGGATAAAGTTGACAGCACCCAATTGTGTAAATAGTAATTGCACCCATATTATGATGACTGATTATTGATAGGATAAGATTGATTAAGACACATATCAACATGCCCCATAAAAATATAATAAAAATTAATCGTTAAAATCGAACGTGATGCATATATCGATATGGTAATAGCAACTAATAATATAACGATCGAGTGGCAATAAAAATGATCGAATTGGAAAATGCAAAAAAGTCTGTGAAATAATTATATTGATCAGTACGAAATGTCAACAGAAAATACTGAATTCGGGCAGAGCACACCAATCTCAACAAAGCATAGGCCTCATTTACAATTAAGTTGAAAATATAAAAGTAATGAAAAATAAGTATCCAAATGCCATGGATGCGCAAAATCAATTAGCGTACGACCACACAAAATTTAGTACAAAACAACTTCAATTAATAAAATAAAATCGTATTCATCGATTAAACGATTATTAATTACGTTGGCTATTCAATATGGTTTAGGTAATGTAAATAGAACTTAGTATAATTATGATTACATTTTACAACCCCAACTAAATAAAAAAAATGATTAAACTTGATTACTTTCCAATTCCATTCACAATAACAACAATTAATACAATATTTATTATTATTTAATTGAATTTATTATTCAATAAGGTAATATTGGGTGCCTGGTAGAAACTCAATTTTCAATTAAAAGTCTATTATATTTTATACTAGAATTATAGTGTCACACGCCATATAGAACACAATTCACATCTTTCTAACAGAAATGAAATATTATTTTAGAACCAATAAATTATAATTAATGAGTATTAAATATCGTTTTTAATTTCCGCCAACGTACGGTTTACCAAAATAAACCACGTGCCTTAACCACTATACAATTCGCACTAGTCACACTCAAACCGCAATTAGTTCTAGCATACATATCACAAAAAATTTCTAATGAAATACCAAAAAGTACAAATATGTCGATTTAAATTGAGATTAAAAAATGTTCGTCCAAAGTAATATACACGTTATATTTCATATCCATTCCGAAAACTAATCCCACCTAAATAATTGCATTAATTGCTAACAAACTCTAACTAAACACAAACTTCGCGTCTCCACACACTCTATGATACACACGCAGTTTATTTATTTTGTAAAATTACTAAAACTATTATTCAGTTTTCACGTATGAAACAGCTTTGCACGAGGTATTCCAGTAAAACTAAAATCAACTACATAAATAAATATTAATTAGCATAACAACATATCAAATCCAATAACTGAAAAATTGTAAAGTTGATAAGAGTTCGAGAAGCTTGAATTTCATATACACGAATTTATTATGCTGATTATAAATTTTGATGATGAGGCAATATTGTACGTACTTGTAAATTGTGATGGCGATTATTGCTTTTTTTTCAAATTACTATTTACGAAATGCAATGCACATAAATTATCGTCTGGTCGGTCGATCGGCAAACAACAATCAAACCACATATGTATTTTTTTTTATCGAGAAATTTTGTGCATAATTTTTATATCGATACCATGGAAAACTTACGAAGCTGATAAAAATTGGTAGTCGGTTATCGCATGGACATAAAAATAGACGAAATCAGCATGTTTATCAACGGAAATTGGAATTTCTATTTAAATATACACCATAGCATAGCCATGTTTGTGACAAAACTATATTCCACTCGCAGCCGTAGTATCAGATACCATTTTATGCAATTACATATCGAAGAATTCTCAGTATTTGCTTAGTTTCGATAACAAAATCAACGTCAATCAGATTAATTTGCATCATAGGCTATTAATCACAAATAAAACAGATATGTGATTCAAGTAAGATGTTGCTTCTCAAAATGTAGATCGCAAACAATTTAGTTTGGGTCAGATAACTTTCTAACTTACCTCTAGGATCAACCAAAGTCAAGGTGGAATTTGCGGGAATATCAAGAGATAGGTCGCTGCAGAAGAATTTAAAAAATAAATCGTTTTGATTTTTGGTTACAAGTCAAAAAAAAATATATCAGCATTTTCTTTACCTTAGCGAGCGTTAATCTATGAAATAAGTTAACATTGTAAACTATAGCTACACTACAACAGATACAGTTAAAAAATTAAAAAACGAATTTAATTTATACATAATACGAATGGAATACGGATGGAATTTATATTACATTTTTGGGAGGTTCGCGCCCTGGATGATATGTAAAAATGATGTGCTATTATACTTTTAAAGCGTTTACCTCCTTTACAGTTAACATGTAATTTCCTAAAACATGAATTGAATAATCATCGTAACTGGTATCGGTCACATCCATTTTAAGTTTTTAATTATTTCTTGTTTATTTATGAACGCAAAATAAATTCCACCAAAGGCCCAAACAAACAAACAAAACTAGAATTTTTAGTGTAGGAAAGGTAACTACAATATGGTTTTTGCATCCAGCCAGATTAGATACCCGATTATCCGTGGATAAAATGATATTAATACTCTGTATTATGAGAAAACCAGCGCAATGTCCCAAGTTTTTGTCTCAACACTGCCTAGAAAAATAAGGATTTTCAGCACCTAAATAAATCTGTAAATCGCAAGAAAGGCATCGGTAAAAAACCAGATCCATCAAATGGCCAATAAATTATTAAACTTGAAGAAAATAGTTATCAACAAGAATCTGAACAATCGGTATTTACTATTCTGTACAATTTTAATAAAAAATTGAAGTAAATATTATTAAAATCAGTTGTTCTGTGCACCTATTGGAATGCAATTTTAATACTAGAATCGCGAGTCATAGAGGTAAATTCAAATTATAGGTAAATTCAAAAACAGTCTCACAATATTGTATGCTCTAAGAACTCACTTTAAGTTCCTAGAACAGAACGGCGTGATTTTGATCCATCCTAACAGGTAAACGTTATCGTCACTGAACCCTTGATTTGTGATTATTTTTCGTGTGGCTTTTTAAAATCACAGCTCTAGGTCACACATCCTCATAAAAAAGTGAAAACCTAGGATTTAAGGGATAGATGATTTATCTGAACTGGATTATGGTCGAAACTTGTTTTAAACAATTTTATTTGAACATACTAGTATTTTAAGTGACTTCATAGAATAAATTAATTATTCAATTACATCTCATAAAACAATATGAAGAATCAATTTATAATTGTATTTCTTAAGGATTTGATGGTAAGCTGGTTGTTCGTCCCCAGTTCCTGTGTTTACATCAAACAATTTTAGTAAGTCATGTACCAACCACATTATCAAGATATTTATGGTTTGATCACAACCAGAACTGTGATGGTTACTACATTTTATAGAAAATTCTCTAACATCGACTAAAAAGCATATACGTACATAGGACCTGGTCATAACAGAAATTGTGCGGATTTCTAATTTTTTATCTATGTATATTGGAATAAAATTTGAATTTATCGAATTTGAAACCGAATTTTACAATTCTAAAATTCTAAATTTTAATTTAATTATCGGAATTTGATATTAAATTTCGTCATACGTTGTTATTTTTTAATTCGAATCAATGTTTAGAGATTATGCAGAAGTTAATAAATTTAAAAAATTTTAAAATTTTCAAATGTTATGGATGTTTTAAAAATGCAAATTCGAATTATATACAGTTTGCTTTATAAACAAATTCCGTATGCCAAAACTAAAAAAAAATATTAAATTTAGGAACGACTAAGGAGAGAGAACGACCTGGCTTCTTTAGATTGTCTAAGACAGATTGAAATCGTTGATTCAGTGAGCGTCCAAGAACCGCTTTTAAAGTCTGATAATAATAATAATTAAAATATAGGATGTCTAACCAAGCAAATCAAATTGTTTTTTGTGAACAACTAATTTACAAATTTAAGAGTTTGATTCTTATGATATTTCTGGAATTAAATACTTCTAAAAATTCGGCTTTACATAATACAAAATCATTACATTATGTACTAAACGGACACAAAGTAGTTTTGTCATTGAAACGTGTTCGAATCGGCGATTAGTCGATGGTAAATATTCGTAAAACGTGTGCCTAAAGTTCGTTTATAATATGTGCTTATTGTTCTCATATACATATAGTAGAGAGTTTTAAGATAAATTAATTTCGCATTATAAATTTTTATTTCAGATTTAGTTTACTTACCCCACTTTTTTATGATGATGAACACTTGAACACAAACTAGGTTTGGGTCGCAAAAATATTCTTTATAAAATGGGGTCACAATAATAGTTTGAAAATGTTTGTTCCAAATAACAAATTCATTACTAATTTCGTACAATTCAATCTTTTTTTCATCTAATTTGTAAACCTTATTATGTATTTACATTTCGATTGAAATCGATAATATTTTATCATTTCATTTAAAATGGACATTGCGAAAGAAATCGCAAAGTTATAAACGGATAAATAAAAACATTTCAAAATAAATGTCAATGTCAGATTTTATGTCTAAAGACTGGAGATCAATGGTTCATAATCTGTGGTACAAAAAAAACTATAAAATAATAACATTTCATAATTAAAACAAGACAAGAAATAAGTACCAAGTTTGAATCTGGTTATTTTATTGGCTTTATAAACCTGCACAAATTCATTAATCACACCATAAGTAAACTTGATTCAAGGTTATGAGACTTATATTTTTTTATACTGAAACTAAATCATATTAATCGTTTTAATTGGCGTATGGTGCATCGGCCTTTTTAGGATACAGTTGAAAATGGCACAAATTTTATTAAATTCTGTTCAGAAAACGATATATTACAAACAAATTATTAAACTTATTGGATAATTAAGAAACCCAGGATCAATAGTAAGGTGATTGCAGTAAAATGTAATTGAATGAATTGACAACTGTCACATGTTTGAACTTGACAAATTCAACATGTCCATAAAAATTACACTGCAAACAAAAATATACTAATATTTATGTCCATACCAATCTCAAGTATGTACACTTGAACAAAAAACAAAAATAATGCCAATGTATTATTGTCTGTATATAACACAATATCTACAAAATTCTAAAAAAATTATTCATATGTACTTACAAGCAAATACGCAAATAGATTAAGAATTATCTTTTAGAATACATCTAAATACATACAAAATCGTCGCAAAATACTTTGAGCATAACTTACATAAATTCATCTTCTCTTATCGGTATTATAAATCCACACCAAAATTATCATCCCACAAACACTGAAAAGTATACACACTTCCGACGACGCACACTAATCACTAACACATATACGTAAACTATGCAATACTTGCGGCTAAATTTTGCACATTCACGATATAATTTTGTACTCGTAGCTTTGTTTGAGCTTTGCATACAAAACAAAACCGCCCAGAAATTCCATTTGATTATTTACGTACAAAAATCAATACACCATTAATTATTAATACTATTTGCTAACTGTAATAATTAATTTAGTTTCATTATTATTTAATTAATTGGTTTACACGAACACTATAGATAAACACTATGTAGATAGTTACAAATATAGTATGATTCTGTTTTATATATAATATTACTAAAGATAAACAACACACCGTAAACTAATCAATTCAAATTTACCTACACGTTTACGACAAACAGAATAAATAGAACAACAACAAAAATCACAATAATAGACAACTTTAATTTATAAAATTCAACAGCACTATCAATAAAATAATTTAGTTTCGTTTTAATTAATCAAGAGATGTTTACTTTAATTTCCAATGGAAGTGCAAATTATACTGAAATTAAAACTCTACACAAATAATATTGTGTATGGATGGTGGCTGTCGTCGTCGCCGACATATACAGTACAAATACAATTAGTATAAAATTATAAATAAAATGCAAAAACTACGAACTTGTTTTAATATAGTAACAGTGATAAGTTTCTATCAAAACTAAAATAAAAATATTTTTTTTTACAAATATTGTATGTACATACTCGGTAATTATACGTATATGAGTACTTTCTAACACAATAACAGCACATTATATACGAATTTATTACTCGGGTATTTCATATCAGTATAACGATGAACAGCAAACGCCAGCTATAAACATTTAACTTGAAGAAAGGCATTTATAATGTTTACTCTTTACAGTTTGTACAAAATGATTATACAAAAAATTAGCGTATTCAACGTTATAACTGAAAGTATACTGAATGTCTTATTGAGTACAGGACGTATTCAAAAGACGCAATTCGAAAAATTAGACTAATCTGAGTCACCTCAGATAAAAATAGATTGTCAAACATTGGCCACGATTACCATACTTTTTTTGAATATCATGACTGCAATTACACGAAGCTGACCAAATTTCAAAGGCTTATGACTGATTCCATTTTAGTAAATCGCTCTTCAACAGTAGGTTTTCACCATCATTAAACATGACGACAAACTTGAATCAATTTAACATTGTAGTTATGTATATGATTTGATGCTCTATATAACAACTCCTTTAGGCGCCGTACCTTCGGTAGTGTCACACCAGGATATGTGTTGCGTTTCTGAGTACTACACTGAGTGGAAGTAGCTTATATAACGTTTACTATTCGTATTTTGGTTTTGGTTTTACGAAGTTGCCAAATTCTGCGTGCTAAATATAAATCATAAGCGAACCAGGAGTAATAATCATAATCGTTACCGTTAATTTTTTCGAACAAGAAGCACTAGTTTCTGAGTAACTTGAAATGCTCTTCATTTATTGAGCCAGTTCCTACCTGGATTACAAAAACATTTCTGGATAACTTCAAATGATCTCCATTTCTTCGGCCGGTTCCTGGATTACATAAACATTTGTCAATTTTCTGTATGTTTCTGTGGATTGGTTATCCTTCCTCTTATATCAACAAAAACATTTTACAATCAGTACCTGTTAAGGAAATTGAATGTCTTAAAATATTTTAATGAAAACTTTACGAAATTTTCGAATATACATTTGATTCTACGGAATCTAAAAATATATCATGAAACTATTTAGTTTGCCTATTTATATTAATCAAAACTGAATGGGAAGACTAAGAAGTTCAGTCTGTTGAAATTTGCACTATCATTTTCATTTACGCCTACTAATGCATAGCCTGAAACTAATTATAATACTTCGGTTTAATTCAATATAGGCAATGCGATGATTGTATTAAAGATTTATTAAGGATGTAGGACTTTTTATCGGAAACAATTCATGATGAATGCAATGTAACATAACAAAAAATTCGAATATAGAATGGCATATTTTTTTTTAAATTTAGAAACCTATGCTAAATTGCAAGACGCACTGCAACCTTAGCAAACTGTAAAAGTGTGAACCAACGAATAGATAATAACTGATCTGAGTTCAAAGATCCGAAAGAGACCACTTGAGATCTAGCTCCCACAAAGGCCGAATATTTTCAAAGATAGTGTAAGCAGTCGTACACAACCTGCATCGTCACAAAGAGCATCCTGAGCTAAAGATATCCTGTGTGGGAGATGAACATTGAAACGTACATGGCCAGTGCAACCAGAATTCTGAGTTGGTTCTTTTTTAACCATAACACATTTTTAGTGATCTTAAAGTTGGGTTCACGTTCAATAATGAAACCATTTCGCCTTTCAACAGCTAGGAGTACTCGTGGAGCTCTTCAGTTCCAATTCAATTACAGTGAATTTCTTAATAGCGTTCTTACCACCATTGCAGGGTAAAGGAATTACTGGTTCGGGACCAACAAACTAAATAGGCAGCCACATGATCCTTACTCTAGTATTAGAGCAAAGGAGATTAATGTAGTCCTTGCCATCTATGACAAGTTTCGACACAGTCAAAAGATTATTAAGAATATTAAGCACAGCATTAGTATACGTGCAAATAATATTCTTCCCTAAATCATTAAACTTAAACGCTTCAATCCCACTTTGTGTAAGTGCAATAAGTTCAGCACAAGCCGTGCAGTGAAAAAGACTCGCGAAGCAGATAACTACATATATATAGAAATTCTGAGAGTCACAATTCTCTGGAAGGAAAAACGACAGAGAATGAATTGGTGAAGTTGAATTCAGGCAACATCCTGTCAATCACCTGAATAGCCTTCGGAATGTGCGACTTATACTTATTAAGAATTTGTTTATACCCCGTACTTGTCCCGAAGGCATTCCATGCCCCAATGTACCTCAGTCGGAACAAAGCAGAACACGATGTGCCAAGAATGACTGAAATTCGGGCAAGCATAGAATGAACTTCATAGCAAAAAGAGGAGTAAACCACCTAGCTCCAGTTATAGTCCTACAAGCTGTCATCTGCAGCAGTTCATCCAGCCTTGCTGTAGAAGTCGAGAGACAACCGTGAACCATACAACTGATGCATAGAACAGTAAAGGTAAAATTAGTGATTTGTAGATTAACGTCATCATTTTGGGAGTCGAACCCCAAGAACCGCCTAAGGCCTTTCTACATTGCCAAAAAATAGCAATGGCCTTTTGGAGGTTATAATCAAGGTGAAATTTGCTTGATGTGCTCGGTTCTTGTTTCGCTCTCCCAAAGAGAGTGAGAACAGACAAATCTGCAGTTCTCTACGTCTAGTAAAGACAACCAGATCAGTCTTAGAGGGATTGACTCACTTTTCAATACACCAAACTTCAATCATATTATGGTTTAATTTTCAAATTATTTAAAAAGACAGGGAAGGACAATATTTTCGAGAAGGACAAGTTTCAAAAAACCAAAAAAGGACAGTTTTTCCCAAAACTGTACGTCTGACCGCCTTAACTTTGTACATGGTAAAACAAAATATTTTTACAACATTTGAAATGCGGTTTTTACGCATTAAAATTAAAATAATAACTATAAGTTGTATAAACTTCAAATTATGAGAAATGTATTTCCCCCGAAAATATCATACGACACTAATCTTGCGATATATATATTATATATATGTATATGTATACCCATAACAGATAGTGCCGTCGTATTACTTATACTTAATCTCTATTTTATAAACTCGCGCATTAAGCATGCAATTTAGTTATTCATTCATATATGCGATAAAGGAATTTGTACACAACGCCTTACATAAAATGTTAGATAAATGGAATTTAATTTGTATTGAAATTTTTGGGTCCAAAACCTACCATCATGAATTCTATGAATCAATTTGTATACATGATTATTTTAGAATCAAATTATTATGGCGCTAACTAAAAAATAATTTCCGCCGAAACGCAACAATCCTATAATCAAAAAATGTATAGTTTCTATTCATTCTCAAAACACATAAAACTATAAAAACTTTCAATAAACCACTAAAAAAAATTTAATTTGCATATTACTTATACATATACTTAATTGAAATGTACAAACGAAATATTTGTCATGTCATTTGGTGGTTTAGATGACGTGGAGGATTCACGGTGCGATGTAAATAAATAGCAATTTAGTGATGCTGTAATATTTAAATGTGACCTGACCCGGTAAATTTATTTACTTAATATATTTTCGAAAGTACCATCATAACAAAACTATAACTATTTATAAGTGCTTATCATCACACAATAATATTTTTGTTTGAATTAATTCAGCTGTGTGTTATACAATCGCCGTGTGACGTAAAATACAGTAGCGAGAGCGTATCGCGATTTCGTGCAATAATTAAAGAAAAAATCTATAAATTTATATGGACACCAGGGCAATTCCAAATTACATAATTTAGATAATTAGACTTTACGACTTTATATAAATTCCATGCGATAATTCAAGGTTGAATTGTTTACGAGAGAGATATAATTACGCAGAATTGCAAGTGAAAGTGTTTAAGATTGTTTAGGCCAATATAGCCAAAAAATATCGATTTCAATTTTAACCAAAAAATATTAATTTACAAATTGGCTGCATTAACATATTCGCAGACATTAATTTACATATTCATAAAATTCAGCTTATTTACAAACCCAGATAAAAATTAACAGGAAATTTAGATAAGAAATTAGAATTTGAATAACGGCATGATAGACGTGGACTACATAACATTCACCAAATATATATAGATAAAAAAATGTACGAGCAGCAGACTTATCGATTATCGACTCTCATCATATAAAATATTAAAATCGTTATAATAAATCTAGACATAAAATTCCCCCTATAGCTAACGACCAAATATAAAGACAAAAAAACAATTCTGATTTTGGAATCCCAATCGAACGTCGCGATTTTAATTTACCTTGGGTTCTTTTTTGATGGAAAGTAATTAATTATATGTGATATCATACCGCATACACATGTGATACAAATGATGTCAAATCAAAACCCGACTGATGAAACACATTCTTTGGGGTTTATCATACGGTGATATTCACGAAATTTCTATCAAAATAATATAAAGTTATAATAATAAATAATTTCTTGAATTGATAAGATGCGATTTTTTTGCGTTGTCAGTTGTAAACGGTGCGGGTTGAGTAATCAAATTAGATTTAAAAAAAAAATTTAAATAAATACCGGCTAAGACTATACAATAGAGAATTTTTATCCGGTTTGATCCAGATGATAAAAATAAAACAAATACATTCTTAATTTAAATTTCTAAGAAACAAGGTATTGTGTCATCCTACTTACAGTATTACTATCTCGATTGAATGTGACAAGTTTTTTTTTCATCCTAAAATTATTAAAAGTTCAACTGAATTAACTTTAATCAGGAAAATCAAGTTAACTAAAATAGGTTTGTCTCAGAAGAAGCCTCCTTTTTGTTTCAAAGTGGTACTTTGCCTAACTAGTTATATATCCGTCCTGCAATTTTCCATGCAGCCCGAGTAGCCGGAGATCCAGACTATCCGGATGTTGAAACTCTCACTCATCTCATTTAGAAGAATGGCAACCCAACGCCACCCTTGACTTCAGAGAAACTGATTCCAACGACTTGAATGCCACCTGACTGTCCACATAAATTGCAATATCAATCGAGGACACTAAATTATGTCTCAACCAAGTCAAGATTGCCGCCCTCGTTGGCACAGTAAGTAGCATCCTTGCTTTGTTAATCAAGGGTCTCGGGTTCGATTCCCGCTGGTGACCAAAAATCACGGTTGGGTGTTTTTAATGTGTAAGTATATGTGTTTGTCCGAGTATTGCACCGTGGACCCATTAGTAGCCTTGAGTGCTGGAGTAATCCGCCCAACTTTAATTTTTTTTAAGTCAAAACCTCCTCAATCGCTATCACCTCCGCTTGGTACACGCTGCAGTAATCAGAGAGACGAATTTCAAAAATGTTCTTAAACATTTCGGAACATGCTAGTTTCGCCTGCAAATCGTTTGTTTCATTTTAAACTATCTAAGAGTTAATTAAATAAATATAACAAGTCTAGTTGATTTCTAATCTACAATTCCATTTGCGAGTCAAATTTTAAAGTAATCAAATAAATTCTCCAAATAACTGATATCGATTTTATTTTCGAAAAATTTCAAATCATAAAAATAAAATTAATTTTAGTCAAAACCTCATTATTCATTTTCCGAGAACACACAATGTTTCCTACAACGTTAAATTTTCAGTCAGCTCAAATTAGCAAATGAGCAAACCGCACGCGAATAACCATTACAATCACCAATCAAACCCAAATTTCTTCGAACCACGATCGCGTTTGCACTTTTAAAGAAAAACAACATTTCTTATACATGTATACCTTACTAAAAATGAGGTGCTGGTATAATAAAGTTTTGGCTTTGATCCCAATAATTTCGATTTATTACCAACTTCTAGGAAACAAAATTTCGACCGATTGTGATGTGATAAACAAAATGTATGGTGCAATGTGTTAATTGAAAATAAATGGGTGTGTAAACATTCAGTCCGTAAATCATCAATTCTAACGAACCAACCGACCACACTATAGTAAAATCTAATCAATTTAAACAAAACAAGAATTATATTAGATAACAAACGATTATGTATAGGTACTATTCACACATAATACATTCAACGGTGGTGGTTAAACCCAGTCAACCGACCGAACTAAGTCACGTTTGGTTATTTAGTATTTTTTTTATGTTGCGCGCTTCATACGCGATTCTATTGTTCGTTCATATCGATGAGATCCGGCTACGGATTACATGACACAAAATTTGTGTAACAAAAATTATTTATTTATTTGGTTTTTTTCATTGAAATATTTTTGCGATTCGCGACAGATATACTCGTATGTACAAAAACAAACCGCGAAAAATATAAAATTCCCCCGAAACCAAACCAAAAATAAAGTATTTTGAAAATTTGGTTCGCGTTATCTATAAATAAATAACAATTGAATGTGTATTAATGTATTTAAGGTTGTTAGTATTTTTCTTTTCTTATCTTCGTCCCGCGCGCGCGTTACCACACACGTACACACACAACCGCACATATGGGTATAATGGGCGGATTTGTTATATACGAAATTACATTTTTACAATTTAATTGTCATCATATCGCATCCAACATAGAAATACTTTCAATTTTATTAGTTTCGTATCAATTCGCGATTTTCATGATAGCGCACAATAATTATCGTCAACTGTGATGATAATCATGACCTTGTATTGCATCATCATTACCTGTTTCTGGTTTTAAGCTGAATTCGCTAAATCCACGGTGAAATATTTTTTATTTCGTTTTATAAAATTTTTATAAGCGCGAGTTCAATGAATTAATAATTCCGCATTTTGTTATTGGCATATGAGTCGCAAGTGTGCGAGATAATCCAAAGGTGGTTTTTCAAAATATTTTTATGTATATAAACAGAAATACACGTATGGATGACTAAATGTTGTGTTTCTAACAAACTTAATATATGTGACTGGAAAGCATTATGTAAATTTTATAACGTTAGATTTGTGTAGTACGTGATGTTTACTTTTAATTTCCGTTAATGATAGCCCTTTTTAATAAAGTGTTTTTCCGGGTTATGGTAGTGTTGATATATAAGAATAGCATATGGGTAGTTAATTAATTATCATACAAGCATTAGCACACTTATTTATCCAACTATGTAAAAACGTCAGATAGATGTATGTGAAGTTAGCCAGAAAACCCATTAAGAAAAAATCTGTTTCAAGTTTGGTATGTTTCGACACTAAATTTTAGAACATCCCGAACTATTTGAAACAAAAATGTAATTCAGTGTTCATATAGAATATCTCTGGGTTTAAACGATAGATCCATATGTAGAGGGACCGTAAATTTCCCGAAATATTGTCATGTAAATTACCGATAAATCGAAAATTTATTTACAACATAATTGAATAAAATTATTTGTTCAGTTAATGCATTGTCGCCTAAATCTGATCATAAATCTATCAGTCGTTCGTTCATTCAAAAATATAATTTAGATTTTAATTCTGTGCTGAACAGAATATTCTAATGGACAGTTCGTTCGTCGCATCAGCTAGAGCGCTAGTTCAACACTCAATGGTATGAAATCCTTTGAACTTCCACAACTATAGATTCAACAGTAGAAATGCGGATATCGTATTTTTAAAAATGTCAATTAACCATTTCTTTTTCTATACAAATTATTTTTATAAGTTGTCTAATATGAGTTTTACTCTGTAATCTGTTTCTATTGCAATCTAACGTGAGTACGATGTGTTTTGTCGGTTAATCGAACTAAAACCATCCTTTTGATCAGAAATTTGCAATTTCTTCTAATATTTATTTTCGAAGAAAAACCGAATTTACGGGTAAATTATATTCTGTTACCGGTAATTCAGTTATCTAAATTGAACAGTAAAACCGGTTAACTCGAATATGATTGTATATATACATTATGTATACATACATTAGGGATGGACATCTCATGGGATCTTTGTTTTGTTTTCTTTCTTGTTCTCCAGAAGGTTGATTCCATTAACCAAAAAAATTGAGTACACTAAAAACTGGCTCTTTTGAACCATATTTCCCGTAAAATAATGTTCGTCTCTAAAAGGGACGAAACTTACAAATAAAAACTATTTAAAACGAAAATGGTTTTTTCATTAATGAAACAATTTTGCAAAAACTAAACATAGACGAAATTGGTTTTAAATTAGAATTTAGATACAAATAAAAGGCGAACATGGCTGTCAAGTGACATTTGAAATTCAAAATAAACACGAATTTGTACCAACTGGTTATTAACTATACGTACATATTAGATATGAAATAAGTCAAATGTTGCCCAATTGTTCAGACATATCTCTAATCATTGCTAGAAAATAGACGGTAAATTTAAATTGGAACAAGTAACTTACAAGCTGGTCTTTTGTCGATCATTTCTGTATTCTAATTAATAGACGGTATCTGATTTACAATATTGCTGAATGCAATGAATGTGAAATAAATGTTAAAAAATTATTTTCAAAGTAGCGATTGCAATTGATGGTAAAGTCTTATCTTCTCTAATGGAGAACATTTAGAGGCGATTTTGTCCGTATTTCGGAATAAGACATACATACTAGTGGATATTTCCGTCTAGAAAAGAAAAGTAGTTTAGACATTGGTGCAACAGGCTGGACGGATGTATTGGAACTCAATATTATTCAAGTAAAGCGGAACTGTTCAATGCCTTAAACGATGCATGGAAGATAATAATAATTGAGAAACTGATTAAGTTGGTGGATGCGATGACTTGCCGACTTCCCAATAACGGCAAAGACTACCCGTTAATATCGCTTCAAAACGATATCCCAAGTTATATTAATTATTTTTATACATAATATAAAATACTTTTGAACTGCAAGTATTTTGTGAATAATGAATATCGAGAAAATGCGATTTAATTTGAATGAAGTGTGAATATTTAAGGTATCCTGTATTTTTCTAAAAAAAATGTTTTTCTTTTCTGTCATATAACGATTTATGCTCAAAAAAAAACTCTAATTATAGCGACCTCTAAATGTTGTTCGATTAGGATAAAATTTTGCACAGGAGTTAACATATTTGGAATAAAAGCGCCCTTAAGGAGAATAAAATTTTAGACTTGAAAATATATATCACCCTAACAAACATATGTATATATCAACGAGATTAATAAAACCTTAATCACACAACTTTAGTCTAATTTTAAATCAATCCAAAAATAGACTTCGCGAGCAGATTGCTCAAAATATCAAAACAATAAATTAATTTCAAGTATACATATATAGGAGAAGAAGAAATAATTTCAATCTTTCGATGAAATAAATCAGTCGTCTATCAATATGCTCGCAAATTATATAAAATAAAATATAAATAAAAAAGAATAGAAGCAAAATGTCTATATAAATGATCATATGATCAAGCATGCGATAATAAACTGAACCAAATAAAACTAGATCGCCAAATTGTAAATTTTATTGCTAACAAATTTTCGTGTAATTTTGAGAATAAATTAAATTACCAATCCATCATTATGGTATTACAGTAATTTGAAATAATACACGATGTAATATGTTTGCGCGATATGAATGATTGCCCAAATCGAATATGTATAAATAATTATATAATCGCATATAAAGGCGTACTAAAACTGAATAAACTACTCGACCTTGAGTCCATATAATTTTTTTCTTACGTTTGGTGGTGTCTCAATTATGATTAAAACTAGTTTCTTTTTTTTAAACTGTATATAGTTTATAAAAATCATGCAAATTTTTATATTTTGCCATTTTGAGGCGCACCAGTGATGACAACGCCCATTTGATTTATCGAGTTCACATGTCCAATTATCATGAATGGATTGATTACGTCGTATATGATTTTTTTTACATACAATCTACTCGATCTTGCGTCTATTATATATACACTAACTATTATACACTATCACCAATTGTGGCGCCAATTAAATTTAATTTGAGCTCTCAAATCGTCAACAATTTGATTAAATTTACTCCAGCATGTATGTACGATATGAGTTACTAGTACATAAATATATGTGTATTAGATACAAGACACGATTAATTTCACTCAATGACTTGGAATTTTATTCATATTTATACACTACATATATACATATTATGAACTAACAAAAGTTCCCCATTCAGGATGTAACAGAGTAAAAGTTTTATTTTTTTCTTAAGTCAATACTTTCAAAATTAGAAAATTTTATTGGATCCAGTTTTGAATGTGACTGTGAGGTAATCATGGCAAATACCATGATGACTTGTAGTTTTATATATATATTTTTAATTTAAAACAATATTCTATTATTGAAGACAAAAAAAACATTTGTTTTATCATTTTTACGAAAACCAATATACATATACAGATCTTCAATTTGTATGTAAATAACCAACAGGCGTGGGCAAACAAATGGGCACGACCTATATTTAGTATATAATTCGAATACATTTTTCTTATGTTTAGTTACAAATATAGACAGACAGAATTTTGTAAGAAGACGGAAAAGCGCTAAAATTCGATTATTTATTTTTAGTTTACTCAACACAGAAATTTATGAAATATATAAACTTCCACCAACTCTAAATTTTTACGATTTCAGCAGATGAACGAACATCCACAGACGCATACATATACTCGTATATGTATACACAACTTACGCAATTTAGCTAAAACACAATATAAAATCATACAAATTGGGGCCGCACCACTTGCTATTCAGCAAAAGAAAACTTATAAAAATTTATTTACTTCGATCGATGAAAAATTTTCTTGCGAATTTGTTATATTTGGCGGCAAATTAATAATAAAATGAAAATAAGATTTTCACGGAAATTATAAATGTTTTGTTATGTGGAAATGAAAGTGACAAGGTCTTTTGTGTTTATGAGGCGTGCGGGCTATTTTTGGAATGAGGTGCAAATTGGGCAATGAACTTATGATGAAATGTGTCACCATTTCTGATTTTTTCCATTTGTTTGATATTGCATGCGCGCGAATAATTATTATTAACTACTGAATATTATTGTTGTGTAGGCTGAGAGAATGATTGAAAAACATATTTATGCGAATTAAATTGATTGCAGTTATCTCGAAATTTCAACACAAATATAATTTAATTATCGAACTTCAACCTCAGTTGAGTTTAGCAAGTTTAGTTGCATCCGAGAGTTAAGTTGGAAATACATTTTTTTTACTGGACACACCTAAATAATTCCTATAGATGTGTGTATTAATAATAAATCTTATCTTCCCGGAACTTTGTTATTTAATATATACTGTGAGTTTTAAGTATGTACAAAATATATCTGATTACTGTTTCGATAGTTAATACTTAACTAACTAATGTAACTTGAAAGTGTTATAGAATATTTGATTGTAATTTGCTTCATGAAAAATTAAAAAATCTGACGATATTTAAAATGAAATACTTATGTTAAAGAAGAGAATTTGAATAAACTAAACAGATTCAAGCAACAATTTTGTAATAAAATCAAGGATTATTCAGAGACTTTAGTTATAAACATGCTCCTACTTAGAACCTACCTAGAGTTATTCACACCAAACGTATTGACCATAAAGTAAGAAGCAACACGCCACGCAGAAGAGGGAATCGGTATGAACTATTGAAACAGCTAAGCAAGAGTGTCACATGATTGGAGGGATTAAATATTCTAAGCCAACAATTTAAATTCAAGTTATGAAATATTTCACAACTCAAATTATTCTTTATGGAAAGTTACAAAAGTCCTCGAGAAGCCACTCCACAAAATAAAATAAAACACAATCAACTCCTATATGTGAATTAATAAGTACATCTGTAGCGCACTTAATTTTTCGAGGTGCCGTTCCGTAGATAGAGCCAGTTGAGCTGTTAGAGCGGATTTTAACTTTTCGAAGTATTAATTATCAACTCGCAAATATATGTTGGTAATGCTGAAATAATATGCGAATATTTAGTTAGATTCGCTATTATGGTAGGATTATTGGGCCAAAAGGGTAGTAATTTAATGTGCATCTGTATTTTGACCAAAATAAGCTCTACATGACCTATCTCACCCAAGTATTCCAGCATCGTGAAAATTAACTTCAAGTACTTAGGTATTTTTGACCGAAAATGAATGCGGACATTACGCATTGGGTGAAATCTTGTATCGATTGCCATAATGCAAGATTCATGTTAACTGCCTTTTGAGAGGTTCGAACCCAACACACATGGATATAATGGAACCATTGCCACCATCCGAACGTTTTGTTTATGTCCTCACCATTGTCGATCGCTTTACTCGTTGGTCTAACGCATACTCTATTTAAAATAGCACCGCTGTCACTATTGCTAAGACGTTTGTCGAGCAACATGTTACAAGATTTAGGATACGTATCTTTTGAAATCACGACAGATCAAGGCAGTCTCACGTCATTCCAGTACAAACTCTTTTCTGAACCTACACGTTTACTAGGAGCTGGAAAGATTTCACATCTAGCTTAAATCTTCGCTCAAAGCTCGGTGAAATACAATTAAATGGAGAACTGAGCTTCCTATAGTCTTGCTCTCGGAATACGAGCAACAATAAAGAATGAACTAATTTATAGTCAAGCTATCAAATTACAAGGAGAATTTTTCGAGACAAGTGTTAAGGATGGTTCCGATCCACATGACTATGTCGAAAGACTTCGTGCCGCCATGTGTCGTGATGAGATCAATGAATTCCACACCATTTAATTTTAAACTTGCTACACAGGCACACTTGCTACTACGACTCCCCATACAAATGTAACATCTCGACAATTTATCTTCTCGATTCGATACGTAAATCAAATTAACCGCACAGTGTAAACAAAAGCCGATATTGTCTGTGTGAACTCACGTCATGCTGTTTCAAGGTTTATCGATTCAACTATAAATAGGGTATTTGACATGCCAACACTTCACGTGTGTACAAAACAATTTGACCTATGTTACTCGCCATCACGAAGGTTACCTGAATAATTTGCCTATCGAAATTTAAGAACACCACAAGGACGCGCTCTTCTCGCACTGAATTTTATCTAGCGAATCCATTACGAATTGTATAAATTTTCTTGTTCAAGCACCATAAATTCAACAGTTTGATAGTTTTTATTTATTACGAGTTAGTTTATTTCGTGTCTTTGTATACAAAAAAACTATTCACTTATCTATACAGTATTTGTTTGATTTTGTTCGTCGTTCTTTCTAGTTAGTTGATTGTTATGTAAGTCCCAACCAAAATTGGCAATAAAATTGTCGTATAAATTAAAACAAGAATACAGTCCGCGATATATGTACAGAGATACACACATTTTGGTTTTCATTCAAATTTTATTAATCACCTTGTAAAGGCAAAACCTGTTTCACATCGTCGTCTGACGAGTATACTATGTCACAATCAGACAAGTGGTACTATGTAGGTAATTTGTAGACAAACAAAACATGGAAAAGCAAAAATTTTACACCGTAAGCAGTGGGCCACGTAAATTGTTAATTTTATATAAAATCTGCTGACTTTAATTTATATTCAGTCGATACTTTACGTATAAACACGATCATTTAAATGATTACGTTTTGTATACGATTTAATCCGCAATAAAAGTAGGTTAAAAGAAATTTCAATGTCTGATTGATTTTTATATATGTACTTACGTACGTACGAGCTGCTGGGTATTCATAAACATATTATGTACATTATAAAACAATGTATGATGAAATTTAACTGTTTGTTTGCGATTTCGATTAATAAATTAGATTTGAAGAAGATTTGAATTTATATGGATGCCTGGAATGCGAATATGTTAATGAAACGTGTTGCTATTTTTGTGTTTTGAAATCCAATGGAATTATAAAAAAAACAAATCGAGAGTTTATTAGGGGCAGATATAATTTTAACATCTGTACTGTAAATGTGAATTAGTATCTGATACACCCAAACACAAACATTCGTTTGTTCCAACATTCCAAAGCTACACGAAATTAAATTTAATAGACGGGGCGGAATTTTATATGCACTGACATTTTGTATTGAGAACTGATAGGAAGTTAAGATAATTTTTATTTGTTCCAATCTTAGAATTCTTGTTGATTGTAGTCTACAATTCGAATCAGAAATAAATAACTTCAGCCAGATGGAGAGCTTAAAGGAATTAATTGATTAGAAGAATGGATATATAAATCGCCAGCAAGATAATCTGTGATAAAGAGCGACGCAATTACTAAAGTTATATTAATATTAAAATTCAATGACAAAAAACATAAATGCAATAAGAATTAATTGAGGAAAGCAAATAGGTAATTGGAACAGACGAAGGTGATTCAAACTTATACAATATTCTTACTTAATTCTTAGCTAATAAGTATCCATTATATCATATTATCATGGAACCGAATTTTATATTAGTAAGTATAGGCCGTAATCATAAACAAACCTCGTTATCTACATTTTGATAAAAATTTGTAGATAGCTGTTCCCCGTTTAAACAACATCCACAAATTAATTAACGCTTTTATAACCGTGGGCGGGTTAGCTAAAGTGTTGCGAAGCATTACAAAGGAATTAAGAAACGGGGTGTTTGTAATAGTTAAGTACTAATACTTATTTAAAGACCGAGTATTTATGTTGATTGCGGTATTCATTTTACATACAGCATTAATCGCGCTTCTGAAAGAACGTGTTCGAATTCACACAAGAGTCTAATCGCCAGTAAACAAATTTAGAGTTTGTTTTCCAAAACATAACCGTTTGTAAATTCAAAGCAAGTAAGTAACATTTTATCTTACAAGAATGGAAAAACAGTCTAAACCCTAAAGCTTAAAGGTTAGCTATGGATTCATATTTAAATCGTCTTTGAAACGATAGGATGGTAATAAATTAAGTTATAATTAAAAGGACAATAAAAGCAAACTAGTGCCACTATCGAATTTTTTTGGAAGTAATTAAACTAAAGGTTCAGGTACGCACTATTCATGAATATAGAATTTCTACTATAAGCACCCCAATGAAAAATCACTCTCGGTTTTGAACAACTTTAATCAGACTGTTTTAAGCACTATCACATTAAACCACCTGAACTCAAACCATTACATTTACAAGACACTGATTGATTACCCATTTAAGTCTGTTGCCAGTTGAACTATTTTTCAAGCACACCATAGACAGTACATAGCTAATATATATTTTTCTCAAGAAGTTTTACTTACTTAAATTTGCACATAAAAAAAAAAACCATTCGCAAAAAAAACAAAAATTCCGCTGATAAGGTGGAAAAAATTGAAATGCCGATAAGAAATAACGATTATGTATGTACTTCTAAATGTATGTACACATAGAAAATAACACACTTAATACCGCAAAACAAAACACCTAATGAATCGTATTTTATAAGAAATGTTTTTTTATATAAATTTAATTAAAATTCTCACTTTGTATCCTCATCCTCCTCGCCCGAGCTGTAATTCAGGTTAATCCCAAGACGTTGTTTCCAATTAGAATCTGCCATTCTTAACACACACTAATATAAATACGTATCGTTATAAAAAATTATATTACTACTGTATTTATTAAATCACTTCACGCACTGTATATAAATTTTATTTTTGTTATGTACATATATAAAAATATAATATTTTTTAATTATAAGTACACATAACACTTAATAAATTTATTTTCGATCACTTTAAAGCACTCATACGACACTATTTTATTTCATGCAACACGTCAAATATGTAAGAAAAAAAATTTAAAACTAAACTAAAAGAAATAAAATTGCGAACGTCTTCTCTGTACAACAATCGTCAGGTGTCTTCGGCCATCTTAAATTTCCTTCCGGATTTGAGTGTTGTCTGATGTCTACTGTCGCACGACACAAAAAAAATTCTTATTCGAATCAAAATCAAAATAAGAAATTTTTAATCAAAAAAGGGGAATTGAATTCGCCCGAATTTCGACTATTTGATATATCACACACTATTATTTTATATTGACCGAATTACAATTAAATACGTATGTATATGTATATAAACACAACTTGTTCCACCAAAATCAACTCACGGACTGATAAATACATATTAAATGCGTTTTTTGTTGATAAAACGCGAAATTAAAATTTATATACATTCATTCATTATCTTTGTAATGATAACAAATTCGTTTATATATGGTTTAAGTAAATTAAAAACCACTTCATATTAGATTATAGTTATATGTACGATACATATATAACACACTTCATGTTAATGATAATAAAATTATTGTCGGTACGTTTAATAAACCGTTGTTGCTACTTTATTACGTGCCCCTTTTAGGTATCACCAAAAAATGATTTAGTATTATTCGGCATTGCTTCTTCAAGATCTAAATTAAACCACTTGAAATTGATGATTAGTAATAAAAACGATAAAGATTTAAGATTTAATTGATTATAAACGTTATCGGGAATCTTGCGCGCATACCTACATCGCATTTTATCTGACTTTCGGTCGATTATTGAAATAGTTGATCGACGAATTTTTCAATGTAATTACGTCAGTGTTTACAATCTTTTAAAGGTCAAATTAAATTTATGCTAATATAAAACAGCTGCTAGACTATTAAAAATTCATCCAATTCACACCAACTACAGCAGAACGTTTTTTTTTTAAACCGTAATCTAAAAAAAAATAAGTGAGAAATTACCGATACGGCGAAGATTGGGATAAAAAAATCATTGGTAGCTCATACACCGGGAACGCAAACAAATACAATCAATAAAAATTTTGCTTGTGTTATGGTTCTTGGATATGATCAATAATTAAATATACATATTTATAATTTACGTAACGAACAATAAAATTCAATGTCGACATTATATTGATTATGTGGTCACGTGAAGTCATCTTCTATACAATTATTTAACATCACCGAAACAAGAAACAGCTCTGCAACATAAGCTGATTTGGCTTCTCTATATTTTTCTATATTGGCAACTCTTATAAGTTCATAGTACCTAATTTTTTCCAAAATATGCCAATTTCCAATGATTGCCAACAGCAAAAGCGTAATTTGCAATACAATATTATGAAGTAAGGTGTCTCGAATAGGAATGCATGGTAGTAGAGATACATGACAATGAAGAGGGAAGAACTACCGACAAATTTGAGTCCCTTTCCTGTTATAATTACTTCCATTTTGGTTTGTATTCCCAAGAACTTGATGTATCTAAAGTATAGGTATAGTATAGTTTAACGATATTGAAGAAATTAGCTAGTAAATAATGCATGTGTTTGAGGAAACGGTTGAAACCACTTACAGATAAAAGACGGAAAATAACCTAATTAATAGATCGCCACCTCCGTCTGTCACAATCATACAATCATACAATTCTTTAATTCTAGGAAACTACCGACACTAATATTTGGTAACCACCTCTATTCCTAAATAATATGCCAAAATGTTGACTACTTACACCAACAACTTTGTTTTTAAAAATCAATTCAAATCCTCTATTATTTATGTTTTTTTGTTCATATCATCAATAAGTAAAACTATGTGGTGTATCAATCGAGCGTGTGTAAAGTACTTTACTTTATTTTATTTATCTACACTGTTAAATTTACTTTTCTTTTGTTATGATTATGTCATATTTTTACCGCCAAATCTACTGCAATAAACAACAGTTTCATTCGAAAATTTAAAGTTAAATATTAGTTTTAGATAAAATGCCACCGAAAAAACGTACAAGTGCTGCAATCTCAGTAAATCTATAGTGCGTTGGTTAAATGTATAACTTTATTAATTACGTTTATTTTCTAGGAGGGCGCCGAATCGTCTAAAAAATCAAAAGTCGCCGAAAATGTGAAAGAAACTAAAACCGCCAAATCCAAAAAGAAATCGGCCGATGCCGGAGCTTCCATTACTATACATCATTGCACCTCTTGACGGGTCTTCAAAGCTCGTGCTGAACAAGTTTTTAACGAAATTTGTGAACAAATACCTGAGGCGAGTTTGGTGCTTTTATTGAACCCGGATGGTAAACCAAAGCGGGGTTCATTTGAAATTTATGTAAATAAAAAACCTGATACGAAAGTACAAATTTGGAGTGGAGTCGATAAAACACCACGTCGCGAAAAATTTCCGGATGTGGTGAATTTGGTTAGCGCGATTAAAAATGAATTAAAATGAGTGGTGTGCGTGTGTTGCTAGATGACCGGAAAATTCGTTTGATAATGTTATTTTAATTTCGTATGACGACATGGGACTAAACTTCGATCAGAAGCGTTTCACGTCTGAAGTTTTTATTTGGAATTGATCTATATTATTGGATGGGTTTCTGGTATACAATCTGGTAGCATTATCGACTTTAATCTTAGTGTTTATAATAAATATAATATATGGTTACTAAAATCTTTGTTTGATTTTCTAAATGGTCTATGTATTTGTCAGGTTCTGACAAGCCTTTACAAACATTTTTGGATATAACGATTGGATGTTTTCAATATGAGTTCGGTTCTGCCCAGCTTAGTTACTAACCTTATTGGAAATAAAACCCCAATTTTCATCGTTTAACCCCCAGTTTTTACCTAATTCAGGCTCACATTATTAACTATGGTGGATGGTTTTGGACTGCATAGGTACGGTAACTGACTATTTAATGATGCCACTATAAGAAAGTTGAAACTTTACGCGAGTATGCACAGATTTATTAAACAGATAACAAGCAAAGAGTATGACGGAAGCGGCAAGGTTCATAGCAGAACAAGACACTTTAAAATGAGAACTAGCACTTTTATAATCTATCAGTCAGCACGTAGGCCACATGACAAGCTTATTCGTTCGTATCATTTATATTTCGTACTTATCCGTCAACGCCTCACTTTATCACTTATCTTATAGCTTGTCAATATTCGAAAAGAATTTAATTTTTATTAATTATTTGATGTAGAGAAAATACGAAGCCAGTGGTAACCTATTCTTTGATATCGAAATCACATGGCACAAATGTTTTTTACTATATACATATTCTGTTAAAATTAATTAAGTCGTTGTCTCATAAGACAGTGGATTAAGAAATTCTTTTATTTCTCTTTTATTCAGTGAAAAATGAAATATTCTCTTGTGCAGAATTAATAGTAATAATTCCCGATAGTTTATTGCTATCTCTATTTGGACCTGAACCTCCTTCACGTTACCTTCACTTCGTAAACGTTAAGCGAGAAAATCGCGCATTGGTTAAAACTTTGACGTTTGAATCGTGAAGTGTACCGATTAACATCGGTGATTAAATTGGAAACATCTATAATGAATCTCTGTTTAGGTTCCAACTCATGGGCCGACCCATTGTTCATGTTAGAAGAAGCTAGACGGACCTTCCGTTTTCAAGTGACAATAAATCCACTATCTGAACAGTCTCTAATTATAGTGTATGTATGGATGAGTATATATAAATATGTATAAGATAAAAAATAAAAAGCAGTTGTGTGCAGCTTTCAGTACTTTATTCGATTTAGCTCAGTTTCCCTCTCCGCCTTAGTCTAAACTTGTTCAGTTGACTAAGGCAGCAGTGGATGTTTGCGAAATAGGATAGTAGTATCCTGGGTAGGCATGGACAAAGACCACCTTGGCAAATAAGTGCGGTATCCTGATGGATTCTAACCAATTTTAATAATAATCATAATAAATTTGCAATCATTCTACGTAAATAGACTTTCTTCCTTTTGTCGGTATCCCACATATTTAAAGTCCTAAAGCATATAACTCCCTCGTGCGAGTGATTGATTCTAGGTTGTTGTAGATCTGTTAGAGATCCTATTCACAATTCGTAACCGACTTATTTGATCGAATTTCTATCTATAAGATTATCGCTTCACCAGTTTCACAGAATTCCCTTCGATTTCCCGAATATTAGTAGGTTCAAATTTGTGAAACGGATGTTATGAACTCCTCCGTAAGATATGATCCACGTCTTATAAAGAATAAAGATTTGATTTTCAATATTGAATTGTATATTATTACAAAGGACCCTGTGGATTGTATATTATTTATAGACCCTGTGGTCGGGGGGCACTCAAATGTCTCGTAAATCTAAATTGCACGAACATATTTCCCAAGAATACCACCACAGTATCCTTTGTTTCTCGCAGGAGGCAAGCTGGATTGGATTTCCAAGCAGTCAATAAACGATTGCGTAATCGCATGAAGTTAGCCAACCTGCCGTTAATTTGTGTACACGCGCCCACAGAAGTCAGCCAGCCCCAAGATAACGACTCATTTTACAATGACTTGGACGATCTGATGGGATCTATATCCGAACACGATGTTAGAATGGTAATTGGGGACTTTAATGCTAGAGCTGGCAGAAATCAGACCGACTTGTGTCAAATAATAGGTCCGTACTCCCGGCACGGAACTGCGACCGATAATGGTGAGAGAGGTTCTTCCATGACAAACGGATACATCTAGAGACGTGGACACATCCTCGCGGAACTTCCCGCAGCCAAATTAACCATATGTTAGTTTCCAAAGGGCGGGAAAGGGTTGTGCAGGATGTGGGAACTTATCGGTCACCCACCAAATACGTAAGCAGCGATCATCATTTGGTCGCTGCAACGCTACTATGGAAGTTTTCGTACAAGTCTGGGAACACAGCGAAACGCATGGGTCGTTTCGACTGTGAAGGTCTGATAAATGAAGATCAAAAGAAACTATATCAGGATCTTGTCAGCGACAACATTGAGGAAGCTAATTACCAGTCTGACTGCTTGAACTCTATCTGGGAGGTACTGAAAACTTCGGTTGTCAGTGCTGCTCAACAGACTTTAGGTATAGTGAAAGTCAGACCCAAGAATGATTGGTTTGATATCGAACGTCGCCTTGCAGTTGAGTAACAAAATACAGCCCATAGTAAAATGCAACGTCTCACAATCGCGAGGAAAAACAAGGCTGTTGATGATTCTATCTAAATGTACATCAGGTGTTCCTGGATTGGTAGGCCTATCACTCGATCAACCGAGAGAGTTTGTGGTCTGCCCTGTATAATACATAGGAATGCCAACAAAATTGGTACGACTGTGTAGGATGACAGTGACGCTGTTTCAATGCTTTGTTAAGGTTGAGAACAGGCTATCGACAATTTTTGTAGTTAACTCGGGTGTTTGGCAGGGAGATGCTCTGTCCCCGATACTCTTTAATCTCATGTTGGAGTACATCGTTCGTAAAACTGAAACACCTCAGCGCCACATCTAATATCGCCAGGCCAATCAGGTGCTTGCATATGCAGATGACATATGCGTGATTGGACTGAGTAGAGTTTTCAGCTTCTGTTGGACTATACAGATCAATGAGTCTCTGGTTATAGGGACAATGCCACACCAGATTTTAGTAGTGGCCACTACACGTTTGAAGGAGTGAGGAGGTTCAAACATTTGGATGCTCTTATCACTCACGATAACAGTGTGGGTGAGGATATTAAAGTGCGACTGGCAGCTGGCGGCCGTGCTTTGTATCCTCTAAGGCTACTGCTAAACACTTATCAAGTGCCGTGACGAGCTGAAGCTTTACAAAGTACGCAGGCCCACTCGCGTTCTGCATGCTGATCCGGAACGAGTTGTGCAGCGATCTCTGAAAGGAGAGCCACCATATGGTATGCGCAGAGGTCATTACAGGCGACGATGGCTCCACGGTGTAGAGAACGACTGGGCTTCTTCTTGTCTAGGACAGTATGAAGACCTAGCCCAGAATTGAAACCGTTGGAGGCAGATTGTTAACGCAGTAAGGGGCCAGTAATGGCCTTTAAACACTGTTTTTATTATTTATTATTTTGACATGGGTAGTAAAGGCGGACCGAAACAAACTACTTAGATCTTCAAGACAATTTTTATATATAAATCTGTCAAAAGTCACGAAAATGATAATTTCTAGCTGAAATTTAACTATTAAAAATGTTATTGGCTTAAGTTTTTCGCTATATGCCAGAACTCACAATTGAAAATTGGCCGGCAAAAACTGCAGAAATTAATTTTCAAAAATAAATCTGAAAAAATTGTCAATTTTACCAATCAATTTGGTAATTAACTAATTAATAGTATAGTAGCAGAGATAACTTATTAGATAGCCTTCTTTATCTACGGTAGTAGTGTCACATTTAACTGTAGTATCGCCTGAGTTGAAAGAAAAATATGTGATCAAAATTTGAACAATTATGTTAAAATATGTCAATTTCAAATTTTAGCCGACCTTTACAAGCACACATATAGTAAAAAAGACGAAAAATAGTCTTAGAACAGTGCTAGAGAATTTTTCGTGGTTTTTACTATGTGAGTGCTTGGCAATGTCTACTAAACTTTGGTATCGAAATTTTATGTTTTTATAGAATTTCATACATAATAATAACACTAAAAAAATTCTCGATGCCAGATTTTAGGTATGCAACACAAAGCTTGGTAATTTGCATAATGTGGTAAATACGTATACTATACTTTGGCACTATTCTTTTGATTTGGTTGAATTTGAATGGTTGTAAGATATATTCAACACAAATTATTTGCATCAAATCTTTAAATTTAAAATAAAGAAAACAAGAAAATTTTACTATCACACAAACGCAATGCTCCCACAACATTCCCATAATTTCGTTACCAAACTTTCCCACTACTATATTATAGTATAAATTTGAAGGAGTGTCTACTTGGAATGAAAACAAAACTTGCTAGCCAATCAAAACACTACACTGTAATGGTATCCCAGGGCAACAGGAAATAAAATACAGAAAGAGAAACCGAGGATAAATAATAATTCCATTACACAGAAACAGGGATAATGATAACAATTTTATGTATTGAGATGAAATTTATATTTTTATTTTGATTATTATTGTTACCATTATCACTAAATTAATATTGTTATGATAATATAACGCCTTTTTGATTGAAAATGGAATGAATTTTAACGCTGTGTGGGGAGATGGTCAGCGCCATTTTGCCATAATTTTATATTGCAAGAATGCAAACTGATAAGAAGATTCTATCATTAACTTCATCATCATAATTATTATATTTATTTATTGTGTCTTGTATGTGGTGTTAGCGTAAATTTAACAATTATTATTAACAACAATAACAAACGTGAGGAAGTTTATATAGACGCAGCCCCAAATTTTTGTTTCTTTAGTTTTATTCCTCACCCTTCCTCATTCGTAATCCTGTTGTCTACATATACGAGTACGTATCGATGATTTCTTCCTGTTTTCTCTGTTGTTATTATTAATTTTCAACCATACAACGCACAGACTTTCTTTCAATCATATATTTTTGGTCAGTTGATTTTAAGTCTTCGTACAAAGTGGTTTGAATTTTATAAGAGTACATACAGTGTTATTTCGGTATACTCGGTGCAAAATTGTTATGACTTATGAGTACGCATTTATTAAAAATGGTGTCGCACAATGATCATACCCTTGTTAGTGTAACCGAAATAGAAAATAATAATAGTACCAGTAATAATGTGATTAAAAATGATGCAACTCATGAGAAAACCAATTTGTCGACACCGTGCATTGTAATTAATCGGCCATCGTCGCCGAGACATTTTTTCGAAAGGATTTACGGTGATTTGGAGAATACGAGTAGTGATCATCAAAATAATCATAAGGATAATAGTAGTATAATAAGTAGTGCTAAGAATTGTGAAAATTTATCGTCGCCAGGATTAAGTGAGTTAAGTTCTGGTTCGGATTTATGTGATGAAGGGTAAGGAATTAAAATTTTTAATGAGTTAAATAATTTGATTTGATGTGCGGTTTAAATCTATAATTTAGTTGTGAATGAATTAATTTAACATGATTTCAAGCTTAATAAGTTAGTTAATTATGTGTAGCAAATCATTTAGTCATATCCAATGAATACCATCAAAATTGTGCATGTTGTTCGTGAATCTCAGCCAAATCGAGGACGATGGACTATATATAAAGACTAGTTTTCTGTCAATTTCAATTTAAAAGATTAGATTGTTTTTAAAAAATCGGATTAAAATAAAGAAAATGAATTGCAGTTTGAATAATTTTTGAATAATTCGCCGTCTTTTCTAAATGGTTGATTTGTTTATTTATAGTCATAACAACAATACATATACTATCAATAAACTATATGATTTTATTGTTTAAAAAGCAACCTCGCGATTTGGTCCAAAAAAATGTTTACTTAATTTTCTTGTTTTAGACAGAACGTTTGTGAAATTTGTCCTAAATCTGTCCTAAAAGCAACAACAACAAATAATTATGCATGTGTGTGAGTGTGAAGGTAAAAAAAAAGTTCGTAAAACGAATTTTGATATTTTTATTGTGAATTATTAAAATAATAGAAATTAGTCAATTTCCTAATTTACCGGATTCACTTTTAAATTAAATTTAATGTAAATTAGAGATCTACTGATATCTAAACAAAATAAGAAGAATACGTCGAAACATGGCAAACACGAATTCTATAATTGTCGGTAGTATTTGAATTTCATAATATTAAAGCTTATTAAAAATAAGAAGCACAGTTAAAAAAAAAAGGAAGATTTATTAAGAGACTAATCGTGTCTATTAAAAATGATCACATATCATAAAAACTCGAAAAAATTCGGACACTTCGATATATGTATTTCAGTTTTGTTACTATATGAATCAAAATTGTTCAATCTTAAGTACCTGAGACCCTATATTTTGGAAAACCTGAATGGTTTTCCATTAGATGAGACCCACACCTAGTCAAAAAATTTTCGGCTATGATGGCCCCTTATTAGAAACACTTGAAAAAATTCGGACACTTCGATATATGTATTTCAGTTTTGTTAATTTGCACTAATATTGTTCAATCCTAAGTACCTGAAAGCCTATATTTTGGAAAACCTGAACGGTTTTCCATTAGACCAGACCTACGTTTATTCAAATATTTTTCGCCTATGATGGCCCCTTATTAGAAACACTCGAAAAAATTCGGCCACTTTGATATATGTATTTCAGTTTTGTTACTACGAACCAAAATTGTCTAATCCTAAATACCTGAAAGCCTATATTTTGACAAATCTGAAAAGGTTTCCATTACACCAGACCCAGACCTATTCAAATATTTTTCGGCTATAACGGCCCCTTGTTAGAAACACTTGAAAAAATACGAACACTTCGAGATATGTATTTCAGTTTTGTTACTACGAACCAAAGTTGTACAATCCTATGTACCTGAAAGCCTATATTTTGGAAAACCTGGACGGTTTTCCAATAGACCAGACCCACACCTAGTAAAATATTTTTCGGCTATGATGGCCCCTTATTAGAAACACTCGAAAAAATTCGGACACTTCGATATATGTATTTCAGTTTTGTTACTATGAACCAAAATTGTTCAATCCTAAGTACCTGAAAGCCTATATTTTGGAAAACCCGAGTGGTTTTCCATTAGACCAGACCCACACCTAGTCAAACATTTTTCGCCTATGATGGCCCCTTATTAGAAACACTCGAAAAAATTCGGACACTTCGATATATGTATTTCAGTTTTGTTACTATGAACTAAAATTGTTCAATCCTAAGTACCTGAAAGCCTATATTTTGAAAAACCTGAGTGGTTTTCCATTATATCAGACCCACACCTGTTCAATTATTTTTCGGCTATGATGGCCCCTTATTAGAAACACTCGAAAAAATTCGGACACTTCGATATATGTATTTCAGTTTTGTTAATATGAATCAAAATTGTCTAATCCTAAGTACCTGAAAGCCTATATTTTGGAAAACCTGAGTGGTTTTCCATTAGACCAGATCCACACCTATTCAAACATTTTTCGGCTATGATGGCCCCTTATTAGAAACACTCAAAAAAATTCGGACACTTCGATATATGTATTTCAGTTTTGTTATTATGAACCAAAATTGTTCAATCCTAAGTACCTGAAAGCCTATATTTTGAAAAATCTGAGTGGTTTTCCATTATATCAGACCCACACCTGTTCAATTATTTTTCGGCTATGATGGCCCCTTATTAGAAACACTCGAAAAAATTCGGACACTTCGAGATATGTATTTCAGTTTTGTTACTATGAACCAAAATTGTCTAATCCTAAGTACCTGAAAGCCTATATTTTGGAAAACCCGAGTGGTTTTCCATTTGACCAGACCCACACCTAGTCAAACATTTTTCGGCTATGATGGCCCCTTATTAGAAACACTCGGGTTTTCCAAAATATAGGCTTTCAGGTACTTAGGATTGAACAATTTTGATTGATAATAACAAAACTGAAATACATATATCGAAGTGTCCGAATTTTTTCGAGTGTTCCTAATAAGGGGCCATCATAGCGGAAAAATGTATGAAAGTAAAAACTACTATACTTTTTTAATCATACTTTTTTCAAATAGAAAATTATAATACAAAAACAGATGTACGAGTATATGTACATATGTATATATATAAAATTCGTTACTTGTTTACCTTACTTGTTTAAATTTTGAGGAAGGCTCCTGATTATGGTTACATTAGTAGCAAATCTCCTGATTAAATGTGAATCCGTATAGATATTTAAAAAAAAAATCCGAATTTAAATAATTCACAATAAAATTTAAAAATTCGTTATATCGAGACATTTATTATACTCACACATAAACATTTATTTGTTGTTGTTGCTTTTAGGATATGATTAGGATAAATTTCACGTGAATTAGACAGAAGCTTTTCTTTTGTATTTCGATCGAAATTCTTTAAGTTGCATGCAAATTGTAAAATGTTTCTTCCAGAATTAGATTCTCACATAATTGTTTCAACATCAAGAGCTACCCATATACATATAATATGTAACAAACATAATTGTTTTTCGACCTGAGGTTTGGTTTCTACTTCAGTGTTTGTGCTTTTTCTCATCACTATAGATATACCCTCCTGTTGGTTAAAATGAAAACTTTTCAGAATTAATAAATTCAAGCTTAGTATATAACTGTCATCGATTACGACGCATGAAAGCTTATAGGCATCATGTGTCATTCCAATTTCCTCTAGAAAGCAAAAACAAGTAAAATGAGAATGAAACAATTTTGAGTAATGAGCAATATGTTACTAAATATTTTTCTAAAAAATATTCAAATATAACTATATACTTCAGGCTTTATCGATATGTAGAATTTCGATAATTTTCTGAGATAACACATGCCAGATGCCTTTGATTTAGATGCTAAATTTTGAAATATAAGCACAAATTTATTGAAAAATGATTTATTTTTTATTATCATGAAATGGCCTTATTATAGCTATACCACTTATAATTTGTCGTATAAGTGGAAATTGCATTTGGATTATAAGACCTTTAGTGGAGAACTTCCACATCAGAAGGTCAAGTTTAATGAAAGTTCAGGGTTAAATTAATTAAAATTCTCCCACCTTTTATTCTCTTTATTGGATAATTGGGGTTGCTAGCACTCATATGATTTGTTTTGTTAGCGCAGACTAAGAACTTGGTTTAGGGCTGTATAAAAGATAACTTCAACCCATCATATAGATATAAGGAAAACTAACTAAAATCCTACCCATTTTTTAATATCATGGAATTACCCATTAAAAATCTGAAAGATTTTGAATTATTTTTCATAAATGTTGTAATTAAATTTCAACATTTATGGAATTATATAATTAGATAAACTTTATTTAAATTGAAATTTTCACTTTAATTCCCATAAGACATTTCAAATACCTAAATTTAAAAATAGTGAAAAATTATAATTTTTCAAAAGATAAATTTGGAATTTCAAAAGACTGAAATTTTCGATTTATGAAATGAATTGTTTATGTAAATGTTGGTCTCAAAATCAAAAATCGGAATTTTAAACAATATACCAATATTTTTTAATCTGGTAATTCTGAAGGTATGTTGTTTCGTTTAAAAAATTATAAAAATTGAGCGTATAGTTCGAATAAACACGTTTCATACGTTATTTCAAAATACAATTTCAATTCTGAAATTTATTTATTATTTAACGATCTGCGATTTTCATTTATGGTAATAATTCAGAATAAATTTAAAAGTCCACGCACCCAACTTCTAAAACTAATTTACTTTTTTGGGTGAGATAAATATTTATTTATTTATTCTCTTAACCATAACAAAATTAATTAATTAATGTAACGATTAATGATTATAGTTTTACTTGCAGAAATTTCAATGAAAGATTATAACTATAAAGTGCTAATTATGTTTAATTTAGCTAATTTAGGTACAAAATACATCAACTCAAGAAATAACCAGAGTTGATTTCAGAACTACAGGGTTTGTACGCCTAATTCACCCTTTCGTATACCAATTTTATCATTTTGCAAATCAATTTCAATCGTTTGCAAACAAATTTAAAATTTGGAGAATTTTATTCAAAATTACCGCGAGATCAAATTTTCTATACCGATTTTCAACAATTTCTATCCTATACGATACATTCAAGAGTATACGAAACTACTAAAGGCCTAATTTGGTTCTATTTGTTAACTCTATTGTTACGATTTCAGGCCATAATTTAATTTTATGTGTAGTTTGAGTTCAAACTTAGGTTCATACGACCGAAAATTAAATGTTTAGATTAATTATTCGTTTTTTGTAGTTTTTCCAATAATCATATGAAAATGTATCCGAACTAACCTGTTATTTTAATTACACGAGTTTAGGTTGGAGGAATGTTTCAAAATTCAAAAATACGTCATTTGAAGATTTGCGGAGCGTAAAACATCCAAATTTAAAAAATTTAAGAACCCGCATTTTAATTTATCTTCAGAATTGTATACGTGAAATTCTGTTACGAAATTTGTCGAAGTTTAAAATTTAATTTCAAGAATTAAAACATTTTCAAAACCAAGTTAAAATTCAGAATTGTATAAACGTCAAATTTGATTTAGTATTTTAACTTTCGAAATTTAGAAGTTTGCAAATAAATTCAACTATTTTACCAATGTACTTTTGAATATTATTCAAACTGAAATTATTATGTGTTGTATCGCTATAATTAGCTCATTTAAGTATTTTTGGAAAGCATAACATGTTTACCACTTTTCCAATAAGCGTGGTATATAGCAAGAATCCATCACACATATAGACTGTCTGTATCAACGTTGTTAATCATAATGAAGATGTTGAATAAAATATTTTATGATAGTCTAACACCTTTCCTTTCTTTACTAACAAAAATAGCTCCGTCTAAAAAGTCTTTAAAACCACAAAGTCAACTTAAAATAAAAATAAAAATTCAAAATGTATACTCAACTTTAAACTATATTCTATATAATTCACTCAATTTTGTGTCATTCAAATTCGAGACATATTCAAACAATAAAAGTGTTATAAAAATTGAAATAACCTTCAAAATTCTGAAAATTTTAAAGTATTAAATTTTTTTAATTATACAATTCAAATGTTCAGTGCAAAAAATTTTCTAAAATATTTAAAATGGAAGTTCGAAATTTTTTCTAAAATTCATAGTTTTATAAATTTTGATGAATTTTTGAAAATCCGATGAAACTTGATTCATCGAAGTTTTGTCACGTAAAAGTTTAAGTATTAATTCGAAATTTTTGTAAAAGTTATTGTTATAATCAGTAAAATTTGAGGAAATTTGTTAAATCTTCAAAATTTTCTTTTAATTTTTTATAATTCCAGTGATATTCCGAAATTCGAAAATCATCTTAATTTCGAATGCAAATTCCAAATTTGAAAAATATAATATTCTTAAATTCAAACATTTCCGTCATAAATTGGGTCGATATTCTCATTTAAAAGTTTTGTTTCCAAAACCAAGTTAATATTCTGAGTTGAAATTAAGAATTGAAGAACGTTAAATTTCTATCTCGTAAAATTTTCAAAATGTGGTAAGATCTCAACATTTACAGCAATTTTCCGTTATAGCTCGTCACGCTACGGAATCTACGAGTTTGAATTATAAATACGTATAGATCTTTATAAGTAACAGATGTAAATACTCGTTTCGTAAAAAATATTTCAATGACGGAGCTATATACTCGCAAAACCCCGAAACCGTCGATGGCTGAGCAGAAAAGGAGACGAGATCAAATTTTTATATATAAAAATTTGACCTCGGCCCCTTTTCTGCTCAGCCACCGACGGTTTCGGGGTTTTGCGAGTATATAGCTCCGTCATTGAAATATTTGACAATATCGTGATTATAGTTGACAAATAGAAAATTAAACCGCCTTTAATACTTTTCGAATATTTAATGTAAATATGAATCCTTCTGCATTCTTGAATGTATATAGAAACATTTTGACAACCGGTATGAAAAGGGCTAAAGGATGGTCTGAACAGAAATATTAACTAGTGTAGTTGTCGAATGAAGATTTTATTAGAAAACAATATTAGGCTCGCAGTACTTTTAAATTTGTTTTGCCAAAGGTTGAATTTGTTTTGCAAATGGTTGAATTTAAAGTGCAAACCCTGTATTATATAGGTTTAACCGAATACCTATTGAATTTTTTCGTTTTTAAATCGCTATTAAATATTCAATAGGGTGTCCCAATATTCACTGACACAGATGATACCGTTGGTTTGCTTGAATAAAACCAAGATTTGAAAGCTGATACATTTCTTTATTACATTAACTAGCTATATACTTAATCTAAAAAAATAATTCACGCAATTGAACAAAAAAATGTAGGTTTCAGAAATTTTAAAGCAACATGTTTGCTTTCGGAAACATTCATTTGTTAAAATTCCTCTATTACTAGACGAATTTTTAAATATGAGTCCTTTCCTAGAGCTTTCTGAAAAACTAAAATTTATCATAATTGTAAAATGTATTTTATCTACCAAACTAGAAGAATTGAAGTTAATTTTTAATTTTCCTTATTCAAGTAAAAAAAGACAAATTGTATGTACAACCCCAAGTAATTATAATTATAGGAAAATTTAAATTTTACTGTTACGTAAATTGATTTTCGCAGCTACGGTAATTTAGAAACTTCCGAAAAGCTCCAAGATAACGCTTCTAAAATTGTCTATAATCATAGAGGAATTTTAATAAATAAAATCTTCCGAGAGCAAAATTTTCTATTTCAATTGTTTAAATCTATAAGATTTTGTTCAATATTGCATGAATTATTTGTTCAGATTACGAAAGTAGTTATTACAGTTAAGGTAATAAAAAAAAGTATAAGCTTTCAATAGAATAGAATATTTTAAAATTGTATAGTAAGCAGTTTTTATGTTACAGCCAGTTTAAGACAGGAGACTTTTTTAAACAAAAGCCGCGTATATAACCTGAAAGATTAGTCTGAATCTAGTAATACTACATTACTAGAATGATACATTCTAGTAACACTACCATACTGAGTTATTTTGCGCTGTTCGTAATCCGTATACAACTAACTAAATTAAACTCATTTTTCTTATTATTTCAGGAAACCAATAACAATTGAGAGCGACAACTACCTGCAAGCATACAAATACAAAAGTGCTGATAGTAACTTTGGATTAAATTTACAAGTACCACGAATACCTACACTACCACTATTCCCATCACAATTAGGAAATTTTCGGCCCCTCGTCGGTTTTCCAAACGAATCAACGATAAACACTGGATTTTCAGCATTCTGTAAGTATTTCTATAAAAAATAGTTTTACTTTATAATTAAACATAGTGATAGAAAATGGTGATCCTAGAAAATCCTAGAAAATGGTGACTATTCGAGACTGAACTAAACTATAAATTTTATAGACGCAACATACGACAAAGCTGACTTTTGTTTATATATATTGACTAAAGGAAGTCAACTTGAAAAATTGCAACAATTACACCCCATTTAAATTATATACATATGTATGTGTGTATGTGAATAAGAGGGTGGTAAACTGTTGGTAATTATATTTAAAGACAGCAAACAAGAAAAAATCATAAAAATGGGAATTTAATAATAATGAATATGATATATATTGGTGAAGCCATTACCTGGATATTGTATATCAATTTCAGATTTTATTTTTGCTTTGCGATGCACAATTTTCTTCTTCGCCTTGCTAATTTCTTATAAACGGATTTACCACATATGGTAATAAATATACATATATATAAGTATGTACGTACATATAAGTATATGATGATGAGTACAGAATGGCTGGTAACCCATGAACTTTTTCCTTTTTAAATTTGTTCAATGTGAATGAGCTGCTAATTTATTGTGTACACAGATAATTATCATCATCATCAACACTATGTATATGGGATATTTCTTATATAAATTGATTGATATAAAACATGCGGTAAATCAGTGTTAATTAAAAATTATTGATATAATCATTAATATAGAAGGGATCAATTGTACAGATATATGTATATAGGGGGATGAATTATATACGAAACTTTAAAAATCACATGAAACGCAATAAGCTATTAAGGAAAGACAGATGGCGGAACATAATAATAAGAATAATAAGCTCACACTTTATAATCCTTTACTTTTGCAATAATAAACCATAATTAAATTCCAATAAAAATATTTAATCATTTAGTTCCAAATTCATCCGCGCATTATCCCCGTGAAAATACCTTCGCTCATACAAATACAATAAAATATAATCATGTTCGTGTGGAAAATTTAACAATATGTATATAAAAGGATCGACAAGCATCGTTCATGTTTCCAATTCAATATACAAAAAAGAAGGAATTTATCTAATAATTCAAACAAGATTTTATTGTGCTCCTTCTTTAAGTCCCTTCCTTTCCCGTCATCGATTACACGAACATGATTATTATTATTATTGTATATACATATAAATACACGATACAACGATGATGATTATGATGATGATACAGTGCCATTGTTCTGGCGCGTCCATATAATATTATTATTATTATTGGATTAAAATGAACAGATGAATAAATCTTTGATGATTGTGATGATATATCTGTGTGGTGTATGGTATGGTGGGACGCAATGTGTTTATCTTTATATTATAAATTTACAATATCAAGATAGAAAGTATTTTGATATTTTGATTTATAATATATATATATATATATATATATATATATATATATATATATATATATATATATATATATATATATATATATATATTTATATATATATATATATATATATATATATATATATATATATATATATATATATGTATATATATATATATATATATATATATATATATATATATATATATATATATATATATATATATATATATATATATATATATATATATATATATATATAATATATATATATACATATATATATATATATATATATATGCGCAGTCGAGCAACAAAATATAGCCCATAGTGAAGTGCAACAACGTCTCGCAATCACCTTGAAAAACAAGGCTCCTCTTGCTGGAAGGCCGAGGTTCTGAAAGTACAACTCAGCAATGAGCAAAGTTTATGTAATTTCTTTAAAGAAATTAGCAGATTGAAATTAGCACAAACATCGACGCAGCACTCGATGCATGCGGAATGGACACTTTACTTCCCTGCTTGGTGTTCTTCATGCGTCACAGAGTGTAGTTGAGTCACCGCAAATACAGCATTGAGGATCCATCTCATGAGGAATTCACTAATGCCATGCGGAGATTAAAAAGAAACTGCTCATCTACGGTGGACTGCACTAATTCGGAACGCTTGATATTCGGTGCGGATACTTTGTGGAACTGTCTTTCTGGCCTCATTCGATTAGTACGATGAAGCGAAGTTATGCCTGATGAATGGAAAATGGCCGCGATATGCCCCATCTTCAAGAAAAGAGACCGCCAGAAGTGTGAGAATTATCGCAGTACAGCATTCCTTTGCACAGCATAGCTTTCTGGCGAAGTGTTTGGTTGGCAACCGAATCGATCAAGTCTTTTCGCGCGGATTCTTTCTAAATATTATGAGACATCCTTCCCCGTACATCAGGTGTTCCTGGATTTCAGGCAGGCCTGTTACTCGATCAATCAAGAGAGTTATGGGTCACCCTTTGAATACCTAGGGATGCCAACAAAAGTGGTACGTGTCTGTAGAATGTGACGCAGTCTGAATGCCGTGTTAAAGTTGAGAATAGGCTGTCCCTTATTCTCTTTAAGCTCATGTTGGAAACATCTTTTGTAAAAACTGAAACACCTCAGCGCAACATCTTATTATATCGCTAGTCCTATCATGTGCTTAGCATGTGCATAGCAACAGAGTGACGGAAATACTTGAGATGTTTATAAAGTTTTCAGCTTCTGTTGGACTCCAGATCCATGAGTCCAAATCAAAAGACAGAAATACATCTCTGAAAGAAGCCATATGGTGGATAGGCACAGAGATCATTGCAGGCGACCGGAAAATAATTTAAACTTAGCTGTTGACGAATCCACGATTTATCGAATTCTCAAAGCCAATTCCAATATATTAATGACTTGTCGAAAAATTGAGCAAAGTGAAATTGTGTAAGAACAACCTTGAGCCGCGACTGTTCAAGAGTAACATAGGAAAATTATTTAACCTTTTTGATATAATTATAACCATTATTTATAACAGGTGACCTTTTCCAATGAGAAGAAATCCAAGGTACTTGTCAAAAATATTTGTGTTGGAAGTCTATTGGTATGATGTTTCTGATCTTCCTTAAAACGAATAAATTTGCGATCCAGTTGACCATTATTACCACGCTGATATTTTTTTGGTTAATAGAATTGCCACTACATAAATAAATGTGTCGCCTTTGTGTAACTTCGCAAGGAAATTAAAATTGAAGAAAAAATCGTATCTCTAAACATTTACAGGGTCAGCTATTTTCTCATAGGTATAAAAAATTGAAACGCGTTCTCGTAAAATAATACGGCAGACTTGAGACATTTTAAACCCCAAGTATTGAATAAGCCCTGTTTGTACAATTCATATTGAATGTTTTGCATACAATACAACATCAAAAAATTCTCGGGACCGAGGACTGAAGGACACCAGCAACATCTTTATATAACATATTTGTGTTTGTATTTGTGTATTTTCTCTTAGCGGTTGTGCTTCCTTTTGGCTATATATAGTGGTTTTAATAATGACAGTTACAGCGTCAATAAGGTTATTGCGAAAATGCGTCCATATAATGGTTTCATAATCAAACATAACTGCTGTATATTATGCTCCGCCAATACCTATCTGTTATTTTTTGCCTGATCGTGATAAACTTAGTACGCGTTAACCAATTGTGACGAGGTTCACACCAATATACAAAGAAATTTTCCAGTATATTTATGCTAAATCTTATCTCGGGCTACAATCAACATGATCAGTAAAAAAAATATATTTTAAGTTATCGTTAAATATAATCTACATTATTATGCCTGCAATATGCTGAAATTGAGTTCAACTGATATGGAAACTCAGGACAGGACTCAGAGATTTCCGAGACAACCAAGCGCTCATCATCGGAGTCTCCGGAATTTCAGTCACTCTGAAAAGCATGTCTTGGAAGTAAACGCATATTTCAAATAATATAGAGTCCATAATCCGCGACACCCTTAGGTTCGGGTTCAAAAATATATTTCCTGGTTCAAACAAAGAGAAAGAGAGAGAGAACAACCTTGGCATCAACTTTAACAAATCATTCACGAGCACATCCTAGAAATATTTGGTGCGTCATCCACAACATACAAATCCACAAATAAAATAGTCAAACTCCAAGAATGTAATGTCCCATGTCATTTTTAAACTCATTCAACCTAAACCTAAAATTAGCACGTCAACCTACAAAACCTCTATGCCAGAACCCTGAATAAGAAGCTATTGTTCTCTTTGGTTGCGTCATGGAAAGTCATAATTATCCGTATCCCATTGTTTCTTTTTGATTTACCATTTCTCATAGCATGTATTTCGCCATTACATTAAACAAAGCACAGGAGGTGTGGTTGAGCGCACCAGAGATGAAGTCCCGTGCGAGCGCGGCTTGTATCAGTAAATAATGTTGCATTGGGGGCGTGTTTCGTCAGAGGATCGAATTGTTCTCGTCACCAATTTAATTTTGATTTTTAGGTAACCAAACTTAAAAATATTGTGATGACATCAAATTCTTCTTTTATTTATATGACTAGCTTGAATTTTATATCTAGTTTATGATGATGCTTATTTAATTTTAGGTATAATGCTGAATATAATGTTTAAAACTAAACTAGTGTCAGTTTGAATTATTAAAATAAACCTTTGGATCGTACTTCTTCCAACTCTTTAGATAATTTAATCAGACATAAATCTAATATGTACTCAATTTCTATAATAGTATAGTAAATGATTTCTCACTTCCAACACTCAAACTTTTTGTTCGCAAACAATTCGACGCAAAATCCCTTTTTTCCGTTCCTTTTCAATCGTTCCTACAATATTGATGGTTGGATGCTGTCGAAAAATATAGACAATTTTATTTTTATACGTATTTTAAAACTATTATATTATAACAATATAAAATATAATAAAAAGATTTAAAATAAAAATTAAAATATGTTTTACGGTACGTTTGTCATTTTCCAAAACGGCAACAACAACAATAATGTGGGAAAATAGAGTGAAAATTTACAGATGTCTGAAATCTGAATGATTGCTTGTCTTCTCTTTATAAATAAGAATGATATATAAAATCGGTTAACTTGGAATAAATTTACTCAAGCTTATATATAATGTACGAGTACGTGTTAAAATCCGAATGCATTATATCTGGCGAATGAGTTGTGGATATTTCTAATCCAAATACGTAAATTAATCTACAATTATATAATATAGATAACGATTTTCCTCCCGTCCATAGCGATATTCATATATGTATAGGCAAAACATGGTAAATTCGTCTCTATTGTTGCACACACATTTATTTTACCTAAATCTTTTGATGTTTTTCAGCATAATAACACAGCACAGATAACAATTTTGTATTACATAAATATAAATTAACTGAAATTATGTGTTTTTATGATCATTTGAATGAAGAGAACATTTATATAAAATCAAAAATTTGTGTAAACATCAGATTATCACCACGTAAACAACATCTTCTTATAATAATATAACACAAATATTATTATATTCATGTACTCGCATAACTCGAGATAAGAAAAACCAAAATTTAAAAGGTTTTGAGATTATTATTGTTTTAAGTTCTCATCGCCAACCGCAATCGTATTCGTCTTAACTCGATACGAAAGTGTTTAGCGCTTCGTTGAACATGCAACAAGAGTGTAGCATCTTAAAGGTAAAATAATTGAAGGGCAATTTTAATTCAAATTTAATAATTTAATGAAACTCCTGTTTGGGGTTTTCTTATATAGTATGGCAGCGCTCACTGAACTAGATAACTACAATGCTCTCAAACTTATATATGCAACGGCTATAAATTTGGCATCGGATTACGTCAATAAGTTAGATTTAATTGGGAATATTGTTCACTTTCTCATTCAGATGCCCTGAATTATATGAGCAATGATGTAACTATAGGTATCCGCAGTACCCGCAGTTACGAGAATGCCCACAATTAGGGGCAGCAGGAATAGTCCACAATTCATTTTAAATAAAATTTCTTGTACCATTCATACTGATATTAACCAATACAAGATTGTAAACCACTCTGATATAAAACGTCTTTTCTTAAACGGAAACAACGATATTTGCAACAATCAACACAATAAAAATAAGCAAAAATATTAAAATTTCCCGATACCAAATTTTAGTCGTCTTTTTCAAGCACCTGTATAGTAAAACGCACGAAAAATTATCTAGCATCTAGAATCATAGACAATTTTGCGAGTGTTTTACTATGTGAGTGCTTGGTAATGTGGACTAGAATTTGTTCCATTACTATAATTTATGAAGACTCCATTAAGATGTGGAAACTATCTAAACTATAGCAGCAACTAAATAGAAGATTCGGAGTTACTCACCGATAATAAAAAGAATCTATGCCCAAACTTAATATTTTCCAACTAGATAATTAGAATCGGTTGTAGTGGAATATATTGTGTATTTAATTCATAAATAATAACTTATCATGTCTTTAATGGTCAATTATGTTCTTTAAATCAATTTTAATTAAATTCTCAAACCAATCATTACCACGTTTAAATGAATCCATAATCACATGACCTGTCTACATAAATATTTTAATCAAACCACATAAAATTATTATTAACAATCATAATAAATAAAAGCAATCACGATAATATCAAATTAAGGGATATTTAAATGAAGACACAAACATGTTCAACATAAGGTACCGATCTTCTTCCTGTATATAAGTATGTTGGTATGTTTCGTCCAAATTTTAAATTAGGGTGTCCGCTCGTATATAAACGATACGACAATATGATTGATAAATCATAATATTAAAAGGGATATCCCAAATATATTATCCCACAATTATTTTATTACACACACTTAATACGTATCCACTCCAGTTGAGTGAACGGGAATTCACATAGGTTTGCCATATGGTGTGGCTATATGTGAGTGATTAAGTTAAACTAAAAAAAAAAAGTATAAAAATTTAAATCAAAATTAGTTTAAATAAATTAATTTATTGTTAATCGTTTTGTTTACAGTATCCCGTCGAAGAAGAAAAGAGGGACGACCACGGCGGCAGCGTACCACTTTCAGCAGCGAACAAACATTAAGGCTGGAAGTTGAATTTCATAGAAATGAATATATTTCGCGTGGGCGACGATTTGAATTAGCAGAATTATTACGATTGTCTGAAACGCAAATTAAAATATGGTTCCAAAATCGGCGGGCGAAAGATAAAAGAATCGAAAAGGCGCAAATAGACCAACAATATCGGTAAGTTACAATTTATTTATAAAAAGTTTGTCACAATGGCCAATTTTGAAGCTATCCAATAAATCTAGTACACAGTTAAAACAGGATTTACTTGAAACACTGTAGTTGCACATCATTGCGCTTGACTCAGGTCTTACAGAATTTGCGTAAAACATTCTAGTCAGGTTCCTACTTTACAAGCACGCACGGCTTATAAAACACAAGTTTGCAAATCATACTCAGAGACTAATAGAAGCTTCGTATTTGTGTGCTTCTAAAAATGCATTGGTAGATTCGATATATAATATAATACATATTTGGAAACTTCATAAATTGATTATCATCCGGACTAGTGCATTCGGCTTTAGTAAAATGTTATATTTTGAACCAAGCAAGAGGATAATTAACCTACATTAATAGATTTAGAAGAGAACCTATTACATTGAACTTTCAAAAGCCAGCATCTAGGAGCATAAAACCACCACTTTTTCCTTTATGTAATCAGAATCAAATCCTTGATAGCTTTCTTACCAAATTTTAATCGAGGATTAGCCTTGGCAAAAGAACACAAGATAGATAGATATTTAATACTACAGTGAACAAACAGCCAATATATTCCCAAGCCACAATTGCACCATGAGTAACTGTAGTTATTGCTAGAAAAATGGTATACCTAAGTAATTAACTGAAGATCAACCCATTCTTAGGACAATAGCAAAATGATAAGTGAGGTAAACCTCTTAATAGTGGATAGAATAAAATTCATTATAGGGCGTTTTCACAAACTTTCAAATAATCCCATACTTCCATTACACATACTAACATTAATTGTAGTTTTGGCATTATTTTTGGTGTTTAATGTTCACCCTCATTTTTGAACATGTCACATGTCCAAGATAGTATTATTTCAAACGTACCAAAATAATAATAAATAACAAATTTAATTACTACCAATCATTTCTGGTATTAATTACATTTAATTGACATACATAAATTATTTTTATTTAACTTCCGTTTCCTCCCTATAAATTTTATTACAGAAATTTAGCTGCAGCCAGTGGTTTCATCGGACAATTTGGTGCCGCCACATATCCATCAGTTGTGCCAAACTTTAATTTCACATCACCTCGTTCCGGCAATTCATCTATATCCAACAACCATCATCATCTAACATCTTTCTACTCATCAACACTAATAAATGAAAACATATTCCAAGTAAACAATTATGATTTGGCTCAAAAGCTGCCAAAGGACGAATCAATAAAAAATTGTTGAAAAGTTATATCGATTTGTGATAATGATCTAGTCACTAATCAAATGGAAATTCCATTTATGGAAAAATATTTTCATCATCAATATCATGAGAGAGTAATATAGATTTCAAATTAGGATAAGAACAAAAATTATTAATCATAAATTTTATAGTATATAGGTATTTCAATAAAATATATAAATGAAAATACCTATTTTCGATTATGTTATTCAAAAAATTATGGTTTCTTAAATGGTCACGCAATTATTCAAACTTGGATGGTCATATACTAATCCTCCTTTGCAAAAATAATTTTTCCTTGAGTGATTTTTAATTTAAAATACAAAAATTATGTTTTAAAATCATCTTTATTTAACTAGAAAAAATTATTACATGGTATATATAAAGTGGGGAAAACTTACCGTATTTTATTGTATAAATAATTAGTCTAGTGCACAGATGAGAACCTTCCAACTAGGAAATTAAAACATATTTACTCACCCACAATAAAAACGCAACACCATCGCGCGCGCATCATGCTACATACAGAAATCAATAGATCGGCATCCGATACGTCATCAGACACGTACGTCGCACCTTTATTGAAATTGAAAATGGGGGTTAATGATGGAAATTAACCAATTTGTGTTTTGTTATATAAAATGTTCTCCTGCCTAAATTATATAGTAGTAATGTGTGCGCGCAACTTTTTTACGACTACAGTACCGACTAAATATAGATAAGATAGCTAAACATAATATACCTGATTTTTTTTTTTAGATAATATGTTACAAAATGCTACAAGTAAAAAACACCAACTCAATATTTAAAATATTAATAATCCTATTAATACAAATATGTTTTACAAATTTATAATATATATCATATCCACTTATAACTAAAATAGTTTATAGACTTTTTTTTCAAGTTCAAATAGAATCTTATCATAATTCAATTGCAACCTTCAAGAGTTTATTAAAACATTTCTCATAAGATTCATACCTTTTTCGAATAGCCATTTCTAATTCAAATTAAACCTTTTCCAAATAAAAGTAAAACTGATTTTTGGATTTGATGTTAAATTCTCCCGCGCAAGACAAGTTCATGGATCTAATTATTTCCTACTTTCCGAATTTTAGTCTTACATATTTCTATAAAATTGGTAAAAACAAAGCAAGACAAATTTTTAAATGAACTTGCGTTTACTATTTTCATTGAATACGTAAATTAAAATTAATTTCATAAATCTGTCCTACCTTAATTAGTACTTTTAAAAAAAATAGCTTTATCATATTTACTTACTAACGTTTACATTTAGGAACACTTTTACAGTCATACAAATATGACTTTCTTGAAAAGATTCACGATCGAATTTGAAAAGGTTTCATTTGCAACTAGATTACCTATATATAAATAATTCTTAGTTAAACTAGAATTTTAACGCTTTCGATTGCAATTTTTTTGGGGAGTGCCTTCAAGTATAAATTTTATATTTAAAAACTATAAATTAATTTTGTTTAGTTTATATTTGTTCCTTGTACAGAGATTTTAATTAAAATTTCTTTACGATTTATGCAAGCACTAAAAGAATAGTCTATACACAACAAAATCCTACACAATATACCTAAATATATAAAGTATATAATAATATGTATATATATATATATTTATTTAAATATATATAATGTATTGTTTCTTTTTCTAAATATTAGAAAAAAACATTAGTTATAAAAAAAATGAATAAAATAATAAAAAATGAAAAATTTTATGGATAGTGGCCTAGATTTTTGTAGTGGCCATCCTAAAATTTTTTTTAGACAAATTTTCAAATTACACATAAAACTTATACTATATAAATTACATAAAATTATGACTATCTTTTTGTTTCTATGATGTAGAATATAAAACTTTTTTTTAGTTTGTTTTTACTATTTATAATAAATAATTTCTAAAACTCATCCTTTTATCTCTCCTTCACTATTTTTTAAAACTGTATATAATTCTTCCTGATCTGTTTAATATAATAATTTTTATTTTTGTTAATCTTCCTGTTCTACATCATAAATCAATCGCCTATCCTTTTTATCTGATTTTTGTTTGAAATGTTCTGTTTCTGACCTAAATTTCAATTGAAGGAAAATTGTTTTAGATTATTTTCGAATTCCATTATAAATTAGAGATTATCTAGATATTCCGAATAATTAATAATCAGCTGAAATTTTGATAAATTAATATATAACTCACCTAGTATCTACGATTTCCACCGCCGCCTCCTCCCATGCCACCGCCACTGCCACTCATGTTATTGCTATAATTTCCTCCTGGGCCACCGCCGCCATATCCACCGCCGCCGCCTCCACCACCAGAGTTACCACCACCTGAAAACGATAAATCGATTCAATTTTCAACTTCTACTAAACTAAAATAGTGATGAAATGTAGCAAAACTGCGTGTTACATACAAGAATTAAAAGTCCCGGGTAACATAGCTAAGTTAAGCGAATTAATCTCACAGCTTTTTAAGAGTTTTAAATCCGATAATACCATGCGAGTATTTCTAGATTAGGGAACTGTGCTTAAAAATTTAATTAATTGAACTTACCATATGGAGCTGATCTACTAGAGTTGAAATTTCCACCACCGCGCACTGGACCACCTGAGAAACCTTGTTGATAACCACAACCGAAATTATCATTATTCCAGTTACCGCCACCACCACTGCCTCCACTATTGCTATTATAACCACCGCCATTACCACCGGACCATCCACCGCCCTGATTACTAGGGCCATTATCCCATGGATTCATTTGGCTATTCCAATTAGCTCCGCTACCGCCACCACCTTGATTGTAGCCACCACCACCGCTACCACCACCAAAGTTTGAATTCCAACCACCATCACCACCACTCATACGATTGCTACTCCAATTTCCACCACCGCCACTTCCACCTCCACGACCCATATTGCCGCCGCCACTACGATTTCCTCCTCTGCCACCACCGCCGCCTCCGCCACCACCCCCACCTGAGTTGTTGCGGTCCATCTCTTGTTTTGACAATGCTTTTTTTACATCCAATAATTTAGCTTTGATAGAATGACTTTTTTGTACTGTAAACAAAGTTTATTTAATTAATAAAAGTAATCTATAATTCGGACCAATTTTTGTTTAATGTAGCAATAATAGTATCATCGTGGCAGCATATAAAAACTGCCCCAACTAAAAATTTATTATAGCATTTAATCTAACAGTACAAAAACGCCATATAAATAATCAAACATCCTTATATGGAGCTGGGACTGTATAATTTGAATAAATAGTAAATACTTACAAACAACTTTATCAACGGGATCGTAGTCATCGTATTCAACAAATGCAAACCCACGCTTTTTTCCACTTTCCTTATCAGTTACAATGCTAACAGAACTAACATTACCAAATTGACAGAAATAATCACGAAGACAATCCTCATCATGTTCATCACGAAGTCCACCGACAAATAATTTTTTCACAGATGCACCAGCTTCCGGGCGACCGATATCTTGACGTGGTATAGCACGTTTAGGTTCAACCTCGCGTCCATCAACCTTATGAGGGCGTGCCTTTTGAGCATCATCCACCATAAAACTACGAGAATATGTAATAAAACCAAAACCACGTGAACGTTTAGTTTTAGGATCCTTCATGACGACAACATCGACAATTTTACCCCATTTCTCAAAATGTGATTTTAATGATTCATCGGTGGTACGATAGTCCAAACCGCCTATAAATAATTTGCGTAAATGTTCAGATTCGCGAATGTCCTGAAATAAATAAAACAAACACACGTTAGTATCGTTACTATAGTGATACGGCGTAATTATATTTCTAGAACAATGAAAATTTTATAAATTTTACAAAATGGCGTCCGTATGACGCCTACACCATATTGCTTATTATAAAATGATTAATCATGATAATCTCATTATAACATTTATATTTTAATGCACTTTTATATTTTTAACCTATATGCTTAATCCAATTACGAATTCAATTATTGAATATATAAATCTTACTTCATTTCCGTTTTGTCCATCATTAGAATCTCCACTATTCCCGTTTTGATCTTCGGGTTCGGATTTCATGTTGTTATAGTTTTATATTATTAAATATATTAAAAAGTTATTTTAAATTTAAAATCAAATATTTATGATAATTATGTGAATAAAATTAAAAATTATTTTATTAGTTTTAGTCTTCAATGAATAATTCCCACCACTGCTTTTAACAAACTCAAAACCACGAATGGCAGAACGATGCTTTTACTTTTCTATCTAGAACGGAAATTTGATTTTATGCGGACGGAAACTTCATTTCTCCACTGAACTTAAATATTTTAGTACATGTTGTTTATAATTTTTGTACCGTTTTGGATAATTGTTTGATAAAATAATAGCTTTTTAAATTGAATATATAGTCTAAAATATTAATCAAAATATGGTTTGATTAAATTATCATTTTTTATAGCGGTTCTATTAATTAAATGTTAAATTTGGTAAAAGGCCGGTTTAGTACAAATAGTATAAATTTTGTTCGGTATTTACGATTTGTAAAAATTGGTTTCAAATACCAAATTAGAGATGTCACTCTGTACATATATTTATACAAAAAACTAATTTAATCGTTCGAATTATTAATATATTTTTCTACTTTTACACAAACGACAAATTATATTTCATTAATCAACTTAAAACGTTGATGCTGTGGCTCTGGAACAACATTAAAATACTTTTTCAATATCGCTTGTCCTTCACGGCCAGCATAATTTCGTTGGATCCATGTGTGATCCCAATTTGGATCGATTTTCTCGCATGTTACATAAACTTTACCGTGTTCCAATGCAAATAGAGTTCCGTTTTTACCAAAACCGACCTATGTCAAGAAATTTAAAATTAACAAAATAATTTAAAAATTTGAGGTTAAATTTCGGGCACTACATTTAGACCTGGATGAAAACGAGTAGTTAACTGTGTCGCTAATATTGTGCCGGCCGAAACATAATGACCGTCTTGAACTCGCCATCCCCTATGTTTAGGTCGTGCATGGCCTTTTGGATTTCGAGTACTCCCGCCAGTCTTTTTACTAGCATTACGGATTATATCTATAATGCGGACGGTAATTAATCGTTATATTTGATAGATTAGGTTAGAACTCACCTAATTTATTAATATTTGCTTCTAATAAAGTTAATTTTGATAGTTTTCCAATTATAAAATTCATTTTTCCTACAACTTTTTTATTTTTGACGTTTTGTCGATTCAGATGTCACAAAATTGGTCGAAAAAAATAATTTACGAAAATGTTAGATTAACGGTTTGGCTCTTCATGTAATTACCCAATAAACATTATTTCCAACTGAATTACTTTTGTGATTTTAGTGCGGAAATCCAATAAGCAATTCCAACTGTACATTAACACATAAGGAAAATAAAGGGACGTAATTTACGAATATAGTAATACCACATACTAAATAGATAGGGTAAGGGTATTGGTATGTGGTATAGTAATACCACATACCAATACCAATATATAATAGGCCGATTTACAACATCAAATTTGAAATTGCATTAGTAGTGGTCGAGTAATAACAAACAAAAATCACTCCATAGAAATCATATGGAAGCTACTTTGTTTTTGCATTTTTTGGTCTTAGATTTGTAATAAATTAGAAATTAGGCCCAAACACACTTTTTCATGTACCTGAGTAAAAAGAACAATACGTTTTCGGTCATTTTAAGATGAAAGTTTATTCAATTTCCACACTTTTCATTCATGAATTTCAACAATTCTCAGTCAGGATTTCAGTTTTCATTTAGGGGAAAATATGAGAAATTAATAATTTTTGCTATTCGTGTCCCTTATTACTCATATTAAACTGTATCTATTTCATATTCAAAATAATCAAGCTAACAAAAATCGCTTAGTGTGAGTAACAGAGATAATAAGAATTTATTATAAGTATAAATAAATAATTTTTTTTGATATTTAACTTTTAATAAAATAAATATAATTTTACAATAATATTGATAATATTTATCAAACACATATTTTAAATTTTAATCACAAAAGTATTTGAAAATTCAATCAAATTAGATTTTATTGCAAGAAAGAGACAGGAAATAAGTAACTCGCCAGCGCAGTGCTGCCAAATTAATTTGTAATTTATACTGCCAATTTGGAACAAACTCATTATTTGGACTCAAAAATCTTTTCTGTAGGAATAATCGTACATTTTCATGGTAAGATTAAGTTGCAATAATCGTATATTTAGCATGAATCCTCCATAAAAAAAATCTTTTTTAATAGAAAAATCTTTTTACCTCTGAAAAAAGATTAAAAAATTTTCGAATAAGTTAGGTTCCACAAATAAGTATCGCTTTATATCCAAACCGCGTGCATAATTCGCCCTTTAATTTACATATATAAATGATAAAGTTTGAAATAAAATAAAGTAAAATAATAACATATTTCATATTAATAAAATGAAAAAATCCAGTTTAAAGAAAATATTTCAAAGAAAGTTACATCATACGCTAAGAAATTATATTCCACACCCAGCGGCAAAAAAATTCGTTAATTAGATACCCGCTCGACGCGCTTGGTTTGTTTTAACAATACTCTCCCCATTCATAGATGCCACTTTAGCACAACAGCAAAATCTGTCAACACACATTTTACTCCAAATAAATGTTGTTTCCAAAAATTTCCGTAATTATTTGTATTCGGGTGAACGAAAAGGAAATTTTCTAGATGTCATATTTATGCCGCGCCATAAAAAAACTGTAGCCTTTCAAGTGAATTAAAAAAATAATAAAAAACATATCTAGTTTATATAAAAAAAAATAATAAATCGAAAAATAATTGTGTGATTTAAGTAATTGGGCTCTGGTTTTGAATTAACAATAGTATACAATTCTATTCGGCTGAACAAACCTAGTGTTCATGTATTGAAAAACGAGACTAGCGATTACAGAAAAACAATTGGAAGGCGCATTAAAATGGCCAATCATTATATTGTTACTGCACAAAAACCTACTGCTGTGAATGCATGTGTAACAGGTAAATATCCGGGCGAGTTTGAATCTATTTTAAAAATTGAATTTGATTCCCAGCATACATTTACATAATTATGAAATTTATAATTTTCGTTGTCTGATCGCGTTCGAAAAATGAGGTTAGGGTCATCCGTAAAAAATTATTTTTTAAATTTTTTTATTAATTTATATGGTGAAATATTATGAAATTATGTTTATTTATTTTGTACCCGTAGTCTCAGATATTTTTCGCGCCTGTAGTCGCGGGTATTTCTCCTCTTGCAACAAATAAATGTTAAATGATAATGAAGTAAAATTGTTTCAGATAGTTTCGGCAACGTTTCTTTATTCTACTTAAATTTTAACTCCCGTTAAAACCATTTAAATTTATGTTGGTGAGTTAGTTTCATTCATCGTCTATGAATATTATGACACCTAAATATTTTTTTAACTCATGTTTCAAAGTCCGATACTTAAGCAGCCTCTGCTTCAAGCTATTCATTCTTTTACTCTGATTTGACAAAAGGCCAACAGATTAGATTTGATAACGAGTTCCCAAAACCGTCCTGAAATAAGAAAACTAGGGCTCTTAAAATAAACACTCAGGCTATATAACAGTGGGATTCGTACATTCCGATAAACCATCCCCATTTCCTCTATCCTCGGATCAAATAATTCGGTAAAATGTGTTTAGATTCAAAAGTAATACGAAATAAGAAATTGATATTTTTAAAAATTTTCAGGTAATTTCACATCACAAAACGATTTGAATTTGATTGTGGCTAAAAATTCACGTTTAGAAATATACCTTGTTACACCGGAAGGCTTAAGGCCGATCAAAGAAGTTGGAATTTATGGAAAAATTGCTGTTATGAAATTATTTCGACCCGCTGTAAGTATTATGTTGGCAACTACTTGGCATTATCCTAATCTCGACTACATTTTTTTTACAGGATGAGAAAAAGGATTTAATTTTTATATTAACACATCGTTACGATGCCATGATCCTAGAATGTAAACAGTATGCGGACGATATTAAAATAATAACAAAGGCACACGGTAATGTTGCCGATCGAGTTGGAAAACCAGCAGAAACTGGTATACTAGCGGTTATTGATCCGAAAGCGCGGGTAATTGGTATGCGATTATATGAGGGCCTATTTAAAATAATTCCATTGGATAAAGATACCAGTGAGCTAAAAGCTACCAGTTTACGAATGGAAGAGATGCAGGTTCACGATGTGGAATTTTTACACGGCTGTGCGAATCCAACGCTAATCGTTATACACCAAGATATAAATGGGCGTCACATTAAAACACATGAAATAAATTTACGAGAAAAGGAGTTTACAAAAATTGCCTGGAAACAGGATAATGTTGAAACAGAGGCCACGATGCTGATTCCAGTTCCTTCGCCGCTTAATGGTGCAATCGTAATTGGTCAAGAATCTATTGTGTATCACGATGGCAGCAATTATCTAGCAGTTGCACCACCAATTATTAAACAGAGCACGATAAATTGTTATGCTCGAGTCGATGTAAAAGGACATCGATATCTACTAGGAAATATGACCGGACATTTATTTATGTTATTCCTCGAGACCGAAACTAATGCTAAAGGAAATTTATTTGTACAAGATTTAAAAGTCGAGCTACTCGGTGAAATATCGATCCCTGAATGTATCACCTATCTGGATAATGGAGTACTTTTCATAGGTTCGCGGCTCGGTGATTCGCAACTTGTTAAATTAAATACAGTGGCCGATGAGAATGGAGCATATGTTGTCCCGATGGAAACATTTACTAATTTAGGACCCATAATGGATATGTGTGTTGTAGATTTAGAAAGACAAGGCCAGGAACAAATGATTACCTGTTCGGGTGCATTTAAAGAGGGTTCGCTGAGAATCATTAGGAACGGCATTGGGATACAAGAACATGCTTGTATTGATTTGCCTGGGATAAAAGGAATGTGGGCGCTTAAAGTTGGGACCGATGATAATTCGTTTGATAACACTTTAGTATTAGCATTTGTTGGCCACACAAGAATTTTGACGTTGACGGGGGAGGAGGTTGAGGAAACGGAGATTCATGGATTTTTAAGTGATCAACAAACGTTTTACTGTGGTAATGTTGATTATGGTCAAGTAATTCAAATTACGCCACTCACTGCGCGATTAGTTAGTGCAGAAAATCGTGCTCTTATATCAGAATGGAAACCGCCAGGCGATAAGCGTATTGGTGTAGTTGCGTGCAATTCCAGTCAATTGGTGTGCGCTTCTGCATGCGACTTATATTACATTGAAATTTGTGATGGAGAATTGGTGCAGAAGACACACGTAAGCCTACCGTACGAAGTAGCGTGTCTCGATATCTCACCACTTGATGAAAAAAATTCAAAAAAGTCGGATATAATTGCAGTCGGTCTATGGACCGATATTTCTGCGTGTATACTAAAAATTCCGACACTAGAGACAATGTATACGGAAAAATTAGGCGGTGAAATAATCCCGCGTTCCATATTGATTACCTGTTTCGAGGGAATCAACTACATGCTTTGCGCCCTTGGAGACGGTTCAATGTTCTACTTCGTACTTAATAAAGAGGATGGTTCACTATCCAATAAGAAAAAGGTTACGCTAGGTACCCAGCCAACAATTTTGAAAACTTTCCGATCTCTATCAACCACAAATGTATTCGCATGTTCTGATCGGCCTACAGTAATCTACTCGTCAAATCATAAACTTGTGTTTTCAAATGTAAATCTAAAGGAAGTGAATCATATGTGCTCGTTGAACGCCGAGGCGTATCCGGATAGTTTGGCACTGGCTACAAAAAATTCTGTAATTTTAGGAACAATCGATGAAATACAGAAATTGCATATAAGGACTGTACCTCTGGGGGAGTCTCCGCGGCGCATCGCCTACCAAGAGAGTTCACAAACGTTCGGTGTTATCACGGTACGCGTTGATATACAAGATTCTATTGTGCCGTCTCGTCCCTCGGCTTCGACACTCTCTCAGAATGTAACATGTGCCTCAAGTTCCGGTGCTCTACCGAAAACCGGAGCCGGAACTTCCGGAGGCCTTGCCGAATACGGCCAAGAAGTTGAGGTTCATAATTTACTCATAATCGATCAAAATACCTTTGAGGTGTTGCATTCGCATCAATTTATCCAAACAGAATATGGTTTATCGTTAATATCGGCTAAGCTCGGATCCGATCCAAATACATATTATATCGTTGGTACAGGAATTGTAAATCCGGAGGAATCGGAGCCAAAAGTTGGTCGAATATTAATTTATTTGTATGCGGACGGAAAATTAAATTTGGTCGCCGAGAAGGAGGTTAAAGGCGCTTGTTACTCTCTTGTAGAATTTAATGGCAAAGTATTAGCTACTATCAACAGTACGGTTCGCCTATTCGAATGGACTAGTGATAAGGATTTACGCTTAGAGTGTAGTCATTTCAATAATGTATTGGCGTTATATCTAAAGAAGAAAGGAGATTTTATATTAGTCGGAGATTTAATGCGATCGATTACGTTACTACAGTATAAACAACTCGAGGGAAGTTTCGAAGAGATAGCTAGAGATTATGAACCAAATTGGATGACTGCAATTGAAATACTAGATGATGACACGTTCCTGGGAGCGGAGAATAATAATAATTTGTTTGTATGCCAGAAGGATAGTGCGGCCACGACAGACGAGGAACGACAACAAATGCCTGAGGTGGCGCAATATCATTTAGGCGATTTAGTAAATGTGTTCCGTCATGGATCGCTGGTTATGCAAAACGTGGGCGAACGCACAACACCAACATCTGGATACGTGCTATATGGAACGGTAAGCGGTGCAATCGGTTTAATAACACAAATTCCGCCCGATTTTTATGAACTATTACACACGCTTCAAGAGAGACTAACGCATACAATCAAATCCGTGGGTAAAATCGATCATGCCGCATGGCGGAGCTTTAATTCCGAAATGAAGACGGAATTATGTGAGGGCTTCATCGATGGAGATTTAGTCGAGAGCTTTTTAGATTTAAGCCGAGAAAAAATGCGAGAGGCTATATCTGGTTTGGAAATTGAAGCGAATGGCACAAAAAAAGAAGCGACCGTAGATGATATAATAAAAATTGTTGAAGATCTAACAAGGATACATTAGAAAGATGTGCAGGCGCCTAGCAACACGTGAATAAATAATATGTATTCAAATTTAAAATTTAGTTTTGTTTCTATATTTGTTTTGGTTTAAAAATGATACTTGTACAAATTATAAGCTCTTTATTATCGAATAAAAGAAAAAAAAAACAATTTTGAATTTATACACAGACTTCAATTTTTCAGCCATTCTACGATTTTATCCACCCCTAAACTAGATATGGCACTGGCCTCGATTACTGTGATTTGCTGCGTGATTTGCCTGTTTAATTTCGCCATTTGCAGCATAAGAAGTGCTTCATTACGCATTTGACGATAGGCCAAATCCATCTTTGTAAGAACCAGAAGTATTTTGGATTTGTGAAGTCGTGGCTCCGCTAGAAGAGTATACAAGAGTACTCCAGCTGCTGATATTTGACACAAATTACTTGTATCCACCACATAAATAATCTTATCCACATCGGTTAAATAATTTTTCCACATTGGAGCCATTGTGCCACCAATTTCGCGTACTTGGGCCACCTTTTTTGTTTGTTTCCTTATCACTTCATTATCCTTGTACACAATGGGTGGAAATTTAATTGTAAATAAATTTATCCCAATGGTTGGAACTGAATGTGATGTGTTGTTGACTGATCCAGGATTTTGAACACTATTTAAAAGTAAAGTTTTACCGGAGCCCCGTGGCCCTAAACACAAACACGCCATACTTTATTTACCGGTCGTTTCCATGGTAAATTTAGCTAACATAGTTCGTTCGAAATCAATATTCGCGAAACTCGTCATTCGCTCCACATTCCAAGCAAACCTTATTATTACAACAAAACATAAGTGATGATAGCTATTGGTGTACTGTAAGCTGTAACTGTTATATTTAATGTTTTGTTTGGTTCTCAATTCTCATTTTCAAAACGAAGACTCCCACTGCCCACATATACTTTTTTATATATCTGTCCCTCTCCATCTCCAACTGATAATGCATAAAATATGACAATTGATAGAGTTTAGCGCAAGTTAAAAAAGTTTAGGTATAGGGATTATACTTTTGTTCAAAATATATTACAAATTTACAATTACAAAATGAATAATTTAAATAATAATATTTGTAATCAACAATTGATAACAGAACATTACGAAGAATATTCTCGTGAATACCAAAAAGTTATTGCCAATTTAGAAAAACATAATTCAAAGGTATGTTTTATTCTAACCTCAAATAATTTTAGTTGATAATTTTTTTTGTACACAGACAAAAGACCTAATAATCGAGACCTACCGAAATAGTAATGAACATAACCGAAATCATCATGCTGCAACATTAAATAAATTACGAACCTACATACAAATTCTGAAAGAAATAAACGAAAACGTAATTGGTGCAGATCAGCCTCAGAATTTAGCTGTAACATCTAGTACTTTTGAATCTCCTGATATTAATTGTGATGAATTAGAAAAAACATCAATTGTAGAGGAACCGCCGTTACCGATATCGGAACAAGAGACGGTACAAATTCAAGCCAAAATAAAACAAAATTCCTTGATCGATCATGAACACCCCGGCAAACATTTTAATTATCCCCAACCAGAGATCCATCTCTATTCCAAAAATCATGAGGGCGTTTGTGTCATTTCATATGTTCGCAAATGTGAGTACAAAAAAAGCTTTTTTATCGTTGATAACTCCATGAGTAAGAGTACGTATACCGAAGCTCTGTCTAAATTGGCCAATCTATCGTTCGAGCTAAACGTACATCCAAATTGGATTCCTGGTGTGGAAGACGTGTTTGGCGTATTTGTCGATAATTGCTTGTTCCGTGCTGTAAAGCAGACTAAAGCTGCACCAAACGATCGGACTTTCAAAATATTTTTAATCGATATTGGTGAGATATTCGATATTGACATTAGTAAAAAAGATTTATACGATTTGCCTAAGGATGTAAGGGTTATGCCGACTCAAGGATTATATTGCATTCTAGATAAAACAGTAAAAAAATGAAATGTAATAAGTTGATTTTAAATACTAGATAATTCAAAATATTTATTCCAGTCGTCGATAACCATAAATACTATAAAAGACGGTCTTTACAAAGAAAGAACTTTCAGAATAACAAAAATTAAGAAGTGTACATTTCACATGGATGACATTAAAGAGATTACGAATCCATTTTATGCTGAACTGGTGACTAATAAGGTAAGTTCGATGACTGATTCGTTTGAAACATATAATCTTCCAAAGTATTAAGCTGATTAAAAATGAAATATGTGACATCTGAATTCCTGAATTTCATTGATAAAACTTAAGAACTTGAAATATGTATTTGTTAAAATTAGTTCGTATACTTATTATTCAAGATCACAATTTCCAAATTGAAGAATTTCATTTTAACTTCAGTCCTTAGTTTTTTTATCTTGAACTTTTGTTGTAGTCTTTTTATACTTACTTAAGCCGAATCCTTTCATACTCAGTTTTCGTATATCTCAATCAATTGTATGTGTATCGATCCTCACAAAGAGCGCTCAACTCAATTATGTTTACCATCTGTTTAGAATAATTCTTCCACCATGTTTGAAAACAGCACTGCTAATAAGGTGGTGAACCATCCGCCTGAATATACAAGCAGTTCAGATGACCTCACTTTGAGTGGTAGTGAATCATCCAATAGAGCAGCCAATTTAATAAAATCCAATTCAGATGTGTTTGTCCCGCCACCTGCATTTACCGAAACAAAATCGACAAGCAGCGCAATCGAGGCCGTTATGACGTTTCGACCAACCGATGATCAACGAGTATGTCATTTTTATGATACTCGAACACAGTCGTGTTTTAAAGGACCAAATTGTAAATTACAACATTTACCACCAGTCGAAGGGGGGTGGTCACGAGATAAAGCGGAAACCAAAACTTCAATCTCAGCCGAAATTGATTATCCAGACATTAATTCATTCATTACGTTAATTCCTACTAGTATTGAACTGGATGGATCCTTTTGGGGTCAAATGGAGATTGGTACGAGAAGCGACTCCTTCACGAAATTAAAGCATTTAAATTTGCAACTTAATTCGGTTGAAAATGTTGTAAATTACAAGGAGTTGGATCATTTTCCGGTAGCTAGTGAACTAGTATTGGCACAATATCGTGATAATTTATGGTACCGAGCAAGGATTATTGGAGATTATGATCAGCGATTTAAAGTGTTTTTTTTGGACTATGGTAATTGTGATTTTATTCGCTTGAATAATATCCGGAAATGGAACTGCCGTTGCGATTATTTACCGTTTCAAGCGATTCTGTGTCGTATCGCAAATATTTCCATTAAACAGGAAAATTTTAAGCGCACAATGGATGTACTTGGCAAATTGATTTTAAATAAGCGAATGACAGCGATAGTTTTGTAAGTATATTCAAATTTAATCGAACCATAAATCTTGAGATTCATTTTGTATCTTTTTGAACATTGCAGAAATAACCTAAGCGATTTAGATGTATTACTAATGGATTCGAATGGAACGGATGTGGGTACCCAGTTGGTGGAACGAAATTTGGCAACACATCGAAAAATGATCGCGCCCAAACATGGAATTAATTTTAATCCCCCGCCACAGTAGACCAAAAACTAAAGAGCAAATATGAATTAACAAGACTGAATTAAATAAAATGTTTTTTTGATTTTTTTTTTAGCAAAAATGAAATATAATTTATAGTTGTCTTATACAATTGCATATTGTTCGTATAATAATTCCCGAATTTTATAGTAATCCTCAGATAGGCATCCCTCTATAGTTACTTTACCCGTGTCGATACGTCGCAATGCTAGTGTACCATTACAACACCACAATACACCGCCTGAAAACTCCGATGTGATACTATTTTTGAGTAAGGTCTGCTTGAAATCAGACAATTTTAATTCATTGATGAACACAGCATTGTGTGGTACAATTGCATCCGGATTTAAAGGTTCCAATGTTAAAATATGTTTATCATCGGGATCATCGATTTCCATATCGGTTTGCTCTGTTGTATCGATTTGTTTGTTACGCACAACAATTTCGGCATCGATCCATGCCACCTCGGCTTCTTTGGCTTTTTGAAATTCAAGCTGTGATACTAACGCTTCGGTTAATCGAACCTGGTAGATGTGAGTTTCAGTGGTAGCGTCAATTACTTCCCCACGACTCGGTGTAAATACCCGAGCTCCTATATTTTGTTGACAGTGGGTGGCAATCATTTCGGTTGAGGATGGTGAGCCGCGGACAACAACCACGCGACGAGGTCTTAGTTGTGATAATATTTTTAATAATGATTCACCATCTGATCGTCCTTCGAAATCGATAAACTGAACCTGTGCATTAATTTCAATTAATTTACGAGAAGTAATACATTTGGTGGGTTTCTCAAGCGAGAGCATTTCATCATCGCGATCCTTTTTAATTTCTTCGGTCTTGATCTGCTGTTGGTTGTTATTCTCTTTGTTATCATCGATATTAATTTCAGGCCCAATTTCGACCATACGGTAGTCCTCGAGCTGGACAATTTCTCCATACTCATCCCACTTGATTTTTTCCTCGTGGAATGGAAACATCGCGTGTTGTTTACGAGATGATTTAAAAAATCCGGTGTGTGCTCTACCTTCTGGCCGCACGACGATATCATGTTTACCCGTGATGATATTCATCTCGAGCTCATCTTCGGAATCCGAACTATTCTCATCTAAACTCTTTTTAACAATAAGCCGGTTATGCTTTTCCCCCTCACTTCGCATATACTCTTCGAGCTCAGCACCTTCAAGCTCAACACGCCGTTTAACATCCAGCTCAATTTTTCGCCCATTTCCGCCATTTTCTATTAAATCGCGGGCTAAAGTTCCAGGCGACGTACGATTCGTTAGAATAATACTATTGTTAGAATTCGAAGCCCATTGAACAAATAATTCACGTGCATATCCACTCTCAATATCGGGGGTCGATGCTAGCACCACTTTTGGACTGGGGACCTTACTTAAATCGGCCAAATTGTGACACAACTGTAAATGTCGAAATTGGAACGGATTATTTCGAGCGCCTTCGAAACTTTTCATCAGTTTATCGCTCATCCATTCGATTTGTGACTTGGCAAACTCGACGACGTTATAACTAACATTGTTTAGCAGAGCTAGCGAATAGGCCATTAGACCAGACTCTTTATTCTTCCAGAGTTGGTCCAGCATGTGCGCTAATTCCAGTACACGGCCAGCTGTATCGACGGCTATTAGCACGTTACCGTTATTACGAAGTGTCTGTAGGATATTGGTCATAAGTTTTTCATCTCGAGCACGACGCCTAGCCTGTTGGTATTTAGCATTATAGGAATCCGTGATTAACAGAGACGGTCTTTGAAGTTTTTCTAATTCACATCCATTTAAATGTCGCTCCTTTTTGTGGTTAAAGTCGGCTGCATATACGATGTCCTCCTCACCAACTTTTACGATTTTCCATATTGTACCACCAATCATATGTCCCCCGGGTAGTGGTGTAATTGTTATACCGTAGCCTTTTCCTTTCATAGAAACACTTTGATTGTATTTGAGTTGAGTGATTTTGTCAAACGCTGCATCCACATCATCCAATGAAAACAGATCAAAATCATACATATTATAGTGTGACATGTACAGATCGTACATAAACATTTGTCCCATTTTATACACCGGAATTGTAGCATAGATAGGACAATTCAAACCCAATTTCCCTACAAGATACGGTAGTGCCCCTAAATGTTGTGGATCAGGATACGATAGCAACACAGCATCGATTGTGTGTACATGTCTAAAATAGAAACAAACTTAGAATAAATAGATCTAGGATGGTATAAACGCACCGTTTAATTTCTTTGATAAAATTTGGATCGAATTTTTCATCCCATCCGCAATCGAGGAGAATTCTAACCTCATCAACTTGCAGCATATAACAAGGAGGCGATTCGTCCATTGCACCTGATATGGCGTGCATTTTTATAATCGATGTCATTTTATATTTCTCGCATATATATTATTTCGAAACCAATTTACTTAATTTTATAAATCACAATCTTAATTAAATTTCGGCGAATTGAAATGCCGCAAATAAATGTTTTGTATTTATTTGACAGTTCGTTATGTCAATCAAATTGGTTGTGTACCGTGTACTCGATGTTTTTAGAGGTTCGCTTATTGGAGGTTCAAAAATTTATATCGGAATTGTCCACAACCAAAATTGACGTGGCCATCTAATCTAACTTCACGCATATTATTCTATACCGTACCTTTCTTTTGACTGTCAAAATTTATTAATCGTGGCACTGTACGAATTGAACGTGGCTGTTGATCTGTAGTAGATAGTAAATAAAATAATTGTATTAATAAAATATGTATTCGAAATTTGCACTGTTCGTAATTATCGCGTCTTTTTCGATTGCCTCAACATTTGGTGTTGAATGTGGTAAAACTGAAGATGTAACATCATTTACAACACAAGATGCTACAATCGTGAGCCAAATCGCGTACATTGCGGAATTTTCATTAAAGTGCACTGGGGCTGATACTGGTGTGTCACTCTTTGCCGAAATCGAGGGTAGATTAGCCCCAGTTTCGCGTATTGGTGAAAATAAATATCAAGTAAGCATAACAACTCACTGTTTTAGTGAAAATCGGGAGTACATGAATCTTTCTGGAACTTTTAGGTCAGCTGGAATGAAGAAATCAAAAAAGCGCGCAGTGGTGAATACGTAATTCGTCTATACGATGATGAAGGTTTCGGAGCCGCTCGTAAGGCTCAACGTTCAGGTGCTAGTACGAGTTCAATTAAAATCGTAGGTCAAGTAACAGTACGTCATCCTGGAGCATTCAAGGGACCATGGATCGATTCGGAACTATTGGCCGCTGGTATTGCTACCCTTATTGCGTATATCGCATTCTCAACCAGGAGTAAAATTCTTTCATAAATTTGCGTGCGTGATAAGTGTTTTAACTTTTCATTTTTTTAGAACAATTTCCATCTATCGCATAATTTATATTTTTTTTTATGAACAACCAGAACTTTGTAGACTGTTTTTGTGAAATAAATTATTCCGTTAAACGATCAATATATGTATTGTGTATGTATAATTTTGCGAGAGTTTCAGGTGTTTCCAGCCCACAGATGATATCGAACTGTGATTGTGTAGCCCAGTAAGTTTTGAAGTATAATCTTTGTCAAAATACTGCAATAATCGATAACTTTAAGTACCACCACGCTTCAACATTTTGGCATTTTCCTCTAAAGAAACATTTATCTGTTCATTTGGTAATGCTGTTTGAGTTTACATTTATACCTCCATTGCCAAAGGTGATATATTCGCATAATTTTCAGTGACCAATCCTCACTATCTTTACGTACCGAAAAATTTCACATCACCATTTATACATAATTATAACCACATTAGTTAGAAAATAATCCTAACCACAATAGTACATTTTGTTTACTAAAAATAAATTAGGAGGTGTGTTTTGTAGCAAAAAGTTTAAAAATAATAGTTATCAATATCATGTACACAGCTAAATACCTAGATGTTTACTTCTTATTTTGCGTTTCTCACTATCAAAAACAACATATTTGTTTGTAAATAAATAGTTTTGGCTCGCAAAGCTGTTTAGGCACTCTATAAAATAAATTATGATTCAAATTCGAAATGAATACATAATAGAATTTTGACGTAATTCAAAATTCGTTTAAAAAATTTAATTTGTCATAATCGTAATCCCCCAACTATTAAGACACATTTTGATTTTAAAATGACCCAATTTGGCCGAATAAAGTTGAACATCTTCCAGTTATTAGGTCCTGAGTGTCGTCTATTTCTATATTATATGTTTATAGTTTCTTACTTAAAGCCTGAGTCGTCTTGAAGGTAATTGAGTCAGTGATAAAGATATTTCTACTTACATTGGATTTATTACCAATGTATTGACATAGATATTTTCCAGAACTACTTCACTTCTTAGTTAGTTGGTGGAGGTAGTATTAGTATGCGGAGAACAACCTGTGATTGTTTTAATCTCCAGATTTTGATAGCCTTATAAAGGCATTTATAAAACCTTACAAAATCCTAGATGCTCCCTGAAGTTCTCCTTTTGCCTATAACATCCATAACCATATTTCAAAATTCAAATGCGCACATTTACATAAATTATAGTTCAGTGACTTAACACCGCAATCCATCTATCATTTTTGTACAAAATATATTCTATAATAAAAACTCTCCAACTTCATTCGAATTTTATTTTGGTAAAACTACTCGTCTCTTTCTATCGTGCTGCAAAATTGCGTACGGGACAGAAAAACAACTGAAAAATGTAAACAAACATTAGCGAGCCTCTTGGATGACGATTGGGATTTGTTTGGATTTGGGTGTGTTGCCAAAATTTTTAGCTATTCAAATGAATAAATTCTTGTTCATCATTATTATAATGTCATGAAAATTTGTTTCCTTGAACAAAAACAAACGTCGTTTATTGTACTTGTGAGTGTTTCAGAGAAAAATTATAAAAAAATAAAAATTCAACAAGTATGTACACAAAACCAAAAACAAGTCATACATGTAAATAAAAAATAAAAATTTCGAACGATAATTTTTTCAACCAATCAAATTCGGTCTAGAATTAAATTTGTGATTCGTAATTTTTCAATTTTATAAATTAAATCATTTCAGTGCAAATCAATTTAGTAAAACTTAAAGATTTCACAAGTGAAGTGTTTCTAATACAAAATACGATATTTTTATATAAGTGAAAAAGACAATAACTATTTTTATATAATATTTTTTAGTGGAAATTAAAACAAAACAATAGATTTGATATTATTTACAAATAGGATTTTATTTATATTTTTAGTATTATTTATAATTTAAAAGTAAAAGTGAATTAATAATCAATCATGCCTCCAAGTCGTTTGGATGGATTGTATCGTCGTTTGTTGATGACAAAATTTTTCACTAAAGGATGGGGACAACCAGATAAACTTCAAAAGTATGTTTCGCCCGATACTAATCTAATCCAAATATCTTAAGCAAAATTATTTATCAACAATAATTTTACATACATATAGTGATTATATAACATTGTCGCGTCACTCGTGTTCATTCAATATTCTTGCTAGTAAATTCTCATTGATGTCACGTTCAATTAATTTTATTATGTTGATACGTGCCCATTGTATTGTATAGTGAATTAATGTAAGTCCATCTGTCTCAATTTTCAGATTATTTGAGTTCAGGAAAATCATATCGAATCGTGAAAGCTGTATCAAATTAATTCCACCAGATTATCCTGTTGAAATCACAAAGGTAAGGTACGTCTACGTGTTTATTGTATTTGAATCGTATTCGATTTTCTTTTTACGTATCACAGTATATATGTTAATTTATGTAAACAACTTATGAAAGCCTTGAGATAGCGTAATGCGAAATTTCCCATTTACATGAGATTACAATTACCTACACATTACAATAACTAGAATTTGGCTTGAAAATGTTTTTTAACGAACAAGTAAAAGAAAAACAGATTATTGAACTATAAATTTGTACATGTGTGAGATATCTGGCCATATCGTATGATTTAATGTAAAATTGATAAATATTTGTTTATTAATAGATACAACAGATTACTACGGCATACATTTTCTAAAGTAAAATACAAATTTTGACTGAATGTATAAATAAATATAGTGTCAGAATGAATGGCGCAATATTTACCGGTTTGTTTCTTTGCTAATTTCACGTTTTCATCTTTCAACACAGGATGAGCAAACCTCCGATTGCAGAATACTGGAAGGCAAATTTTTGACACCACTTGAACTTTATGTACCGGGGATTGTACCAAAATGTGCACAAGATGCTCATTTTCAAATGATAATACCGAATAAATGGCATGATGATAATTATCGGCCAATGTGTATACATTTGGCAGGCACTGGAGATCACGTAAGCATAACTAACATTTATTGGTTAATTTAATTATTATTAAATCATTTGGTTTGGTTTCTGCAGCATTATTGGCGTCGTCGAAATTTTGTTGCTAAACCATTAATGAAAGAGGCCGGAATTGGTGCAATAATATTGGAAAATCCATTCTATGGAGCTCGAAAACCTAAAGATCAAATGTAAGTATTTTAGAACACTGTTATTTTCTCAAATTAAGTAATTCTTTCCTCCAATCACATTTTATAAACGTGAGATATTTATTCAATCAGCTTTATTTAATTAAATGAGCAACAAATAAATCCACTGTAATGTGGTATTCAAATTCAGCCACACATTCAAAATTTCATAACCATGGGACAAATTGTGAAGAAAACGATGAATTGTCTAATATAACGGCGTTTTTTTAATTTACAGACGTTCATGTTTACACAATGTGTCCGATATTTTTGTTATGGGTGGCTGCTTAATATTAGAAAGCTTAGTATTACTGAATTGGTGTGAACGAAATGGATTTGGACCACTAGGGATTACAGGATTATCGATGGGAGGCCACATGGCATCATTAGCTGCAACAAATTGGCCAAAACCATTAGTGCTTGTGCCATGTCTGTCATGGTCAACTGCCGCATCAGTATTTACTCAAGTACGTATATTGCAAAATAACAATTTTATTAGCATAAGGTATGACCACCCAATAATAAATAATAATTGATAACAAGAAATTTGCCGTTGTCCTTGGTATAAAATATAAACAAAAATAAAATGAATTTTGCTTGATTATATACATGCGTAAATGTGGAGCAAATGCATATTAATACATACTCTATTTGAATATTTACAGGGTGTTATGTCACAATCGATAAATTGGGATCGACTGGAAAATCAATTTCTCACTGATGGTAACTATTGTGATCGTCTTGCAAAAATGGTTCAAGTCGTTGATGAGGATTCGTTTTTGGCTGGTAAACAATTTATCAAGAAATTTAATCAATCGATAAAAGAACTTAAAAGCGATCTTCACGATGTTCGACAACAATTTGATTCCACAACCAAAGTTGTACCAATGACTGAGAATAACGACTTGCTACGGACACTCCTTTCGAAAGATGCCACAGACTTTACAAATTACGAAATAAATATGATAAATAGTAGGATTAAGGAAATTTTAATTAATATCGAGGAAGAGCGGCGAATTGAGGAAGAGCAGATTCGTCTGGCACAACAAACAAAAGAAAAAAGTGAGCTGACGCTGGAAGCAGCTACAACGGCGATAACAAACGCAACAAACGGTATTAGTTCGTATATCTACGCTGGTAGTACAAAGCTAATGAGTTTGATTTTACCTCAAAAAGATGCTGTGTTGAATGATGGTGCTGGTGAAGGAAGCAGTGCTGCGAATACAACTTCGACCACAACGAAATTGGCTGAAACGATAAAACCTGAAAAAATCGATATCACCAAAACCAATTGGTGGGAACGGGAAGCGTTACAATTTATGCGAGGTGTTATGGATGAGTGTACCCATCTAAAAAATTTTTCAGTTCCATACGATACTAGTCTAATTATTGCGGTGTGCGCAAAAGATGATGCTTATGTACCACGCGATGGGTGCACAAGTTTAGAAGAAATATGGCCCGGTGCTGATATCAAATATCTAGACGCGGGACATGTAAGTGCCTATGTACTGCACCAAAAACTTTTCCGATCCTGTATTATCGAAGCATTTGAGCGCGCTAAAAAGAAACACGGCCCTCTACCCAATCCAGTCATCACCACAGAATTTCTAAATTTTACAAAAACAAATCAAATCACTGATAACGCTCAGCCATGATTCGGAGACTCAAGCCCAAATAATACATCAAACCACCACGATATCGTCAATATGTATGTATTTAGATACTAGGAATTTTTTTATGTTAAAATAAACAAATTTACACACATGCAATGGTAGGAGAATGTATATTTACATTTTCTTGGAATTTTAGAAGCACTATTTTATTGTGCGTTGGTGGGGACCACCTCCAAAAAAAATATTTTGTATATACTATAAATCAATATAATATATTTAAGATAAAGAGATTGTGATACTATTTTTGAATTTCAAATGTAAACACATTTAAGTACATTTGTATATAAAAAAGATTATTGAATAAAAAACAAGAGTTTTGTAGAAAACATATCTCCTTTTGTTTATCGCTGTCCCTCCTGCACACAACAGAAATTCTATTTGATTTCTAGGCCAACAAATAGTCGGTATGTTATCTGGCATTTTAATACATAGCTTATTGGTTCAATGAATTGTCTTGAAGACTATTTACGTATTTTATTTGAGTACAAGATAAGAAATAATCTATTTTAGTGTTTGTTTATTACAAAGAAAGTATATACATTTTTTAAACATCTTTTGCTTGTTTAATAATTTTATAATGTTTTGAATATAGCAAAGTTTGGTACATATTTTGTTATACCCATATAGGGCCATATTTAATATGGGTTCATACATACGATTAGTTGCAATGCTCACTGTGAAGGGCCTAAATTACTTTTACTACGGTTTAACCTCAGTTGTCAAAATGGTTAGAGAGTTACAAAGATAAATGCAGAGGACAAAAAAAAAATTAATACAATTACATACATCGTGAAATCAACAAAACGTATTACTACACAAGAAAAAGAAACAATTCCAAAATTTATACATGAAATGCGCACACCATTATGAATGAGCTCATATGCTTAAAATCTAGTGTAGTTTTTTTCAAGTTAGTGAGTTGAAATTTACTTTTCTCTAAGCGAGCGAAAACTTGAATCGGCAAATCCTGCTTCGAATTCTAAATTATACGACGTAATGTGCATAGTTTTGGAAGCAAGGATGTTCTAGAACATTGTTACTTGGCCAAGAGTTGAATTTGTTATAGGTATCTTAAGATATTTGTTTTGTTATTGTTGAATTCAATTGTAATTCAAATTTTTCCTTAGTAACATATTCTTCAGATATTTGCATACCATATACAAATTAAAGTAGTAAAAAAAAATTGGCTTCAACTAGCAATTCTAGATTGCATAATTATTAAGCTAACACCCCGTTTCGTCGTTCATTCAACTACTCCTACGATTTATTTCCGTTTTGCGAGTAGGGTCGTGTTTCAATTGGTTTAAAATTTAAATAAAAAAAATAAAAAAGTTAAAAATTTATCCGTGGTGAATTTTTTTTAAGTTTTTAACTTTTTATCTGTTTCAACTGGTTAAAAATTTTGACACTCAATTTGATTGTCAACACGGTCGAATACTTCGAGTGAAAAAATGGAAAATAATAATTTCAAATTGTATTTTTTAATTATAATTAATATTATATTATTGTTATATAAAAAAAATGATTATAAATAATAAAATATGCGCGGCCAGGAACAAATTAAAACAAAATTCAATTAAGGTTAGTTTGCAACCCTTTTATAAATACAATGATACGATTATTTATTATTTGAATTTACTTCATTTTAGAGACCGAAATACCTACAATTGCGGGTTGTATCAAACAAAATTGAATTGATAATAAATGGAAGCGACGCGATATGCAAAAAAAATTTGCGTGTGAGCCATTCAACTTTTACAAAAATATTACAACTAATGCCGCATACACGTTCTGGTTGGTCAACCGAATATGAAGCCATAACATTTTTGTATTAGATGGCTGCGGGTTGCAGTTATCGAGTAACAGGAGATTTCGCAGGTTTGAGCCGTCACTCAATACGAAATATTGTCATAAAAATGCTCAATTTTTTCTGTTCGGAAATGCTGCATCGGATCCACACTCTTCCATTAAACGAGCTAAACAATGTTGGCACTAAATTTTGCATCAGAGCAATCAGAGCAAAATCTCCAATTTTAAAAATGCTGTTGGTTGATTGATGGGTGCCATATACGAATCAAATGCCCCATCAATAGACACGATGAGTATATCAACTATAAAAAATTTTACTCAATAATATTGCAGGCAGTAGTTGATAGTGGCGGCAATTTTATTTTTATTGGTTACCCGGGATCCGTACATGACACTAGAGTTTTGCATAACAGCCCGATTTACAGACGAGGAGTTTATCCACCGCCAAACTATTATTTACTTGGCGATGGTGGTTATGCTTGCAGATTAAACCCTTGTGCTATCATTACTCCATACAAAAATCAAAACACTAATCAAAAAAAGTTTAATGCCGCCCATAGTAAAGCGAGAAATGTTGTGGAGTGCGTATTTGGCATTATGAAAAACCGGTGGCGCAATATTTTTTTCAAGGCACTCGAGCAGAATATAGATAACAGTATTACAATTATTGGAACTGCTTGTATCTTGCATAATATTTGTATGATGGGCGAGGATTTTAATGAAAATGGTATTTTCGATTTTGAAGGCGAAGATCAACCAAGCAGAGGCAATAACCGAAACAGATATTTAGACACAAGCGATGGAATATTGTTTCGGGATAGTTTGCTCCGGCAACTTTTAAATGAAAATACAGAATAAATTGAAATTCAATTAAAAATATTTAAAAAATCTTTTTATTTAAATATATTATAAATTCATTTTTATTTCACATATTTACATAATAATATAATATTTCAGATATTTTCATATACATATAAGTAAGTTATAGTTATTTAATTAATAAAGTAAGTTATAGTTATTTAATTAATCGGAGGATGCATCGGACTCCACCAATAACTGTGATAGATGGATAATCCTGCTTGACCATTTGGTCTAGCACCGGCATCAGGGGCGCTATATTTTTTGCAATTTTTTTGTTTTGTTGCAATATCTTTACCTCAAACAAACTTAATTCCTCGTGGTTTGTTGAGGTACTTGCACGTGAAGACGATCTGGATGTACTTGGCACGTTACGGGGAGACGCGCTTTTATCCAACGAGGATGGACTAGATAAGTTGGTATTATTTATTTCCTGAACTGGTATGTGTTGTCCCTCCAAATTACTCAGGAACATCTCCGGGGATAATTTGGTTTTTTGCGGCATAATTGTGCACTTTCTCGTAAAACGGCCACGTACTGGGATCGCAAGCAGGCCCATCGTCATTAGCACCATCGCCCGAATGAACATCGCATATAGTCTGAACAATACACAAAATATGAATCAATATTTCTGTTTCGATACGAAAAAAATTCTCAGATTGCGTTTAACTTCCCCTTTCCTATCATACAAAAATCATTTTCATAACGGTTTGTGCTGGTTTACGAATTTCCCCACTTACTTTTCTGAAATATTCATTATTTTAATTAAAACATAATAGAATTTTCAGAATAATGTAATGCATAAAAACCTACATCCAGCCATCTCTTTGATTGGCATTTTTTCCACTAAACAAATTGTCATGCTTTATCCTGGTATCGATTAATAAGTTCTTCTCTGCTTCTGTCCCTATAATAATAAAATTTTAATAATATTAATTATTTAATACTCATTAATATATAATTTACATTTTGTGTAAGCGTATTTACTACACGCTTCCTTTTTAGTACCACTTCCATATTTAAATGAAAAAATTTATTTCATTAACGGTTAATATTTTAAATGCCACATTTTTTGTTTTGATTAGATTGTACAAGCACACTACAACTACAGCAAACAATTAAATTTTATCAGCTCTTGAAGCAGATAAAAAGTTTGACATTTTTATTCACCACAATTTTTAACTTTTTATGCGGCATTTAAACCAATTGAAACACGACCTAACAATTAATAACAAATAATTGCGAGGAAAAACGATTTTACTGTTTATCTTCGAAAATTTCTGGCAAAGCTCATATAAATTTTGAAAATAAAAAACAAAGTACTAATAACTATTTGTAATTTAAGTTTAATTTCTCTTTTAGTAGTTTTTGTTATTTAATAATTATAATCATAACGATACAATTAATTAATATTTTAAAAAAAATTAAAATTGTAAATTTATTCAGATTCCTTTTTATCTTCATCTTGAATTTCTTTTTTGCTATCTGGAAATGATAAATTTAGTAAAAATTAAATATGTTTAGGTTTTAAGAATTAAGCGCTCGTTTCACCCGTATCCTCTTTCTCTGATTCATCGGCAGCGGGTGGTGGTAGATTCATTGGTGCACCACCCTGTTGACCAGATGGTGGTGGGCCACCGGCACCTTGAGGTGGTGGTGGTGGGCCACCCTGAGCAATATTCGGTGGTGGTGGTGGATATGGCCCAGCTGGGTGACCTTCAATTGGATGGCCGGGAGGTGGTGCACCATGTTCTGGATAATGCATTGGTGGTCCACCGGGGCGAGGACCCATAGGGTAATGGGATGGTGGTGGAGGTGCATATTGTTGATGATATGGGTAGGGAGCGTATTGAGGATAGCCTTGTGGTGGATGGCCTGCATATTGTGGAGGATAGTATGGAGAACGTGGTGGGCCAGCTGGTGGAGGATAACCACCGTATGGTTGATGAGGTTGCATATTCGGATGTTGAGGCATTAAACCTTGATGACTCATGTGTGGTGGCATATTATGTGGTGGTGGTGCCAAATGGTGTGGAGGAGCAACATTTTGAGGTGGTGGAACAATAGGCGATTGTTGTGCTGATGGTTGTTCCTGGCTTGCAGGTTGTGGTGGAGGTCCTACTGCGGGCGGTACGGGAATACTAGATGGTGGATGCGCTCCAGAAGCAGGAATAGCAGGTGGAGAAACAGACACCACACCAGTTGGTGGTATTGGTTGGGCTGCTTGTATTGTTGATGGTGCAATATTAGGATGGCTTGATTGTTGTAGAGCAGGCCCTTGCCCTACAGGAATCTGTGGCTGTGGTGCTGGAGGATTAACAACTGTCGGAGTTGGCTCAATTTTTACCAGTTCAACTTGAGATGTTGGCGGCGGCTGAGGTGATGGAGCTGGCTGTCCTGGTGAAGCAATTGGTGTATTCATAATCTCATCTTTTGATTCACTTGCTTTACTGAACACAGCCACATTCGATTGTGCTGGGTTACTTTGCTCATCCGATGATCCATTCGTATTAACTGGTGATGGAACTTTCATATTTGGTGTCGATCCAGCCTGCGATTGTACCGAAGTCGAATCATTCGATTTGGTATCTTCTGAGTCCGAACTTTTTGGTGGTGGATCGGTCTCCATCGGCTAGAAAATACCCCAGAACAACAAACAGATTAATATTTTTTGCTGAAAGCTCTTAATCAAACCTTAATTAACATACGCAAAGCAAAAACTGTATAATTTAATTAAATATTCGTTCCAGCCAATTAATTAATAATCATTTAAAATAAATATAAATTATTAAAAATAACCAATTCAGGATATAGACAAATTTTGACTTTCCACACAAAATTTCGTTAATTATTTAATAACCAAAATCAACATAACATAAATATTTTTATAAAAATTAACAACAAAATAATTAATTATTAATTTAAAAAATTAAGACAAACAAAATCATATCAACGCAGTAAAAATTATTTTATAATTCAGCAAATGCTTTTGCAAATTGTATTCAAGATGAGAAAATTTGTTACCTGGATGTAGTGTAGCACAGTCATCTGGTGATCATGATTTGGAAAAAAAATATCAAACAGGTATCACATATACGGTAATGAATTAAATTTAAGTTTTTATCATATATAACTCATTTTGTAGTAGAATTTATTAAACATCCAAGTGATATGGATATTATATCTTCGCATTGTGAGAACTTCTTCGCCAGCCTGATTAATATTATGACTTTTAAGCATTTACATAAATAAAAAATTAGAAGAGACGTGAGTTTGTATCTCACCAAATACAGCCTACAATTTTCCTATACATATTCATAATTATAATATGTACGGTCTGAATAAAAAAACAGATCCAGCATAATAGCAAATGCTGATCAAACAATTTTGTCTTAATTTTATACACTTGGTATTTTATTTTAATATATCATTTCAAAGGTATTGACGTAAATTAAATTTAAATAGCATATAGGTATATGTCTTTTGATTTTGATAAAAATTTTAGTTTGTATTCATTTTTTAATCAAACTACCTATATTTAAATCCATTCTGAATATGACGAAATTATTCACCAAATTTTAATTAAATTAAAATAAAATTCGAAATGAATTCCATCAGTATTTCTGAATCAAATTAAATTTAATTAAGAGATGAATAAAAAAGATACTGGTCGAAATAAAATTTGAAATTAACGCAGGTTTGATTTTAAATTTCATTTTTAACTAAAATCTTGATTATGGCTAGGTTAGGTCTTACAAGAAACTGTGTTGAACTATCATACACGACACAGGTCTTTTTTAATGACCATCGGCACACAGCATAACTCCATGCCAGCCTGTACGGACATGGAACTCGGCTTGAGTTTTGCACTTTAATGTTTTCAATTTAATCATCGATATCGGCATATGAAAATGATTTTAAATCAATCTGAGGAATATGATACTGCAGTGCAATTAGAAATAATGTTTTGACACAACGTTTTTCGTCGAATCTAATCTACTAATGAAATGCAAAATATAGAATTTACAATAAATTATTTTGAGCTATGTAATTTAGACCAAATATACTTTAAATTTTTGAGATATTGACGAATAAATAAACTCAAATTGGATTTTAAACAAAACAAAACCATTGAGCAGAATTTAAATTGAATATAAGTAGAAATAAATAGCCCATTCAATTTATTCAAAATGCCCACAGCTTGTAATAAAATTGTAATAGTGGCGGAATGGCCTCAATTTAGGTAACATTTAATCAGATCAAACTTGATTCCAATTTCAAGTACATTCACATTAAGAATTTTGTGTCTATGCTAGTCCTTTAGGACAGCCACCCTTACCTAACCTAACCTAAGTACATTCACATTTTAATTTGAAGCAAACTTGACTAGAATTAGTACCAATTTGAGAATTTAATTAATTTACTCAAATTACTGGTAAAACATAAAACAAAATTTTGCATCGTGTATATGTATATAGATCCTCCTGATATGTATAGTGAATATTTAAGTTATGTGCTACTTTTGCAGTGCATTAGTCTGTCATAAAAAAATCTAAAATAGAATACCATCGATATTACTGATTTTTACATTTAAGACGTGACATTATATATCAACTATATTCTAATACGAGAAGTGCTTTACTATTTTCCTATTTGAAAAAAAAACTAAGCCCTAGACTCTAGTATTTAATTCTATAACATTCAAAAAACATCAATTAGCTTACCTCTTGTGCATGAGATTCGGTGGAAGACGGTGGTGCTGAAGACGGGGCATTGCTTGGTTGTGTCGGTGCTGGCGGGGCATCCGACTCCGGAACCGCCGTTTTTGCCAAATTTGGTTCTTCTAATTGTCGCATCCGTTCACGCCGCATCAAGTCGTATTGTCGCTCAACCATTTTCAAGAAAGTATCCTCATCGACGGCCGGTTTACAATGCTATTTAAAGAAATTTATATTATAAATAAATATTTCTATTATATCGGAGTCGATATAAAAACCTTTTTCAGCTCCTCCTGAAACTGTTCGCTCGACTCGATAAATTTCCGTTTTTTAGTTTCAAATTTTTCTTCAATTTGTTGTAATTCCGCTTCTAATTTCATTTGATGCATAGTCAACGACTGTACTTGTCGTTTAAGTACTTGCATTCGTTGTGTCGTAACTACCGATCGAACATCGGGTACCACCGCATCAGAGAAGATTTCGTTGATCAAACGATGATTTCGTAAAAATCTTGCATATGCAACATGCTTAAATGAGTAACCATCGTCTTGATCGTCTTCATCCTCAGCTGGTTGAATGTCAATCCGGCGATCTTGTTGCTGCCCTTTAGAACTTGATCGTGGCGTTTCGTGAACATCACTATCACCGGTAGTTCCTACTTATTAATAATTATTAATACAAAATACAAAAATACTACTAATACATACATAAAACATAGATTTGTTTAATGAGAATGATTACATAAAGCGTTTACAAATATACAATACAAAACCAACAACACATACCAGATTTAGCTTTATTTTTAGCAGACAAATATGCCAGATATGCGGGAGAACTGTGATATTGTTTTAAATTTTTCTCGTATTCTATCTGCAAAAATAAATAAAGAACCCGCTGATTTGATTATGTGTGACTGATAATGAAGGCATATGCAAATGATATATGAAATTATTGTGGGGGTAGTTTTTCCTAAAATTTTGTTTTTGTATATACATAATTAAATTTATTGTAGAAATAATATAGAGACTTTTAACATTTTTGGACTCCATCAGACTTCAGGAAGCAAAACCTCCATTAGGTTGGAAGAGAGTATTTGATTCTCCCAATTGCTCAATTCTACAGCTAAAATTTTCTTAAAATAACTAACGAAACATTTACTGAATAATGTTGTACAATGAGCTTTTAACCACACAAATTTAGATTTTTCCATATTTTTTGCCGCTGAAGGTTTTTTTATTAGATGTCACGCAATGCTAAGCCAAAATGCTTTGCAAAATAAATACAAAAGAAATGAGCGTCTCAGTTTTCAATGGAATGAACAAAATAGAATTCATAACATAAATTTTGATAAAATAATTTTGTTTTAATTAGACATTTAAACCGATTAACTTTTACTATATTAAATTAAAATTGTTTAGGAAAAACTCCATCAGGCTCACATTATTTTTGTTACTTACAAAAACAAAAGATACGCATAAAGAACAATTCTCTAAGTTTAAAATGTATGTGAAAATCAAATAATTTATCAAAAGCTTTATTCTTGTTCCCATTTTATATACCTTTGATTTTACACTGATATCGATGCCACGTTAAATATTCTGGCGTTGAATGATAAGCCCTCAACGTCTCTAAATACTGAACCTTTTATTATAATTCGCTATTTTATTATTTTGGGATCCAAAAAATAATAATAATTGACGTTGACTTACCTTTTCAGTTTCATATTCATCGACATATTCTTGTTTCTGCGACTCCGGGAGATCCCGCCACATTTGTCCAATAATTTTACCAATTTCCCATAATTTCAGTTCAGGATTGGCGGCTTTTACAGTATCCCAAATTTTACGCGAGTATCGCATATATGGCATCAATGGCTTTTCTGGTGGTTTTGGTGGTTTCGGTGCTCTAGGATCGATCTGCGACACATATAATAAAATTAATTGAAAAACTATTGATTTTTTTGTATACATTTAATAAACCCTCACAGTAACACCTCCTTTGCCGACTTTCTGTGGAGTAAAAGCCGGATTCCCGTGACTACTGTGCACGAAAGGACTGGCATTATCTTTTCCACGATCTGACGATCCACCACTGCCGGACGCTCGTAATCGCTCTTGAATTAGCACAAATTTTATAAAATTATTGCAAATCGTATATATAAAAACCCAGTTTAGACTCCTGAATTTATTTAATTTTAAAATAATGTAAATTATTAATTAAAAAAGCATAAATATATGAATTGCAGACTACATTTAGGAAATTATTTTGTAATAATCATGCATTCTTAAGGTAAGGGATAAAACATATAAGCAAAATTACTAAAAAATATATAAATGAAATGTTAACAATTTTGCTAAACAAAAACAAAACTTAAACGCAAATAACAAAAAAACGTATAAGGCATTTCGTAATTTTCTATGTATGATGATGATGTCTCTTAGGCTAGACAACAAAAACATAACTAACTCAACAAACATTTAATATATGAACTAAAATTTGTGGTATTTAAAATACAGTGTTTTAAAAAATTTTGAGAAACCCGCGTGAAAAAAATCCTAATCTGTGTTTGGCATTATTTCGTTGCGAATCCGTATCAAAAAAAAAATTATAAATTCGATCAAAACTAAATTAAATTATCACACCAAATTTCGTAATTTAATTTAATCTTGAGTCAGTTCTTAAAAAATTTTGAGCACACAGTAATATTTTTTTCTTATTTTACAAAATCTTTTACCTTTTAGTATGTTGAATGTAACTGGAGCACCAGATGGCATCATATCTAAATAAATAAAAAAATAAAAAAAAGAAAAACAAAACAAAGGTCGCACTAAGTCACTACAGCATTCAAAAAGAAAATTATAAAATGTTTTTAAAATTAAATTAAATTTTAAAATTATTAAAAATGTATTTTTACAGAAAAACTATTGATAAATAGCAATAACAGAATTTTATTAAATTTACGGTTTGTTAAATGAAAAAAATACCATAATTGCAATTAGGCCAATTTGACGATGATATACAAAACGCAATGAACAAGATAACAACTATAAACACTCCAATGCATCAAGACTTTTCAAATAATTCAGCCAATTCAAAGGAATAAAGTTCCAATAAAGTGAACTAATCCCAACTAATCTAATAAAAATCCTACCTTCCACAATCAGGAAATGTCATAATATAAACCGGAGCTACTAGAAAAAATTTCCGATATTAATATCTAATGCAATACCAAAGATGGATATCACAGGCCTGCTTGAAACCCAGAAATATCTAGTATAAAAATGAAGATTCGTCGTAATTAAATACACAATCGTAGTAAAGGAGAAATTTTGCTTAATGCCATTGATGAACCCTTCAGCTAGAACAGTGAGTTCTTCAAATAGAATATAAGATGGAAAGGATATGGCGTGATAGTTTTCGTATATTGGGTGATATTTGACGACGTAATCACTTTGTTTCGCCATACATTCGATTCGAGTAAGGCCTAAAAAAACGCATTTATCTATTGTTGAATGGTGAACGATTTTGTTCTACTTAGTTTTCCATGGCATGTGTTAAGCATGGACATTTACGCGTAAGGTTCTATACAGAATGGCAGTTTATCCTGGTCTGAATGTATGATGAAATCCGTTAGTTCCTTTCTAAAAAATATTAATGAGTTGTACTCTCCGAATCCATTGGTTGTTGATTTTGTACCCATTTAGTAGCCCCTCCACGCCAAGACTTGCGATGTGATTGAGATAGGCACGCAATCACAGGCCCCGGATTGTTAATATGGCTTTTCATGCCAATGAAAATAACTACATAGATTAATCTTCAAATTCATGATTTTCAGTTCAGAAGAAGCATTATTTATTAGTTTAGCTGTAAATATTAAAATATCTCTAAATTTCTAAATTCTAAATTTATATATCAATACAAATCGTAGAAAAGCAAGATTAACTTGAATAGAACATCCTAAATACTAATCCTAAAATTAATGTTATATCCTAAATAAAACCAAAGAATATTTAATTTAATTTAATTAATTAATATTCTTTGATAAAACACTATAAATTCTATCAAATAAACCAACCATTTCGGATTTACAATTGAGATATTTGGGCGACGTAAGACGTCACAGCTAGTGGTGACCATTAATTAACTGGAATATTTCATGATAATTTTTCATTTAACAATTAATTGTATAAAATAATACAGTCAAACATAAATAAAATTCATTAAAATACTCGAAATTTGGCGCATATAAAAAATAAATAAAGCATTTTAAGTAATTAATTATTTCGATATAATTATGAAGACAGACAGCAACATTACACTATGTTTATAATAGTTAAGCAGCATAACAGCGATTATTCAATATAAATTATTATATTTAAATGGGTAAATGTTGACAAAATATTTATGTATTCCATGCATTTATAATTTATTTAGGCATAGAAAATTCGATTATTATGAACAGCATTTTATTTATAAACAACTAAGATCTCTGAATACTTACGACTGGTTGAGCTTCCACTTGGCATATTCATGGCGATTTGTTTGTAATTTGCTGGGAGCGCCATATTGAATACAATACAATTTTAATTTATTCCTTCCCGATATTTGTCTTGTGAATATTCTGATTATTGTACCCTTAGGTATATGTAAATAAATGGTTATTCAATATAAATTAATAGATTTTGTGCGATTTTATAGGTTATTTAAAAATCATCAGTCCAAATAATTAGTACACAAGTTTTGTATAACATTTTCTCTATAAAAGAAATATTTTACCTGGATAAAGAATTAAAAACCATTTATAATATAATTAATTCAAAGTAAAATGAAAAAGTTAGACACTTTATTCGATTAAAAATAGTATTTTTATTGAATATTTTATGCACACACGAAAAATACGACCGCATCAAAATTAGACAATTCCCAATTTTATTTTAAACAGTAAACCGATAAACATGAGTTCGGTATTACCGATTTAGTTTGGTTGGAGTTTTTTTGTGTGGGATTTTAAGCGACAGCAACTGTCATTTTCATTTATGTAAACTGTTTTTGTGGTATAGTTCAATTATTTTATTTGTTTGTGGTGTATTTTAAAAATTGTCTAGAAATCGAATTAATTGCGTGCCATGTCAACATATTATAAAGATTTAAATTATGAGTTGACACAGCATAACCAACGCATGCGAATGGAATTATGCAGCTATCGCAATGAAATGATAAAAGTACGACATGATCTAATGAAGCAGCGAGAGGAGAATGCCGCGCTCAAGCGTTCTTTGACATCAGAATTCCTGAAAGTTAGTCGATCGTTTAATATAATCTTTAGGCTGTTGGAGAATACATGTAACGAGTCGGTAGAAGAAACAATAACGAGCCTAAATAATTCTATAACTAACTTAAATAATACGAATTATGGCGAGGAGAAAAACATCGATGGGACTATTGTGTCAAGTAGGCGAGATAATATTGGACGGGCGGCTACTATCGAAAAGGATTCTGATAGTATCGATGACGCAAGTTTATCTAATTTTAGTTTCGAAGTAGAGAACGAGGAAACCGAAACAACAAGTGAGTCAGTTAAATCATTTAAAGCGTCTGGTTTCTTTTTAAGCATTTGCTATTTCTTCTTAAGATAGCATAGATACGCATCCATGTAACCTAATTGGATCAATTAGACGTAACACGTGTGGCCTGTAGTCGGCTTTCCGATTATATAAAATTATTATATCCTTTCCAAACCGGGTTGAAATTTTACCTAACTACTAATTAATATAAATATAAACCACTAAAAATTCTCAACTGGTAGTTTGATTGTTCTCTTCATCATAGATTTAATTTTATGTTATGATGTTTATCTTCATCATAGATTTAATTTTATTATTTGTATATTCCAGTTGTAGAACAGGTCGATATGAACATATCAAATGATCAAGCGACGGAACCGGACCCCGACGTAGAAAGTAATGAAGATGTGCTCGACAAGGAAGTTGAAGATGATAGTGCCATGACAATAATCGAAGAAGAATGTGAAGACAGCGAACCTGAGCCATCAATTTGTTGCACCAACACGGAATTCATTGCGCAGAACAATTCTTCTATAGTCGAAGAAAGTTTTATAATGCCAACGTCAGCGGCCCTTTTCAGAAGTACGAGTATACCAAAACAAGCAGCCGAAATATTATCGCCCAGTAACATTTCATTACGAAATTGTTCTGTTCTATTACATAAGATAAAAACTGAACCGTCAATTGTGCAGCCGCGCCGATCGTCATTCAAAAATATCACCACAACACTTGAAATTTTAAAAGATGAGAATTTGTCAATAAAATCAGAGGAAAATGTGGAAAATTTAGACAATGGAAAAAAATTAAGAAAAAAACAAAAACAATTGACGAAATCACCAGAACGACGGGTACCAGTAAGAAAGGCGGCACCAAAAGTGCTAACCGAACAGAATAATAAATTCAAAATGAGGCGACTCTAGGGAATTGTTTTGCGTTTGGCAAATATAATGTTAAGATAATATAATGTTAACAACTATTTCTATTCAAAAATAAATTTTTAATTTGTGTGTTTATTTGTGTTAAAAAAAATTATATCTTAGCAACAATTTATTACCTATGTATCTAATTCGCATAAATGCTAAACTTTAATCGCTAACTAGACTTGTCTTGCCACAGGAACTTAACTTAAAAAGATCGATTACAATTGAGAATCCTTAACAAGAGCCACCAGTTATGGATTAAAATTTTAAACTAACAGAATTGCAGCATAATTGTTCTTGCTGAATTCAAAGCATCAGTACCAAAAAAATATACTACCAATAATAGTGCCATGACAATAATCGAAGAAGAATGTAAAGACAGCGAACCTGAGCCATCAATTTGTTGCACCAACACGGAATTCATTGCGCAGAACAATTCTTCTATAGTCGAAGAAAGTTTTATACAACTGCCAACGTCAGCGGCCCTTCTCAGAAGTACGAGTATACCAAAACAAGCAGCCGAAATATTATCGCCCAGTAACATTTTATTACGAAATTGTTCTGTTCTATTACATAAGATAAAAGCTGAACCGTCAATTGTGCAGCCGTGCCGAGCGCCATTCAGAAATATCGCCACAACACTTGAAACTTTAAAAGATGAGAATTTGTCAATAAAATCAGAGGAAAATATAATGAAAAAAATTAAGAATAAAACAAAAACAATTGCCGAAATCACCAGAACGACGAGTACCAGTAAGAAAGGCGGCACCAAAAGTGCTAACCGAACAGAATAATAAATCCAAAATTAGGCGACTCTAGGAATTGTTTTGCGTTTGGCAAATATAATGTTAAGATAATATAATGTTAACAACTATTTTTATTCAAAAATAATTTTTAATTTGTGTTAAAAAAAATTATATCTTAGCAGCAATTTATTACCTATGTATCTAATTCGCATAAATGCTAAACTTTAATCGCTGACTAGACTTGTCTTGCCGCAGGAACTTAACTTAAAAAGATCGATTACAATTTAGAATCCTTGACAAGGGCCACCAGTTATGGATTAAAATTTTAAACTAACAGAATTGCAGCATAATTGTTCTTGCTGAATTCAAAGCATCAGTACCAAAAAAATATACCCCCCTTTGTTTTATAGTTGTATCACAGATACAGTAGAGTTGCCTGTGGTATCATGAATTTGAAATTGTAGAAGAATACGGTAAAGAAATAGATATACTTATACACCTGATTAAATAAATGTTATAGTTACATAATGTACAATAAAAAAATAAATTCTGTGTGTTTATGCACTAAAGCATAAAAATAAAATTGTAACAATTAAGCATGATTTCCACTATGAAAAACTTACTGTAGAGTAAGAAAAACGTGAGATAAAAATATAAAATCGTCGAAGAATGAGAGCAACAAAAAATTTGCAGTACTGTATAAAAATTGAGCTACCTACCATAATTTACTAAAAAACATACCATAATTTACTAGAAAAAATATGAAATCAAACATATTTTTTCCAGTACTTTGAATACATCTACATATATTTTATGTGAGGATAGGAAATTTTTATCGCACACTGAGACACTTTACTATAAAAAAAAAAACCAATTTCACTCAAGTTCTTATAGTAAAATTTGACATTTCATATTTCATTTCATTTGAAAATAAAAAATTTATTGTGCTATGAAGTTTTTTTTACAAAAAAATTTTATAAATAAATAAATTAATAAAATAAAAATTTTAACGCAGAAAAATGAATAATTGTGGTAAGTTTATGCTTGCGTATGTTTCTATGTTTCAAAATAAAAAGACGGAACTTTCATTCAAATAAGATTTTCTTAATTTTTTTTTAATTTCGTAGTACTTAATGTTTTTTATAATTTTAGGAAAAAATAAAATAGTGGTGCTAGAGAATATTCGAGTCAATCTCGCTGAAATTGGAGACAGCAATACTTGCACGAGTGGTGGTGAATTGCAAAATGTTTTTGTAAATTATACTGACGAAGATGAACTATCACATCAGTACACCTACAGTGGCGAAGATGCCGAATGCGTTAGTTCTGAGGCACACACTCGTTCATCGTTTGTGCCATTCAAACCTGTGCCGCTATTAACTGGATTAGAACAGCGTGCCGGTATTTTATCTAATAATTTAATATTTTTATTAAAACTAAATAATAAATTTTATATTCTAGAATTAATTATTGATGCTGTTCGTTGCAGACCACAGTTGTGGAACATACACGATAAGGAATATCGTAACAAAGTAATTCGAGCACGTCTGTGGGAAGAGGTGACTGGAGAATCGAGTAAGTATAATTAAGATTTTTACAAATTTTTTATAAAAATTATTAACGTTTGTTTATTAATATAGATTTAAAAACCACCTCGGAAAATTGCCAAAAAGTGCGAAAGCATTGGGATACATTAAGGGCTACCTATAGACGGTCAAAAAATCCTACCCCGAGTGGTGCTGCTGGAGGCTATATTAAGCCGTACAAATACGCAAAGTTGCTGTCATTTTTAGATGATACAACGGAGCCAAGAAGGTAATGACATAGCTTTTGAAAGAACCTTTTATTTATTTCATTTCCATGTTATTTCCATATTATAGATCTATCGACTTAGGTGACGACACTGAAAGCAGTGTTGAGATCAACTCCAGCAGCAGGCTTGATATGGATGAGGTTACACCAAGCAAAATTAAGAGTAAGTAAAATCAATATGAAAGAATTTTTAAGCAATGAGTTCAAAAAATTAAATATATAAAAATTAGTTTTATTAAAAATTAATCCAATTTAATTTATTACTTTTTAGAACGAAATTTACAAGCAGAAGCCATTGATCTCCAGCACCGCTACGTAAAGGTGCTCGAAAAAAATGTACATTCTACGAGCACCTCAACATCAACGGCTGCAGCAGTTACTCCCGATGCCATTGATTCGTTTTTACTTTCCATGAAACCGTATTTGAAGTCACTCCGGTTAAAATTCCGGTCTAAAGCACAGCAGAATTTGATGAGAGTGCTAAGCGAAACGATGGAGGAACAGGAGGAGAGTGACAGAAATGCTAACTTAAAATTAAATTAAAAAAGTATTTGTATGAATTTTATTTTTTTCCATATGTGCTTTTCCCCTCAAATAAAAAAAATAAATAAATTAAATTAAAACAATATTGAATTTGTTGTATTTTTTATGAAATTTAAAAAATTTTTAAAAATTATATGCATGAATTTTATTTTTGAGTTTCCAAGAAAAAATTTAACAACATTTTTTAAAACGCTATTTTATTTGGCATAACTAGAATAGCACACTCAAGATCTTTTTTAACTCGCGAGGTTAAATATGGAACAATACCTAGCTTTGTAATTCTCCTCACTATAATTGGCAACTTCAAATTTTGCTCTCCTGCCATTCTACTTGTCCCTCTCCACAAAAGTATTCAGCAAATTGGTTCCGTACTTTTTTCGCCACAGTGGTTGAGTTTCGATTATTTGTTCTTAGAGGCAATAAATTGTTGTCAACGTTGTTCCAAGAGCCTAAAATTTTGTATTTTTTATAGTTTAAAATCGTTTATAAAATATCTATGAATTAAAATATTTACCTGGAACAACAACTCCTCTTATTTCGTGGTTTAACAGATCAGGTGTGATATAATTACTGTTCCTCTGCCTCAACCAATTATGTAGACAGACACAAGATTGGATGATATCTTCCACTAAACTTAGATCTGCAATTATTGGTGCTTTAAAAATTCGCCATTTTGCACATAATATACCAAAACAATTTTCAATTATCCGTCGAGCTCGACTAAGTCGATAATTGAAAATTTTTTGTTGTTTGGTATTGATAGTCGTATAAGGTTTCAACATATTTTCTGTTAAAGCAAAGGCGTCGTCGGCTACGAAAACATAAGGAACAGCTTTAAAATGATCTGTAACATTCCTTGGCTCCGGGATACTGGAAAATTATATAGACTATTATAATAATAATTTTAAGAATTTTATAGTCACAGGATACTTACGGAAGAGTTTTATCGTAGAACCGTTTTCCAAAACTGCTTTCCCTGAAAACTCCTCCATCACTCTGGCGACCAGCAGCACCAATATTGCACGTTATAAAATTATAATCGTGGTCACTAATCGCCATTAAAACTATCGAGGAATTTTTTTTATAATTGAAAAACTCGGAGCCGGAATTTTTTGGAGCCTAAAATAAAATATAAAATGTAAATATAATTTTAAAATACAACTTAGATATTTATGTTCTTTTACTTGAATGGTTACATGCTTTCCGTCGATTGCTCCAATGCAATTAGGAAAGTTCCATCTATCACGAAATCCAGATGCCACCGTTTCAAAATATTCTGCGGATATTTTAGGAAATACTTTTCCTTTTAAGACTGCTGTTATTGCCTTAGTAGTTTCAGTCACTATACGCTGGTCGGTGAACATTTATATGCTATAGCCAAGCTGACTTGTGATTCACCAGTCGCAAGATATCTGTTACACAAATAATATCAGTTTCGTACATACGATTAAATTTATATACATAGTTTGATTTATTAATCAATTTACCTTAAAGTCACAGCCAACCTTAAATTAGGGCTTAACGGCTCTCTAATTACCGTTTCTTTCTGGATTAATGGCGCTACCATGGATAAAAGTTCCTCGAATTGCTCTAAATCCATCCGGGTATAACTATAAAATAACTGCGGGTCTATTTGCAGCTCTTTAAATATGGATGTAAAACCGCCACTTTTTTCCCGGTCCAAATAGTACGGTCGTACCCAATATTTTTTTTTCTTCTTTGAAGCGCCTGATTTGACTAGTTCATCGTTATCTGGTCGCATTTTCATTATATTTAATGGATCCAAATAATCAATCAACCTAATGTTTTGATTATCATGCATCTCCATTTTAAAATTTCCACAGTCAATTTTATATTTCACTTTCACTGCACAACAAATTTCTCAACAATCAATGAATTATAAAAAAGAGTGAAATTTATTGGTTATGTATTAAGAATCTGTCAAAATGTAACCATAAAAACCACCATAAAAAAAATAAAAATAAAAATGTCTGTCTTTGTCTCTCTAATAGCTACTTTGATTGTCTTGACTATTCTGTTTTATCTATAGTAAGAAATACTCTACAGTAGTTTTTCATAATGGAAATCAGGCTTTATAATTTTAATCCAAATAATGACGGTCAACGGCATGCTTGTACGTATCAGCCAATCGTAAACGTCCTGCTTTTGTTTTTATTGGTCGAACTTGCCAAATATTTGTAACTGGAACTGCATCTTCTCCTGTAATTGTATCCAAACTGATCGTTTCCGCATCGTCCATGATCGATAGTGGTAATGATTCCATAGCCATGCCTACTCCGAATCGGGCGACTCGCTTTAGTTCAGACTGAATGTTAAGAGTGAATCGGGTTAAAAACTATTTTATCGAATTTTTTTCATCAATCTTTTACCTGAAGTGCTGAAAATGGAAATACTTTTTCCGGTTCCGAACCCAAGTCTTGTAGAAATTCGCTCAAACTATCGTGGTATGCTTTCAAAAACGTGTCGTAATATTTCTCCCGCACCTCTTGCGTTGTGCACGAGTATATAAAGAATGAAATATCGATGACCGGTGATGCTAGCCGGGCCAATTGATAATCGATTACTTTAATATCCTTGGGTTTCATAACGCCATCGACTTCTTCGTAGGTTATCAACATATTCGGTGTCCATCCATCGCCATGCCCGATTACAGAATATTCATTACGTGTATGGGTCAATGAAACCATTGTGTCGTAAAAATGTTCTCGGTTCCCAGTGAATGCTAGCATCTTGGTCTCGATTTCAGTACCGCCATACTCCTTTGTTACTGCATCCGTAGCTACGTTAATTTGATCGATTAAAAAAGGTTCGTACCATTTTCGGAAACGATCCGCGTAGTATGTTTCTTCCACAAATAAAGCGAGCTTTGAAAATATTTCAGGCTCTTGATCCCGAAGTGCTAGCGATAGAGCATGAAACCGTCCCATCGTTTCTAAAATTTTTATACAATGATCTGCATCTAAGCCTTCCTGCCGCGGTGCAGTTCCAAATCCTTGTGCACTTAGATCTTCTAGCGCTATATAATCATGCATGCCATCCGTAATTCCCGTATAATAAATTGGAATAGCATTAAATGGATTTTTAGGTTTACGCTGCCATTGAAACTCGTCAAACACGGGAACCACTTTTGTATAAAAATTTATTTCATTCCGAAAGAAATCGGCTGAACGAAATGTTTTACGACGAGCAGCATTTTTGGGGAACGCTTTCACCACCAAAGGTACCATAATTGTATCCCCATTTTCACGAACTCCTTGCACATATAAACGGTACACATCACTTAAATACGAGTCACCTTGTTTAAACCCAGTTCCAAACTCATATCCGGTATGTTTAGTGCCACCTGCCTTCTGAATGATTTTGTCCAATTCAGCTTCGGTCAATTTTTCTGATATTGTTGCTAAAGTCAACGTCATTTTTAAACTTTTAAAACTATGTACCTGTAAATAGTATTTATTACATTTAATTTAATACGGATACTTCTTTCATGCAATGCAACAAATTCCACGTAACAAAATTTTTATAATAGAAACCCCTAATGACATTTCTAATGTCATAAATCGGAATCAATGCGCAGAGATGTCGTTATAATTTTTAAGAGGCGCGGCGAGATCACTTGTATTATACAAGCTACTTCAACAATGCAAAACCATGTTCAATACAATACTATAAATAAAATTAGATCACCTTGAAAATTTGAACGAGAAACAAAAATTATTAATTTTAAACAAAATAAAATATGAAATCAAACTCAAACGGGCGATTTCTAAGCTTAACTGAATATCGATCTAAATTGTTTCGTAATTTATGCTTGTTTAGTAAGCGATAGCTGATGATTAGATAACGGGAAATAGATAAGTTACTACTTCTAAGTTTATTGCGTGTATAATTCTGTATTATCATCAAAATTGTGGCCTGTTACCTGTAGTTTATCTTCACAATATGTGCAACTTAAAGAATGAATGTTGTTGTAGCACGAATTTATCTCCGTATTTCACTCAAAGATCGCTAATGCTTTTGTCTCTACTCTGAAAAAGCAAAAAAAAATGGTACAGAATCAAAGGAGCCGATCTTGTTCTGCGTGCTGATTTGGTGCGAATGGAAGTGATTTCTGATCGATGAGTCGTCTAGTGGTAGGCGCAGAGGTGATTATTAGTGACAATGATTCCCCGGTATAGAGAACTCTTAGAAGACGACGTATAAAGAGATTGTTGACATGCTACGGGCCAGTAAAAAACGTTTTAATAACACTGCAAAATAGTTGTTAATAATAAATACATACAATCCATTAATGTAATTTTGATTTTGTTCGTTTTATATATTTCTTATAATAAAAACTAATCTGATTATTATTATTTTTTTATTACAAACATAATAAAGTATAAAAATAATATATAATTATATTATTATTATTACTAATAATTAAATCTTAAATAATGGTTACAGCTACATAAATTTATTTTTTTAATATACAGCAAAAAATAACAAAACACAAAGATATACGAATTAATTAATTAATAATAAAGATGTAGATCCTTAAGTGACTAATAAAAAATATATTTGATTATGAAAAATTATTATATATTCGTATTTTATACAAGAAATTTTAATATTCATTCGCTTTGAATTAATTGTAGGTATCATTCAATTCTAAAATACAAAATATGTTAGATGAATATTTATTATTTATAATAATAATAGTTTTATATTTTTGAAATATAACAATAATTAGTCATTTACACATTATGTATTTAATTTTTAATTAAACAAAAATGCAAAAGTAGTAAATAGTTTAAAATAATAAGAATATTTTTATGAGAATATTTGTATAATAAAATTTGTTTTTGTTTTGTTAATTTATGTATAGGACTCATTCTGTTTTTTTTATACAATGAATGTTGAAGATTCCGGCAATGTGGGATGATTAATTCAGCATTTTTATGTACTTACTATTCTTTTAAACCTTTAGACTGAATACCATACTTAAAAATTGCTCATAATGAATCGTTATAACACCGTCCATATCTGTGTCGTAGGCTCGGAACGATGATGTAAGTGTCTGGAATGATAAAAATAATTATAAGACAAGAATATGAGCATTTATCATTAATTAGGGCTCTACTTTACATAGAACAAAACTCATGTCGAAGCCCTAAAACGTGCCTAAAATTAAATCTAAAATAGTGTAAATCTCCGCTATCGATTCTTAACCATTGTCGCATCGAAGACACAAATTTTCCAATAAAATTTTTCTCGCTTATTAGAACGAATCTTTATAAAAGTGAAATATTGATAATTTTGGTTTCTGTACAAATGGATTTGAAACATAATCGAATTTTGTGTATTACTCGCTTGGAAATATATTTTAACTTTGCTATACAAAAGCATTTAACTAAATACCGAAGTTTGAGTGGCCAAAAACTGATTTGTACCATACCCAATTTTTAATAAAGTAAAGTAGAGTCCTTAAACATAAAACATATTTCTCAATAAACATTCACTCGTTTAGTTTCGCCTCATAGTCCATTTGGAGAATAAATAGTCAAATAAAATGTTGATAAATAAAATGTATAATTAGGTTTATGAACTATTAGGGTTTGACAACGTTGTTAGAAACAATACAAATAGTCTAGTGCGGTGCTCTATTGAGTTGTAGGCCGAATAAATCAAATATTTTCAATTTATCAATTGAGTCATTACTGCTACAAAATTTTTGTTTAAATCAGATCATTTATTGATTTATTATAAATCATAATAATAATTAAATTGAATCTTTATTCAATGCTACCTAATAGGCATCTATACGCGCATTGTAGCTTAAAACAAACCGATGACCTGTTTTAAAATGTATGCAATGCATATCGCAATCTATTTTATTTTGTTAAGAACAATAATTATAATTTGTGATTTATTATGGATTTACGATTTACTTTAATATACCTAAAATTGAACACTTGGAACCTTACTTTGTCGAAAGCAGAACAATCGCAATCGAAGTAAATGAGAGCATATATTTTTTCTATATACATACTACATGTACTCTATAATCAATCTATGAATAAATAAACTATACGTTTAAAAGTTGGAATTTAAATGAATTTAAGACATATGAGTACATAGTTAAAATAAAAATTATAATTGGCTATTATCCGAGAATTTACATTGTTGGACTCACTAATAAAGAACGCCTAATTTCGACGACTATAAGAGATTAATTTTTATGTTTAATCAAAATGAGCCGGCATCCACAAGACGTATCACTCGATTGTTATTCTATACACAATAATATTTTTCTTTATCAGTATATTTTAACCCGTCAATCACACTATATGCCAGTGTAAATGTTTCAGATTGCAAAATGGGCAATGTGTACGAATACAGTCAAAAGCACTAGCTTCAAAACAAGGGAGCACTCTGAAAATAATACTATACTGTGTACAAACCCGTATAATATTAACTGTTAATAAAACAAAAATGTAATATTCAAGCATCACAACAATACGCATAGTTCAGTCACGTAATTATCGTCTATAATAATTAATGTATGTACGTCATAGTTGAATCATCGGTATACACTAGAATCAGTAACGAATACGTCGAACCACTTGTTTATTTCTCTAGCGATCTCAAATACAACGTCATAACAAAATATAATAACAACTTACATATAAAATGATACAGCACTGGATAAAATCATCGAATAATATTGTTCCACGTCCAACACGATCAAATTTTCGAATTAGCATACCAATCAAGTGATCCGATAGTCGATATCCAAATGCATTTAATGCTGTTTTCAATTCATTTCGATCGATATTCCCTGAGCTATCAGTATCGAATGAACGGAAACAATTTTGCCAATCTGTTACATATTTCCATAGGGCGCCAAAATCTTGAAAACTTACAGTGCCCCGGTTTTCTTTATCGAACATACCAATCATCAAACGTACTGTTTCGGGGTTGAACGGACTCCATGTTCCATTTGAGAGGGCAACTTGCAATTCATCAGCTGATATATAACCACTACGATCTTTATCAACTCTGCAATAAGAAATAAAAATAAAAAACGTAAAGGGATTAATTTCAACGTCGTCGTGATAAAAGCAAAAAATAATTTGAAAACAAATAATAGGCATTTCGCTTTCCCAATTTCATAATGATGAGTCATCCAAAAACAATCCTCACATACAATTACAAAAAGTAATTTTAAAAAGCACAATTTTTAAATTCTAATAAAAAATTCGAGGTATTTGATAAGAAAATATTAAAGATTGAGTTTATAGATTATATATTTAGCTAATCGAGCTATTGTACAATTATCTGCATTTACCTTTGGAATACATCCCATAAAAATTGTTGGCTTGGCATCGGAGATTGAAATGTCATTTTACTTTTTTTTTTTTTGTATAGAACCTTTTTATAATTAAAAAACGCTTAATATTAAATACTTGCACTAATTGGAATAAATATTTATTCACTCTTTTGTTAAATTAATAAATAAAATAAAATATTATTTTATTCGTGCGTTTCACGAACGATTAACAGGTGAATGAATTTTTTTAGATAACTTGACGTTTTTATTCAATTCTATGGTTTGATTTACACGGGTTACAAATATGCCCTAGCAGCCGTTTAAGTAAATATAACCGGAAATGTTTACACTTATATGCTGTTAGGAGCTATATATCGAAGATAGAACCTTCAGTTCCCATTCACTAAACTAAACCGAAGACGATAGATTGATATGTAGGGCTTTTGTTTTACCACATTCTAACATACATATTTTGATCAGTGTATAAGATTTACAACCAAAATAATGTTGTTTTCGTTTAGATTTTTATGCGTAGTTTTTTATGCGACCTTTTTGCATTTTATAAAGTTTAAAGGTTCAGTTAATTGAGAATCTTTCCTTTTTAAGAAAAAAATCGTCGCACCTACAGCTTCTTCTACTTTTTGACTTGCAGTACGAAATCAATTTTCTTCATGCTCAATCCTTTTATATTCTTTATCGATTTGCTTACACTACGAGGTACTTTTGTAATTATAAAAGAGTTTAAATAAAAATTAAAGCGGTAAAAAAATTGGTCCGTAAGGGTGGATATTACTATAAAACAAAATAGTTATAGCGTGTTCTGTTCCGAATTGTAGGAGTTTATGTTGTCAATACTCTAACAAATTTTCATTTACTTTCATTTTTTCGCAATCCATCTGATAACATGGAGATACTTCAAGTAAGAAGTTATCAAGTCAGTCACGTTTCCTTTTAAAATAGATGGTCTCCGATTGCGTAGGATCGCGTGTAGATCACTCGTCACTGAATTCTTAGGCAGCTCCCAAATATGGTCATTGCAAAGAATTTCAAATAAGCTGAGAAAATATAAAACTACAAACCGTTTTAACTGAGAAGCGCAATAAAGTCTCAAATATTACAGATATTTTAAAATTAATTAATGGATTGTACCATTTTTTTCAAACTGGTTATAAAACATATATTATATACATATATATTCAGATCATAAAAGGCTTATTTAAATCGGGCCAGAATATTCCGGGTTTCCATCGTCAATAGCATAATAGTATAATAGTATTATACTATTCGTAGTCGGGTTTCCATCATATAGTGTGAAGTAAGCTGTATAATTATGTTTGAATATAGAAATTTGTCTTTTAATGTTTTATACAAATTTCATTACAATAATCAAAATAATACAATAATAACAATAACAATAATAACAAAAACTAACAATAACAAAAACAATAATCATATCAAAATACCACAAAAACTTTCGAATCGAAATTGGAATAAAAAAGTACAATGTCATGAAATATATTGTTAAAAATATAATTTGATATGTACCTACTTTATGTTTTGATAGATTAGGTGTATTTTGTTGAGGTTGTTACAACAACAATAACAAAAACAATAATCATATCAAAATACCACAAAAACTTTCGAATCGAAATTGGAATAAAAAAGTACAATGTCATGAAATATATTGTTAAAAATATAATTTGATACCTACTTTATGTTTTGATAGATTAGGTGTATTTTGTTGAGGTTGTTATAACAACAATTGCACTGATTAACTTCTGACATGATTTGAATAACTCCAAAATATTTCTTGAGTTATTTAACTCTATTCCGCTTTAATTATGATACCTGACACCAGATGTACATTTTTAATGTTTTTCTTCAATTTGACTTTCGAAGGTTGTCATTTTGGTGATTAAATGAAATTTCGTAAATTTATATAAAGTTTTAATAATTTTTGTTTCATCAAATTTTTCTTGTATTTTCCATGATATTATGACAACCAATGATATTATGAAACTAATTTTCAAAACTATTATCAACTAAAAAAAAAAAAAATAACTCAAAAAAAAGTTATTTTGTTGAGAAAAATTAACTCCGTACGGATTAGAGTTAAATTGTTCTCAACAAAATGCACCTATTGTATACTGAAATATTATATGTAATAAAGTATTATACTGCCAACTTCGCCTTGCCATTTTCGTAGTATAATAGTATAATACTATTAAACTATTATACTATCACGATGGAAACCCGGTATCGGTGTGACATTGATTTAAAAAATAACCGGAAGTTAAGCTTAAAATCGAAATATAAAGTTACTGCTACTAGGGGTATAAATCAACTGCTGTGTTCAACCAAAAGCGTACGTGCTTCCTGCAAAATCAAAACAAAGGCGAAGTAAACAAAAAAATACTTGCACAAAAACGTAGAAAAAAAAATTAAAAACAAAAACAGCGTCATGCCACTTATTATTCATTGTGTATTTCTTATCTGAACAGTCAAGTCGTGTTTAATTTTTTGAATAGAATACAAATAGTTCTTTTACAAAAGTTAATTTTGTTTTCTTTACAAAATAAAACGAAATAATACGTAGTTGACCATAGTAATAAAAAGTATTGTGAGATAATTAAAATTTAATAAAACTGGCAGCTGGAAAGTTTATCGTAGTAAATTATTTAAAGAGTACCCAGTTTTAATAAAAAGAAACGCAAGTGATTAAATTCTTTGTTCTTGTGTGTAGGTAGTGAGGTTTGTGTTGTTTTTCATTTGTTTTGATTTTTCACAACCGTAGTTCAATTGTTGATAAACAAACCACTCGTGGATGTTAATCAAATTTAACTATAAATTAACAAACAAACTTTAAGAATATACATTTTAAATTAAAGTACAATAAAAATTGTAATAAAGTTAATAAATAATAAAACAAGTAAACAACTATTATTATCAATATGACTTCAACACCACCAAAATTTGGCGAAGATCTTCTTGGAGGTACGTAACACGTAGTTTTATGTGCATGGCGAAAAATATGTCTATGTATACAATTTTTATCTTACAAAAATATGTTTATTTCTATTTTGCTAAATAAATTGCGCGTTATTCGGGTTTACTCAACTTACTTATAACAAAAATACAGACATTAGTAACATACCTAGGACAAATTATGTTTATATTTTTCATTTTACTTTAAAAAATACTAAACCAATTCTAATGAATGAATGGCGACAACTCAAAAAGTCTAGAGATGTCGCAAATCCTGCTATAATGTGCACGTTTACTATTAATAAATACGTGACACTAATCATTCATTTACAGCGGCATTAATTTTTCTATTTTTATCTACATATGGGAGAACTGCAATTTCATTACTTGACAGGCTACATGCGTAATTACATATGTATGTACAATACAAGTTTCTCTGCTGCTACGAAACCAATTGCAATTTTTTCATTTTTGCGTTTCATTTCCAATCCAACACGTGTATTGCTAATTCAAAATTAAATTGAAATCGTCATAGAATTTGTTTACTTCGTGTGTTTTGAGTAGTTTTCTTTGCGATCTTAAAAATTATACATACGTTTTCTTATTTAATTTGGTCGAGACGAAGGTGATACATTCTATACTAAATTTTTATTTCTCGACTGCACGTTTGCGTTATTTTGCATGTTTGTACGTGCAATTTTCCATTTATACGAATATCATTGTTAGTAGCATTAGGGCAGGTCAATAATGGAGTTATTTAAATTAAACGATGACTTCAGAAATTATTTTTAATTACGTATTTGATCTTCTTATTAAATTATAGAGATGATAGAGATTAGAGATATAGAGATTAGCACCATTTTTATCAGAGAATTCCTTCCAGAATCACTATACTGAGATGTTTTAAGAACTTGAAGGTCTCACATTATATAATATGATCTCCACATATTTGACCATACTCTGGCTTATATCTAAAACTCTCTTCTTTAGTGATTAATCGCTGTACCTATAATAGAAATCTCTAATCAAACAAACTCGTTTTTGTCGTTTTTAGCCAAAACCGTAAAAATTTGTTTAGTGTTTGCAAAAAATCAAGTTTTAAAAATTCTATTCCGAAGCTTTGATCCAATCTTCTTTCATAACTGACAAATGCTAGGGTATTCATAACATAATTTGTATTCGGTTTCTAATATTTTGATCCTAGCCTCCTTTATTCAATAGTACATTCTAGTCCAGTTAATCTATCACTATAATGATGTCGTTCGGATGATTGATGCATTTTTTAATAATTTGGGTCGATTCTAGTGAAACTGTTAATTTTTTTCTAGGACTAGATATTTCATTAAATATTGATATTCGAATTAGTCATTGTTCAAATGCTATATGTGCATATGTATATTTCGTATACAAGTAGTTATCGGTTTTCAAAAAATTATATTGGAGAATTACATCTTTAAACAAGTGAAACCTTATTGAACATTGTCTTATTAAATGGTTGTTTAAAGTTCTGGACCAGCGAGGGGGATCTGGTTAACCAACTTGTTTATGTATAAGCGAATGGTTTTTGTTTATGTTTGAAAATATTTTTGATTATTTCTACATTTTGAGTTAACTTGATAATTAATTGATGCTGCGAGAAAATTTGAAAAATCTTAATCAATTTGTGTGAATCGAGAAAACAATCAAATTGTGTTTAAATATTATATATTATTTCATTAATTAATTTAATTAATGGCCCCTATTAATATGAAAATGTAACTTAGGTACTGAACTCTCAGCTAAAACACCTTGCAACAAAATTTATTGTCTGTATAAATACGGTATATTTAGGATTATCATAAAAAATACTTGTTAAATTGTCTTAAATGAAATATGTCTCATTTATGTGCCAACGAATCCACATTTCTCAACTCTAACGATAAAACTACCCAGGTCAGTGCATTTACAAGCGAAGATTTCAGTTAAAAATAACACAAAAATCATTCACCGGTTAATTATCGCATATGATTTTAAGCGGATTTAAGCATTTTAATTGTTTGTTTTGACTAAATAATTATTAAAAATAAAATTTATATTCTTTATTCTCGCCAGAAAACGCAAAAAATACAAAGAAATAGCTTGATCTGCCTGTTTATATAGTATGTAGTATTTATTATCATATAATTCTAAATGAAGATCGGGGGGACAACGAAATGTCATGTCGATTAGACGTGCGTTTTTGGTCTCCTACATTATAAATTAATTTTAAATAGTTTTGAGCATAATTAATCAGTATGGTTCGTGTTAATATTTAATTAAAGTGTAGTTCTTTCAGTTTGTTAAATTATTTAATAATAAAATTGTAAATTAAAAACAGAATTGTGATTGATATTCTTGCAAATAAGACATTATTTTATCAAAAGTATTTATGTACTTCATATTTGTGCGTACATAATTACAAAAAAAAGAAACAACGAAAAAAAAAACAAAACTCGAATAAAAGAGACAAATATACTGTGAAAAATTTTTAGTGGACGATTAATGTATGTGTATTGTGTATATGACTTTATAAATGAATATTATTTTTTTGAAGTGGTGTCAAATTGGAAAAGGAATCTGGTAAATGTCTCAAATAAAACATAAGTACTTAGAAACGTTTTTAGTGCCAAAACGGGATAATTGGGTAAGTTTAAGTAAGTTAAATTGTCTGTTAAGTTAGGTTAGATATCGAAACAAAACATTCCCATTTATGGATATACGGGAATATGTGTTCCAATTGGAATTGTTTTTATATTAAATTAGATTTACAGTGAGAAGTCACAAATAGTATCAATTGATACGGATATCGGTATCTAGATGGTGCGTTAGGTGGAATGATTTTATATATAATATTCATTTTTATTTTATTTCTTATTAAGTAATCAATAATGATATTTACTTTAGGTAATGATTTCTAATTGGAGAGCTATATTTTACGACTTTTAACACATCTTATTTTAGTGTGTTAAACAGAAAAAAAAGTTAAAATTTTATTATAAAAGTATAAATATGAACAAATGGATGTATGTATTATACAGTGTTCTTATCTAAATTATATATTACATTAGAACAATAGGAAAACAACACAACAAATGGATAGGAAATCAACTGACAAATTTATTTTTTTGCATGTCAGTTCAGATTTGAAAATGATTTTATATTTCAATTTTCAATTAATATAATTTAAATTGTAGTAATATAGAAGTCAAATATTCAACATGATTTGCTGAAATTATTTATTTGAAACCGAAGAACTTCTTTTAAGGACTATTCTTGGTTGTATTTATTTTATATGTTATTTTATTAAATTTATTTCATCTAGTAATATGTACATAATTTTATTTCATCTAGTATTTGTATATCCGCATTTATATGGAGTTTTAATGAATTAGATTTAAAATTAATGAATTGCAGTTAAGCATGCAGAATATAATAAATTGAAACTAATTTAAATTATTTTCAGAAGCATCTTAAAAGTCACATCCAGCAAACTAATAAATTTTGCTAAACTAGTGCAGTTTTTGTTTTAATAAATCATAAAAGTAGATTACAAACGTATTGTAAAATACATATAAAGTAGTTTGAATTTTGCAGTGATAGAGGCGAAGAGAACGTGAACGAGTATTAAACGCAAATGGCGGCAGTGTTTACACTAATTATTATTCATTACAGGTCTACCACAGATCAAATATGGAATTAATAATAATAAATTGAACTAAATTATAGGTTCTCTGCCACTTAAATTTTAATTAATTAATTATAGCTTTGAATTCAGATTATAGTAAATTGGAACTAATTTGAATTGATTTTCAGAAGTATCTCATAATTTTGATCCAGTAAACTAATAAATTTTATTACAGAGCTCAGTTTTGCGGTCAAAAATTGATAGTTGAAATGTTAGTACTAAACTAATTATCATTCATTGTACAGTGTCTTCACAGCTCAAATATATGGAATTAATAATAATAAAATGTTTTAAATTTCAGGATCTCTGCCAGTTAAACTTAAATTTAAATTAATTAATTAAAGGTTGGAATGCAGAATAAAATAAATCGGAACTAATTTGAGTTAAATTTTCAGAAGTATCTCATAAGTCTGACCCAGCAAACTAATAAATTTTCTTTCAGAGCCCAGTGATGCTGTTAAAAATTAACTAAGTAGATTAGAACTGTATCGTCCTGTGTTACTAACTATTGGCTATACCAGGTGTCTGTAACCGAGTCAATTTCTGTCATACTAACTGAACCCATCCAAATCCTCTTTATGTTATGTGTAAACGGGTGTTCGGTGAGGCCCGGCCATCTCCGGGAGATCCTGCTTAATGCTTGGTCGAACATTCCAATCAAATCAAATCAAATCAAATATAATTCTAAATGAAGATCACTTTTCCAATGTTACTACAAGTAAAAATGTACTTCCGCAATAGAGGTTTTTAATTTTATTATGATAAAACGATTGTAAAATAAGTTGGGAAAACATAAAGTAGCAGCTAATCACATATGTACGTATAGGAGGTTGTTTCATTTCAATAATTTTGTTTATCAAGTATTCAAATACTGTGTGCAAATATTCATTAAAATCAATAATACAATTTTTATTCGAATCGCTGTCTTTCTGTGTCATATATTCGAAAACAATGAAACCACATAAGCCTTATCAGGGAAGTAGTAGTACAGTATAAGGTACTATACTATAGTGTCTTCTAGAGTAAAATCCTTTTTATTGAAAGAAATTTATCTGTCAACATGTTATATTACACATTTAAATCGAATCGATATATTTAACCGCAAAACATTTCAACTATAGGAGACATTGAGTTTGAGGTAGATACAATAAAGATATTTATGTCAACATATAAATTTAATTTGGTAATTTAAAAGAATTCTTTTAAATTTTTTTAGTAGCTAATTTTATTTCTAAAATGAACGAACATTTTAGTGATTGATGAGGGTGTTTAAAATTGTAAACCAAATAGAATTGAATAATTTTTTCTTTTAATTCATTAAAATTTAAAAGTTGTGGTCAATTAACTATTTTGATTGCCATATAAATGTTAATAGTACTTATGGCAAAAAACCATTAAATATTCAAATTTTCAAAACAATACTCCAGAAATCCATTAAAATGTTTATAAATTTGGCTTCAAACTAAAAATAAATTTATAACAAAAGCAGCACAAGAGCTTTAAATTATTAAATAATAAATTGTGCATTCCTATTCTATTAGACCTCATAAGAGGTCAATGGTCATAAGTGACTTAGCACTTGATACAGCTCTTATACAGCTCATGTACATATTTTGAATTTTCATGATCAGTTTCGATTTAGTAAGATAGATGGCCACTTCAATAACAACGTAATTCTTCTACTACTGTTCCTCATAGTACTAATGTGCAAATTAAGGCTACCACTAACAAAACGCCCGCTAACAATGACTAATCCTCCGTCCTATCAACAAATATTCAATGTATGTGTATAATCTATACTCCTAATGGGGGTCGATTATGTATCTCTCGTATTACGAGTTACGACAACTCGTAATCCATGAAGTCGTAATTGCGACATAGCGCGATTATGTAAGCAAGTACGAGATACAATTTTTTCGAAAAAAAAGGAGTTGCCCGATATGCTCATTTTCGGACACATATTTTGTTTTGGTTTTTATTTTGTTTACAAATATTTTGTGGTTATGTCAAAATAAAATTGGCGCGCTTGAAAATTGTTTGTGTTTTAATCAAAATTATTTGTTTTAAACAAAAAAAAATTAAATTAAAATAAAATAAGTAAAAATAAAATTATTTTGTGTCTTTAAAACTTTATTTGAAAGTAAGTAATCTTTTGGTGTTTTAAAATTATAACCAAGCTAATTTGACATATCATAATTCTATTTAAAGGAAAACATTGTAATGGATCCTGTTGTTGAATTCATTCACCCTTGGCAAAATCGGGATGGTCTGCCATCATTTGTTCGGTTGGCCCTAAATAATAGTTTTTGAACACAAAATAAAAATTATATTAATTATTTATTTATATTTAAAATACAAAATAAAGTATTAAATTATGATTAGTATAAACACATATATTTTCATTTTATGTAATAGATTGGAAATTTTTATTATTTTTATTAAAAAAATTGTAATCACTTCTTCAACAACACTTAAACGATTTTTGACAATTAAATCGTTCTTCGCAAAATCACCACACTACTATGGTTGTTGCACTTTTCAAAATGGAATGAACATAGCAATAAATCACACTATTAAATTCAAATTTAATAGTAATTTATTAATAAAAAATCATATGTTCGACTATTGAATTACTACTAAATGTCTAAAAACATTATTTCAACAGTTATTTAGACAAATTTTCCTTTAAAACAATCATTTCAACCATTACGAGTTGCTTGTCGTACTAAAAAACTTGTACGAGTAAAACAACAACAACATGTCGCAATTACGAGAACTCGAAATGTCTTACATAATCGCGTTTGGTCGTAATTTCGAAAAAAAACTCGTAACTCGTAATGCTTACATAATCGACCCCATGGTTTTGAAACATGTAAACATACTCAAAAGTTCAGAAATAAGAGGATCGGGATGGATCGCACACACATACACATGCCAGATTGATCGGGCACACTTTGAGGAAAACAGAAAGTGATATAATCATAATGTCATTAGAATGGAATCAGCAAAGGAGAAGTAATTGCTCCGAATAGAGTCAGATGGTCTAGTATACGCAACTTGTTCAATAACAATTGCTCTGCGCCCTACAGAATTACCAAAGTTTTTTAAATTTATATTTTATATACTTAAACAAATATTAAGAACATCATAGAAAAATGGAAACTTCGAAAACCACAGTATGAAATGTGCTATTTCTAAAAAACTATTTTGGGAGGTGTACGTTCTATGAACTCGTGCATATAATCGTTATGTTGACCTTACCGCGCCTTAAGCTAATTGCATTTATTGCCTAAAATCTATTGTTTACACTAAAAGTAGTTAGTAATAATATGTATTGCAAATTGTTGACATAAGTTGGATATTTCTAACTAAAGCCATATTTATTTTTGTTATATTTATTGCAATTTAATTGGATTCAGATTTTTATGTTGTCGACAACCATAACTTTTAATAATCTAGTGTTTGAATTTCTAAGAAGTTTCAATAAAATTGAATAATAAAAATCAATTGTATAGTTTGCACGCACAAAATATTGCAAACATGATCTGAAATCGTGTCTCTTTTTTTGTATATCGTTTAACCAAATTAACCGCCCCTCTTGGTACAATTTCTAAGTCCAATTATAGATATTTTGTTTTTGTAAAATAATCGTTTTATAATTTAATTGAAAATAATTAACAATTTTGTATAGCCTAAATATTTTTGAACTACATATTTATATAACAAGACTTAAGATTTTAGTCCAAATTGATAAAAGAAAATGACAAAATCACCTTATTTAGAAAATGTATTTATAATTTATAATTAGCACTCATTTATTTTATTTACTTATATATAATTCGTTGTTTTTATGTGAACATTTTACGAAAACTCTGCAAACAAAGAACTACTACGCTCGATTATGCCTTTATGCTCACGTATGATTTGAATTTAATTCATTATCTAATTCTATAATATTCTATTGGGAGAAAAAGTATTAGCTAATATTTACAATTGAATTATATGGTTGTAAATAATATTCTTCGATTGACCTAAATATTCTAATATGATTGTGAAAGTCGTTAAACAGTGTACGTAATTACAGTAAAAAAAAAAATTTTTCATCTTGAATTTTCCGTATATATACGGATATGAAAAACTTAAAGACAATGAAGGAAAATTTATTGTACATAATAATATACATATGTATATGAGTAAGAGGAAATTTGTTTTTGTTTGTGTCGTTGATTTTCATTTTTATTGTCCGACATGCTTATTTTATATTTACATATGACGATGAAAATTATATGTGATTGAAAATCGCATGTATACAACACATATTTACTTTGTGTGCCAACGTGTTAATGAAACAGTTTGCTAATTGTTGATTATAGATGTGATATGTGCAAATAGCGCGTGGATTTAATAAATCACAGACAATTATTGTGTCTTGTTCGATGACAGCGTTAGTGCTTTTTCATAACAAAATTCATGATCATATCGTTTGGGAATTTGTGATATCAACATGATATCATCATCTTATATGATAAAATAATTATGTTATACACATTAAACTAATTACATAGCTATGTATAAAGTTTTTAAAATGATTATTTGTTTTAGGGATTATATTGTTACCACAAATAGTTATTATTTCAAATTAAAAATAGTTTTATTAAGATGACTTTCATTCGCAAATTGTGATTTTACAGCAAATTGGTGCCTATATAATCATTTTACATTAGTCTAAAATTAAAATCTATCTGCGATTTACTTTTTCTAATTAATCAATTAATAATAACGTAATTACGGATTTTAAGAATTTAATATCTTTTAATCTCACTATATTTTGACCTCTCTTCATAAATATATCATTCAGACATTCTGTTAACAAAATATCAACAATATACATCCAAATTAAAATAATAATACTAGACATATACAAGACGAGATAAATTTGTAAATTTTACTTACCTCCAAATTTATAAGATGCTTTGTTAGCGCATTTTGCGCAAATAAAGTTTAATAACCTCATAAAGCAGCGCGTATACAATACATGTATGAAATACATATATCTCACAAAGTTTATTCACTGAGAACAAAGAAACGAATTATTATTAAGATATTTTTATATGCCTTTGCCGCTTACGTGTTACACAAGTAGAGTGGTATTAGTAGTCGCTGGTCTACTGCAGTTAGTTGAATTGAATCGAATTCATAAATCATTTAACTAAATTTGCATTTTCTTGTCATTTCCGAAGTAAATTGTGTGAGTACAAAGATCTCATTTTTTTTGTTGTGCTATAAATTAAGATGATATTCGTAAATTGCTCGTATGACTTTAGTAATTAATTTAACGATATGACAATGATTTTATACCGTTATGCGAAATTAAAGGAAGCAATTACAATTTGTTGGTTTTGAGAAAAATTCCATACGTCCAGTCAGGTTACGCTTTAAAATTGACTGAAATTTAAACAAGAAAATAGTTTTTTATAAATTGAGAAATGTCGATAGATAAATTAGGTTATTTTATATTTTGACTTAACAAAGTATTTAATTAATTGATAATGCACTATATCATCAACCTTGTTGACCACACACGCAAGCCCACGCAATTAATAAATATAGAAGTGCGTAGTAATAACACATGCAATATACATCAAATTATCACACACCTTGAATAATAGAGGGAAACATTTCGAAAACTGTGATACATACATGTATGTACATGATTAAGGATAGAAAATCAAAACACTTTCATTTTCACTATATACTATGTTTATTGTTACTATATTATGGTTTAAAATCGTAATACATACTTAGTTATATTTATAAAATCATACGCTTATTCTTATACCGGGTGTTTTTTTTAAACTGAGACGATCAAATATCTCGAAAAATAGCCACTCTACGGAAAAAATGTCCATAATCAAAATTTAATCATACCGCGGGGGAAATACATTAGTGCAAAAAAAAAGTCCCCCCACCCCCGCTTTGTAGGTGGGGCGGGGGTAACTTTTAAACTAAGATAGGAAGCCATATTTTTTATTGCAGATACGGATTCTACGACTAAAAGTACGTATGATTTGAATAAAATATTTTGTTCGGTTCATGATAGATGGCGTTGCAATCGACGAAATTCAATTTTTTCAATTTCTCCTTCTTAGAACACACGCATTCGATTCTGCAATACGTTTGAAATAAAAAACATCACATTTTCATTGGAAATACTCGAAATTCGTCATCAAAACAATTTATTCAGTTTTGTAAATCTAAATAAGTGTTCAAAATGATGGCCTGAATTTTGTATTTTTGAAATTTAATAATAAAACTTGAAATTAATTTTGAACACTTATTTAGATTTACAAAACTGAATAAATTGTTTTGATGACGAATTTCGAGTATTTCCAATGAAAACGTGATGTTTTTTATTTCAAACGTATTGCAGAATCGAATGCGTGTGTTCTAAGAAGGAGAAATTGAAAAAATTGAATTTCGTCGATTGCAACGCCATCTATCATGAACCGAAGAAAATATTTTATTCAAATCATACGTACTTTTAGTCGAAGAATCCGTATCTGCAATAAAAAATATGGATTCCTATCTTAGTTTAAAAGTTACCCCCGCCCCACCTACAAAGCGGGGGTGGGGGGACTTTTTTTTTTGCACTAATGTATTTCCCCCGCGGTATGATTAAATTTTGATTATGGACATTTTTTCCGTAGAGTGGCTATTTTTCGAGATATTTGATCGTCTCAGTTTAAAAAAAACACCCGGTATATCGGTTGTTTTAAGGTAGCTTTAAACTATATGTAGAGAAAATATAGGTTAACTTATAATATAAAAATTAATTTCAAGATTTAAATATCTAATTGTATTTTCAATTATAATCAATCCGCGATTGAAATATGTCGTCTTATATTTTAGAATTGTAATTATTTCATTGCCACTGCTAAAATCTAAACACTTATCAAGTGCCGTGAAGCTGAAGCTTTACAAAGCGTTGATCAGGCCCGTTGTTATGTTTGGATGTGAAAGTTGGGCGCTGACGGATGAGTACGAGAGATGGCTCCTTACATTTGAGAGAAGAATCATGCGTGTGATTTACGGCCCTAAACGGGAAATAGATGGTACATACCGAGCTCTGTACAATTTCGAGATCAGAGATCTGATGAAGATCCCCGATATTGTACATGAAGTTAGATCCCAGCGAGTGCGCTGGCCCGGTCACGTTCTGCGTGCTGATCCGGAACGAATTGTGCAGCGATCTCTGAAAGGAGAGCCACCATATGGTAGGCGCAGAGGTCGTTGCAGGCGACGATGGCTCCACGATGTAGAGAACGACTTGGTCTCTTCTGATTGTCTTAGACAGTATGAAGACCAAGCTCAGGATCGAAACCGTTGGAGCCAAATTGTTGATTCAGTAAGGGGCCAGTAATGGCCTTTAACACTGTTAATTATTATTATAATTATTTCATAAAACAAATAACACAAACCGTAATAATTCGATTAGTGTGGCTAAGACAAAGAAAAGAAATTAGCTTATATTCTTATAAGAGATAAATAGGATGTTTCAGTTTTTAGTTTTGTTGAAATATGTTGAATAAGTAATTTTTAAAATATTTTGTTATCTACATATATACATAACGCATACAATTATACGATCGTATACCACTTAGGTTAAGATTTGTGTTTGTGTATTCATTAAAGGTCACTTCTAAGAATAATTATTTTAACAAAACAAACGGGTTTGTTTAGAGATTGTGTATTTCTTAAACTATTAGATAAGGATTAAATAATAAATTGCACATTGATTTTAGTGATTCATTAATACAATTATAAATAAACTTAAAATCATGTAATGATCCGAGTAAATTAGCTATTATATCGTACAACTTATCGGTAAAATTCCTGATAGGATAGAATTAATATACTGACAGTTCCGGAGAATTATGAAAATTTAATTTAATTTGTTAGGTTTTAAGCAACTTTATGCAATTTGAAACTTGTAATCTTTTTTTTTCCAACTCAGCAAATTATTATTTATTCTCAATTGCTTATACCTTTATCTTCAAAAAATATCTTTTTACAAATGCCATGAGAAAATTTCAGTCAATGGCAATTAAATGGTGGTTCACATCGGATTTATATACTATCAGGAATACTTTCAATGAACCAAAATCCATTTTACTGAGACCCAGAGAATTAAACTCCATAATCGGAGACTGAAGATTGCTCTCTAAATCCTCATTCTCCGGTCGGATTTGGATTAGTTGGATTAGTAGTAGATCAAGGCATCAAATAATTAGAAGTTAGAATCGAATTTATAATTAATAAAGAATAAAGCTGTACTTATTTTTGTGTTTCGCGTTCGCAAAATATTCGATTAAAAATGAGTCGGGTGGAAATGAAATTTAAAAATTTCAATTAAAATGAAATTTTACTATAGAATAGAGAGAGGAGTGAGGATGAAAAGAGTCTATTTAAACCTCTGACAACGGATTTAAGAAAACCATTTAAAACACTTTAGTTGATCAGTCATGTAACGCGAACTTTGCAAGTAGCGTGTTTTGTACAATTAAATTGCCTCTAGTTTCGTGTTTGAATTTTTCACACTTCTATCACGCTAAATTGTATAAATTGAGCGTAAAACATTTCTTGATCGTAATGTATTCTACACAATTTTCACTATACGATATTAATAGAATTCGTATTATTTATATGATATGTACAAGCAGTGCGATGGATGGTGCTGTGCAAAAGAAAAAATCCACAGTAGCGATCTAATACTTCAAACAACTTTGGAGTATAAAACTATAAGCTAGGTACCTTAGGAATTATAAATGTCCTAATTAGTCTAGTATACATACAAAGAAACTGAATATATTTGTGCAATTATTAGCCAATGTAATTATACCCCTCCCATCTCAGTTGCGCTATCTCAATCAAGAGTTCGATTGAATAATTTATTGCGAATACTAACATATATTTATTTTGATGTTTCCATTACTCCACATCTATTGAATCATTTTTCTATCTAGGTCTAGGTGTAGGGTATACATTTCGAAAATAAAATTATATTGTAAGCCTTTCAATTATCTTTTAAGTTATTCAATAAAGTAGCCTAACTTGCTAATTATCTTTCAAGTAGCCTTCATGTGCTGATGTATTTGCTTATAATATTTCCTAAAATGCTTATAATATATATATAGCTAAGATAACAATAAACTCATTATAAACAATAAATAAACATAAACAATGTCAAATATAATTTTCCCTTAAGCCTCTCCCAAATTTCAAATGCATTATTATTTTATTTTCAAGAATTTATCTCGTTTTGCTTGGAAATTTTTTATATTTCATCTTGTTATAAGAGATTATGATTTTAATTTCACAATGGAACTTGTATGTATGTATGTGCATGGAGTAATTGTAATAATAATATAATCATTTCATAAACAAGTCAAAACCCGATTACACTGTTTCTTAACTTTTTTCTAATAACGGACCATCAAATAAAGAAATGATAATTTGCGTTGGAACATCTGATTGAGAATTTCAGCTGAAAATCCAGAAATTCAATTTTAATCATTACAGTGGTCAAATAAATTTATACAGTTCTCTATTCGTGGGCAAATTTTACACAATTTCAAAAAATATTAAAACAACATTTTTGACGAGTTTAAGAAAAATTTGAATAGTATTAAAAATACCAATCCTAAGAGATTTTGAATTTCACAAGAATCACAAACAAACAAATTTAGATATTTTATTAAAACTGGAATGGCTGGATTCAATTTCGAAATAAATAAAAATAATAATTTTTAAAGATTATAGTTTTGTGTTCAACAACATTTCACAAATAATTTTTATATATGTAAAATGTAAAAATGTTAGAATTGAGATTAAAATCGAGAATTATTTAATTTAACTTGAATAAAATATATAAATCGTGTCTTCAAATTTGACAAGTTTTTTATATTATCAATCAAAGTTTCAGCCCCATCATTTGGAAACGAATGAAATGTATATTAGTGGTTCAGTTCAAAAATTTCCTTGCAGTTTTCAATGTCAACTTGATCCGGTTCAGGTTAGACATCAAGAAATGTAGCATACAATTTTTATATTTGACAATAGTTGGAAAAAGTTTTGATAAATGTCATGAAATATTATCTTTAAATTTAATTTTAATGTAAATGAACACATTTATTAAGAAAATTATCAATTGTCTTTCTCTACTCCGCAATTCGATAGATTTAAATACAAGCGTCCCGCTTAAGCCGTACATAGAAGGCAACGTATCGACGAAAAACATAACTTAAAATGTTAATAAGTAGTTGAAAATTGTATTCTAGTTTTGTATCTTATACATAATTATATGTACATATGTATGCATATGTAATTTAAAAAGAATTTTAAATTCATGTTCTGCTGTCTGTCTATTATATCTTGTTTAGTAGGGTATCAACAAACAACAAATTCTATTTATGGTATATAAATGTATGTATGTATTATAAATGTTTATATTATAAAAACTATCTATTTCTCTTACATAAAAAACTTCTTAGCCTTGGTGATGCAGCAATCTTATACTGTGGATGGCCTTGTTAAGAATATAAGAAATTTAGATAATTATACATTTAAATCTGTATACAGAGGTAATTGAATTATTTAGGTTGGTTTGGATTTGTATATAAATCCGTCATACCGTGTAAACCATATTGCTACTTTACTTATATCTTGATAACAGATTACCTTGAAAAAATCAAAAAGAGAATGACTAAGAAAATGAATGATGTGATCGTGAAATTCGTCGTTGGCATTTATAAAGATATGTATATGTATTGCGTTTGGTTTATAAAATATATTAGATTTATTGGACTCTCCCTTAAACACTTTAGTTCCATGGCTCAGTATTATCTAGTTTTCTAAGTTATATATCAAAAATTATCATGTAAATTGATAACACAATTAAGTTAGAAAAAGCAGGAAGTATAGAGGAAATTACATAATGCAAATAACAATAGTGATTTGATTAAGTATAAACGATCTTCGCATAAATCAAACGAAACGACCAAATAGCATGTTAATGGACATGTGACTCGTGTGAATTTGTCATGTACATACATTACATAGAAATTTTTATACTTAGCTTTTAGTTTAAGCGAACAAAAATATTTTTGTTGTTATCTATTTCTAACAATATTTTTGTTGTTTTTACGTTGTTTTGTATTTATAAATATTGCTTTTAGAATATTAAATAGCATCCAATATACATCGATATATAATGATAGGAGGAAATGCTAATAGTTGTGTGGAATTTGAAATACACACACTAATTTGTGTGCAAATTAACATACAGTTGTTGTTCGTATATAAGGTATATTGTTTCATGTGGCATGAAAATTAAATTCTAGATTACCAAAGATATATAATATAGTGTATTGCTTAGCTATGTCATATTTTCATTTTTGATGTGGATCTCTCGAAACATGTAATATCCTCTTATTTGTGCTTGTTTTTTAAAAATATTTTTTTGTGCTTTTACCGAATTATTAACGTACCAATAATTTGTCGAAATTTTAATTAAAGGACTAGAGGCAAATTTTTTGTGGTTTAATTTTTTCTCTTTTACATATTCTACGCGTCTATACTCTATATCCGTTCGTAGGACATCGTAAATGATTGCGCCTTAATTCTATTTCTAATTATTAGTGGGTTGTTTACAGGTCTAACATGTGGTGAAACATCTTTCCGTATATGGTCTGTCTAATTTAATTAATCCGCAACATGATTATATATCGTTAACATAATTAACTACCAAAATAATTCTAATATTCGTTTCCACGTTTGTGGCGCAATAATCGTTTTAAAAATCATTCCAGCCTTAGTACTTTGAAATTCAGGTTAAATATGTATATTGGATTTGATATTACCAATGAAATTAATTGGAAAAAGAATTTGATTAGCTCCGTTTTGAATATAGATTAAAAATTGATATAAATTAAGTTTATGCTTTTTAATTAAGAAGGTATCGTTCGGAAAATTTGTTGTTTAGCGAATAAAATAAAATTTTGCGCATATCTACTTAAACTTTATTCAAATAAACTCAAATACAACTCTCGTTCGACAAACTATATTTTAATTATTTTCATGCTTATTTTTGATACTTACTTATATTTCTGACGTATGCAGCAACTATAATAGTGACTGATAAATTATTATTGAGTTGGTTCAAATTAATTCTATTCATATTTGATGTAAACTGTCTGCCCTTCTCATTTTTATATACACTGTGATATTGAACAAAAACTTTTAGACTTCAAAATTTTTCTTGGAAGTTCTCATACGTTAAAATATTTAAAAAAAATTTAAATATAACTTTGAGCTTGCCGTAAAGCTATAATTTGTCGTACTTGTGATATTTGACGTATCTAAAAAAATGTAAAGTTTTAAAGTTAAATTTCGCCATACAGAAATTTGAAAGAGATAATATAATTCTTGATATAAATTGAGAACTCCGGTTATGAGTCAAAGATTCGAGGTCATTGCGATTGACTTGTTTGGTCCGTTAGTGGAAAGTGAGGAGGGTTACCGTTGGGTGTTCATTGTGGAGGACACTGCTTCTCGTTGGGTTGAATTATACGCATTGAAATCCGCGACCGCCGAAGTATGTGTTACAGTTTTGGTTAACGAGTTTTTCCTTCGTTTTGGGATTCCTCGTCGGGTATTGTCCGACAATGGTGGTCAATTCGTTAGTGCCATTTTGCAGAAGGTCATGCACTGTCTCGGGATTCAACAATCATTGACTCCAGTCTACCATCCGGAGGCAAATCCCGTGGAGCGTAGAAATCGAGACTTAAAAACTCAAATTTTAATCCTAGTCAAAGACGAACATAGAAATTGGCCAAAGTATCTTCCTGCTATTCGTTTTGCCATGAATACGACGGTGTGTGAAAGTATAGGGTACTCCCCTTCGTTTGTTTGTTTCGGGATGGAGCTTAGGCATGGATTTGATGTAATCCAGGATTTTCGGTCTATAGTTCAAAATGATAATTTTATACCGAAGATCAGTCCCTATCTTCTGAAGATAGGAGACACCATTGGAAAGGCTAGAGAAGTTCATGAAAGGAAACAGGATGCAAGAAAATCGTATGTTGATACTCATCGTAGGAACCAAATGTTTCGATTAGGAGATCGGGTTTTGGTAAAAACTCATGTTCTGAGTGATGCTTCTCAAGGGCGAATGTCCAAGTTCGCACCACGTCGAGATGGCCCCTACATAATTAAAGGGATCAGGTCCCCGACTACCTATTTGGTCGAATCTACCAATGGTTCGCCAAAGGGAGTTTACCATGTGTTCATGTTGACCCCTACCAATGATCCTGAGGACATTTCACCTGTAATACAGTTGAGTGAGGAGACGCGACCCATACACAGGAACCGAAGTTCCGAGTGTGACCGGGTGATGGACGGGGTGCCTGAAATTGCACCCGACTTCATCGGTTCCGAGATGGACCCTAGAGAGAGAACTCGTCGTGGTCGTACCATCAATAAACCAAGTCGGTATTGTTGAGATGGAAAATATTTTACATTATTTTATTTATTTTTATTTTTTTTAAATTGTTTGAGCGTAAGTTACTCGTATTCAGTTCTTCTTCTTCCATCATTTCTCTGTTGTTTATGTTTCGGGAAAGGGTGTTATGGGGATTTTCTGGATATCGTTCGAGTCGTAACGATGTCCAGAGGGGGAGATTGTAACACCTCTCGCAGTACCACCTGTCGATGAGTACGAAAACCTAGTTTATAATTATTTTAGTACACAATACCATGTATATGAAGTGAGTGTACCATTTTTTAGTTTAGGTAGCCATCTTGGAGATATATAATTTAGAGAGAGTAGAAAAAAGAAGTTGTAATGGTGGAGATGATATAAAATATATGTCCACGGTTTATGTAAAATTTTTGAAATTAAAAGAATAAAATTAGTCAAAATAAATGTGAATAATATAAATTAAAATATAGTCTTTAATTAATAAAATTGACATCCATCTGCAAAAGTAGTGATACAAGATAATAAAAGAATCAGGTTATATCGGAACAAATTGTTCCGATATGAAAGTAATTCTCAATATGAAAGCTTAAAAGTTTTTGTTCAACATCATTAATTATGTTTTCAGATTACGGAAATAGATGTAGTTTGTTTGAAAGGAAATCTTATGAGCTTTCGAATGAATAAAATATTTTAAAATTCTAATTTCTAATTTAATTGTTATAGCAGTTTCTTTTAACACAAGGTATTATGTCGGAAGGCTTGTATTTAATTAAACGTTTATAACTTAAAAGGCCCTTCTATTGCAAAATGATATAACTAATGTGACCTTTGTTTTTGAATCCAACGATACCGCCCATGTTAGTGAATATTGGGTTTGGGGCACACATATGTATGTATGTAGGTTCGGACAAAAATAACAGAAAACGTTTAGAATAGTCCTTAAAAAACTAAACTAACCCCAGTAAATATTATGATTTTAGACGAAAGCAAATTAAATGTGTTCAGTTGAAATAGGTTTATGGTATGGTGAAATCCCATTTTATGTGAAAAATATGCGACTGGCAGTGAAGCATGGGGACTGAAATGTCTTGGTATTATTAGGTTCCTTTAATGCAAAGATACGTTTGATATCCATAGGACTGAGAAACTGGGACATGAGAAAAACTTCATTCAGTCATTTTTCCGGCCCTTTTTTTCAATCCCGGAATCTGCGATTCGGAATATAGAAAAATCTCGAGTTCCAGTGATTATTTACTAAATGTGGTTTGTTATTAATAACTAACCTTTGATGCCTTAACATAATGGAAAATATCATTTTAACATAAAACACTAGTTAAAATTCATATTATTATTGTTCGATAAATGCTCTAATTAAGCTCCAAAAAATAACTTTTTAAAACGCTCAATGCATTAAGCCATCACCTCACTACTTGTTTTATAAATGCATTTTTGTCAATTGTGAGTTTGCGACCCAAACAATTAACATTTCAATTAACAATCTACCTAATCGAATTTCTTCAATTTCACGCACTATGTACGAATTTTACAACCATTAACGGGCTATGAGACCCAAAATTGTAAAAATTCAGGTCTTACGAGTAGTATAAATTTTAAAATGTTACAATTATTTATGAATTTGTTGAACTATTCTATTTTATAAAATTTATGTACTTTACAGAATAGTAATTTTATGTGACTTTCTTTAAATTTGTTTACATAAAAATTAGTGAAGTCCATAAAAATTATTAGGTTTACCTAATTATTAGGTTATTTTTGACTATAAAATCGGCTTTCTTACGGATTTACAAATTTAATAAAAAATAAAATAAATAAAATAGAATTCTAATTGATGTTTTGGCACAATTATCCCAATTCGACATCAATTTCTTTCAGAATTTGAATTATTTTTTGACAGCCGCATACTATTTGAATTTTAGTTTTAAATTCTTGAAACAAAATTCAGTACCGAATTTTACATTTGTTTATAGAATTCAATAATTTTACGTGCCTCAAGTTGAAATTTGAATTTGAATTTTTATAATTGTCAGTTGAAAGTTTATAGAAAAAAATTGCATGTCGAATTTTGTATATATGTATAATGTATAGAATTCACTGTACAATACAATTTTAAATTTAGAACTCAAATTTTGGAATGTTCTGTGAAAAAAATTTCAGTTTTTGAATTTTCAACGTGAAAACGAATTTTGACTTCAAAAATTTCAATTTTATTATTGAATTTTGTTAAATGCTAATATTAAATATAATTTTAAACGTAGTGTTTTGAAATTTATGATATACATATATAAATTCTAAGGCTTTACTCTCAATTTTACAAACTTTAGAAATCTTTCGATTTTTATATGAATTTTAAATTTAACGTTTTTCATTCTACGAATCATGTTTGTTGCAGATCGTTAATTGTAGTACTTAATTTTAGTAACTCTACGCTAATTATATAAATATAAAACTTTATGTTTCGGTTGGAGATATGTATATGAATTGATCAAAAGTTTTCGAATTTAGCAACTTTAGAAATCAATTTGTACTAAAATTTACCAAAAAATGCCAAATATTTTTGCTACAACAAACAAAATAATTTGATGGCGTAAGAGCTTTCTACTTTATATAATGCAAAATCTCAAAAAGTTGATAACATATATTTATTCGAATTTCGATACTTTTAAAGGGATAAATTAATTTCTAATTATAAATTTCTCTTCATGATTTGGGTCCCACACAAAAATAGTTTGAGAATCGTCGCTCTACAGCCTCTATAAAAAGCTGGAAACAATTCCAATAATTCAAGCAATGGAGTAGAATTTGATTAAATATCATACTTTAGCAAATCGCAATTTGTGCAAGTTGGTTAACATGGCAAATTTGCTAACTGCAAAATTGATTCCTTCACAAACTCTTATATTTGATTTCGTGAAACTCTAAAGATTATCAATTCGTAAATATTCAAATATCAGGATTTCAAAGATAGTAAAATTCGCCTAGCTCGTAAAATCGTAACATCTTATTATGTTGATAAGTAAAGCTTTTAAATTAGTACCATAAACTCGGAATAATCGACGGAGTAATTATTTTTTGTAAATAAATAAAGATTTGAGAACCAACATGAAAATTTTGAAGATTGGCAAGAAACTTACCTGAAACTACAGAAGTTAGCACTCTAACATACAGTAGTTAGCACTCTACGAAAAAGTAGTCGCAGTGTTATGAGAGCCGATGGTTATCATCACACCAAACAATAGTTTTAAATTTTTTTAACAAAGTTAAATAATTTTCTTGTACAATAATTTTTTGGTCATTGATGGGATTTTGGCTGAGTTCAATCTAAAAAAAAACAAAATGAATTTTTATTACGTTAACTATGTATTGTTTATTTCATTAATGTTTTAAATTTTCATATCCGGAGATTTGAGTAAGTGTATATAGTATGTTCAGGAAATCACGAATAACTTAGGCAGAACTATATATTTCGAAGTATGAATCCGACCTGTGACGGTTAAAGAATTATATTTTCGAATTTGTTCCAATTCTCAAATGAGTTCAGTTTAGACGTTATCGTCGGCTTAACATGATTTGATTTGTTTTTTAAAATGTGAAAAAATAAGTGAGCTACTCTATTGGATATGGCAATACTCAAAGGTAATATGTTGGTAACAGAATAGGTTCGTAGTTGTTTTTCTTGTTCAACATGAAGATAATAATAATACGTTAAACTAATAAACTGTTTCAAATCAATACACAAAACTATCAATCGCCCTAATTAAAGTATAATGTTATGAAGTGTATTTAGTTTATCACATTACTACACGATTACAAATTCAAATATACGATGAAATATAAACAAAACTAATAATCTATATTTATTTAAATACAAAAGATAATAAAACAAAATAATTTGTTTATCTTTGTATTATTTAAAGCTTTTGGAAAACTATATACATAATCAGATTAGTTCAGCAAATAACACCTGTTCGCGGGAGTCACGAAAAATGTGGGTTAGGGTGAGATTTAATTAAAATATTGCTACTATGTATGTACATCCGTACAGAGATAATTTGGTTTCCTTCCTTTGTCTGTCGTATAAATTTTATGTGTCTAATTAAATTTTTTGTGTCTGCGTATAAAGGTGTCAACCCATATAAATCAATAATTTGTCGTATCAAGATATATCGCCTATCTACGAGTATGACTAATATAAAATTGAATAGAACAAAAACTTAGACTTAATGTAATATGTATGTATGTATATCCAAAATTCGTATAAACACAACCCATAAAAATGATTTTATTCACTTACACCCACACTATTAATAAATGTTTATAAAACTAAATTATTTATAGAAATAGCTTTATTGTTTACTTTGAATATAAATAATAATTTTTATTTCCTTTTGATATCTATAAATTCAAAATTCTATATGATGGTCATGGTCGGCAGTCAATGCATTTTTATAAACGCATAACCATGTCACATAGAATAGGGTGAGGCCAAATCCCAAAATCGTATTATATATATCCGTATAATATGTATGTAGATTACCTAAATGTACGTGCTCATAAATAATATTTTCAAACGAAACCTGTCAAAAATATGTATGCATATGTATAGAGGAATATACATATATAATAGTGTCGCCTTCAGAAACTATATACTGTATACATAATATAAAAAAAGCTGAACACATTGTACAAAAATATTTAGTTTGAATCACGCAGAAATTGTAAAACCTAATTGCATGCTTATTGTAAACAAAGAAATGTAAATAGTGATTCAAACAAATAATGTTAATATTGCGTTGAAAGTTCATCAGAGTTTGTACGCGATTACGTTTTAATAATTACTTAAAACGACGACACCCAAACAAATAAACTATTTCGAAATCGCATATTATTAATTTACATAAAAAGGTAATATAGTTTCATTGTAGCTTGATATTTAACAAAAATAAAACAAATACTTTGGCTGGTAGTTTATTAAACTAACGTGTTCGCGGGACGCAAGGTCATGAAGAGAATAACATTTTTGTGTGAAACCAACTATTTTTAGTATACATAAACTATTAGAATTTGTTTACATATGTATTAGAAGCTGAGTTGGGTGGGTGGGGGGTGGGGGCGGTTGTTTTTGTGGGATCGACCACCATTGCTAAATGCGTAAATCAATTTAAAACAATTTAAATTTTCTAATTTAATTAACGAATTGTAATTGAATAATGTATGTATATACATAGTTTATAAACTTATATGCGATTTTTTATACAGCGCGACTTCAATGAAATACATTTTTTTTATGATGCAGGAAGAGGTATTTATAGTGTTTTTTAGTTTTCGTGTTTGTGGTTTTGTTTATGAAATTTGCAAAAATTACGTGTTTTATTGCAGTAATTTTTTGTACATGTCGAATTGACAGATTTATAATGTTTTTTTCATTATGTATTGCAGTCAAGTGGTTCACTAAAGTTCAGATGTTAATAAATTTTGTATCTAATCTTTCATCCAGCTGCAAATTGATCAAGCTTTAATTTTTTTTGCGAATTCGTTAAATTTTTACCCAATTTCTGATAATTTGTTAAATTTGAAGTTTAATTATTTATAAAGTTTTAAAATTTTAAATTTTATTCACTTCGCTTTTTTAATTTATTTAGTTTAATTTATGAAGAAATTCGAAAATTTTGTCAAATTCTGAAGCTTTATTTCCACCACAAACGGAACATTTTACTAAAATTTCTATGATGCTCCAGAGTCCGTTTTATAATTAAAAATTATATATCCTAAGAATGTAATGGATATTCTTCTGGAACAAAAATCAAATGTGTGATACAGTTAAGAAGGTTGCCTTTTATATTTCAACATTAGAGAACAAAACCGAAAATTTATTTATCGAAAATTACTTTATTGTATTTAAAAATATTCTCTATGAAGGTTAATACACTTTTACGTGCGTTTGAACCAATTTTCGAACCGACACTTTTTCCACCCGAGTGAGGTACTCCCTAAACATGCATTTTGAACGCATCAAACGCTTCTTCAGGTGCCGAAAAGCGTTGAGCTCGCAATTTAGTTTTGATGTGCGGGAATAAAAAGAAGGGTTCGCATTGTCGTGGTGGAGAATAATCCGTCGGCCGCAATTGGATTCCCTTATTTCGCCGAAGACTGCTGGCAAACAAATGTACCATTCAGAATTGATTGTTCTACGTTGCATCAATAGTACGGTTACGACATATCCAGTTTTTCCGAAAAAACAAGCGACCCTTTGCTTGGATGTGCTTCGTGTGAGAACTAACTGTTGTTGGATTTGGCTCATGTTGGAACACCAATACCGTAGACTGCTGTTTGTTTCGGTCAATATCATTTTATTTTAATTTTATTGATTCAATCGATCCAAGATGAAAGTATACTTATGATTCAAACGTACGTATTCCTCCAATTTTCCCAATACATCGGAAGTTACTAATTCATACAGGCAGGATGCAACAGAAAATTTTTCATCCTTGATTTCAATCAGGCTGATGATAAGCATTTTTTTGACCTTCTGTTAAGATTGCAAAATTCATGGAATAACATTCCTTCATGTCAGCATTGACAATGTGCCAATTAAATCGGACCTGTAGTCCTCGATTTGGCTGGTAATGGCATACGGCAAGGAAGCAAATAAGCTTTTAATAAAATAAGCACTTAAAAGAGCTTCGAGTCATTGAAGAAGAAGAAAAATAAAACTTCAAATAAATAAAATTGATTCAAGCAATTTGTTAGCCGGAGTACCCATAATTCGGCACTGCTCTGATGTTATCATATTTATCAAAATCTGTATCATTCATGGAGCTTTATCAAATTTAAACGTTTAATTTTTCCAATTGTTCTCTGAATTTTGTTCAAGTCAAATTTTGTTGAAATATTATTTGGTTGTGATAGTTTCTACAAAATAAAATATTTTTCTGAAATTCTAACAAATTCTTTCTTAAGTTTTTATCATTTTCTGGAATAGGTTTTGAATTCTGAATTTTGTACACAAGTTGTTATACCTTATAACAATAAAAATATTGTTTGGATTAAAAAACACATGAATGAAAAAAGTGTGTTTTGATTGAAATTGAAGCACTAATTACAGTAAACTTGTTCGTGATAATCGCGATAATTTTTTTTTAATGTACGTTACATATAAAATAACCATTCTAATTAAAAACAATTACTCGATAGTCGATATGGTGTACACCACATTCGACTTAATCTTATTTCCGATTGTAATTATTTTGAACATACGATAATAATATTGTTTATATTTTTTTTTATCTTTTTATTTCTATATAGACTCATGGATTGAATTATCATCAAATACGACTGGGATTGGTTTTCGAAGTCCCGAACGTGTAACACCATTACCATTCACATCAGGGGAGGAATATTTAAGACTATTGCGCGAAGCACAACGCGAATCAAATCAATCAAGTCGAGTCGTATCGTTAGCCGGTTCGCGTAAAGTAACACCGGGTGGTAGCCCTAAATCACCACCAAACAGTCCGAATACCGAACTGTGTACTGAAGATGAATTAAAGGGAATTTATATTAATTATTGGACTAAGGTAGGGCCCCCTAAAATTGTATTTGTTTGTTTTGTACATTATTCTTATAATTTAATGTCACTGGATAATAATAATTTTATTATACTTAGGTCTAATTTTTTATAGTTCAGTTGTATCAGTTGTTCAAATTTTTATATGTGGGAGTTAGAGATTAGATAATACCGACAAAATTTTTGTCGTTCGACTTTTGTATGTTTAGATTTTATTAGGGGGGAAAACATGTGTTTAATCGGTTTAATGCGACTTAAGATTTTTTTTAACAAAAACTGTAATTAATTAATTGAATATATTGTTTAGTTTTGTACTTAGCCGGTAGAAGTTATAAATGCTACTTTCTTATTCCAAGATATTCCAATCGTGTTTCATATCACACTCAATTTTGTCTAAAGTTCGGCATATTTGTTCATAATTCTATACATAATAAATAAATTTAATTAAATAGTACCTAATCTAAATAAATTAAATCCGATAGCGAGACGAAATTGATCTAATTTTAAGTGGTCTTATGAAACCACATTTTATTAATATAAATCCGGCTCATTATTTGCCTCAAAATTATAAATTGTATTGTTCAATTCAATTTAGGCCTGATTTATTGCCGTAAGTTTTAAAATTGTGATAGTTTACTGATTATAGGCCTTACATTGAACTCTTACTTTCGTAGAGTAGCATTAAGTTCATAATATATTTTTATAGTATGAATTACTAAACTTTTATTGATCTTAATTTTCTGCTGAACTTCATGCTAATGATTTTGCATTTTAAGTTTGTGCCATCATTTGATGTTTCAAATCAGTGATCTCCAAAATGATTAAAATCAATAGTCATTTGATTTTGGTCATAACAAAACATTCCATGTAAAAGTTTGTTCAACCTATTTTCGATCTAAAAGTTGCTAAATAGTACTAGTTTAAGAATGTACGTTTAGTTGATAAATACGCGATAATTGGGTATAAAGAGTGCCGCAATAAGAGGTTTCATTTTAAATTTTTGTCTTTTTATTATTGAGGAAGTTATGATACTGCACTAAATTTGCTGTTACACTAATATTTTGATTCCAACCACTGGTACGACGACGTACAGATATTTGTTTTATGATCATCAACTAACTTGAAGCACTCTCCGTTGGATGATTATAAATACAAATTACTAAAGTCTATATAGACACAAACATAAAAAATTGTAAACATCGCTTTTCAAAAATGGAAATTTTGGTATTTGTGCGCTTTGTCATTATTTCGTTTATCGAAATCAACTTGTATACACATATTTCCATTTCTGAAAGTACTTTGTCCTAAACAGAGACTCGAAACGAATAATTAGAAACCCGCAATATTGTAATCAAAACGTCAAAACAAATATAATTTTCCAGTCATAACAAATCAATAACTGTGTGTAGTTTATGCAAAATTATTTTACTACAACACCGATTTAAATAAATTGTTATCGCGAATCGTGGTGCACGCGACTTAATTTCAAAACTTGTTTCACTTTGAGCTCGTAAACTAATTTTTTTGTAATTTGTTTTTCCAATATTTTTGTTGTTGTGTTTTCCATTTTTCATTTTAAAATCAAATCGATTGACGTCAATTGCTAATTACCTTGACTATATATTATGTATACTGTAAAATATGTAGGATATAGTATAGACGCGTTCAAAATATTCATCAAATCATTACGTAATCGCATAGAAAGCATTTCAATTTTATTTCGCGGGGAGGTGGTACCAAGTAAAACAATTTCTAACCGTTTTGAGTTAAAAATGTTGAATGCTTTTAGTTGAGTTTACATTTTTAATTTCCATTCGATTAAATTTTACAGTTTGTGAACAAGTATTTCGCAAAAATGGAAAATCTTTAAGGTTTACTCACATCATTTAACTTTTTACTTTAACATACTTACTCATAGTAGGGATAAAGTATTGTACCCGAATAAAAATTTGTTTGTGCATGTCCCCTGAATCCAAATTGACCATCTATTTTCTGTCAACAAAAACTCAAAATCAACCTAAGATGTTACAAAGATATTTTGTATAACTATTTCGTATAAAGCTATCCAAAAAAATTCGAGTTTTGTAAAAAATCATCTGACCACAGCAGCGCTGGATGATGGATCAACATTTTAATTTGGGTCATATCATGTAATGTGTTTTTTTATAAGTAATCTAGTTCTATACATTTTTTTTGAACGATTTGGTGAATTAATTAATTACTTAAATATTAATTTGTATAGTGTGTTTATGTTTATTGTTAAGATTATGCTATTAACGAGATAGCAATATGGATAGCAGTATAGATGGACATTGTCCAAATTACATTCAGATCGTTTGTTTTTAATTATTACCAGTTAACAGCTCTAATAAATGACTTTTACAGAAAGTAATTATATCCTATAGATTCTAAAATATTTGCTAAGCAAAGCCATCAACATTTTTTAAATATTTCTTTTAATATGAGGGAAACATAATTTTCTGTTTTTAGAAACTTGAAACTGGCCAGCTGTTATTTTTTCGTTGTTGATGTATATTTGAAATTAAAAATTTCTCAATTTCGATTCAACACACAAAATAATTGTCATCAAAAAACAGTCTTGAACATTTTTAAATGAAATCTGTCTGAAAATCACGAATTTTGAATTTTTCAAAACCAATCCAGCATTGTAAACGTCAAATCTAATTTCGTATTTTGATTTTTGAAATTTTTTATTTAACTTTCAATCTACAAATTCCATGTCTGAAACATAATAATAGTTTTTGATAAATTATCGTAATGTACTTTTAAACTTTATTCAAACTGAAAATGTTGTGTGTTGTATGTAAAGTAATCCCTGTGTTTAGCCCATTAGGAAAATAATATAAAATGATTTTTGAAACCAAGTTTCCCATCTTTCCAATAAGTGTGGTATATAGCTAGAATTCATCACATATAGACTTTCTGTAGCGTCATTGTCAATCACAATTAGGATGTTGAATAAGATATTTAATGACAGCGTTAAGTCCTTTCTTACTTAACCAAACACGCTTGGCAAGGTATTGGCATATAGTAACCTTGTTAAAAATGGCTTCCTCCAAAAATTTACAAATGAATTTTTTTTATAACTTGTTATGCCACGTGATCAACCTCATATTTCCCCATATATAACCTATACAAAGGTATACATCTGTATAAAAACAAAAACGGATTACTGATGGAACAAGAAAAGATACCATGATCTGAATAAAGGCGAAACCCACAATATCGAAAATAATTAAACCATTAAAAATTGAATCTATATGGATATTTTTATTGGTTTGTTATAACTCACTTTGACATTTTATTATCTTTTCCTGGAAAATAACAAAATTTTTTCCATGAAACTATAAAATTAATTTTTCGGAATTATTTTGCTATGCAACTTTTATTATATGTACATATTCTGTTATTCAATAAAAGTTTAGGATCAGTTTTTTAATTTAATTTTATTAATTTTGGTATATCCAACTTTTACATCAAAATAACATTGGTTTGTACTTTGTGATTGGCAGCTTATTAACCCTAGCCATGTCCTTGAACAAAGTTGTAAGCATACTTCAAGAGTGTGATCTATATTGTTTATCACAAACAAAAAGGATTCCAAAACTAATCTATATAACCTTAATAAGTCTTTCAGACCGAGATTTGATTAGGAAATTATGATAGTATTGTTTGGTTTTTAAAATGTTACGAAATTGAGTTAAAAGTTGAACTTTGAAGACTTTTATTACACTCCATCGTTGTCTTTTACGAACTTATTTATTAAAAGCAAACAAGTAGTTATGTGCATATAGCTAAAATGTAGAAAATAAAATAAAAAATGATTTTGTTTTAAGATATGTATGTTATGTATACGTATATAATAATTTTATAGTTTCTTTGTCTAAATTTCTAAATCATGTCTAACACCAACTTATTATAAAACACGACAGAAACATTTAAAAATAAATCGAAAAATGATGTAATTTTTTAATTCTTTTATCGATTTACGTACGTAGTCTCTCAATTTATATTGTTTGCCTTATACTCGTGTCCTTATGTTCATGAGTCTATGAACTTATGATATACATTTTCCAAATAAAAATAAAAAAATTTATTGAAAATATTACATACACATAGCTCAAGTAGCATTTTATTTTATTAAAGCGTTTAATTTTCTTTTAATAATTGTTTGTTCAAAATTAATAAAATGTGTAATCTTTATTTGTACCTTTAACGATACAGTACGGGGTCTGATATTGTTAGCTTTTATCACAGTAATATTTAATATGGTTGAATAAAATTTGAATGCATCATGGTATACTCGTTTGCTGCCTTCGAATCAAAAATTTTTCAAACAAATTTTTTAATTGTTAACCCATAATGCAATGAGAAAGAACATCATTATTAGTTAACTAATCGAAATCTAAGAAACTCATTAATTTCCAAAATTAAATAATTTTACTAGGTTAAAACAATTTCTCAGAATTTAAATTCTAATTTTTAAAATATTCAGTATTTTAAGAATTATTCAAATTTGGAATATTTAATTATTTTTAATAATTTGGTGTCTATGAATTTTCATTCTCATAATTTTAAATTAAGCTTTAAGCTTTTATTTTGATTTATTTTGACAGTTTTCCCAGGGGTGCTATGTGTTATATAATACTAATAAATGATTATTAAAACAAATTATCAATGGTAATAATCAAAAATTGGTAAATTATTACAAAATGTAGTAGAAAATTGAAATTTTGTGACGCTATATAAAGATGACGTATCTGAAATCACACCTGCAGAAGGGAGCAGCGCAAATTATTAGTCACCTAACAACAACTGGTGACAATTACCAAACCGCATGGAATATAATCCAAGCAAGGTTCAACAATGTAAGACTACTGGCAAACCAACAATTTAATGCACTATTGTCATTGGCGACAATTCAGATACCATCCGCCCAAGCAGTCAGAAACTTGCATGATACAGCACGAGAAATATTACACAATATAAAGCGGCTAAATATTGATTCGCCCTTCGAGGCATTCGTGAATTTCATCTTAAACAAAAAATTGGACCAGACCATGTAAAATCTCAGTGGTGCCTTAATTCTAAAATTAAGTTCGCTTCGATTTATGAGTTTACTTAATAGATTACCACGGGTGGGGTCTATTAAGTAGGCGAGAATAAATCGTTGTATTATTTATTTAATAGATTACCACGGGTGGGGTCTATTAAATAAGTGAGAGTAAACACGTTGTTAAGGTTGAATTTATTCTGATTTTATTATTTCATTTTTCCAGTATATATACAAAATCTTATATACTAATTACACTAACAACAAATAAATTGCAATTCAGTAATTTTGTAGTAAAAAATTAAACTAATATAGAATTGCAGAATTGCATTTCTATTGTTGTTGTTGCATACATATATATGATGAATTAAATCATATTTCGTCAACATATGTGTGTATTTGTGTATTTTACCCTGTTGCCACTGTGGGATATTTTGTTGCACTGTTGATCTTCAACAGGATTCACAAGGAATTCGCATCGCTTACGATAGTCGAAAGACCTTTTGTTTTCACTACTCGTAATTTTATTTTTAAATATGTACATAATGAAATTATTTATTTTGAAACGATCTCACCACCGTTTTGCTTAAAATATCTTACCCCATTTTAATATACATACATATGTATGTTGTTTAAATTCTTCTAATTTCTTACTAATTTTAGTCCAGTTTATACTAGAAGTTAAGCGAATTATAAATAATTTAGAATTCGATGTCTTACACTTTATAGAATGGTTTTTATTTCTCTAATCAAATGTGTTAAATCATTCTAATTTCATTAAAATTCCATAAAGTTAAATAACTCAATTTTGGATTATATTATAAATTCAACCCTAAAAAACTGAGATACAAAATTTTGTCAGGTACTAATCAATGACAATTACAAAGCTCAAACTGTAACTAAAAAAATTTACTTACAAAATCATAAACTATTTACAGACAAGCAGAAACAATCTAATACGTTATATACTGTGCTTTCATTCCCTTATGGGTGTATGTGGTAGCAGCAACAAAACAGCGAGAAATTCATAACAAACACAGACAAAAACAATTCTTATCTTACAGATCCAGTGATTTCTCTTTTCAAAACACACATTTCCATTTTCATCGTGCATGCATTTTTCCTTAATATACAATCGTATTTTGTACATAACATACCAAATCGCACATATAAATTCATTGAACTCTTTGTTTATATGTTCCCATTTATTGTTATTATTACAACGCGAGTAATTTAGTTTAAATTATAAATTTAATGTTCATGAATTTCCATTTTTCACAAATTTTTATTAATCATTTCTGTTTTCGTTCTCGTCGAGATGGACGTGCTTTTAATTATTTTGTTCAGTGTATGATACAAAAACCACAAAGCGACTCCGTTTATGTGTCTTAAGTTTTTGTTGTCTGTGAATGATATTTGATTTTGTTTGATTTTTCTTTAATGATATGAATATGTTCAAACGGACAATTATAGATATCAAGATTTGTTTGACAAATGCATGAGCCCTTATTTCGAAATCGTTGTCGAATTATCGTGATTCCAGTTTTAGAAAGTAACCATTATTATCTTAATATTTTGATTAGTCGCACAAACATCACAATCTGTATGTATATAAAACTTACCCCAGCCAGTGAGTTATTGAAAATACTCAAGATAGAAGTTCTGAACTAAGTCATAATTGTCGAAAATTTTGGAAAAAATGTTAATTTCGAGTCAAGTATAAAATGATATTTAGATCTGGTAGTGGGACGTATAATTTATGGTGAGACAACTGATCATTGTGATTTGAATATAATTTGAAATAGGTTTGAACAAAATTTTTTGGTCCATTCAACTTAAGTTTCATTAAAATGATAAATTTGGAATTTATGAAAATTAATTGTCTTTTCTTTTAAATTAATTTATTTAAAATTAATCGATAGCAAGTTTTTTAATCGAGAAAATAATATTAAATTATAAATTATAATTTGGTAAGCTAATAGCTTACCAGAAATTTGATTAGATGGTATGGTCAGAATTTGAAAACAATTTTAAACAAAACATTCATAAATCAAATCAGATTGTATGAACGGTATCGTGTCATTATGCATTTTAAATACTTTTAATTTATTAGCTTTTAAATTTTACTCAAATTTAGTCAAAATTTGGTTTGCATAAAAAAAGTCAAGGTTCTCATAGATTCTCGAATACTGGAAGTTCATTGAAATTATTAATTCGGATTTCTATCTACCTTATTATTTTAAAGAATGAGTCGCAATCTATATTCCTCGGGCGGTGTGATCTCTCGCTACGACGCTGGAAAAAGGACGGTGGTACTCGTGGCTTGATCTCTCTCAATTCAGAATAAATATCGTTTAGTTTTATCTTGCAAAATACATTGCCAAAAGTTCTTAACTTATGGTTCAGTCTAACTTTATCAAAAGCATATGAAACGTCTAAAAATATCGTTGGTGAGTTACGACGATCGAATGTTGGTTACGGAAACTGATTTGATGACTTGGGTTCATGTTTTTTCTCTCGATGATTGCATTTAACCTTTTTATCAATAAGTTTTGAAATGGTCGCCCTGGTTTTGGAATTATGACTGTATTTATACGATTGGCAGTTTCTTTAAAATTACTGATGTAGTAAATTCGTAACCAGTGCCCTTATTCTGTAATTTGGGGAATGATGAATAGGGAAATGGCAAGAAAAAATATTCTGTGATACGAACTTGAAACTGTTGATTGTCTCCTAGAATGCACTTGGGGGAAAAAGATAATCTGTTATAATTGTTTCCTTATAATCTTTCCCCGAAACAGAATAAGAACATAGAAGCTTTTTTCTGATTCATAATTTTGGTGTAGTTAGTAGAATTTCTCTACTTTCTTGTACAACTTCAGTGATTATTCCGACTTCCAACGTTTGGTCAGCCTAGGGTAGAAATTTTTCCTTGGATTCATTTTCTATGATATTTCCACTTGGATATTTTTCGCATTAAAGTGTTTGCCAATTACAAATCTTTTTCCTAGTTTACTGAAGAATTTTGAATTAACATGAATCCAAAATTTTTTATTATAAAAACATTGTCCTGTTTCATTCCAATCATAAACCTTGAGTATCAAGCAAATCCAATCTATGGCTATATGGTTCAATGCATGTCTAATTTTGTCTTACGTTATGTGATGGCAAACACATTTAAATGTTGATTTAACTGTTTTTGTATTTGATTGTCTTATCTATACGGGCGTTAATTTCTTATACTCGCATTCGTAAACATATGTTCATAATATATAAATATTACGAATTTATATAAATAATTTCTAGACAACTCCAGATCTTGTTTATTTATTTTGATATATTCGGTAGTAATCTATAGAAAGTGCCATGAAATAAAATGATCACATAATTTCGTTCACGGATGATAACCTATTATTGCCTATAAATACATTCGTATATAAAATTGGTTACGTCGTATCGTATCGATTGAATTGAACTCGTCGACCTGAAATTACTCATTTTCAATTGTGATTGCTTTGTTTAAAAAGTGATAATTGCGCTGTTAAAATCAGGACATTTGAAATAATAATCATTTTCCGAAGGCTTTAGGTATATAGACTGAAATAATTTTCTTTGGTTTTTCTTTTAACGCCGTAATATTATATATTAAAGCGCACTGATAAAGCTTCACTATAAATACAAATAATGCGAAAGTAAATCAATTTATGTAATTTGTAGAATGATAACTATTTCATATTGTGAAATAGAAAGTCATGGAGGCAACACGTGAGTTAATTGATTTGTTTGACTTCATACATCATTCATTTTATTCTAGGAATATTATTCGTTCGTTACTTTGCCAAGTTCGATAAATTTTTATTGTTTATAGCATGACATGTGCCATAGTAATTACTTCAAATTTTCTTCGTTTTATATTGTGTATAATGCCGATCAGTCTACCAATCTTTCAGGTTGATAATAACAAAAATAATAAATGCATTAGTCGTAAATATTTATTACGCTGAATTTTGATGTAGAAAACATGATGTATCTTTCACTTTTGATTGGACTGGCGATATAAGATGTTACGCTGAGGTGTTTCAGTTTTACGAAAGATGTACTCCAACATGAGATTAAAGAGTATCGGGGACAGAGCATCTCCCTGCCGAACACCCGAGTTAACTGCAAAAATTGTCGATAGCCTGTTCTCAACTTTAACACAGCATTGAGACTGCGTCACTGTCATCCTACACAGTCGTACCAATTTTGTTGGCATTCCTAGGTATTCCAGGGCAGTCCACAAACTCTCTCGATTGATCGAGTCGTAGGCCTGCCGGAAATCCAGGAAAACCTGATGTACGGAGATGGATGTCTCATAATATTTAGATAGAATCATCCGCAGCGAAAAGACCTGATCAGTGACTGATCGATTCGGACGAAATCCTCCCTGATAGTCACCAACCAAGCCCTCCGCCAGAGGAGTGATTCTATCCAATAAAATGTATGACAGTAACTTGTATGCTGTGCAAAGGAGAGCTATACCGCGATAATTCTCACACTTCAAGCGGTCTCCCTTCTTGAAGATGGGGCATATCGCGGCCACTTTCCATTCATCAGGCATAACTTCGGTTCGCCATACTAATCGAATAAGGTCGAAAAGACAGTTCCACAAAGTATCCCCTCCGAATATCAAGAGCTCCGAATTAATGCAGTCCACTCCAGGTGAGCGGTTTCGTTTCATTCTCTGCATGGCCTTAGTGAATTCCTCATGGGATGGCTCCTCAGTGCAAATCTCCGCAGACTGTTCTAGAGGTGGCTCAACAACAGTCTGTGATGCATGATGAACATCAAGCAGCTCAGTAAAGTGTCGACTCCATGCGTCAAGTACTGCGTCGATGTTGACACAGAGATTTCCATCCCGGTCCCGAATGGCGGTTGACGAAGGCCTGAAAGTATGGTGCAATCCAGTAATTCCTTTAAAGAAATTACGTGAACTACGCTCATTGCTGAGTTGTTGTACTTTCAGAACCTCGGCCTTCCACCATTCTCGCTTCTTCCGTCTACAAATCCGCTTAGCTGCCCTTCTTGCAAGAGCTGCCTTGTTTTTCCTTGCGATTGTGAGACGTTGTTGCACTTCATTATGGGCTATATTTTGTTGCTCAACTACAAGACGACACTCGTCATCAAACCAATCATTCTTGGGTCTGACTTTCACTATACCTAAAGTCTGTTGAGCAGCACTGACAACCGAAGTTTTCAGTACCTACCAGACAGAGTTCACGCAGTCAGACTGGTAATTAGCTCCCTCAATGTTGTCGCTGACAAGATCCTGATATCGTTTCTTTTGATCTTCATTTATCAGACCTTCACAGTCGAAACGTTCCATCCGTTTCGCTGTGTTCCCCGACCTGTACGAAAACTTCCACCGTAGCTTTGCAGCGACCAAATAATGATCGCTGCCTACGTATTTGGTTGCTGACCGATAAGTTCTCACATCCTGCACAACCCGAGCTCGCCCTTTTGAAATTAACACGTGGTCAATTTGGCTCCGGGATGTTTTGCGAGGATGTGTCCATTACTCTAGGTGTATCTGTTTGTGAGGGAAGAATGTGCTTGCTACTCTAAGATCATGAGCAATAGCAAAGTACATCATTCTCTCACCATTATCGGTCGCAGTTTCGTGTCGGGAGTACGGACCTATGTTTTCACACAAGTCGGCCTGATTTCTGCCAGCTCTAGCATTAAAGTCCCCAATTACCATTCTAACATCGTGTTCGGGTATAGATCCCATCAGATCGTCCAAGTCATTGTAAAATGAGTCTTTATCTTGGGGCTGGCTGACTTCTGTGGGCGCATGTACACAAATTATCGACAGGTTGGCTAACTTCATGCGCAGGCGAAGCATACACAATCGGTTATTGACTGCTTGAAAATCCAAAACAGCCTTCTTTACCTGCGGCCCAAGAAGAAATCCAGCTCCAAGATTTCCGAGGTCATCTCCACTGTAGAACAACGTATAGCCCTGGGACACATGGTCTCCACTTTGAGGCCAGCGAGTTTCTTGAAGAGCAACGAGTTCCAGCCGATACTCTTTCATGCACGTGATTAGACCCTCCAACGCTCCTGGTTTTCTAAGTGATTGCACGTTCCACGTGCCGATCCTAAATCTCGTATCCGGGTACTTGAGCGGGGGTCCGGTGTTGTTTTGGCGGTATCCATTTTTCTTTTTGTTGATTTTATAAACAGTTGATTTTTTTACGGATGCGGGTCGTCAGCCCAGCGATCCAACCGTTTAGTCGCCTCCTACGACAAGCAAAGGATACTGTGGTGGTATTCTTAGGAAACATGTTCGTGCAATTTAGATTTACGAGACATGTGAGTGCCCCCCGACCACAGGGGCCAAAAGTGCCCCCCGACCCAGGGGTCTTATATCGCCAGTCCAATCAAGTGCTTGCATATGCAGATGACATATGCGTGATTGGACTGAATAACAACGGAGTGAAAGAAATACTTGATCCGCTTGTAGAGTTTTCAGCTTCTGTTGGACTCCAGATCAATGAGTCCAAAACGAAATACCTGATCTCTGGTTTTAGAGACAATGGCACACCAGATTTTAGTAGTGGCCACCACACGTTTGAGGGAGTGAGGAGGTTCAAATATTTGGGCTCTCTTATCACTCACGATAACAGTGTGGGTGAGGATATTAAAGTGCGGCTGGCAGCTGGCAGTCGTTCTTTGTATCCTCTAAGGCCACTGCTAAAATCTAAACACTTATCAAGTGCCGTGAAGCTGAAGCTTTACAAAGCGTTGATCAGGCCCGTTGTTATGTTTGGATGTGAAAGTTGGGCGCTGACGGATGAGTACGAGAGATGGCTCCTTACATTTGAGAGAAGAATCATGCGTGTGATTTACGGCCCTAAACGCGAAATAGATGGTACATACCGAGCTCTGTACAATTTCGAGATCAGAGATCTGATGAAGATCCCCGATATTGTACATGAAGTTAGATCTCAGCGAGTACGCTGGCTCGGTCACGTTCTGCGTGCTGATCCGGAACGAATTGTGCAGCGATCTCTGAAAGGAGAGCCACCATATGGTAGGCGCAGAGGTCGTTGCAGGCGACGATGGCTCCACGATGTAGAGAACGACTTGGCCTCTTCAGATTGTCTAAGACAGTATGAAGACCAAGCTCAGGATCGAAACCGTTGGAGCCAGATTGTTGATTCAGTAAGGGGCCAGTAATGGCCTTTAACACTGTTATTATTATTATCTTTCACTTTTCAGTTAGTATGCCCAAATAGAAAATTTCGAATAAAGGTACTATTCCATGGGCTGATTGACTGAGTTGACTGAAAAGATGATAGGAACAAAATTACATTAGAGTAACAAAGACAATAAATAAACGTTTCTTTTTTTGCAAAATAATTTAACAGCGTAAACGAGCTTATTAAAAGTTACATTTCATCATATTATATCCATTTACCAAAATCATTGATAATTTCATAAATTTGAACATCCAAAGATTGACATTTTTAAATTATAACTCAGAATTTCTATTAAACTTTTCCAAATTGTAAAAAATTTTAAAGGAATATTTGAACAAGGATACTTGTTCATTTTTGAATGTCACTAATCTGAAAATTATTTATCAGTACTTCTCAGATACGTCCTAGCTTATTTGGTCAAATTAAAAAGGGTTTGAATAGATTAAAGTCAACAATATTTATATAATCCATATTTAGACGAGGCTGAAAAACATATCTTTTTCTAAACAATGCAATTATATAAAATGTCAGCTCTACATAATCATTCAGTGATACGTCGTTAGGATTGAAATTTTTTACTCTTCAGAAACAAATCTTATTTTATTATTTAATTAACTGAACTGAAATTAGAATTGTATAAATAATTTACAATGTACGCAATTTAATATTGTTGCTTATATTTTATATCATCTATCCTTGAAAATATCGTATGTTGTGTTTTCATATATTTTTTTTTTAAATAATAAATCGAAGAAAGAAGTATAGGAATTACGAAATTATATTTTATTCTTATCTCTTGCATATACATAATTAATTAATACATATTTTTTTGTTTCAGGAGGGTGAGATTATCACTGCTAAAGACACAGACTGGGTATGGGATTGGAGCAGCCGGCCTGATCAACTTCCACCAAAGTAAAATTCGATTGTCCTATTTTTACGATTTTTTTTTGTTGAGTATTTTATTTTATTTACAGAGACTGGAAATTTATACATCCAAAACGACGAACACAAGGCTATTCAGTGCGGACAGCCCGAGTTGGAAATAATTCACTTTTCTCAAGAGAAGTTTTATATTCGCTTTTATTAACAAATGTCCTATCATTAATTTGTGGAGCTGGATTTGGGTAGGTGCCAAATGTATATACAAAATTTATTTATGTTTATTTATATATTTATAATGTATGTATATATCTATATAACTCGATTCTCTCACGATTTAATTGAATTAAGTCCAATAAAAATATATAAAAATCAAAATCGGTCGTAATCTATATGACCTCTCTCTTTCTCTATACATATATAGTGTTTGGTGAAGTGCATAAATCATAAAATGATTCTAAACAAAATAAACACTAATTTATCACACAGATATAAATTTTATGATTTATATAACTACTACACTTAGGTGTTGATTGTTGAACCCTCCACATTTTGATTTATGGTTATATTTGCCTAAGTAAAATATTTGTTGATTTAAATTGATTTAAATTTGGAACACCTATACTACTCTCAGAATATATGTCGCTTTTTACGATTTTTCACTTAATAAAGAAGATACTATATTATTTTTTTGGTCGATATGATATAGAATAATTTTAGTTTACGTATGCGATTAAAATTGTCTCCCTATTATATCAAACCTCAACGTTTTAAACGAAACCCAACTTTCAAATGGGCGACACGACGCGATAAACCCAAATCAATTTTGCTCAAGTTACAGGCTTCTAGCGTAAGTCGAGCGAACTTCACTTCTGGCTTAAGTCACCTTTATCTGGCTTTAGTTAACCGTTATTTCCATTAGGGTTCGCTAATTTTAGCTTAATTCACACATTTCGATAATAACTGATTTATGATTGTAGATTAGATAATGTACATATGTATATCACATAATTTAGTGCACATAATTACTGCCTACTTGACATATTATAGTTTATGTTAATATTTCTATATTTACGCTACATGATCATATGTCTTAAGGGGTGGGTTAGTAACAGACAGTTAATTGTTAATTTATTAATCAAATTTATTTTACTAATACAATCAATCGAATATAAAACCAGCAGCTAGAAAAGCTGCTAGAAAATTATAACACTTAGGAAGAATTATGTGCCTAGAATAGCAAAATTATACGTGTAAAGCTAAAATTATAATACTTACGCCATAGAATTACTAAGTCTGTCCTCTGCTCTATAACGTTGACACAGTTTTTTAATCCAATGCCTGGGCACAACAATTTAGACAATAATAAATACCTTCATTTTTTTTAGCAACACATACAACTACTAATGGATTTTATGTCCTTTGAAAGCTGAACTACAGTAGCTCTTTTATATACACGATAACAGGCTCTTGTTTTAAAAGATTATCTGCACCATAGTAATATACCAGCCTATATTAATATAGAAGATGGGTCGACCCATAACTTCTGTATTCCAACAGAGATGTTTCCAATTTAATCACCAATCGAATTCGGGAGATGAAAAATCTTTTTTTGTATTCTGTCCCTATAAATATTAGTTAAAAATTCGTTCAAGACATAAAATTGGTAAACAATCTAATATGGTATAAGTTATAAAGTTTCGCAAAATTGTTTACAATAAGACGTATAATTAGTCTGTGAAGAAGACAGCATACAAGAAGAACAAAAAGCTAAATTCAGTATTATATTTTATTCAGCTATGAATTCTGTTTAAAATGCTATAAATTCGAAATATGAAATTCCACAACATTGTGTCGCGCATTTATCGGAGGACTTTTCAATCTTTACGTCAATGTTACTGACTAACAAAACAACTATCAACCCGGCCCTGGCTGGTGATAATTCAAAATGGGATAGCTCAGTATTCTAAAAAAGCGCAGATGTAATGCAGCGCTTGGATATTAATTGTGTCCCAAACGAGAAATATCTACCAAACATACCTAAGTTGCGGAAAATAAGCCAATAGAGGATTTTTGGTCAAATTAAGCGGAAAATCTAAACCAAAAGATTTCTCTAAAATCAAAGCGACCTCAGCGAATTTTACAGCGATATTTAAATCAGCAATGGATAAAATTCCTTTAATTGTACGAAAGGCTCAGCGCAACTGAAGTCAATCAAGTTTTACATTAATATATAAGCAACTAAATTTATAAAATACGTTGGAATGAAATTTTCGAAATTTGAAATATGCAACTTGTTTAGGCCCATATAGCTGAGCCTATTGGAATTGGCTAGGCCTTCAGTAATATCTAATTGATTATCTATTGTTGATTCATTTATGTGAGAGAGTACGACTGTAGGGGAAGTGTTTTCATTCCAACATTGATCGAAATATTAAATAATGAACGCATTTTTGTTTTTTAATCTATTTTCAGGTTATGGATCAGCAAACGAACCGGCATCCTGTTCACGCGGGTCTCGATCGAGTAAAAATTATCCGTGGCAGATAAATGATGAAAAAATGAATTTGCTTGAAATAATTGTATTTTTATTTTTTAAAAAACAAATTTTTTTTTATTATTAAAATAGAATTAATCTTGAAATATAAAAAAATCGTATTTAATCAAAAAATATTAAATTAAATATAATAAGTTTTATTAAAATAAAATTTTATTATATTTAATATTTTTTGGATTTTTTACACACTCAGGACCACATACACTTTTCTACACTTCATAAAATGGAATGCGAAATGATGAACGATGCAAAAATTTATAAAAATGAATCGCGCGATATCTAGGAAAATTTGAATTAAATTCATATTTTTGTATTATATAAATACACAACTATAAATTTTATAAAATCATTAATTATTATTATTGAAACAAGAAATATGTGATTATTATTTTTTTTTACTTATTATTATTATTATTATTTATGTATATGTTTTAATATTGATATGAAATTATAACACAAAAAATTGAAGAAATTGCTCACCTTATTTTTAAATGATGAGGGGAATGAATATCATTCATAACCATACGTATTTTTTATACTTTTAATTAATTATTATTACTGTTATTAAATTTTATCCTCTTAATTTATATAAAATAAAGATATACCTAATATTGTTTTGTACTGTACATATATTGTTTGCAAAGTTGGCAAATATGATAGAAAAAAGGTTGGTTGGGGAGCCTCTTTCAATGCCAAAATAATATATTATATTAATAAAATGTAATTAACATTAATCAATTATTAAATAAAATGGTGTGAACGATTAATTCGTACATAAAGAAAAAACCAACTATCATGATAGTAGCACGATGTTGCATGTAACTTGCATACAGTTTCATATACAATACTGTGCAAAACAATTAATTATTCTAATTTATTATATTAAATTATCTAATTATTATAATTTTTTGCACAATAACAATAAATAAATACGGTTATACATAATATTTTGTGATAAATTTAGAAATTTTGTTTATTTTTTTTTTACATACAACAATAATAAATATACATATTTAAAATTATGAAAATATGAGACAAAATTTATTTAGGGAATTTTTTGTACTTTTTCAATAATATTGTATAATATATATAAATATATATAATATATATATATATAAATTGTATAATATATATAAATATATATAATATATATATATATATATATATATATATATATATATAATATACATAAATAAATTATTTTAAATAAATATTAATATATACAATTTTAAGGGATTATTAGAGGAATAATTAAAACGTAATGGAGGGGTTAAATCAATTAACGATTATGCCATGTAGATATATAACGAGAAAATGGCGAGCGTTAATTTTATTTTCCTTTTTTTGTATTTTAAACAATATTATTATACATTAACAAAACAAAAATATATTATTTTATTCCTTAATAGTAAAACATAATCATTTAATTATAAAAATAAAATAATTTGTAATGCAAAGTTGGGAATTTTGTTTTATTGACGATATTATAGAATTAGAACGTACAAAAAATTTAAATAAGAAAATCATCATAAACTAGCAAATATAGTTCGTAATATTTTCATGGTCATTGAAAATTATAGTTACGTTTTGAACGTAGCCTGGCGTCTAGCCAAAGATTTTTTATAAAATTTTATATCCGGGATTGAACTACAAATCCCTTAATTATTATTGAATTCGTTCAAATTCAACCCTTAAATATCAAATTCAAGCAACTTTATCTTCTAGAATAGGACATTCCTATGACCTTAATAATCATTTCTAATAACTTTGTTGGATAGAGAATATTCTGAAACTGTTGCCTGTAAAAGGTTGCGTTTAAAAATTTGCATATTACCTAGTTTCAAAGTGTAATTAGAATTATCTTCTTAAGTTCTGAAACGTATAGGAAGAAAATTTAAAAAAATCCTCGACATAGTTTTGCATTTACCATATTTCTGAGATTGTCACTACAAAACCAAATTTTACGGGAATATTACCTAATCCATCGAAATATTTTACAGTTTATTCGAATACTAAAAGATACAATATTATTTACAATTGATTTATTTATGCTTGCTACGTTTAGTCTCGTGCATTTTGGCTGCTTTCTTTTTCATGATCTGAAGTCGTTTATCCGCGCTGATGATATTAATACTGGGCGTCACTGATTTCGATAAACTGGAGCCTCCACCACCGTTTCCAGACGATGATGATGATGATGATCCGGATGATGTCTGGCGATCTAGATTGGTCCCATTCCCACTTTGCGATTCTCGTTCCGATTGTTGCTTGGAATTGCTGCCGCTGCTACTACTACGGTCTGCATTTTTTGAAGAGCTTGACCGCTCTTTCGACGATGATGTGCTCGGACTACTTCTTGATGAGGAGGATGACTTCGATTTCTTGTCACTACTGCTAGATTCGTAATTTTTTGAGGATGATGATGAGCTGGATTTGGATTGATAACCAGATGAATGTGATGAAGATTTTGTTGGATTCGTAGAAGATGATGAAGACGGTGTTGAAGGAGGTGTAGCAGTGTGTACTGGTGACGAAATAAGCGGTGTACTAGCAACAATTTTAGTTGATTTGCACATGGTACATATCCAAGTCGCACCATTTGCGTCAGCTTCAGATATAGTTGGCTTATGGCAATCTTGATGGTACAGGGACTGACACTCGATGCACTCCACTAGCGGATTTCGTACACTAACATCCACTTGATGGCAAACGATACACATCAAATTCTCAAACTCCTTAAATTGATCATCTTCGATTGCAGGTTCATTATCATCAGTTTCCATTTCATCGGGAACCTCGACCACAATTCCCTGTGGCCCAGTAATTATCTCTCCCATTTGAGCATCCAAGTCACTCGCCGCAACCGCAATACCACTGCCGGTCGTAATAGTTTGTTTTGTCTCGATTGACTTACTACGAACTCGAGTTCCAGGTACCGTACTCTCCTCCGCAATAACTTTTTTATTAAGCGTATTCACCAGCATCTTAGCCGAACCATGTCGCTGCTTGATGATTTCATCCAAAGCATTCCGAATCTTTTCCGCCGAATCGGGTGAAGGAGAATGAAGTAATTTAATTGCTGTTCGAAACGCTGGATCTATATCTAGATTGGCGACTAGTGAAGCCATTTAGTTGTCTATTCGAGCGTAATTTCTATTGTATATAAAATAAAAACGAAAATAAAAAATAAAAATCGATTACTTTTGCGGCTTTTTGTTGTTACTGTAATGTCAAAGTGACAGAAGCAAAACTGTTATATGCTGTGTAAAATATGGTCACAAGTAGTAGTAATACAGGCGTAAAACTTTACAAATGTTGATTTAGTTTGTGATTGGAAAATTCGAAGTAGTAAGTTGGATTAATTTTATTTTAATTTTGAATACTATTTTTTTAAGAAATTTCTGTTATATATATGCATCGAAAAATTATAATTCTTTAAAAATTTCCCATTTAAACGTCGAATCAGAATAATTTAAAATCATAAATTTGTATAGCCGAAATAGCTCAGTTGGGAGAGCGTTAGACTGAAGATCTAAAGGTCCCCGGTTCAATCCCGGGTTTCGGCATACAATTTTTTGTTCTCTTTACTTCCAACTTTTATTTTCTTAAAACAACACCACTGCTTTCAACTATTAATTAGGAACACTTCGCGTATCACTATTTTGTAGATTAAAAGTCAACATCGATGGTGGCGAAGTGGAGGAGTTCCGATAGTGAGTAAAATAATATGATTTTCATTGACTCTGTTCAAAAACTCAGATGCTTTTGAATACGTACATTGTAACTTGAGCCCTGTAAAATTGTGAGTTCAAAGTACGAACGCAGTGTGATTAATAAAAAAGATCAGAACAGGAGGTCTGTGATTAACGCCAAATTAAAATTTTCTATTTTCCGATCGGGTTTCGTTGGGTCGAATATTCTAGTCGGTTATATCGACAAATTTTGAATTTTCCCACAAGATCATAAAAATCAACATTCATTTTATTTTTATGAAACAGGCGAGAAGAACTGCATAAAGCTAAGACCCAGTGTTATGCTTTATAGCTAAAATCTAATCGCAAAGTATTATATACATACAAATATAATATATCGCAGAAACAAACTTATTACATTTATCAAAAAATCAACTCCAAGTAAGTGTTATATTTTTAGATAAAATAAAACCAAACATATGGTTTACATCCCAGAAAAAAAATCTGTTCGGGATTCTAACATAAAAACAACACTAATCTTGAAATTTACGAAAATCGCAAGGAGAATATGAAACGATTAGATTCAGCACCATATGTCTGCAGTTAGCATCGCTTGAGCCCAAATTTATAGTCGTTACAACTATAATTCATAATATAGTAACACTTTTCATATTAATAAATCTCACTATACGTTGTGATATACTATGTAAAAAGGTTTCTAGTTATCAAAATCCATCATTTATATATGTTGCTATAGCATAAGTTAATAGTTGTATTATGACATTTAACAATTTGACTATCGAAAAATTCGATGAATCGGATGATTGTCCTGTTATCAAATTAACACCTAAAACGAATCGAATCGAAAATTCGATAAGTCGGAGGTTTTTCCAATTAATGTGTGTGTTTCGTGTTTCTCCTATTATGAAATATAAATAAAACTAATCGATTCAAAAATTTGATAAATCGATTTTTTTTTTGCTATTATGAAATTAAAAAATAAAACGAATCGATTTTAGTAAAAATTCAGTAAATTGTTTTTTTTTTCAATAATCGTACTAAAATCAATCAATCGAATCGAATTTTTCGATAACAAATTATGGATTTTTCGATTTGTGGAATTATTCGATAAGTTTCTAAATAGACCACTATCTTAGAGGACCTATTCATTCTATGATTTTGCTTGGTTTGGTTGCTGCTGTAGGAATTTTCTTATAAACAAACCGTGTTTCTCAAATTGATGGCATATTGACCTGCATAACCTTAAAAAAAGTCCAAAGAAACTCGACACAACACACATATTTTATTCATTTCATATATAATTCTTCTAAATAACGATTAGTAGTACATTTTGCATAACCTTAAAAAAAGTCCAAAGAAACTCGACACAACACACATATTTTATTCATTTCATATATAATTCTTCTAAATAACGATTAGTAGTACATTTTGTATTTTTGTATTTTTCAATTAAATCATTTTCGTTAATTATAAATGTAATATTAAATAAAATAATAATAATAGTAATTAAAGCTACTACACACAAGTTTAAAACTGTACAAAAATAACAAAAAAAAAGTTAGAAAATTCTAACAAAAATTTAGAGTCGAAATGAAAATCATACATAGATTAGATATATAATTTAGGAATGTTTTTGTTTGTTTGTCATCTTATAGAACTTAGAATTATATAATTTAGATATATAGAAACTTTTATGGCAAACCTATAATCAAAACTAGGTTACAATTTCGACTTCGGCTCGTGAATCACCTCGTTTGGATCGGGCAGTAAATTATTAACGGCGAAAATATTTTTGGGATCGAGCTCAGCCTTTGTCGCCTTATATAGTCCTACACCAACCGCGGACACTGTACTAGCATACCAGCGACTACGTAATTTACCAATACCATGATGATGCGATAGAGAACCGCCAGATGATAGAATTTCTTCACGTGCCATACTTTCAATATACTCGTACGTTTCGACTGGATCCGAATGGCCGGTATAATTATATCCAAAGTAGAAATAAATACAACATCCGGCATCGTACGTTTGGGTCACACGATACGACAGTAGATAGTATTGTATATCCAACTTTTCACACTCCATTTTTATACGATTCCGAACGTTCGTACATAGAGAGACACATCGATCCCATGGTACTGAAGTTTCAAATGATTCCGCTACTACACTGTATTCCAATGCCAGATCCTGAAAAATAAATCAAAATTGAAAAAAATTAATTTATGATTACGTCATGATTATGAAATTTTACTCGTGCACAATAAAATTAATTTTTCTTTAGGTTTGTTTGCACTTGACGTGAAAATGACGAAACGAACCGCGAACATACGAAAATATAATCTAAAAATAAAACCATCACGAAATCATGATCGGCGAATCTCATATCGTAAAATATGTCTTTTTTTAACACCGCACGGATTATCTTCTTTCTCTCCGCTGGTTTAATATTTTTACAGAAGCGCTAAAGTGAATATTTTCTTTAAGTTTTCTAGGGATTTTAAATTTCATCTAAATGTTGAAATCCTATACAGTTTTGTATTTGACTGAGAATTTAAATACGGATTTTAGATGTGTGAAATTAAAACAGCAATTATCAAATTATAGTTTTGTGAAGAAAATAGTAAAAACAAGCAATTTTGAGGAAATAATTTTGAAGATTTATGAGATAAGGAACTTAACTCCGCACTTGTTGTAAGATGATATATTATTTCTTATTTACTATACTTATTACACTACACTCATGATTACATCAATGCAAATTCCATAGTTTGTATTGGATGGTTGAGTAATTCTCATGCGATAGTTTAACATCGTGTTGTATTAATTATCGATCAGTTAAAGCAACAACAAATAGTAACACATATTCCGCGATTTCTTTGCATTTTGTACGATTGTTTCATATCGATAGGTATAATACCAGACAAGAGGATTGTATTAACGACGAGTATTCAAAATAAATACAAAGATTCGCAGACGGTTGAAGGTGAAATTTTGTTGTTTTGTGTTACTCTCGTTATATGTATGTTGAGTGGTCACGTTCAAATGGAGACACACAAGAATTACCTAAAAATTTTACAAAGAGATGTTAATGTTGTAATTATTTGTTAAGTGCAGTAATAATTATGCTTGCTTAGGTGAAGGTAGCATACATAATGAGATTTCTGAAATGCGCTACTCCATATTCTTCTCGGCTATTGAAATACCTGAGGAGGTAATTGAATCAGTGATGGATATTTATCAATTTTTTTTTATATTAATTCAAATGGGTTGTCATATTTCTGCATATATAATACGTATCTTGTAATTCTATGATACTTATTTGGATATACTCGTATGAATGAATAATTAGTTAGAGAGAACCTAAGTATTTAAAATACCTTATCATGTTTACAATACACTTTTAATTTAATTTCTTACTTAAACTTAAATAAATTTGAATGTTTGATATAAGACGATGATGAATGCGTGTCGATAATTCATATACGCCATCTTATATATGTACCTAAAATACTCGTATTTTTGAATTGTGTGGAGATTAACGAACTTAAATGTTAAGATCTGTGTTTATTGCAACTACCTAAAAATATAAATCGCGGTACACGAAATAAATAATGCGCGATGCGCCATTAAATTCTAGTCAATATTTTCTTGCAAGTCTATTTCGTTGCACAATCAAAGTTTGTTTTTTTAATTAAAATGCAAATAATAAAATGTTTAATGATTTTTTATACAATTTATAGAGACGTTAATTGAAATTTTATTGTTAAAGTGATTAATTATTTAAAAATTAATACCTGCCGGCAAAAATTCACTTTGCTTAGATAAGTCAATCAAATATTTTAAATTCGCTTCGAATGTAAACTAATGCAATCATCAATGCAAGTTAAAATGAATCTTCATTTTTATATTTAAATGTCACATAATCAGTTGCGGGCCCAAGTATTAGCGAACTATTATTTGGAGATTTTACAGTACATTATATCAAGATTAACTAAATGACGTACACAATAAAATCTTTCCAACAATATTATTGTTAAAACACAAAAAAATAACAATATTTGTAGAATACATCATCATTTTATCAGAAATCTAAAATACGTTAGTTTTAATATTTCTAAGTCTTCGACTCGTACTTGGAAAATCATTATTAGTTGTAATATATTTACAGTCGCAGAATATCTATTTGTTGAATTTGTCATAAATGTGGCGTTTAGACTTTATGAGCACTAACATACAATTTTTAAGTGACTTCAAATGTGGAGTAGGTACTATTCAAATTACAATGTTATAAGAGACGTGAGATGGAATTTTAAGCAAAGGAAATTTAGGCATAAAATCTAGATAACAATAATAAATAAAGTGGGATTCCGAGGCGGTAGCCTCCTTATCGGAATGTTATCGTTATTTTTTATTTGCAGGAACTTGATCAATCCAAAAGGAATCTATATAGTTTCTATAATTATTTTATTGTAAAACAAGTGTTTGAATCTTCTCTACTACTATGTTTGAATCTTCTCTACTACTATGTTTGAACAACAGCACATATTTACGAATATTTTAAGATTTTAATTATAAATTGTACAGAATAAGTTTTAAGATTTCATTATAATAGTTCCGAAAACAAAAGTTTAACGAGATTTAAGAATTAATAAGCTTGTCATTATTTTTATAAAACGTGAGACATCAAATTTTCTGTATATTTCAGATTTGGAGATCTCAACGTATCAAATTTACAAAATTTATGTAAAGTTTTCGTAAGAACTTAGACCAATGCATAGTTGACCTATAGTTGAAAATGTCTTGGTCTTTAACAGCAAAATTCAAAGCCTCAATAATACTATGTGTCAGCACTATTATGTTCGCTTGAAAACAGTGCATATCGAGCCCAGACTGCCAATAGATCTTAAATCAGACCAAGAACAGTAGATTCCAAATCCAGCGCTGAGGTTAGAGCAAGATCCATCATCCATTTGACAAAAAGACAACTCGTCTAGCTTATGAGAGAATCCTAGAGAAATTTACAAATCTTTTGATGGATCTTTGGATAGACCACCGAGAATAAATTAGAGAAATTCAATTAGGGCAGTGATATTTCATTAATTTTATCATTTTTTTGTAAATATGAAATATAATTTTTAAAAACACGATAAAAGCGAAAAATTCCACGCGTGGATTCGATGACATAGTTATATTGAAGTAATATTTTGTAGTCCATTAAGTTAACAAGCCTTTAGATTAACCACTGGTCAATGGCCATCAGACAATACAACCCTAAGATAACTTCGGCAATGATTTATATTATATGAAAGAGAACATTCCGAGGGTTAAACCCCAGAATTTTCCAAAAGCTGCCCTAGATTATGTTTGAAGCTTTTTGGGGTTAGCAATACAGAAGATATTTCCAGGAGACTTTGCTATCTAAGATAACACAATTGATAACATTTTAAATTTCTAAAAAACTATCTGAATTTAATTTAAATTTCTGTTGAATTGTTAAATTTACATAATTGTTAACAAAATGTGTACCACTAGATTGCTTATACCATCAGCATCTGTGGTCCAGATGCTTTTTTACAAAACATTATATCCTCTAATCCATGTTTACAAAATACCATGAATACTCGTGAAATGAAATTTCAATTTAAAAATTGTTATTCTATGCATATTTATGTAACTAGACATGGGTTTTCTTGGGTCTATCAGACATTATTCATTTTATTATTGTTACAAACATTGTTCATTTTATCTTACTTCTACAATTTACATGGTGGATCATCATTCATACTCCTAACGTTGCAAATTTCATAACCATACCATAATATTAAAATGCTTATTTACTTACAATATGATCATAATTATTATAAAAAACTACTATTTTGCTATGTAAATTAAAACTATAAACATATTACATAGTATTGAGAGTTAGGTACATTAGGTCATTACTTTATGGTGTTGGTTGATTTAATGTATAGGTTTAGATAGTTAATCAACATATAAGTAATAACGATACAATTATAATTATTCATCAAATTTATTCTTCATATACAAATAACCGGCCAGTTCAATAACACATAATTTGTGTAAACTGATATCAACTCAACAGCATCAATTAAAAAGTGGTCTCAAAACTTTCTTCGCCGATAAAATATAAACGCCGACCGGAATGCCATGTGTTTAACTTTAAACTAAACAAAAACTCGATAAATTGCTCAATCAAAACATTAAAGAAAAAAATCCTACGATCAAATCTAAATATAAATTCATCAATGAACTTAACATTTAATCTTCTAAGATTTAGTTACTAAAATTTATTTTTTTTAGATTTTTAATTTCATTTCTACCAAAAATATGATCAAATTTGCAGTCATAGTCAAAGTTGTTCGCATAATATTAATGAAAGTAAAACTTGTAATTTGCGTACACAATTTACAATTTTTCTATCTCATTGTATCTCATCGGAGGCACGTTATTTAGAAAGTGGTTAGTACAATAGAAAAAAATTTATTTATAAAATCTTAAAGATACATTACAATGTAGAACACATAAATATTTGTTTTATATGTGCCGCATGTGATCATTCCGATGATATTGCATACATTAAAGATTTTCGTGATGAAATGAGTGGCATAAGGTTTAGTACATACAACAAATACTAAGTACATAGTACTTTCTCCCCATTACAATGTATGTCAGTGTTTCTTAATTGGTGTTCCACGGAACACTACTTATTTCTTTATTACATTATTGATCGTTGTGTTATTTTGTCCAATGCAATTCTACAAAACTGGTGCTTTCTTTGCTTGAAATTGTATTTATTTTATTTTTGGTTATAATCAATTCCAAATAAACCTGCTAAATTTTGGATTTTTTTTATATTTTATTTAACTCAAATTCGATATATGAAGGTCTCTATGTAAAGTAATCAAGCATCATTGGTTCCTAATTTAACTCAACTTTAAGATACTCTGACATGTAATGTACATGGGGTCCACACGAGGCGGAGGGAATGCGTGCAACTTTAATCATTTTATTTGTGATGTCAAATATTTAATTTATATTTATCAACATATAAAAACTTTTTCTATATATTCTTACATGATTACCGCCCCACGTACCAACACAACAAACAATGAGGTGCGCATAATGCGTTTTGTACTAGGCTTGTTTACTTGTTATCGCTCCAACGAAACACTTATTCATCAAAATGGAAACTAAATGTACGATAATCAAATTTATTTGAGCGAAAGAACCGAATCTAAATAAATAAATAAATAAAGTACTTACTCTTATGTACGCAATAACAAATGTTAAAACATAACCGCGTTCGCCGTTTGTCGCGCCCCCCGGAATTCCGCCAAACTTCTTCGCAATATTATAGATGAGCTTCTCCTGTTTATCGACATCGTCGGCTTCACCCTCAAACAACAGAGTTGCTACACTTATTTTATCCATATTGAATCCTTTGATTTTTGTTAAGATTAGCGTTTTGAAGGACTCGATTATTTGTGCCCAAAGTGTATTGGCCGCCTTTAATCCACGCCCAAATTTAAACTGTTCGTTATCCATTAGTCGAATACTGGCGGGTTGGCAACGTCGCTTTGCAATTTCACGCATACAATCGCATCCACTTTCAAAATCAGGAAAGGCGAGTGATCCATATCTCTTCACGGGCGGAATTGGTCGCACTTTAAGTACAACTTCGGTTACAACACCTAAAGTACCTTCAGACCCCAAAATTACGTGATTAAAATCTGGACCACATGAAATCCTCGGTGCTGCGATATTTTTTTCGAGTACACCTTTTGTCGTCACCATTTTAACACGAACCACAATATCTTCAATATTGCCGTATACATTTTTTTTCATTCCCGAGGCCCGAGTCGCAACCCATCCACCTAACGAGGAAAATTCATAACTATCAGGCTCATGTCCAACTGTCAATCCGATTGCTTGTAGTTCCCTTTCTAAATCTTGTCCAATAATACCGGCCTCAAAGCACGCGGTTAAATTTTTCCGATCTAGCCAAAGCAAACTATTCATCTGCGTTGTATCCAGAGCAACAATAACCCGAGTTTCATCTTGAGGACAAGTTGCGGCGCCTGACACCGAGGTACCACCCCCATACGGTATCAGCACAATATTATAATCATTCGCTGCCTTAACAATCTCGACCACTTCATCATGCGATGTCGGCCATACCACCAGGTCTGGTATCCGTTTATAATTTAATTCACGCAACATTTGTATATCGTACAACGTTTGACCATGCGAGCGAATCAAACGATCGATACCAATATCTGATTGGCTTATTTTATGTTGATCCAATATTTCACGGAATTCTGGACAGGGTCGTGCTTCTGGATATTCGGTTGGCATTGGTTTCGGCGCTTGTCTATCGTCCAAATCAACATGCAATTTATCTAAAATATGATTAGTGAAATCGGGCAGTACCGATTCGCCAATTGGGTATCGCGTTCCAGAAAATGCTAACATATGATCGATTACCAAAAATCGAGAATCTTTATAACCCCAACCATTCCATTTAAGAAGTTGTTCCCTGCAATGAAACGAAAACGACAAAAAATTAGTACAAATATTTGTTGATTGTAAAACAAACTTAGGTGTGGGATTCATCACTGGGATGCGATTTCTATTTTTTTTTTACATCTGTTATTAACCACGTATGTAAAAAAACGTTGTCAAGCACACAATTTTTGATACATCATAATTCTTGTTATGACGATATAATTAACCATTCAGCAATGTATCGTGAGATAACAAAATTTTCGAGCTCATTTTGCATATTTTTAATGAGGCAATTTGTTGGTGCGAATTGTGCGAATTGTCCGATCAAATATTTGTTTCAACACTTTTGCAACTTCCCTAGTAAGCATACGAATATTTAAACTGGTTAAATATAGTTTTAGTTATTATTAATTTTTCGTATTACCTCTTAAATAAAAATTATGGGAATATTCCATATGGTCTTGAATAATTTATATGTTTATAAGTTTTTTGGAGGTATTCAATGAAAATTTATTGTTTGAGCAGTTGATATACTCATAATTTGAATCGATATAATATTTTAAATTGTATGATAAAGGTTGCAATGTTACAGATTTACAACTGGAAATACACAGAATTTTCGGAATAAATATATTAAATTTAAGATCAGATAACAAAATCATTCGTCTTCTTAAAGTTTTTGTCTTTTTTACGGTTTCCCGGTACTCACAATTTATAATATGGAATCTGTAATGAACCAGTTAGGGATCCATTCACCACTGGAACGGCAAGTTAAAAGTGACATACAGAAGATGAAGAACCATAAAGCCGCTGGCATAGATAATATAACCCGATAAGCCAAATTCCTCAATAGCGACGCATCTATAACAGCAGAAACCTTAACACCACTATTATCACCACCACTATTATTATTGTTTGGAATACTGGAAAAATTCCGCAGAAATGAAAAGAGGACTTAACGATAACCATTCCAAACAAATTAGCGACCTAGTGGAATGCAAAAACTGAAGAAGAGTAAGCTGGCCCTTTATCAACTCAATCAAACAGTCCAATAAATGGGATTCTCCACTATACCACTATTCTCACCGCGAAGTGGCCATCCCGATGAATATAATTGAAGTCATCAAAGGAATGTACCGAGATGTAGCTTGGTAAAACATAGGAGGATCTGAAAGCAATTGTCCCAAATAGTCAGATGGTCCAATCTATTAGACGGCCTATTACTCCTAAAATCGGTGATAAAGGAAAAAAACAAACAAAATGTTTTAATTTATATTTCAGCAGGTGCCACCGTACCCGCAACTAATTGGGTTACAGTACATAGTCTCTAACACGTAAATGGTAGCGTCTGAGGCCAGAAATTCTGGGATAATGTTGCAACTCATCCCACAAGATAGATACTTTAGCTCGTAGTTAGGGCTAAGGGTGAATATATTTATGAGTGACAACAAATACAGTTTTGGAATATTATCAATGATTTAAAAATTAAATGTCCGATTATAAATTTGCAACTTATTAATGTCGCAATTTGTTTGATAATCCACGAGGTCAATTTTAATGGATATGCACATTTCCGTATAGAAATAAATTAATATTCATATTTACGTTCACAAGTACAGTGCATTTTACCATTTTGATTACAAAATAAATAGTTTTGACAATTTGTAATCAATTTATGGTTTTAATTAAGTAACAAAAATGTAAAAACGTCGTCAACTTAAAGCCAAAATTTATTTTCGAATTACATACGTAAATACTGAGTTGAAAATTATAATCAATATTCAAAAGCAAATCAGAAGTAGTAATTGACGAGGACTACTTTTGGAACTTGACGCAATTGCTGTAGTGAGATGTTTGTGGGTGACAAATATACCTTTCCGTTGGAAAGCTTTTTTTGGAAAGAACGAAGGTGGCTTCTATTCAAATTTGACAAGCAACTATAATAGGCCTGTCTACTGCTGCGAATATAACAGGCTGAGTGAACGAACGACTGATACTGAGATTGGCTTTTAATCATTTTATATCGTACGTAGAAGTTGGGGTAGTATTTTCTGTGGTTAGAATGCAAACACTGTTTTTCTTGTCGGGGAACCATTTTAACGGAAAGATACTGCAGCCCCCGAATACATTAAAATAGACAACAAACGGAGATGCACATTCTAGAAAATGATGTAAACAGAGCTAATTCGTAATAATGATGAAGTTGTAATTTAATCAATGAACAATAAACAAATGTATACGAGATGAAATAATGTCAAGTGAAATAAAGTGCAGTGAAAGTGTAAAAGTTTGAATTGTACAGTAGTGAAATTAGTGAACAAAAATTTTCTAGTTTCAATTTCCAATAACAAGCTAAATCTCCATCAATCGATTCGACTCATCCTAATTCATCATCGTTAATAGTATAATAGCCCTTAACTCCCGAATGTACAAACAATTGCGAATTTTCTTGTGAGTAAACGCTATTTCTCCCACTCGTCCTCAATGCGTAACACTCTTCGCCTAACAAGATAGATTTATTAAACAACAACTTGGTCTAGTAGTAAGCATAACGATAATCTCAGACTGATAAATTTTTCGCAATTTAATAAGTAAATTGAATTAGATCAAAACAATAGACGATACTAACATTTGTCTGAAAATCTTGCACACGCACATAATTATGTTAAATTCTTATGAATATACGAAGTGTGTGTCTTTAAATATTTCTTATTTAAGTATCTGTCTTAGATACTTGTGTATATACTTATTTTATTACTAATAAAATTTAATTTAAAATTTTATATTATTATACCAAACTTGTATAAATCACATGTTGTCTAGTGGCGTAATCAAAATATTTTAATCACAGGCATTATATAACCCTGGGCGATAAGAAATATTTTTTTAAGGGCTTAATCTAAATATTTTAGCTAAACGGACTAATTCGTCAACAAAAATCTGGAAATACAATGGCTAGCCCGGAGATCTCGCGTAAATTCAAACCCCAAAAATTGAATGAATGCTAATCAATTCTTCAAATAATATTATAAATTTATATGTATAATAATTTTTGGTAACGGATACAAAACAATTAGGCGACATGTGTTTTTTGTCCAAATAGAAAATAGTAAATCCACATAAATATTTGCACATGTGCGTTAAATTGAAAAAAAAAATGACTTTCAAGATAAATGCAAATTAAAATTAATATTTCGATTGATTAAGAAGTAATAATATTTTGGTAAACCAAGTCATCTATATAAACTATAAATTATTGCGTTTGTGGTAAGTATGTGATGGTATCAAAGTTCGATCATATATCTTATCGTGCACGATCATTTTCAAGATAAGCAAATACACGACTATTTGGTTTGTTATCAGCGGTTAAAGGTTTGTCATTTTTCGGTTAAACCAAATTACTAATGTTAACAAAAATTACTTTCTCAATCAAAATTTCGTTTTAAAATTAATTTCGTTGTATATATGTGCTAATTTTGAAATTTATACATTTAAGTAATTGTTGTTAGACTGACAGATAGCAGTGGCTTATAGTCATATTTTCATCAAGTTGCAAATAACTTTTCTATTGAACGAAGACGATGTAAAATTGTTTAATCACACGCACACACCACAAAAAAATAAATTCTTGAATTCTGAATGATAATATTTGAGTTGAAATATTTGGGTGTATTCCTGATAATTCAGAATTGATATATGTATACATAAATACTATAATTAAATATCAGGAATTCCAAATAATATGTCAAGTTTCCAGTTTCCAGAAGAAATTCAGAAGAAATATTTTCAGAAAGAGTTTCAGAAGAAATATTGAGATTAATTGGAATTCGCACTTTGAAAACTTGTTAAATTTGGAAATATTTTGCTTGGTTGATTATAACAGCGAAACTTGTTTAAAATAAAAATGGTATCATTTCCGTAATAGATAATTGTGTTAATATATTTATTTAAATAGACTTACCGTTTTTTTGGTATCGCGCTGATAATTTTCTTTCCCGCCATTGGATCGCGCGTAATATTTGATTTATCATTCGTACTATCGTTTCCACTATTACCACTATCACTACTCATTTTGACCAGATTATTAAATTTTTGGTTATTTTTGCACAACACAAATCACTTCAATAAATTTTTAACACTTAATTTTTTTTTAAATTACTAATCCGACAATCCGTATACGAGTATATCAAATTTCACGCTCGCGCTTGACGATATCGTGTTAAACTGCAACGAAAAAAAAATTATTTTATCAATATTCTTATCGATTTGTCGAATGTCTTTCATGAAATTATATCGCACTAATCTCTATTACTATACTACTCTGTCGTATTGATAATGACGAACTAACATTACATTCAATTCGCGCACACAAAAATTATCACAATAAACCCAGCACAACAGCAATAATTAAATAATTAACTCAATCAGAATAAATTAAGATTAGCATACCCACGCTCTCTCTGGTTCACAGTTTACTATTATGACTCTGTACAAAAAACGTCTAACCATGTCTAACACAATTCTAACATCGCAGACAAGGCATACACCGAGAATGAAACATGCACAGGCAAAAATAAGTACATACATACTTAATGAAAAGTGAAATTAGTATTGGTTCGCATACAAAAAAAGACAAAAGAAGAAATAATAAAACATCTCAAGTTATTTTTTTTTATAGAAGAAACCAGAAAACATCTGATCTTATAATTTTTAATTTCTGTCGGTTTCTTCTTGATTTTACTAAAATACTTTTTTTATTACTCTGCTGTTCGCTCTTCCATATTCTGGACCAGACGAAAATATTTTAAGAATTACATATCTAACTTTTGTGCTGTTTAAAATATATAAATGTATGTACAAAGGGTTTTGACCAAATTTAAACTAATTATGAAATGTGTTAACAAATTAATGATGATAAATGTGTGAACTCAATACAGAAAATTGCAAAATATGCGATAATTTTATTTAGGCCACGTGTTTCCGAATGAAACATAAAATTCGGTTGCATAAAGTTGTGGAATTCGAAAAAATAACAAACGAAGCAATAATTAACATTGAAAAGTTAACCCGTTAACGTGCGAATGTAGGTTATATATACATAGATATGTTTGTCACTAAATTTATTTTCATTGCCCTAAAAAATTATAGGGCTTTTCACGGTCTATTTGGCATTTAATTAGTTCAAATTATTTTCAAAACACGTGAAAATTACTCAACAAACGTATTTGCAATCGACAATCGCAATCGACTATATCACGGTTTTGGTGGGAAAATCTCAATTAGGAATTTATCTATTGTTTTATACAATATTAGGTTTTTTGTTTGAGAAATTTCGCTCAACAAATTTAAAACCCCATTTTCAATTTCTCGTAATATATTTTCCCACCAAAACCGTGATATAATGGATTGCGATGCGCAAATAAACAACCCGTGACCGTCTTTATTCTTCACGTTTGTTGAATATTTTTTCACGTGCTTTGAAAATAGTTTGAACCAATTAAAAAAGACGTCAAAATTGCGCAGTAGACCGTGAAGAGACCTTACATACGTTAGTTTACTACTATAATGCAAAAGTACTTTTGGCGAGAAAATATAAATAGTTGCGATGAAATTATGGTTAGAATATCATTCGAAACGATGATACATTTAAAGTAACATTCTTTGGGTAACGATGTGTTGACGTCGATTCAATGGAAACCCCCTATCTATCTATCATAACGTTCATTCAATAGAACGAAATTTAAATTTCACTTTTAACGAAATTAACAACGTTTCAAAATATTTTGCGGTATGCCTACACTGATTTAAGTGGTTCATATTATTTCTTAGAAATATTTATAATTCACATAATTTGTTAGACTTATGAAGCTAGAGTTTGGAATATATAATTAACAGATTCCGTTTTAGAATTTACAATACCGGCTACAAAAATTAAATCTTGTTAATCAAATGTTGGGTTAGAAGGTTTAAATATAACCGCTATAAATTCCAAATATGCATGAAAATAAGATTTTTGAATTAGCGAACCGAGTTTATGATTAAGATGGTCGGAGTTTGTACTATAAACTAACATTCGTTGGCCTAGCCAGGTTATTGTTACTCTAAAAATGTTAACAATGTTCTGGTGGACTATATTTGATAAGAGGATTGGGTGATAACTGAGGTACTCAGAATGAATATAGCGTGACGAGGTGAATAATTCATTTGAAAGTTTGAACTAAAAAAATCTGCACGCTTGCTGGTTGAAATAATAACGAAAAAACCACAATTTGAAAAAAATTTGATTCAACAAATTTTGCACTTTCAGCAAAATAGATAATTTAATTCAATTCATGATGACGCATAAAATCACACAGATACACTCTAATTTGCATTACATAATAACTTAGCAGATTATACTATCAGTCAATACCCTTACATGCTTCCACCTATGTACATATATATAGCACGAAACAAAGTCTATAATTCACATAGATGATACACATTTGAACCATAAACCCACATATTTAGTATTTTAAATCAAATTTAAACTACATATGTATATAAGAGCAAACTATGTACTATTTTGTGAATATGTTATAACAGATACAATACAGATCTATAGCTATTTTGGGTTCACAAACGAATCCATATACTCACTTAAATTATGTATAATATGTATATATTATGTAGATTATTACTACATAGAAATTGTCTAACATTTCATTACCTAAATAAAATGATAAAACCAAACTACACATACACAACAGTATACATATATATACACACACGGCTGATAAAAATTATTTTTAGTTTTTATTTTATTTATGATAAACTAAATGTGTAATAGAAATAAAATGAAAGTACCAAATCAAATAGAAAAAAATCACTTGCACTTCGCTACTCTCGGCAATTTAATTTTTTAAACGTCTTTAACTTGGTAAATTTGAAATAAAACTGAATTGTACACAAAACGAAATAGAAAACTATCGATTAGTTTGGTATTAAATTTTTTCATTCTGTTTGTTTATTAATAATTAACATGCACGAAATATAAGTACAGCGGTTAAATGATTATTATTATATTAAATATAATATTTACGTACATCTTTGTTTTTCTTCTTATTTAATTCCTTAAATAAATTATGTATATGTGAAAACGTTTATCGTATGCCAAGTTTTTATTTGCACTGATTTTGAATCAAACGAATATTGTACATTTATGTTATAGGGAAACTACTATATACGGTATAGTATGTACATCTATCCCTCTTTTAAAATTTTTAATGTACACATTTATTGCACTATGGTATACATGATTTCGTCATTATATCAGGGGAATCAAACCACCTTCAAATTTATATGTATGTACACATGATTTTTATATTTATGAAGTAGTATTAGATTAGAAATACTTACTACATGTATGCACGTTATACAAGCATTTGCACGTTGTATTATAATGTTTATACTGATATACTTAGCTGATATATTTGTCTTGAAACTTGAGCTATTGTGTTTTCGTAAAGATTCTATTTCGACTAAAGTGCGTTATGATAATAAATAGTGAGTAGAAACGACATTTAATTAGTACATACGAATATATGCACGAACATATAACTAACTGGTACACATGGCGTACAGTACTGTAATACCCAATATTAAATAACTATTATTTATGTGTTAATAGATAGTTTTCCAACAATATTACAACAACAAACAATTTGGCAACTATGAATAAAGAAAGTAGATTCTTAACAATAATAAAAAACAAGTTTTTTTTATTATGATTGAATATGAGACAAAAATAAAAATTTACTTCCTAAGTGAAGTGCTATAAGCTAACTACGAATGACTTACAAAAAGTAATTTGTTTTTAAAACGATTAAATAATTTTTTACGTTTGGTTATGATTTGATAGTTTGAGCGATTTGCCGAATTTGACAAAATAATTTATATATGTTTGATTGGAGTTGAATGCTAAAGATTATAAATAACTTTTATTTTCTATAACTTGCCAAAATTAAATCGAATATACGTCATAAAAATTTGTTGCCATTTAACTTTTTTCAAATATTCTGTCTGGAATTTTTGAGAAGATTCTGAGCCGCAGCTCATGATATTGATGTCAGAAAGCCCACAGCTTCTATCTGAAGGAAATGGCAAGTTTACACAAATAAATTAAATTTTAAATTTAAATAGGACGTGATATCTAAGCAAATATAGCGGAGTGGTTAAAACTGCGACGTTTTTTGAATCGGGAGGTACCGGGTTCGAATCCAACAGACAGTGGATGCAAAATTCATAATTTGATCTCCCAACGAATGGCCTATACAGTGTCCAGATGGGGAATTAAAAGACGGATAGACGGACAAAATAGGGCTACTGTTCAGCGTTCAACGGACAATAAATCGACAAACCGAACAGTCTCGTATTTGCTCGCATATTTGCTTTAATGTCGAAATTGTAAATAGAGTTCCTGATAATATATTGAGAGATGATTGGGATAAATGAAATCAGGCTGTAGTTAAGGGTCATACCAACGAAAGAGCCAGCCTGATACCTTAAATAGTTACCTTAAAATAAGACGTAAATAGACCATTTATATATAACAGCCAACAGGATTTTATTTTAAGCAGTCGTGGGTGGACGCACCTCAAAGCTACGGCATCTGTCTACTGCGCAACTACCACCTCTGTCAAATCATCATATTACATTCATTCAATTCCAAACAAATTCTACCAATATATAGCAGGTTCACATAGAATCGTCAAAAAATGTTTACAAACCTCTAACTTATTTTTTATATCGATGACCTCAACAACATTATGTTCACATTAATATTTCATTCAATGAAAAATAATTTCCCCATTTCACACATGTTTTCTATAGTATACATATATTATATATATATACATATATATATGTATGAATGTATGTAGTAAATTATTGTGAATCACTCAACACAAAAACAAAAAATAAACAACACACAAAATACCGTTTCAAACTATCTAGATATCTCTTTCGCACTTATTACATATCCTTTTAGTATATAAAAAAACGTGTAAATAAATTTATTGATTTTAAATAATAATAGCACTATTTATTACATATATTCTCTGTAAAACTATTCGTTTATATAATTATTAAATCACCGGTATTGCTCTTTAATTTGTTCTTAATTCGGTTTATAAATTAATCAAAATTTTAGATTATTTTCCGCACACAGCACACGAAAATTGCAATGTTGATTGAAAGACGCTGCGCGGTTAAAACATGAACTGAAATAAAAATTTTTGTTTGTATTTTTGGAAAATTTATTAGGGCATAGGCGGGTGATATATTGGAAAATGGTTGGGTCTATGCAAATCTTAGTTCATATTAAACCCGCTATAAACATACTTGATTTAAATGATGTTGACTTGACACTAATATACCTACGTAGTTAAATATGTATTTGTACATTTGATTATTTTTATTATGCAAATTAATTTTTTTGAGTTAAATTTTGATTACTAATTGATGAATAATTAATAAAAATTTGTCTATATGAAATCATAGAATTATGTGTCTCAAGTGTTTAATGTCAAAATGATGAAAAATTAGTATTCTTAAGTACAAACATGTCTATGATGATTTTGCAAGCTTTGTGGTTTAATGGTATTTAATTTTTCCATACTCAAATATCACATTAAACCTTATGCTATGAGGTTTATTGTGATGACATCGCTAAATATCAATGTTTCAATGTTTGATTATGATATTTGGTTGGAGTCTTAGCAGAAAAACTACTTATTTGCGTATCAAATTTGATGAAGTTTTACTTAAACTTTTAAGCAGTAGTTGATTGCTATCTGATGGTTGTTTACTTTAAATTCATTTTTAAAGTTCGGTATAGAAGGATGAGAACGCAATTAGTCGTTTGAGTCATATGAAATAGAGCCATAATCGATTTGATAATTATATTGTTTAGTTGAATTATATTGCATGTTTATTGTTAATTCAATATTTACAAAACGTGATCTTGTTGGTGAATTTTTATTTTGCTGTTTAATTACCTTAGGACCAAGGTTGTGGTTACACCCATAGAGCTCTCGAACATCAAATTAATCATAAAAATCGATACAACGTTTGAATTAACTTAAATAAGCGTTTACGGCAGTACTGTACCAAATCAACCGAAATTTACGTACAATCAAATTATTATACTATTCAGAGAAGCCCGAAAGTATTTTTTTATACCATTTAAAATTCGACATCGAATTACCATCTGTCAATTTTGTTGGTTGTTATTTTAATTTTCATTTGCAAATGTCAAAATACTGTCAAACGAAAACGACTAACAAATTTATTTTTAATTAAAATTAATTAATTTTCCATTAGTTTATATAAATGCCTAAAGTTAGACGAAGCCGTAAACCTCCACCAGATGGTTGGGAATTAATTGAACCAACATTGGAAGAGTTAGAACAAAAAATGCGTGAAGGTAAGTTGTGTTGACGTTTTGAGACTAGTTTTATTTGTACAATTTTCTTCGATATTCCAGCTGAGACAGAACCTCATGAGGGAAAACGTATCAACGAATCGTTATGGCCAATTTTTAAAATTCATCATCAAAAGACTCGATATATATACGATTTGTTCTATCGCCGGAAGGCCATCAGTCGAGAGCTGTACGATTATTGTCTGAAAGAGAAAATTGCCGATGGAAATTTAATCGCCAAATGGAAAAAGTCGGGATATGAGAATTTATGTTGTCTACGGTGCATACAAACGAGAGATACAAATTTCGGCACAAATTGTATTTGCCGTGTGCCCAAATCGAAATTAGAAGAGGGACGTGTCGTAGAATGTGTACATTGTGGATGCCGTGGCTGTTCTGGTTGAACAAATTTTTATTATTTATACAAATATTTCATCATAAAATGCAATATTGTAATTTTTACCTAAATAATTTTTAATAAATAAAATGAAAATTGAAAGCAAACTTATTTTACTATACATATTCGAATTCGCCTAGTATATCATGTAAAACTGTCAAAGCCAACATTTAGGCGAATTGCGATTTAAATTCCATCTATCGTTAGCACATTACACTTCAATCTATCAAAGATTGGTATAAAAATTCAATGGCCGACGATGGTCACCACATATAAATAATAAAAATTATAATTCTCGTGTTTTTAAATGAAAAATTTATTTCTGTGATATTTTCCGTTTTGTATATAAATAAAAAATTAAAATTAAATATAGACATCTCTTAAACTAAAACAATATTTTCAATCTATAATTATTATAGACCGTGCGGAAAATCCGTGTGTGCGTGTGTTTTTTTTTGTGTATGTTTTGGTGTTAAGTGTTTTTGTTTTGAAGATTTTCCAAAATTCGGGGAAAATTATAATAAACATTTTTGTGTTTTTTCTTTTATAAATTCAATAAATTACTTAAGTTTTAAGTGGAAAATCTATACTTAAACTAAATATTTTTTGTTGTTGTATGGTGAAAATTTATGTAGGCGTGTTTGTTATGTTATTTTATGTTTTGGTGCGGAAAACTTAAAATCACGTCGAAATTTTCTTCTTTTTATGTTTTTCCCAAATGTCAAAAAAAAAAAAATATATTTTTGGTGCATGTTTTATAAATTTGCCGGTTATAATCGGCGAATGGGGGCGATTAATTAAATTTAATTAATTCGCGAATAAGAAATAACTGAAAATGCGAAGAAAATGGTTATGGAAAATTCGTGTGTTTTGGTTTATTCACGTTTTTTGACGCGCTCTCTCCATTCGATTTTTTTCCTTTTGGCGTATTTTTATTCGATTTTCTATGTGATGATTTATGGGTCAGAGTAGTCAACTGGATCGGATACAATTCTTGGTTTTTCAAATTTCGTATAAACTGTTCGTTAAAATAAATAACTGTTGAAATGAATTTAAAATGAACAAAATTCCAAATAAAAGATCTTTCTGAGTTCATTTGATTAAGCTCGGGCATGTTAATAACACACCTCTTGTAGAACTTGAGTGCAGAGATTATCGAACTTGTGGTATTATCAGACATTTTATCAGTCAAAAATTTCTCAAATTTTCTTATCTTGGAATGGAAATTAAAAAACTATGGTTCTAAAACTTAAATTTGTCGAATAAATAAATATGTAAACATGTATGTACATAATATGAAATAAAGAAGTTTCGAAGATTTATGGCCTAAGCCTAGACACATTTGCAAAATGCGCTATCGCAATCTACTTAAAAGATGGCAAATTTATTTTGAGCAGCACAACTTTTCATTGTAAATCAAATTATTTAGACAGATGTGTACATTTAATCAGATTAGTCAAACTCTTCCGAGAAATTATCATTTTCAGAAGCTGGTAACAAAATAAACGTCAGATAATCTTTAGAAATGCTTTCCCAATTTGTTTAATCCGTTTTATTTATCTCAAATTTATCTGCATAACATCGGTGAATTCTTCCAGTTCGTACCTCTGTACATAAGTATATGGTATAGTACCATTACTATATAACCAAAAAAAACGAGGAAAAATATTTTGTTACATGAATAAAAGCACATAGGAAGAAAACCTACTTAGAGATGCGACGACGATGGGAAAATGAAAGGAAACATTAAAATGTATGTCAATTTTTCCATTTCGTACGACTGTGTACGAATTTAGTATTTTCGCCTGCATCGTATATATTACTATTTATTCTTAGGTACTCGAGCTTTCTGATATATACATACATACATATGTATGTACATCCATATAAAACTAAGTACATAAGTAAATCGTGAGAAACACATTGATCATTTCTTTACATTTCTTTAATTTTACAAATACTTATATTATGTACAAGCGTATATATCAAATAATAGTAAATAAATAATAAATGTGTGTTAAGATTGTTTTGTTTTTTTTTTTACTTTTTTAGTAACGATAAATGTGTTTGTATAATATTACGGCATTTTTAACTGTTCTGTTCTGAACTGACGACTGATGATCGGAAAACAACGGAGAAACAGCTGTTTCAGTCATGCGCATTGCGCGAAGAGCACATACAGCCGAATTGTGGTTTTCTTTTATTTGTTTTACTTTAGTAAGAATTTACGAGAAATTTAGTTTTGTTGGTGGCGGTACAGTATGGCGTTTACGAATGTTTTGTGTTATTTTTTTAGGAAAAGGCAGTGGAGTACAAGTGATGGCCTAATTTAAATAGATATGTACAATACATTAATTTGATTACACCAACAGCACACTTATTGATTGAATTAAGTTATGATTGTCCATGGTTTACAAACTTGACTTTATTTAGGCGTTAAATTATAGGGTAACTTGCGTGATTTTTAAGACCCGATAGTTGAAGTGAAATTATAATTTACAGCTTTACTAGATCCATTACTGTTATTATATAGCGCAAGTTTAGTTTAGTTTAGCTCTTTAGTTTTGTGTTTGAATTTATCTTAGTCATAAACTCAATACAGTATTTTACTCTAGCGTACTCCTATTTAGTCGAGGCAGTCCAAAGTTGGCAGTTATATCCTCTTTAAAGGCGATTTCTAGAATTTTAACATGAAAACTATCTTAACTTTAGAATTACAAATCTAGAATTATTAAGTTCTTAAAAAGCGTTTAGTTCAGAATAAGCCAATATTATCCCTACAACTATCACTACCAGTCCTTACATTCCCTACGATATTGAATTGGCCTGGCACCCACGTCAAGCTGAGGTTGATCTGATCAGCAATTTCATTTATAGATGCCAGCCAATTCTGGGCTACTTTCGACGTAAGGAAGTGTGATTGTACCCTTTTACTAGCAGCCATAAAGGGTACTTGAATTTAAGGTTAATTATTAAATGTTTAAAACACATACATTATTTGATAAGTATTTAATATTTTTATTTCAAATGATAACATAGTTAGTAATGGAACATAATGTCTTGTTTGTAAATGATCTCCTACTGCTGTACGGCAAACTACTAATAATATTCTCATTAGGTCATTAATTTTTTGTGGATCGTTGCCATAGACTTTTGCCTTCATATAGCACCATAGGAAAAAATCTAGGATGTCAGATCGCAATATATACTATATAGGCTGTTGTTCCCTCTTCGAGAAACTATCCGATTTTCCAACCATTCGCACAAAAGGTAAATTGTTTCTGTTGCTTTGTATGACATGCGGCACCGTCCTGCTAAAAACAAATATTCTGGACCACAACACCAGACAAACACTTTCTGTGAATGCATCGATTTTACCGGTATTTCTCATAGATTTCCTTCACAATTAACGAACGATTTTCTCTTCTGTACGAATTTTTTTTACAACTTTTGCATAACTTTTACCAAATTTAAAATAATTTTTAACAATAAATATGCATTCGTATTTAAAATTTTTAAATTCCTATGTATGACCTATGAGGGGATAGTAGTAATCAATTTTGAATCTACTAATTGACTGTAGATTGCGATCTGAATTGAGAATTTTGTTTTCAAAGTAAATTGCTCATGCTAAACATATGATGGTCTGCTGGATCATAAATTGGGTCTTACCTGGTCTAAGTTATTAGGCATATAAATTATTCACTACCGTACAGTTCAGGTAATTTTTTTTTTTTTTTTTAAAACTCAAAATCCTATTCAAATTTTGATATTTCCGTTAAACACGCCCAACTCTCTAATTCTGTTAAGCAAATTCTAAATTTTAATGAACAAAATTTAAATTTTTATTCGGAAATTGATAAATTTTAGTGGATATGTATTTCAATATTTCCCAGTTCAGAATTCTGAATTTAGAAATTCCTAAAACTCGTATAAATTATGAAAATTAAAACCAATTTTTTTCTGAATCTGTACTACAGAATTTGATTAGACATTATTTGTCTAGATATTGTCTATAAAATTACTTTCAAAACAGTTAATCAATGTAATGCCGCTACATCTGCCTTCCTCAGCAGTTGCCAAAGTATTAAAGTTGATTGGAAACTATTCCTTAATTTTATTGAATATATGTAATATTCAATAAAATATTATTAAAGATTTCTCTCAATTTTGGGAACATTTTTGCATGTGGACGATTTTGGTTTGATTATTATTTAAATTAGATTTTGAACAAAGTTTGAGTTGAAATTTCATCAATTAGAAATAACGAGCCTTTTTTGAGCTTGCATCAGTCCATCACTGGTTTGTGACTTGAATTAATTAAATTTTTTTTATTACCATTGAAATATTTGTATACCTTGAAACTTTCGATTACGAGTGACTAACTGACCCTTACGTTGCTGCCCTAAATTTATATTAAAATGTAACAAAATTAATTTTCTAAAATACTCGTCCCGATATAAATTTGTGTCAAATTTAACTCAGAAACATATCCGGCTTTCACACCTCATTAATCCCAAACCAAATAAACACACTATACAAAACAAAATCAAAACATCAAACGTTCGTACTAGTCCACCTGTACCCCATATTCCATAATAAATACACAACAAAAATGCTTGTAAAAACGAATACCCGAAGTCAAAATATTCTGTTGTTGATGCTATGAAAAATGAAAAATTTCCCATCATAGTCATGGCCCTCTCTCGCTCTCCCACACGCTCGTTTTCATTCGAGTTTTAGATTTTCTGTTATATACATATATATTTTCACAAATTTATTTTTTTATTTTTATACAAAACAAAAAAAACAAAACAATGGAAATAAAAATAAAAAATAGAATTTTCTTTTTTCATATTGAATCGAATAAAATTGCGACAGTCTAAACGTCGTCGTCGTCGTGTTGTCATTAAAACTAAAAGCTTACGTATTACCTAAAAGAAAAAATCCGAACTAAATTGTGTAGGGAAAATTCTTAGAAAATTATTAAAAGAAAATTTTTATTATTACATATATGTGGTGCAATATTTATATAATTTAATTAAATATCTAGTGAAATTATAAATCATATTTTGTGTAATTACCTACTTAAGATTTGGTTTGCGTTCTTAGCCTATACGAATACGAGGAAAATGATCGAATAGAGAGATTTTTTTTTTTTTTGGTTAATTAATAGGAAAATTATCTCGCGAAATTTTCAGCAAATTTGTGTTTTTCTTTGCTCGGTGCGAAATTAAAAAAATAAAATTAAATCAACGAAATTATAGAATTTAATAATATTTTGTTGTTGTAAATTTTCGCTTCGACGTAATTTTAAGTTTTGTGTATTTCTTATATTTATTTGTTGTTGTTTAATTTGTTTTTTTGTTGGGTTTTTGTATAGTGTTTAAATTATAATAATACATATTACATAAATATATTATAAAAAATAGTAATAATTAAAGTTTTGAAAATTTATGTATTAAAGTGAAAGAAATATAGCAGAAAATTATAGTTAAAATTATATAGTTTATGGGTGATTATTATTATTATAGTTGTAGTAATTTAAATTCAAGTGTAAAAAATATAAATAATACTAGTAATAATCTAAATAGTAATATTAGTAATTTAATAATAAAAATGCCAACATCAACCCAAACAATTTTGAGCTCAAATCAAAATTCAGCTTCATCGACCACAACAAATACAAATACGATACCATCGTTGACCGCCGCAACAACATTAGCAACCAGTGGTGTAGCAACACAAAATAATGATGATTTATCGTTAATATCATCCACGGTATCCATTTCTAATGTTGGTGTGGTGACACCATCCTCGTCATCAACAGCATTGCTAACATTAGATATACCGCATTCATCGACCGCATCAACATCATCTTCCAATAATAGTACAATACTAACATCGTCAATATCACAACATAATAAGGATGATACAAATACTATACAGCTATTGAATGGTGGTGGTGGCGGTCTGCTAGGAAATAATTCAAATCATATAAATAATTTAAATAGTAGCAACAACAACAATAATAGTATCATAAATAATAATAATTTACTGATTGAAACAAATGATTTAAAAATTGTTGCCACACAAAGTGATGAGCAGCAACAGCAACATCAGCAGCAGCTTCTAATGAAGCAACAACTTAATAGTGATATTATTGGTGGTGGTGGTGGATTATCATCCCTCGTCTCGACCTCGTCGTCTACATCTTCTTGTGGCTCATCAATAGCGAATATAAATAATGGCGCGATCAATGTGAATAACATGATGATTTCGCCTGGCATGTCATCCGCATCGGGATGTGGAAATTTTTTAGGTGGTCCACAGCACGATGGTCCCACTAATCATCCCGGATCCGCTATGTGGTCAACTGGCGATGATGTTGCATCTCAGCACATGAATTCAATGAATGGTTTTGGTGGCTTTCAAAATTATTCATCACAACCAATGTTCAATAATGCTGCGGTTGCTGCAGCGGCTGCTGCGCAGCAACAGAGACGTGCAATAACTGCAAATCATGGTGGTTATCATAGCCTTTCACCAAATAGTGGTGGTATTGGCCGTGCCACACCTCTCTTAAATCATCAACAACAAAATCAACCACCACCACCGCCCCAGTCACAACAATCGCAGCCCCCATATAAAAATGCTTATCCCACGTGGTCGAATCCACCACAGCAATCGGTTGGTTGGGGTGGCCAAAATCAAAATCAAAACCATATCGGTTGGAATCGTGGTCGCTCGGTACCAAATTTAAATCCACTAGCAGGTCTAAATAATCGCAAGCCGACATCACCCAATCCGGGTATGCCTCCGTATCAAAGTGGACCACCACCACCACCGCCACAACAGCAGCAACAGCAACAACAACATCAGCAGCAGCAGCAGCAAACACAAAGTGGATTAAATCAAAGTGTTTCGATTTCGCCGATAAAATATCGGCGGAGCACATCGTTTCCGGGCAAAAGTCCGGGACATGGTAATTATCCATCTAATTCGGGTGGTATGGACGTGGTTCCGGGTATGGACGATGGACGAGATCCCTTCATGCAATACCAGGTGAATATTACATTTATTTTTATTTGAATTATAAATGTACAATTAAAGTTTGATATTTTCTATATAAAAAGGTTATACCTATAACATGTAGGTGGTGCATGTAGGTGGTTTTCAAGTATTTTTAAGCATAGTAGTTAGATCGGGTTGGGGGTTATACAAATTGATTAAGAAGAGTTTCCATTATATTTTTAACTAATATTTATAATTATTTAGCAATTATATGATATACGAATTATAATATATAACATTTTACTACTTAAAATTAAATATCTACTTATCATATACGGACAGAAGAAATTCCAAATATGACATCGCAAAATAAGTTTTTCATAAATTTGAAAGTCAAATTGTTTAGTCCAAACGAATCCAAGAATATTCATATACGAGTATAGGATGTAATTTGTAATTGATGGGATGCTGATCATGATTAGATTAGAAGAACCCTTTTAAAATAGTACTATTGTATTGGTTCATTCATTTGTCGCAGATCCATGCCGCATCACATAGTCACATTTCGATCAAAATCCGTTAATAAAATAGTAAAAATTAGAAAACTCTTTGAAGATGGCCTGAAATACTTATTAATCCAAGCTTGGTTTAAAGTATGCACAATCTATTATATATTAACATTTTATGATGAGCTGTTCCTAAAATTCTATAGGAGTCACAAACAATTTTTTGAGTTTATAATTGGCTACACTATTTTCACAATGATTGTAAATGATAAATCTATAAAAAAAATTTCAATCTCTAGAATTGAATTTCGAATACAATTTGTTGCGTTTAGCTCATAATCGAACTCGAGACCGCAATCAAAATTCTCAAAATTAAAATATTAAGGTACAAAGTTTTGAATATCAATTTTTTAGATACAAAATTTACAATTTCCTTTGAAAAATGAATTCTTAACAATTAATTGCTATTTGTAGATTGATTGTTTGATATTTTTAGTTCAATCCCTTCTTCTAATTTTATTCACTAGACTACCAAATCTAAACTTATATATATACAGCATACAAAGTTAGGATGTATACGAAATACAATTTAATTTTTAAAACATCCAACATAATAATGTTTACTATAGAAATACATTTGACTATGTAGTATTCCTAATTGAATTTTCTTTAGGGCGTCAATTCAATAACATCTTTTCATTTTCTTAAAATAATAAATGTGGTGGACTATTTATTTCAAACTTCCTACGTCGTCTGTCACATATTATGTCTATATGAAGATGACAGCACGTAATATATTATTACGAGTCGCAAAATAGGTAAAAGGGATATATAGCGGAATATCCTTAATCACTGAATCAAACATATTATATTCAATCAGCCAATCAACTCAAACAAACAAAAAAACCAAAATCTTTAATCCCATATTAAGAACATCATGTCAGGATGATACGACCACAAATTAAAAATTCATTCGTTATACATATATACTCGATTTTGACTCGTCTCATACGTATGTATATAAAAAAACAACGAAAAACGAACATATTCTTTTTATTTAAACAAATCGGGGGAAAAAAAGAAAAATCGGCAACGAAAAATCCCATGAAAATGAATAAAATAATTGTGTTTATAAATAGTAAATGACAATCAATTCAATGAATATTTCAAAGGTTTTTATTTTTTACATTCATTCGACGATTTATTTATTTATTTATAGTCGTCAGTCGTATATATCGAACACAAAAAATCGATCATTGATTATATCAATTCGTTATTATTGTTATAAATAAATAAACATAAATAATAATAAAAAAAAACGGATAAATTGTTTATTTTTCACACATGAATTTTCTTTAATTGCCTATAAATCTACTATACTCTGTACGTTTTATATTTAAGATGGAAATTAAGATTAATATTTGATTGATTACGAAAACAAATTGTGAATTGTGTGTATAGAGGAAAATTTTCAGACTTGATAATTGAATTATCATTCATACATCTTGACCTACAAATATTAGTTAAGCGAGAAAAACACTCGGTTGTCAATTTTATATTATGTATAGCAGGTGAGGAGTTTGAAAGTGCCCTCTTTATTGACAATAATATATTCAATTTTGGGTTGGCGGCATTCAAAGGATGTATACAAAATAGTTTCATCGATACAAACAATGAACACTTACAAATCGCTGTGTACATATATCTAAGGCTTATATTTTTGCTATTTTTATAGTTGATCTATTACTCAATAGATGGCAATCTATTTAATAAAAATATACTTAATTTCAGATGATGTATTAAACTAAAAAATTAAACAATTATTAAAATATTCATAATTATTTAAGTTCATAAGTCTGACATCTTAAAAGATTTCTTAAATTATGTTCGCATGACTACTTATACAGGTAATAACAGTAGTTGGGCTATCATTAAATACGGCATAGGTATGTGAAAGGTTATTTCGATTGATGAGATTAATCATTATCCTTTTGGTTTATAGCTATTGAACAACCATTAGACTGTTAGAGTGACTTCTTAAGTTAAATTATTCTGAAGTAAATATTTTGATTTAGATCAAACCGCCTCATCGTTATTTTAAATATCTCGTCGGATCGTTGAAGATTCTAGCGTTAAGAAAATTTTGTATGGTTCATGGTATAACATGCCAAGGAGTTCGATTTATATAAACAAATCAAACTTCCCACATTTTTCTTCGAAATTATGTGAACTTTTCTGCTCTGGCGTCAAATTAATGTTGTTTATGTTTTGTTTTGTACGAAGAAAGAAAATTTTTACATTAGATGGTGAACATTTTTTTTTATCCTAGATTTATTTATTTTTATTCGTTTTATAATCAACAATGATAGGAATGCTGAATGGCTGTCTCTTCGATAAAATAACAAAAGGTAATTGTTTTCTATTAGAATTAACCTTGTCTAAACCATTAATCATCATTACTGATGATTAAGTTTTAAGGAAAATTAATAATTAATATAACATTCCTGTGCAGTCAAATATGAAAAGCTCAAAGACGTAACAAACGCATACTTCAAATTTTGAACTAGATTGTGATTTTTGCGGAAGAGGATATGAAGCTAAATTCCAAGGATACTAACAGAATCATCTATCGGTAATCTGAAAGGAAATTAGCAATATTTTGCAAGGACCGAGCGTTCGTGTCCATCTTGGCATTGGCGATTCTCTAGTAGAGGACTACTAGATTGTTTAAATTTTGATATTTTATTTAAATTTTTCATATTATCGGGCTGTATTCCAATAAACGAATACTTATTTGTGAAACCTAACTTATTCAAATAAGTAAGCTGGCAAGGTGACTTATTTTCTGTCTCTTTCTTGCAAAAAAAAACTAAATTTATTCTCAAAATGTGATTTTCAGTTTTTTAAAAATTAAAAAAATACTTTGTATTTCTGCACATGATCAAAGAATTCAAAAGTGTTTGTTTGCGTTTGTTGGTTTTCAACTATAAAAGACGATGTTCGTCATTTTAAAATTTGTTATCGTTTATCTTTGTTTCATTAATTTTCTGCAATTTATATTATAATACAAACAGCAATAACTATTTTAAAATTGTTTATATTGATTTAATTTGATTTCCTGTCTTAATTTTCACAAATGTTTGATCTTCAACTTACTATGATAAATATTCTCCTTCGTTTTTTTTTCAAATAATGACATTAATAATTTTTGTTATTGACGTGGCAGTGAAATCAATTGGAACGTCTTAAATTACTTATTTAAGATGACGGCAAATATGTCAATAAGTTTGAAATAAGTATTCGTTTGGAAAACACCCTAAATCGTTTATTATGGATACTCGTAACCAGAATTTCATCTAATTAATCAACTGAATGAATGAACCAAGCAATGGTAGAATTCTTGGTTTAGCAGAATTTCCTTTGATGAAAAGTTTAGTTTTATTCAGCACATTTCAATTCCAAATGACCTGGTTTATAATTTAATAATAAATTCCTTGAAATAATAATAAATTTATGTTCGTCTTTCTAATACCGAAAATCTGTAAACTTCGTTATCCATTTTTTGGGGTACTTAAATATGCCAGACGCATCTGTCGTATTTCATCAAATACTCACGTTTAAAAACTTCAAAATTTAATTTCCCCATCATATATCATTTGCATCACGCGGCATTTAAGTTTGGCATAACACAAATTTTCATATTGTCAGGAAATGTGTTAATGCAAAAAACAAAAAATACTTTCTTTCATTAAAAATTAAAATTTTAAGAATTTATGACAATTTACAACTTCTTTTACACCAAACGTAATAATAAAATCACATATTATTATTATTATGATTATTTATAGAAAAGTTGGGTAATTCATCAAAATTAATTTCATCATCGCGCGCGAGTAGCAAAAAGAAGTACAAAAACACCAACACATGTGTGTGTGTGTGCGATGTAGAATTTTTTGTGATTTTCATTCTGTGTATACATACATTATACATACATACGCGTACATACTTAAAATTTATATACGAAAATTACTCATTTTAAAAATTATTAGGATGACTGACTGAGACTAGATTTTGGCCTAAACCACAGACGTTGATGATATATCGACAATATACTCAAAACCAGATTTGATTAAAATTCCGAACAAAAAAAAAATATTTGCCTATATATATGTACTCTACTATGTATATATGTATGCGTTTGGGTCTAATTTTTTTCGCACACGTTTGATGTTTTCATTTTCCATCCGTATCCATAACGGAAAATCAAAAAATAAATTAAAAAATAAAAAAAATATCGGAAAAAGCAGTTTTTCTTCCAATTTTTCACTTTAATATTCGTACACATTTTCTGTTATTTATTTGAAATTTTTCCTATCCTATGATTTATAATAATATGATTTGGCAGGGTGATGGCAGTTTTGTGTTGGTAATATTTTACATCTCTGGAATTTATAGGTTTCTTCTATAGGAAAACAGAATGTATAAAATATTTTTTTAGAATAAAATTATTGTAATACAATTTGTTTCACCACCCTGTATTTTTATAAATCTATATTGAAAAGTTAGGAAATATCCTAAAAAAAAAAAAATATTAAAATTAAGTTTTGTGATTTTTGTCATTTGCTTCTGCGAACGAGGTTTATTTTCTTTGAAAATAAAATATATATCGTGTCATATATTTTCGATTTTAGAATTTTCTTGAATTGAATTTACGTGATTTTTCATAAATTCGAAATTTAAAGATTTTCCTCCATAAATACTCGAATATATGTATACATATATACCAATTTTATGTATTGGTTGTGCTTGTGTGTGAGCTAGAAAATAGAAAATAAATAAAAACAAAATTTGAACTAAAAATTTATAGATTGATACATATGATGTTTTGTTGGATCTACATATACTGTATACTAACAGCATCTTAAATCAACAGTCGTAAATTTACTTTTAGGAGTAAAGCTTAATGAATTTTGTGCTGTTCTTCCCGTTTCAAAAAAAAAAAAAATAATTAACTAATAATATCGGAAATAAATTTAAAATTTAATTTTTCAATTATTTTTCCTCACCCCCAATATATTTTATCAGTATTTGATTGATACTTAAGTTAAAGAAGAAAAGCTCAGCTTGGTGGAACCATTATATCTTATAACAAAGTGTAGCATTTACTACTTGCGTACATAACTATATACATATACGGCTTTATTGTTTATAAGAATAAATAAATAGATGGTGATATATGTAAGTTTCAACTATGGAATGAAATTATTAAATATGTGTTTAGCAACGACAATGTGGCGGCTGTAACCAATGATTTTTAGTCGTATAAAATCTACATACCAACATACATATATATATATATATATATATATATATATATATATATATATATACATACATATATATTCAAAAAGTATAATAGTTTATTCTATTGGTTTCATCATTTCGATATAGCTTAAGCGGCAGGAAGATGGTCTGCTTATTTATATTTATATAACCGACTATGTATATAGGACATCGAATTATACTGATCTTAGAAAAGCTCGCATTAAGCGTGGTACAAAATTCTCGCATCATTTAAAAAGTAACAAATAAACTGTTTATAAATAGTAAGATTGTGCGCATACAATGGTTACATTCTTAATTAAATTGACCTTCAGTCAATTCTGTTGCTCAAGGCTCCCTCAAGACTTTCAAAGCTTGCTTTTTTGTTGCCTTGCCTTACGCCATTACCAGCCAAATCGACCAACGCACCGCTATAGGTTCGATTGAATTGGCACGTTATATAGTTTCTTGCTAGTTTCTACTGACATGAACGATGTTCGGGAGTTGAATGCTGCATAATTCGAGTGATATGCCAAAATTCTATAAATTAACTTAATTTTCGATTGAAAATTGAAAATTTCAATAATACTCTAAAATCCCTAGTTGTTTCTCTAGATTTGTGAAATTCGGATATTGAAAAAAATTGAAGCTCTAAAATTAAAAACAATAAATTGGAGATTTTCATGAGTGCTATTAGATTTTCATGAGTGAAGTTATCTCGAGAATTTTTAATTTTTCAAAACCGAATTAAAATTTTGAATTATAAACGTCAAATTTGATTTCGTATTTGGATTTTCGAAATTTCAGAATTCAGATATTAAATTTACAAAAATACCAATTTTTTTTACCTAGCGATCTACAAATACTACTTCGAATCATAAGCATACGTGTGTAACCAATTTTAGAGATTTTGGATTTTATTTAATTTTATCGAAATTTGGAAAAATTTTCAAATTAAAGAGCTTTTGAACGTTTTATATAAATCCAATATCGTAATCTTGAAAATTCTGTTGAAAACTTACAACTAGATGAGTATTTTACCAATGTACTTTTGAACTTTATTCAAAGTGAAACTATTGTGTGTTGTAATCCCTTTGATTTAATGGTAGCCTTAAGACCTTTCTAACTTAACCAACACATTTGGCACGGGATTGGATTTGGGTTTGGCATATAGCAACCTTGGTAAAAATGGCTCCCTCTAAAAAAGTCTTAATCTTTTAAAATTCTTTTAAAATTTCTTTTAAAATTCAACTATAATTTATTCAATTTTGATTCATTAAGAGACATATTGAAATTATTAAAGTATTATAAAAATTGAAATATCCGTTAAAAGTCTTTAATTTTGTTAAATAGTTATTGTAAGATTCAAATGTTCAGCGCAGTATAATTTTTTTAAAATTAAAATTTTTAAAAATATTTTTCAGAATTTGAAAATTTTCCAATATTTAAAATGAAAGTTCAGAAAGTCTTTCTGAAATAAATTTTGATGAATTTCTCATATTTATCGAAGTTTTGGTACGTGAAATTTGTAAAAATCTTAAGTTCAAAAAATTACCGCCATAAATTGAAAATATTTATTTATATTATTTATCTAACTAATTCGAAACCGTTGGATCCAGATTGTTGACGCAGGAAGGGGCCAATAATGGTCTTTAAACACTGTTTTTATTATTGTTATTATCTAACTAATTATACATTTTTTTTTTAATTTTCTTAAACCAATTATCTACTTATCTTATAATATTATCTTATAATGTTAAGATTAAGACAGCCGAAGGGATGATACATACAATAATGAGTGCTACTGATGTACCGCAAATGATAAATGTTACGAACGCACACATTTAGGTTCAAAATTTAACACTAATATTTGATGCGCCATTGTATTGGCTCAATTAACGCCATACTTATGCAGTGGGTATTGTGTTTCTTTGGCCAGAGATTTAGCTGACAATGCAGTGGCGCCACCAAATATTGGTGTTGAAGATTTTGTTTAATGTTCAAATTTTCAAATTCCAACAATTCGAATTTTAAATTTTATCCTATAGTGAAAATAAAATTCGGGATTTTTCGAATTTTAAAATTTAATTATGCAATTTAAAATTTTTAAAAAATTTTCGAGTTAATATTTAGAATTTAGAAGTTTTTAGAATGTGATAAGATATCAAATTTTTCAAGAGTAATTTTACTATAGGCCTTCCGTCCTCCCAACTGAAAATCAAGTTAGCTTCACAGTACTGTTATTTCGGGATTGTGATTATATGGTTGATTTATTTGCCGGAATCGCCACCACAAAAGAAATTTTGTTATGCATATGTGTCATCTAGTCATCACAGACTTTTTTATTAAGTAAACTTAAAATTAAAACTTTTGTCCATCTCATATGTATAGGCTTTCCGTCCTTCCAAATGAATAGCAACGTAGGTTCATGATTGTGGGACATATTCTAGAGTTAGAAGATACGTAGAAAAGTTTAGTGGTCCTGTTGGAGTTATCTCTCAATTTGTAAGATCTGCCGCAAATTTGTTGCGTTTCGTGAAATCGTTTTGCAAGTAAATTATCGATATTTTGTCATTCATGCTGCTTCTCATAATGAAAATGTAGAGATGGAACGATTTTTTAACAAAACAATTTATTCGTGGCTGATGATATGCTTGTAAAACCAAGACAAATTAGGTTCACTTTACACACTGTTCAGATAAGTATGTTTGTATGTCACCAAAACCAGTACAATAATCTCAAAATTGTGATAATATATGGTTGATTCATTTGACGGAATCGCCACCACAAAATAAATTTTGATATGAGTACTATTTACACTGGAACTATCGAATTTCTGTTTACACATCATCTCATTGGGAAAGTCTGACCTTAAAATCTACATTGAGTGGATTATATTTTACGGTACTCTTTCTATCTGCATATACATTTTGTGTTTAATTACTTGACAGAGGAATTAATATCGTTATTTTGAATATTTCAAAAAGATGATTTTTCTATTTGGCTGATTCGGTTGGAAAACTTAGTTTTTGACATGATGGTGATGCTTCACTGGAATGTTTTATGCATATGTTGCGTTATTTACTTGACTCAAGTGATCTTGATGATATTAATTATGAAATGAAAGCTTCTTGAAAGCTTCGAAAAACAAAATTATTGATAAGAGTATAATAATTAATAATAATAATTATGATTGATAGTAACTTTTTGGATGAATTATCTCTTATATGAAACTATATCATAAGTTCATAACAAATCCATTTAGCTATAGAATGGTTATATTTTAGTTGAATTTAGTCTCCTCATTTTATTTTAATATATTTCATTGTCTTTAATACTTATTTTAATTAAACCATCACAATAAAAATCAATTTCATTTTAGAAACAACTAATTTTATAATTCAATAAAATTTCTAAAAATATCATAACCTCAAATTGCATATAAAATTTTCTTTTATATGCAATATGCATGCATATGTATGTACTCCCAATGTGTGTTATATTGAGAAACCTCATTAAATTACTACACCTTTTGTACTACAAGAAGCTATCATAATTCATTTCTACATAATATATACGTATATATATATATATATATATATATATATATATATATATATATATATATATATATATATATATATATATATATATATAAATGTTAACCCATCCCCACATAAAGTACTCATATAACTACACACATAAGTTATCTAATAAATTATCATACTCGACTTATGTCTACCTATATATAGTACCAATATACATAAAGTAGTACACATGTATAATTATTATTATTTTTAATAAAGGTAATAATAAGAATAATAAGTATGTTCTCTATAATATTTTCTTCCATCCCAATAAAATATTCTGCAATTTTCACCACAATTAAAATTTTTTTTTTCAAAATTCAATCCCATCTCTAACAATGAGTATGTAATTTTAATATTGAAAAATGTAAATAAATTTTCTAGTATTTAACCAACAACAACACATACTATACATAAAAAAAAAAAAAATATTACATCTAAGTACATCTTAAAAATCAAAAAGACAAATTTTAAGAGATATTTTATGTTATAATTATTCGTACTTGTGTTGTATTATCATAGTATTATTATTATCATTATTTTTAATATTCCTTCTCATTATTATTATTATTAATATTCTATATGGTTATTACTCTACAACATAATATTATGAAGATGGAAATATATTTTCAAATTTTCTGAAATATTTTTTGTTTTAAAATTCGAATAATTATTATTTGACTTTTATTTATTACATTACATACTTATGTAAGATGGGTAGAATGATCTAAATATATTTAGGTTTTCTAATATCTGTATCGGTTTCTATATTTAAGTCTTAAATTACGAAATCTTTTACTACAGTGGTATCTTCCAATGTTGATCAGCAGTGCAAGCTATATTACATAATAGCTAGGATTTCATAATTTTAATCGTATTTGGTTAATAATTATAAAAAAAATAATTCGAACCCAAATTTTTGTCGACTTTCCGAATCACTCACATAGTAAAATACACGAAAAACTGTCCCGCTCGGATGCAAGATAAATTTTCGTGTGTTTCACTAAAATTTAGATAAATTACTAAAACTAAAATTTTCGTACCAGAAAAATATTGTACGATGATAAAATTCATAAATTTGTATTTTTTATTTAACTACGAGAATTTTCAAGTATTTAATGAAAAATTGAAGAATTCTAAATCGTTAAAGAAAGATCAATTAAAGTAATGAACGTTGTAGTCTGGCACAATCTTCTGGTTTTCTTGAAATTCTCATAAGCTCAACAGTTAGGTCAACTTTAAATTTGGAGACGCATTATTCACCACTCTTTCTAATATAGGTTGTTAAGGGTAGGCTTATAAAGCCTGTCAGTAATATAACCACAATGGTGAGACAGAAATCCCTTTATCAATTCCGTACAATACAAAAATCATATAAATTAGTCTCCAAGTTATTTTTTTATTCTCCCGAAAAAAATCTCAAAAATCCCTTTTTTAATTTGTAATAATTTCTAAAAGAATTATGTTTAACAAAAAAAATGTCGGTGTTTTTAAAGTTATGGAATATTGTGAAATATTAGATTGCATATTATTTGGAGCACAAAACATATAAAAGCATAACACAGCAGCAACAACACCAAAAACATTTTTGGTCCCAAACGAAACAAGATAAACTTATCCATTTTTAATTTTAGATATGCCATGGTATAATAGCCGCGAGCAAACATATTTTTTTAAAAGGACAAACACAATGTGCCAAGGAATAGGGAATATACATATTTTGTTTTAATAAATATATTTTATTTTGTTACTTTCAGCTTGAAAATATTATATGCTCCGAACCATATAAAGTACCAAAAAAAGAATCCTTCTTAATTCTTTAATATGCCCCGCGGAGCCGAAGTATCGAGAATACTGCGTAAAGATCTAATTTTTATAATTTAAAAAATCAGTTGTTATCGTATTTTATATAGATTTATGATTTATATACAAATTTTGACCGTAGAATATAATATAAGAAATGTCGTTAAAGCATTAGTACTACACCCACACCTTATACTCGTACATCATACCCAACATAATATAAATTATTATTCTCTCTGAAGTATATATGTACAGGGAAGTAATAAATTTATATTTTCTAATGAAAAATTATGCAACCAATAATTTTGTGGTTACATATTTTCAAAAAGCATATTAATACATACAACATAATAATAATGTGCTGTGTGCGGTTCCAAAAAGTATTTTATAAAAAAACATAAGGAAACGAATACTTAAGAAGTTACGACTATATATATGTATGATTAACATATGCATTGTATATATATATATATATATATATATATATATATATATATATATATATATATATATATATATATATATATATATATATGTATATATATATATATATATATATATATATATATACAATAACGAGAAGAATTAAAGTCTAATCCCTAATGGTATTAAGTCACGTGAAAATTAATTTTATTTTCTAATATTTTTCTATTACTTTGTGTTGTAATTTACAGAAAAATATGTATACGTATACAAACAACATCGCATGGATTGAAACTTGGTGTTTTCGTTTGGTTCTCGCACTACGCCTTTGAACTCAATAATCTATTATTACTGGTTTATAGTCTGTTATTATGTATATGTACATATGTACTTCATTTATGTAATTTATTAAGTACATGTTGCTATTTCATAATGAGATTATGTAGTGTATGAAGATTAAAATTGACTGTATTGTTTTATAATTATTGAGAAACCTCTACGCAGGTACTATCTTTAAGGATTAATATTATAAAATAAATAGATGTGCCATAATTATGTTGGTAATTGATTTTAGAAACCTAATACATATATTATGAATTAATAAAATTGCTCATAATGAATTCCATTGCTGCGTCTGATGTGTGAATGTAATTATATATTAAATATATAAATACATTCCGGTTTAGGTCAGAAGACAAAACACAACAAATGCAAGAAGCTCAAACATCTTTGGTTGCACTACTGATATATATTTAAGTATATTTCTAAATAACTCCTAATTTATTACAACCATTCAAAAGATTTGTGGACCTAAGGAGATGAAAAATATTCAAAGCTCCAAATAATAAATAGTTTTTGTCACCGTTCCCAACAATATTAGTAAGAGATCCTGACGATCTGATCATTATCTTCATTACCAATTTTTAATAAGACTTTTTTGTCTGTATAAAAATTTGATTTAAAAATAAAAAACTCATCCAAAGATGCAAACCACCAAAGCCACCTTAATAAAGAAAGCCTAGATATACACTTACTTTTTATTGAAAAATTAATATTTTCATTTAAATTTTTGATATACGTGAAAGTGAAAGCTTTTATAATGTTTTTCTATACTAACCTGTACAGAAAAGATACAATTTCATTTGGGTAATGAATTATCTTAAGAAAATGCTTATATCTAAGTGCAATTCACCTGGAGAATGAGGTTTTAGCGAGCTTTACAATGTAATTGACGTCATGATGTCACTAAAATAATTGTTTATAAATTTTCTCTTTTTTGTATAACGATATCCCTACTATGTTTCTCTTTATTTCTTTCGATTATTTCTTTCTTGAAAATGAAAAATCTTAATAAACACATTCTTTAAATGAGGTAAAGCTTAATAAGTACATATATTATCGATTTCTGTGTTCATCAACTGAATTAAAATCGTATCTTTTCGTACAAAATAGTTATATGAAAATATACAATTTTTTTCGTTGTTTTCGATCCGTTTTAACATGCCGGCTTTTATTCATTAAATGGCTGTGTTACTATTCACTATTTATTTATACATTTACATCTTGCCTAGGCTTTAATAGTTTTTAACAGTCTTTTGAAAGTATGCAAGCTAAAACGTCATTGTTTCGACACACTATCTTTTACTTATGTCATTTCCTTTTGACTAAAAAAATCGATTTTTTTTTTATCTAAATCTGATTATTTATGTGTTTTTGGCACAAAATAATTAATTTTTTTAATTCAGATCATGTTCACAAAATCTGTTCACAGATTTTATCCCTACTTTACTACCAGTTACTAACACCAACAAATGTCGAAATGTCATTTTGCCATTAGTAAAAATCTGGAGTATTAATGAAATTATCTACCCACGGTGCGATTGATATACACAATTAAAATTATTCTGATTTTTTTTAAATAATTCAATAAAATGTGTGGAATATAGAAATATATAAAATAATTTTATTAATTATTTTATTCACGAAAAAGAAAAGTGTTATTACGCCATATATTAAGGCTGCCAGATGTTCACGCAAATACCCAGGCATGTTACGGGATTTTTATTTATTTAGAGAAGAGCAGAGAAGAATAATTTTCAAAAATTAAATTTAAAGAAACTAAAGCTTTGCAGAGCTACGATGAGGACCGGATACTGAACATGTTTGAAACTAAATCCAGAAAATTACCATTTCCTTAGTTTCGAGACTCGAAAGAGTTACGGAAGATTTACTTTTAACTTTAATTGAATCCAAAAATTTGAATTATCTTGATTTCCAACTCGTATTTTTCTATACATGTGCCTATACTGTTTTGCGGGCCCAAAAATGGAAATTGCTTGAAATTTGTTATTTCAAGCAATTTCCATTTCCATGTCTCTGAAATTTTAGCCTTTCCAAATTTGCGAAGAATTAAATTCAAACTTCAACCGCACCAAACATATTTCAAATTTTTTGGTTCTAAACTTGTGTTCTCTCTGCCGTTGGGGTTGCAAACTTGCATATTGTTTGTGAACCAGAAAATGGAAATGGCTTCAAATTACTTAATTTCTATGAATTTCTAAGATCTCCATTCTAAATGTAAAAAATTCAAATTTTTTTTTTGCAATTCGTATATTCTCTGGCTTGCCAACTCGATTCTGGCCTAATCTTTTGGAGTCTGCAAATGTGTGAAGAATTTAATTAAAACATCAATTGAATTTAAAAAATTTAATTTTCTAGATGTCCAATTCTTATATCTCCCTAGAATTTCAACATTTTTTTGAACTAGAAAATAGAATTTATAAATTTTCTTTGAATTTCTAGCGCCTTAATTTTGCGCAAAGAAGTCATTTAAAAGTTTAACCGTGCTTGAGCAAAAAAAAAAAAAAAAAAATACATAACAAAATATCTTTCTCAATTCCTATAGGATCTAGATATGCGTAGGATTTATAAAGAATTTTTATTAAAAAATCAACTAAATCTAGTAAATTTTCATTTTCTGGGTTTCCAATACGGCAATACTTCAAATTAAGGATTGGAATCGAAAATTATCGAGACAAGAGTTCCCGGGAAATATAAATAAATGCTTTCTCGTTTCCCAGAAAAGTTATTTTTATTTCTCGAGAAATTTGGAACAGTTTCTTTTAGTTTTCAACTAAATTTCCCACATTTTTTATTAAACTAAATTAGTTTGGGTTAAATTTAATTTTGGACTGTAAAACTGTTTTAAAGAATATTAGACCGGGTTTAAAGTCATTAGTCGATCTTGATTTCAGTCATATGTGAAAAAGCAATAACACGGAGATTGCAAAATATATCATCGAAGTGTTGAGTTTTGTACAAATTGTAGTTCGCGATGCAACGTAAATTTATGATCTTCTATAAGGGAGTATTACAGTTCCTTTTTAAAACACTACAACAAAACTTGTCTTGTATGTATAAATTAAGAATTATTAATCAACTTTAATTACAACTTTCGAAATTTTGCAATTAATTACTTGTTTGTCTATTAAAATTATTGAATATTACCAAAAACATAAATTTAAATCAAAACTTGTTTTCAATTAATGCCGAGTTATTAAAATCTGTATCAATGACCGAAATTTTTAAAACCGGTAAACTATTTATGAAAAAAAAAAAAATCAAACTGAAAATACAGATTAAGATGATGATCACCATGACGGCAATGATATGATTACAGACACCGATACTTTATCCTGTATAAAGAACTTGAGGAAAACTTTAGAAGAAGCGATAAAATATACCACGGTTCTGAAAGACAAACACGATTTTGACGTCCAGCTCCAGACGATTATACAAAATTAGAGCAAATTGATTTTTTTAAGATTTAAGTTTTACCGAGAATTCTCGGAAATCTACTTAAAATTGAGATAATTTTCTGGATTTCGAGGCCATACGGAAAATTAAAATTAAAACTTAACCCACAAAATTTTACTTGAATTTATTTTAGCTTTCCAATACGATAATCGGCTTAAAAGTGGAATTCCTTGCATTCGATTGTGATTCCTGGTACAATAAACCTATTTCTAAATTCGAAATAGATTTAAATTCTAAGTGGTTTATTTTCTCGGCTATTCTAGTACTCCAATTTTCTAGTTATAAATATTCAACAGTCAGCCATTCAAGGGTTGCTGGTTCTAGAAGGTTGTATTTTTTAAATGGAGTAGTTTAGTTAACAAACTATTTTAAAAACGACTGTAGTCGGAAAGTCCTTCCCAAAATTGGACGTCTGGTAACCTTACATATACAGAATTTATTTTGATATTTTAAAACGTGTAGGATAGTCGTATTATACACTTAAAATACACAACAGTAATAGCTAATACAATAAAAAAAATCAATGTTTTTATTTATTTTGTATTGGAACGTCAAAAGAAAAACCTTCCATTACTTGACTTTCACAATTTTCTCGAATATTTCGTAAAAATAATATTACAACATGGTTTGACATACATAAATTGTATATTGATTGAAACAATGTTTAATTGACATTTTTGACTTCAATTCGATTAACTCAAGTTTTGCTGAATTTTTGAACGGTTTTTTACAATTTAAATTTTAAAAGGTTGTATATAATGTATTTGAATTTAAGTCAAATTTGTACCAAAAATTAATGAATTGTATAATTTTTGTCCCAACAGTTACTTTATTATATGAATTAGTTTGTATAGCTGATTAAAACTTGATTCGAATTTGAATATTTTTTTAAGCAAACATAATTTTTGAAATTTTACTGCACGAATGAAATATCTTTTAACGCTACTTCTGTAACGATTTTAGCGGGAAACGTATATATGGCTAATTGGTATTCCGCCCTTAAACTCGTAATTGTTTAAAAATAGTACAATCATAGACTATTATAAATTTTCCTATATGTGGTTACACTGTCACTTTTTAATTTTTATGTCAAACCCATTTATCGGTTAGAAATAAATTATATCATTAAATTGCACATGCAAATTTATTATGATTTTATGATAATTATAAATTAATATTATTTTTGATGCATGTTTTAAAATCAAAAAAATTATGAGCAAATATGGATAATTACCATAAAATTCGTAAGTGCAACTTTTTATAGCAGAATATACATAAAAATAATTTGTACATAATTTTTAAACCAAAAAAAAAAAATATATATATATAAAATCCATTAATAATTAATTAAATGTCTAAAATAATAATAACAAAACTAATAATAATTATTATTATAGTTATTTTATCATAATTTATATTTAATAGAATTTATTTGTTGTTATCTATATCGAGAATCGAGAGCACAAAAAAAAAAAATTAATTATTCGATAATACAAATTAACAAGAAATAATTATTAGTTTTATATCTATTTCTATATATCTAAATTTCAAAATAAAATTTAATTGATTTTCCAGATACACACACATATATTTTAATATTATCATTAAAAATTATATTTTAATTATATTTTTCTCATCACTTTTTTTTAATATATGTACATATACATATAAATATATACGAGTATTTACTCGTATTTACTATTTATATTTATTGGTTTATTTTGTATATATACATACATACATATATGTATAGTCATTTATTAATTTATATTTGATAAATTATTATTGCAACATAAATAATAAATATTACGAACAAATCGAAAATGTATATTATGCATACAAAATGTGTTCAGTATTATAAATTGAATAAGAATTTTAACTTTTTCAATATATCAATTTAATATATTATGTTAATATTAATTAATTTGTATTGCTATTCAAATTAAAACTGAGTGTGTTCAATTCAAAACAAACGTCCAGTGGAACAAATATGATTTTGTTTCATTATCTGATACAAATAATTTATTTATCTCGATGGATGGAATTAAATATTAAAATATATAAAAATTAATGTATTAAAATTGATGTTTGTTTATTTAATATTTTATTAAATTAAAATTTAAATGTCTAGTTATATGTACATAATTAATTATTAATTTTATATTTTTTTTGTCCAGAATTTTCTAAATTGAGCCATGAGGTGGCAGTATATTTAATGGAGAGAGAATAAAAAATATTTTTTTATATCCACCCTTTATTATCGTATTGCGGCTTATTAATCCACTACAGACGTTGCTTTATTGATCCGATATTGGATATATTATATACTAATTTTGTATATCATAAAGCATACGACTAGTTAGTTTTATTAATAAATAACTAATACATATACATACACATATATACACGAAAAGTTTTTAGTTCGTGCTATGAAATTATTTATTTATTTAAGAATTATAGTGTATATAGTTATAAACCAAAAAATTATATTTATTCATAAATAAACATATTATAATATTAAAATATTTATTTTGTATATAATTTAAAACTTACGAAATGAATAAGTTTAGTTTGGTTGTATAAAAATGTTAAATCTTTATAAAATGAAAAGTTTAAATAAAATAAATTAACTTTCTTCTCTAACAATTTTCCCAAAAAAAAATTGTATTCAAATTATTTAAAGTTTTTATTTTTTACTTTTTTTAGAAATAAAACCAAATAACTAATTTTGGTATGAGAGGAAGATTACTAATCTACTAGTTACTATACTACTGTACATTATATGAATACATCAAATATATATGTATGTGTAATATGTGCATCGACTTTACAGTTTACATAATTATTTTTTTTACACCCTTAGGACAATCAATTAAGTTATATTTTTATTATTATTAGTACCTATATTACTATACTATTGTTATTATCATTATCACCCCATTTAAAAATAAGGAATAATTAAATATTTGCTTACCATACACTCGAAATAAATATTGAGCTTTTATTTAATATACCGAACGAGTACCCATAAAATATAATATAATATAAATGTTGTTTTTGGAAATAGGACTATTGGGATCATAAAATTCCTAGAGTACGAATATTATCGTATCTCCTTCTCTATATAATATGTATATCGTTGTCCTCCCTCTCCGCACCATCTATATACATATTTGAATTTTTAAGATATTAACATATTATCTTCTATTTCTTGGAAAAATATTTATATCAAATTATGTTAAATTTTTATTTTTTGTTTTTTTTTAAATTTTTGTGTTTATTAATTTGGTAAAGAAATGAAGAAGTTAATTATTTTATGGTACATACATATTTGCGATGGAACTGGTTTATGACATTCGAATTATGTAATTTTTTGGGTGTAGCCTATAATTTTCTTTGTTTAATTTATAGAAAATTCTGATAATTTTGTTGTATATATTAGTCATGGTATTAGTGTGCCTAATAATAAAGAGTTTTGATGATTTCAATCCGGTTGCAAATTGTGTTCGTTTGATTGTGACGATTTCTGTAACTTCGTTCTTTGAGATCCATTACCTATGTCTATATGCACCGTCACAGATTTAAAAAAAAATACGTTTTTAGACGCTGAACTAAGTATTTTAAACTTTTCGTCAGCACTTCTACATTACGACGTTTTATTTGACCACTCTTCTATAAAAGTTAAACCAAAAACAAATTATTAATTTTTATAAATCAAACTCATTAAGATGGTCAAAAATTGAAATTTAACTTAAAATTGTAAAATTAAAAATTTGAAAAAATGTCTTCTAGTTTTTTTCAGCGATGTTGAATGGTTTTGCTAATCTGTTGATTGCATTATTTTCGCCATAGTTGGTGGAGAGATGTTCTATCGCGAAAAGTTGATGATTACGCAATGTACTGCTTGGAACATGAATTTGAGATATTTTCCAAAACGTAAGCTTATTCAATGTGTCCGAGAAAAACGTTTCCAATAAATCCAGCTTCCAAATCTTTTATTTGCTAGGGTATGGAAACCTCATAAACCCGGGCATCTAGTCTTGTGTGGAGGTAATTGAGCCACATTTCATGAAATGGTATATTTCGGTCGTGATCCTAATCAGTTACAAAATTACAATGTTTCACAAATCCAAACATAACGTTTACTTTACCAATACAAATATCGTTTTCGATGAAAGTGACACCTAAAGCAGTAATCTCATGAACTCTGTGCAATATCTTAATGTTTAAGTGCAGTGAGTTTTGATCACACGTATTCTGAATTTCTTCAATAGAACGACAATTTTTTACGTTATCAGCAAAGATATGCCAGCACATTTGAATTCTCTATTATTTTGGTTATCTGGGTCCAATGTTTAATCCTTGTGGAACACCAGAAGTAACTTTAATAACTTTGAATTTCTCATTTTCAATTATTACATGTTGCAAACGGCTTGTTAAATACAACTTGATTCAAATTATAATAGACTCTGAAGTGCTTTATGATAACAGATAAAATCTAATACTTTACTGAAATCCGTATAATCTACATCCAGTTGATGATGTTTTTCTATCTCATTTATTACTTTTCTCTCGAATTCAACCAGGTTTGTAGATGTAAACATACTGGGCATAAATACATGCTGGTTGATCAATATATGACGTATTAAGGTCGATTTGAAAGCATTGCATATAATAGCGGTGATATCATCTCTTTTTCCGGATTTGAAGATTGGTGCTATTTTTGATACTTGCCATTTCTCGGGAAATACGCCAGTGATTAACGAGTGATTGATGAAATCGCGTAGTGGATTCACCAAAATATTTGCATACGTTATTAATATAGATGGTTTTATATTTACTCATCACCAAAACTCGTCCAGGCTGATAAAAGATTCTCATCAGAAATAATCTGAGGATTAATTGATTATTTTGTTATAGTTTGTTGGAACGATGTACACAACATTATCGCTTGGTTTATAGACTGATTGATAAAATGTAGAAGACATGTTAGCTATCTCTTTAGAATTCGAGCTGTTGATATTGTTGTAAGTCATATTAGATTTACTTCGATTTTCGCTTATGTCTAGATAAAAACTATGGAGGATGAATACTCAATGCTTTGTTACATATAGATACATGAAGTTCAAGGCCTAGTAACATGTAATTATAGAACTGTCATGTACCTTATCATTCAGAACTATCCCAATTCACCGCTTCTTACACTTGTGGATCAGAGTGGTTTAATTTCTTAAAGTTATATTTATATTGTTGAATATATGGTCGGATCTTTTCGACAAACTATCGATTATAAATACAATGTCCATAGATTTGTAGTCAATATCATTTATGACTTTAAAAGTATCTATATCGTTCATTGGTATGAAGACAAGATATAAAATCTACACAATTATGCTCAACTCTTGACGGATCTAAAATAATTAAAGCGCTTCCAAATTTAGAATTTACAACTATATGAGTACGCCGCCACCTGACTTCTTTGAGCTTGTTCCAGCAGAGCGATCACATCTATATACAACATAATCTTGTTCAAAATATTCAGAACTGTGAATACCCGAATTTAATGAGGCTTCACAGATTACATAACTTATAGCTAATTTGTTTGTATAGGACAAAATTGAAAAATTGTGTTGCCTTTGATGCCATTTTGTTAATATTTTGAAAATATAGCTTGAACATTTTCCACTAATTGATTTCTTGTGTGATTTTGCAGTTAGTGCAGCCTGTACAGTTTTCTTGTATATATTTCCGGGTGGTTTTTCAATGGTTTAATGGTTGACGGTTGAATATCACTCAGAAACGGCAAATTTAAGTTGATGGTCTTTTGATCTCGGTATTTCTTTTATATTCGAATTCTTTAAAAAATTTCTTTTAAATTCGAATTATTCTACGAATAAACCAGTTTATGATAGCGTGTTTTCGAGTCTCGTAGCATTAAAATTTTGAATTATAAAAATCCGTCGAACAAATCCCTTAAATTGCTCATCAGTAACTAGTCTGTCAATTCTGCTCACAAATATCCGCCTTCTGTGTTTGACAAGTGATGTTGGATGATGAATATGATTGACAACGATGATCCTGGTGTTGATGAACTTGTTACTCCCGAAGCTGTTGAAATTGATATTGTTAATATTGATGTAATCCCGTGTCATTTGATGCAAATGTTGAAGCTGTGCATATTGGAGTTGTCAATGTTAGAATTAATAGCGTATTGTCTAATTTAGTTTTAGATTCTTTACAATCTTTCATAGACATTATAGCCACCATAAAATCAGGAAAGAACCCACTAAGACCGGCTACATTGTAAATTAAAATTTTCAATGCTTTTTTCAAATCACTAGAGAATTTGCTCGTAAGTATATATTTAGATTAAAATAATGCAAGTCAGACTAAATTACATAAAAATTTAACACGATAACAAACAATTCAATGTTTACATGAAAAATATTTTCAGAAATTTAAAAATTTTAATTTAATTAAAATTTAAAACACGTTTGATTGATTGTTGAATTTAATTGAATTTTTGTTGTATTAAAACTGATATTCATCCTAGATATTTTGTTGTTATAGGCACGTCCGGAATTTATTACCGGAATTAATACATTTTTGGCTAACAGTCACTTCAATGTCAATCTTTTATAACGAATAATTAAAAACTTAAATTGATTCATTCGAATTTTTCAAAACCTACTTAAAATATGTTCGTCTACAAAGCTTGAAAGTCTCCAAACGATTTCGAAGCAAATATAACTTATTATATTTTTTGATTTGATAAATCTTAAAGGGGACTAAAACTTCTATATTATACCAATTTCCTTATCTACTTGACATATTTATCATTAAACTGGATAAATTTAGCCAATAACAATTTTTAATACTATGCTCGTTATACTATTTGATAACTATCACACCCCCTACTACCCTAGAATATATATTTGGAATATAAATTTGATGTATTTTAATAAACCAACCACTTAAATCAAAAGTATATATGTATATGTATATATAAGAAAAAATCATCTTCGTCTTTCTTAGATCAGATGATGGTATCCAGTAGTAGATTGGTAGCTGCTGTTTTAGTTCTTCTCGTTCATTTATTAAACGATTTTTTTTACTGTTGTTGTTGGTATACGACGAGATATAGCTTATAAATCAACATTAATCAAAATAATGTCTATTTATGAATATTATGGTAAATCATCAGCATAAAATGTAATTTATTTTTATAGCATATACATACATATATATGTATGTAGTTTTAGGTTAGTATTATAATGGATACTTGAGCTTATTCGTTTCTTAGTTTTTTGTGTAGTGTTCATCTTCTCGAGACTTCATATCAATATAGTAAGAAAATAATGCTAAATTTATCGCTATTTATATGTACAGTACATATATGTATTTAAAGGTATAAAGTCAATTTAAATAGAATTTATAATTTTTTTTATACTTCACACAATATAGTGTGACTAATTCACAAACTGCACATTACACATAATTTTACTATAAAACGAGTGTAGTCTAGACATAGGTTAGGCTTGGTATATATAGACACAATAATATTTATAATAAGCCAATATAATTGTATTTGGTAAATATATATGTCATAGATTACAATCAACTAGTAAATTTAAAAGTCCAACAACGCCCTTCTATATACTCGTATATGTATGTGTATACACATATAAGAGGAATACAATTCTGGAATTAACCAAATTTGAAATTCAAGTCAGATCGAGTTCCATTATTTTGCATTCGCATAAAATTCACTTTATACATATAAAATCGTATTATATATCATTGGTGTTCCGACCTACTATTTTTGCTATATACTACTACACTACTACGACTACTGTTTTTATCTATATTTCTATTCGAAAACTTTTATTTGATTTCCATTCCCGGAATACTAATTATATGTTGATTTTATTTTATTTTTTTTAATTATGTTAGTTAATCACATACACCAATTAAATGAATGGCTTCTTGCAAAGATACTGCTGCGAATGTGTATAGTATATAGTAGTAGTACCATATATAGACAAGAGAATATAACAAACACGGAAAAGTATTAAATACAATTTTTACTATTTTTAAATTAAACTATTTTAGTTGTTTGACTAAAAACTAAACCAAAAATACTTTACCATCATCGTTTGCGGTCGATTATTGATCGCTAGGGAAATTATATCTGATTTATGATTGTGGAAGTTAAATTTTTCTTTCAATTGCATGGTATACCTACATAGTGAATATTTTAACTTACGTGCTTAATTCAAGTTCATAATTTATTATCGTGCGCTTATTCAAGAATAAAACTATGTAGTTTATACTCCATCAAAACGTAAAATAATTTGTATCAAATATTAATCGTACGATTTTTTCAACGCCACGCTAATTTCATCCACTTCGTCCACGCGGTCTTGATTTAACAAAATTAAAGGTAGAATATTTAAACATGTTTGTGATGTTAGTAAAATTAATGAGAACAATTATACTGTTATTTGTTCCAATTAGAATATTTATATACGAGTACGAGAATTAGTATTTGAGATGTTTTGTAAAATTTTGAGCTGCCGATTCTAGAGATGTGATGTTCCCGACTATAGTATCGATAGCTTAGATTATTTTCATATTAATAGTGATTCAATTCTAATGAACATGTCCATTTGCATTGAATTTAGAGTTTCGTGATTTTGAACGATTGTGAAAAATTTTCCCATTTGAAATCAGTAGAGCGCGAACTAATTGGGACCGTGGGTTGTTCGGATAGTCAGTTAAATATTTGGATAATTAAACTTATATAAATAAAACTACTAAATATTATGTCAAAAATATGTTCAAATGTTTATTTACATAATAGTCACTATTTTTTTTCTGAATGATATTACTACTCCTGCAGAAGTTATGTTAGGCAGCTGTCCTCTATTTTTTTTTTCTGTGCTGCCCCAGATTGTGTGATCTGCATTTTTTTTTTTTTTTTTAAATAAATACAACACATACATACATTATTTGTTCGGCTAGTGGATTTAATGTCCTTTGAAAGCTTCTGAACAGTATCCCTATTTGTACACGGCTACAGGTCCGTCTTTTTAATTGGCCATCTGCACACTGCATAGCTCCATGCTAGCCTGTACTAACATGAACGATGGGTCGGTCCATGAGTTCTACATTCCAACAGAGGGTCATAGATGTTTTCAATTTAATCACCGATCGTAATCGGGAGATGAAAAACCCTTTTTGCATCCCGCCTCTGTTGGGATTTGAACCCGGTACCTCTCGATCCAAACGTCACAGCTTTAACCACTGCGCTATTTGCTCGGTAAACGACATTGCAGGTTCCAATGTTGTAAAGGCTTCATCATGACTTGGTTTTTTTTGAAAACAATCTTCATTCTCGTCCCCATCTTCCAAAATTTGAAATCCAGCATTGTTATTGTCGTTTCGAGCCAAACTTGTGTATCCTCTGTATCACAATCCAAAATTCCTGGAATTTCCTGTAACATGCCCACAAATTCACTTATATCATCAGTTATACTTCGCTGTTATAGTGAAAGTCAGACCCAAGAATGATTGGTTTGATGACGAGTATCGTTTTGCAGTTGAGCAACAAAATATAGCCCATAATGAAGTGCAACAACGTCTCACAATCGCGAGGAAAACAAAGCTGCTATTGCAAGAAGGGCAGCTAAGTGGATTTGTAGACGGAAGAAGCGAGAATGGTGGAAGGCCGAGGTTCTGAAAGTAGAAAAACTCAGCAATGAGCGCAGTTCGCGTAATTTCTTTAAAGGAATTACTAGACTGCACCATACTTTCAAGCCTATGTCAACCGCCATTCGGGACCGGGATGGAAACCTCCGTGTCAACATCGGCGCAGTACTTGACGCATGGAGTGGACACTTTACTGACCTGCTTGATGTCCATCATGCGTCACAGACTGTTGTTGAGCCACCTCTAATACAGACTGCTGAGATTTGCACTGAGGAGCCATCCCATGAGGAATTCACTAAAGTCATGCAGAGATTGAAACGAAACCGTTCACCTGGAGTGGACTGCATTAATTCGGAGCTCTTGATATTCGGAGGGGATACTTTGTGGAACTGTCTTTTTGACCTTATTCGATTAGTATGGCGAACCGAAGTTATGCCTGACGAATGGAAAGTGGCGGCGATATGCCCCATCTTCAAGAAGGGAGACCGCTTGAAGTGTGAGAATTATTGCGGTATAGCTCTCCTTTGCACAGCATACAAGTTACTGTCATATATTGTATTGGATAGAGTCACTCCTCTAGCGGAGGGCTTGGTTGGTGACTATCAAGGAGGATTTCGTCCGAATCGATCAGTCACCGATCAGGTCTTTTCGCTGCGGATGATTCTATCTAAATATTATGAGACATCCATCCCCGTACATCAGGTGTTCCTGGATTTCCGGCAGGCCTATGACTCGATCAATCGAGAGAGCGTATGGTCTGCCCTGGAATACCTAGGAATGCCAACAAAACTGGTACGACTATGTAGGATGACAGTGACGCAGTCTCAATGCTGTGTTAAAGTTGAGAACAGGCTATCGACAATTTTTGCAGTTAACTCGGGTGTTCGGCAGGGAGATGCTCTGTCCCCGATACTCTTTAATCTCATGTTGGAGTACATCTTTCGTAAAACTGAAACACCGCAGCGTAACATCTTATATCACCAGTCCAATCAGGTGCTTGCACATGTAGATGACATATGCGTGACTGAATAGCAACGGAGTGAAAGAAATACTTGATCCGCTTGTAGAGTTTTAAGCTTCAGTGGGACTTCAGATCAATGAGTCCAAAACGAAATACCTGATCTCTGGTTTTAGGGACAATGGCACACCAGATTTTAGTAGTGGCCACCACACGTTTGAGGGAGTGAGGTGGTTCAAATATTTGGGTTCTCTTATCACTCACGATAACAGTGTGGGTGAGGATATTAAAGTGCGGCTGGCAGCTGGCAGTCGTTCTTTGTATCCTCTAAGGCCACTGCTAAAATCTAAACACTTATCAAGTGCCGTGAAGCTCAAGCTTTACAAAGCGTTGATCAGGCCCGTTGTTATGTTTGGATGTGAAAGTTGGGCGCTGACGGATGAGTACGAGAGATGGCTCCTAACATTTGAGAGAAGAGTCATGCGTGTGATTTACGGCCCAAAACGCGAAATAGATGGTACCTACCGAGCTCTGTACAATATCGAGATCAGAGATCTGATGAAGATTCCCGATATTGTACATGAAGTAAGATCTCAGCGAGTACGCTAGCTCGGGCACGTTCTGCGTGCTGATCCGGAACGAATTGTGCAGCGATCTCTGAAAGGAGAGCCACCATATGGTAGGCGCAGAGGTCGTTGCAGGTGACGATGGCTCCATGGAGTAGAGAACGACTTGGCCTCTTCAGACTTAGGCAGTATGAAGACCATGCTCGGGACGAAACCGTTGGAGCCAAATTGTTGATTCAGTAAGGGGCCAGTAATGGCCTTTAAAACTGTTAAAAAAAAAATATACTTCGCTGGGTTCTTGGTTTTCCTCATTTGTTCTAACAATTTATTACGCTAGTTTAAGGTAATCTTGTGGTAAGCTATATTCCTGGAATCTATATTCCTTATAGAAACTTCACAATCTATCCAAGCACTTCTCTGTGCTTTATAGCATAGCGGAAGGCAAAATACGTTCTCAATTCGCTCTTTGCTAACATTCAAACCGATAGCTGCTGCCGCATGCTTAGATGCAAGTAATTTATGGTGCGCACAACAAAGCAGAATACACAAATGTTAAACAAAAGGAGAAATATAAAACAAAACTCATGCACCGTGGTTTAACTTTTTTTTTAAATTGCCGCAATGTTCGATTAATTGACGCCCGGATAATCGACGACGCTCTATACTGATAGACAAACCGAATTATTAAGTAATCAAATTATACAAATTCCTGTTCTCATTCTGTAATAGTATACTACCTTTGCGGTCAAGAGGACACAATTATGATTGATTTTACTATGATTTATATATCCGGAATTTAGAAGTTACCTATAATTTAGAACGATTTTTAAATATTCTCGTCTATATTTTCGGATGAAGCTGACATTATTCTGGGAACCGCAAATCGTCCGAAATTTTGATTAACAAAATTGGAACTAAACTTTCGGTAAATCGAAAACTTATTCAAATTGTTAAAATCTTGTAATTTTAGAATTTCGAATTTTACACTTGATAGGTTTAGGTATTATTATCACTCTGTAGCATTCGTGATTTTGTTATTAAGAAGTTATGACGAGTATCATAATGTAAGAATATCTGTTTTATTCCAAAATTTAATTTAGATTTTAATTCTGTGTTGAACTGCACATTTTAAAGGAAGTTTCTTTCACAGAAGAACTTTATTATTAGAACCACCAGTATGGAATATCGTATTTTTAAAACTGACAATATCTTTTATATACAAATTTTCTTGATAAGTTGTCTTTACCCACTTTACTCATTCGGCATACGCCTTTAAATTAAAAAAATCTTCCAAACCTGGCCCTAAGAGGCTTTTCCATCTGCGCGGTATTGAAAACTAAGATTAATACGAGTTCTATCTGTGACATTTTTCCAAATTTTCTGTCCGGTTTTAAAACCATTCTAGCGACTATAAGTAACATTTTTTTTGGATTCTTCATACAATTTATGGACTAAAATACTGCTACTTGGGAAAAGTGCGTTGAATCTATTGAAATAGTTAAGGATGTTTTAAAAAAAACATTACCTATCCTTTCAATGCGATGAATACATTTTTTGAAAGAGTTATCAGCCAAATGGCAAGTTTAATTTCAGTGATTTTTTTTTCATGATTATTTACAATAAAAAACTTTTAGACGATGGGGTTTCTAGCATATTTTTTAAATTAATGTTGTTTTCTCGTCGGAGTGATGTCGCTTAATTTCCGTGCTTACACAAATATTTGTTTTGTATACTTTACAAAAAGCTTTCGTCTTATAAATTTTAACTGACAAGAGCCATGTTTTGCATTCGTTGTTTTCAAGCCAAGTTTCTTGAAAATATTTCTTCTCGTGTGCCCTTTTCCTCTGCAATTTTTTTTCTCTGGGGTTTTGTGTACATTATCATCATCTATTACAGATTCGTCCTCTGATAGATTTTTAATCATTTCTTGTCGCTTGCATTACTACTACTAATATTTAACCGTTTCAAATTAATAAATTAAAAATGTTTATGAAATTATTATTTGAATTACCTCATGCGCTGTTGACAATAAAATATACACAAGAAACAAAAATTTAACAGAATATTACTATTAGACCCAATGAGCATTCCGTTACTTTTCCTTTGCCATTCAAATTCATAAATTATATTCAGCAATTAATATGGAGCATTCAATTTGTAGAAAATAAATTTATGTAGAATATAAAAAGGAATTCAATATTGAAAGTATTACAAATCTCACATTTTACATGTGTTTTTCCATTTTTCCGCTTGGCTTGAAAAACGGTTCATAAACGGGAGAAAATCCTGGAATCTTGCAACACTAGTATATATTTGGTGATTGATATTTTTGGAAGTTTAAGGAAAATATATATTGCTCAGATAAACAGAATCATTAATTATTTCATAAACTTTTTTGTCATCAACTTCACGCTGATAATATTATATCTAACTTTTTTAAACATTATTTATTACCTTATATACATATATATATATATATATATGTATATATATATATATATATATATATATATATATATATATATATATATATATATATATATATATATATATATTTAAATATATATATATATATATATATATATATATATATATATATATATATATATATATATATATATATATATATATATATATATATATATATATGTATATATTGATTAACGTAAACATTAGGTTTTGTCAAATTTTTAATTACCATTTATGTAATTGCATTTTTATGGTGCCATACATTGGAAGTAGTTTCCAAAGTATTGTGGTGACCATTGAAAGTAGTTTATTGTATGCATTTTGTTTTGCTTCATTATTCATATTGGTCATAAATTGTTGCAGTTTTAAATTGAAACAATTATTAAAACAATTTTCGTAAACAGTGCTCATATATGTTGAATATTAAAGATTAATGATATTCTATTTCATAGGTTATTTCATAGGTTATCCTTAATCAATTACTAATTTTACCAGGTCTAATAAATTTGCATTTGACAGAGAGTAATTGTCTCTTGACAATTTTGAGATATTTACTGAGTAACGAAAATTTAAACTCCTTGTATACACGTTTGTTTGATAAAGTCGTGTGCTGCACACATCAGAATTTTCACATTATGGCGATGTATATTATACATAGATGGTTCTGTTTATAGGGCCGTATACGTTATAATACATTTAAAATAATCAATTTAAATCCGAGTATCATGCTTGACATACATTTTAATAACAAATTTAAAATTCCACTATTCTATGTAAAAATCAGTTTTTTCAAGTACATACAAGTTTTAGGTAAATGAATTCGTTTTAGTCGTCTGCTTACGGGTTTATACGACCAATAAATTTGGAATTAATGAAATGTTTAACTATAATTAGAAATGTCTAAATCAAATATACATAAAGTAACTATGGGTATTATTGATTATTTTTAGCGAAATTGGTCTTTTTTTACAGTAGACTGAAATTAAATTGATCATTCGACAATCAAAATTAAATTATCAAAAATTATATGAAACAACTGACATTTTTGTTACTTGAATCACATATTATTGGAGACTCATTAAAATTTCCCCCATATGTATTTGTCATGTATAGTATACATACATACAAACCCACATAGTACAAGCACTGTACTATATACATATATGTACAAGCACATACGAGCGCAATATAAATACATATTTTTCTTTGATAACACGATTAATTTATGATTCACCTACATATATCTAGTCTCTCTCTAAAATGTTATAATTTCTATTTTTATCTAATAACTTTTTTAACATTTTATTTATATATTAATATTTTGTTGTACATTTTCATAAATAAATAAAAAACAAACCATCCAATATACGTATATGTACATATGTACGTACATCTATATCTGTTTATGCTGCAATTAATTTTGCAGCGTTTAGTTTGCCTTTTAGATTATATTTAAAAATTAATTTTTGTTGTTTTATGTTATTTTTCTAAATTCTAATTATTCTAATTTAGTTTTGTGTTGTGCTTTGGATGGTAGAACTATACAAAAAAAAATAATTAACTAAAATACTGAGAGAAAAATAAAACAATTTTTTTGGTGCATGCAATTTCGATTTTTTGTATATGTACATACATTTTGTGTTTGCTTGATTTTTTTTTAGTTTAATTATTTTTATTTAACATTTATACATATACATATATAAATATATTTTATTCGAAATACTTATTATTTATTTATTTTTATTTTTGCAGGCTAAAATGGATTTTTCATTTAATTTTTTTTTTGCTGTGTCATTTTTCATTTTTAATTTTGTATTTTATTAATTTTATATAATTTATATGATGTTGTTTTGCTTATTTATTTATTAACTACTAATATTATTTATAACTATTTTTTGTTGTTGTTATTGTTAAAATTTTGTTTTAAATGCACATTGAAATTGACCCACACTGAGGAGATGAAAATCCAGGACATTTTGGTGAACCTTATGAAAACTTCCACGCTTATTTATTTATGTTGATTAATAAATTATATTTTATAACTAATTTTGTCTTTTTATTTTATTTTTTAAAAATTTAGAAACTATTCCGAATATTACAGGAAATATTTATTAAATATTTACAACATATAATGTAGAGTAGATTGTAACAAAAATGAATTAATTAAATATCATAACTATATTGTTATAAGAAAATTGAGAATAACAAGGGAAATACGTACTGTTAGTGTATGCGAAATATGAAATAGTTTTTTTGTTTGGTATAGACGCGACTAAAAGTCTAATGTTCTAATTTATTTGATATGAAATCGATAAGAGAAAAATAATACGACCTTATTTTAAGATGTACGTTTTTCGTACGTATACAAGTACATATATATGATGGATGTACGCGGTGGGTATATTTTTGTTTTATGGCTATTCTAGTGAATATATTAAGTTTGGGTACGCGTCGGTGGTTCTTGGTAAGTATATATGTGTACATTTGTAAATTTGACATAATGACATCAATATCGGATTTAATTAATTCGCTTCATCGAATTTTAATTGTTTCACATAACTATATTGCTCTTGAATTTAACGAAATTCCAATGATACGTCTTAATGGTAGGACATAGTTAATTAATCTAAAACTCAAGATAAACCACCATACTATTGACTAAACATGATATTAGTTACTCTTTTATATTCCCAAAATTATCTTTATTTATTCATTTTATTTAATCATTTAAAAAAATCAATGTATGTAAGTTTAAATACATTTATGATATCAAATACAAAAACTTTAAATTTTAAAATGACGAAAATTACGGCTGAGCACGTTTATTTAAATACTCTGAAGAATGAAAGGAGAGTCTACGTGACCCAAAAGTGCATTTCCCAATAGACTTGCGCAATGTTGTTGCCTGCGTCTTTCCAAAGTCGCAATTTTATACGCATTACATCGTATTGTGTAATGTGGTGAAAAGGTCAGGTTCTCATGATATGATAAATTGTAGTTGTAGTTCCTTTTGTACACCCTCAATTATATGAATGTGGTCAGCGTTATGAGGGCATCAAACTGCTGCTGCATATTCTAGTTGAGATCTTATGTTGTTTAGTTGCAAATAGTGCATTTTGATCTTTAATCTCGGTGGTCCAACGGCGAATAAAGCCAAACATGGTGTAGGCTTTCGATACACTCTGATCAATGTGTCTGGAGAATGAGATATCACTTAAATATTACATCAAGGTCTTTGAGTGTGGTGACGCGTTCAATTAGTGCCCCATTTATATTATAATTGGAAATCTGTCTTGCATTTTTGAATAAATTGTATTCAATTGTATCTTGCATTTTTGAATATTAAGTTTTAACTGGTTCACTTCACACCAAGTACAAATCATATCACTTGAAGCTTGAAGCGTCGTTAGCTTTCTTAATAGGTCGGAATATCTTAGGATCATTGACAAACAAAAGTATAGAAGAGTGTTTAATTATATTAGTAATGTCGTCAATAAATTTCAGGAAGAGATAGGAACCTATAATAGAATCCTGAGCCATTTCAATGGTTAGGTATCTTTCCGTTAGGTACGATTGAAACCTTTTGGTAAAAATTGATTAAAAGCCAAAATTATCAAGTTTCATCAATATCTGTCGATGTCGAATTGAGTCAAAAGCTTTACTGAAATCAGTGTATATGGTGTCAATTTGCTGATGATTTTCTTAAGGTTTCGTGGTGATGCTAGTAAACTCAACTAGGTTGGTAGTTGTGGATCTGCCAAGTGTAAATTCATGATGATGAAAATATAGAAGGCGTATAGAACTATTTTCTTGAAGGAGATGCAGACTAATATTTCAAATAGTTTAGGTAAAATTGAAGTTGCTGCAATTCCATAGTAGGATATTTAATTTATTTTACTAGATTTGAAAATTGGTGTAAGTCTCGAAATTTTCCATTTATTAGGGTAAATTCCAGTTGCCGGATATCCCTTAATTTTTTTCTTAGCACTAAAGGAATTCCAAAAGTATTTGAGGTCACTTTTAATATTATTTTGTACTTTGATTATGTATTTCTTGAAGCAATCATCAAGCATTATCTTCGTCCGAATAGGAATGTCTCATTTTTTTATACGCCTGGTCCTTTCTATTTTTCAGATTATTTAATTTATCATCGTATCATGGCTGATGAATGATTGATGTAGTTTTAGTAAGAGGTACAAATTGATCGAATCCATTAAATAATATGTCATAGAAATTGTCAATATAAGTGTTAATATCAGTTAATCCACTTATTTCCTCGTATTTCCAAGTTTTATTATTTAGGAAGCTTTTAAGTCCTTCAATGTTAGCTGTCGCAAAGTTATGTCGTATACCTGATTCTTGATGGAATTTGTAGTGTTCGTTAATTTCTGAGATATTAAAGCTATTTCTATGGAAATATGATGGCGATAGTAATTCGTTTACTTTAAAGATATCGACTTCGTTTGCGAAGAATAAATCAAGAAAGTTACCATTTACGTTTGGAAGATAATTTATTAGTTTTAGATCAATTTAAAAGCAGGCACCAATAAAACAACACTTAATATCCGATTAGAGTAGAGGATGGTAGCATGCTTTTTAGATACTCGTCATAAGACCAGTTCACTTTGGAAAGGTTAAAATCCCCCAATACTACAAAGCAATCACTCGGTTTAGTAAGATTGTAAATTTCTTGGATCGTTTCAATGCAGTTTGTGTATGTTTCACTTGGTCAAGAAGGTGGTCTATATACAGTATAAATGTATATATTTTTCTTATTGATTGTAATTTTTACATAGGCATGTTCGACTTGACAAGAGGGCAGTTGAATTACTTCACTGGTAATTGATGGGTTTACGGCAATTAATACTCCTCCACTCGTTAATGTTTTGCTCGTTGATGAAGAACGGTCACATCTGCAGATGACATAATCACTCGGGGAAAATTCAGGGCTCTGGATATTATTATTAAAATTTGTTTCCACAATAATATGGAATGATAACTTTTGATAGTAAATTGTATAATTAGTATTGGTGATAAGATTATACTATCAACTCGTGTAGCTGATGAAGAAACGGTGCTTATATTGTGTTGGTGCCCTCTGGTGTAATCCGAAAAACCGGCATTTTATTAACTCAAATACTTTAATAAATATTCCATTTGTCCAAAGCTTCAGATTCGATGCTCGTGCAAAGTCTTCATCGGTGAGACTAATTCTAAATGATGAGTGGTCACTAGGTATGCCATGGCAGTTAGCTGTTGATACTTGGAGTTTCTCAAACAGGTAATTTTGAATTGCTTCCACTGAAATGTATGCAGTCTGCTTACAAAAAGCTACCGTCTCGGTTTAATACTTGCAATTGGAATCATCAAATTTTCATTTTCCGAGCGAGGAGGTACATGAATTTCTGATGGCAGATCTGGAGATTGAATTGGGATTGGCTGAACCAAAATACAACATCAGTGTTTGCATACGATGTTAGATCTTCATCATCACTATTGATCGACGAAACTTGATGTTCAGTTGTATTAATCTCTACTTTGGAACTGTGTTTTGTTTGTAGCATATATAGGTATATTGATTTTAAATTAGGTGACGCTTTTGTTTGTAATCGCGATACGCCATTCGTTCATTTTTTAATTCATGAATAACATTGAGTATGGTCAATTTGTTATTCATGAATTAGGGCTGTCCATTTTGCTTTTATATTCCAGCAACCGATCAAGACGTTTAGGACAAAACCATTGCAAACCACTGAACCCATCCATTATATATTTAATCCGTTTCTTGATTGATATCTATATCTGGACTATTTGCCAAGTGATTTATTTAATTTAGAAGCAAGTCCGTTACGCACCACTAAATTACACTGAAAAAAAAAAGTTGGTGAATTTGAAAAAAATATAGTTTAATTGGATGAATAAGGGATTGATAATGCTCCAAAGCAAACAGGTTATCAATATGAAGAATATTCTATTGTTTGATAAATTTGATTCTTTCAACCAAAATAAAAAAAATATTATGCATACACATTGAATCAACAGACGTTGCGGTTTAATTTGAAAATGTGTTTTTAATTGAAATATAATTTTCATCCAAATGACGCTTCATTTACTTTGAAAAAACGGTATGATGCAACTTTCGAAAAACAAAAATCTTTAAAGTTACTGCTAATTTTATCAATTTGAATAAATAATTTATAATTAATGTACCACCACTTTATTAAATTAAAGATTTTGTTTCAAAACTAGAAACCTGTATTATCAAAATGAGAATAAAAAATTGAAATGAGTATTCCACTGATGATTATTTTTCTAAAATTGATGATAGTTCCATCAGTTGGAATACTGACAATATTTAATTCTCTCTTTCTTTCTCCTTCTTTCTCTCTCTCTCTCTATTCCATATATACATATATATATATATATATATATATATATATATATATATATATATATATATATATATATATATATATATATATATATATATATATATATATATATATATATATATATATATATATATACATATATATATACATATATATATATATATATATATATATATATATATATAACTATATATATATATATATATATATATATATATATATATATATATATAAATATATTTATATAATAAACCTCAAGAATTCAAGAAAGCATTACAAAAAATAGTTCCAAGGTAAATGACTGAACAAACTTATGTAAGTGAAACCAATTTATTAAATTCATTATCAAAATACAAAACTTAACTTAACTTAACTTAAACTTAACTTTTTATTTAAATCCTTTTTTTAAATAATTACTATTTTCAAAACTACATTATAATATGTATATTGATGGTTCTTTCTGCTAGGTCATCAACAAATATAAATTCAACTTAAATGTATTGCGTATGTATTTACATAAATTCTAATAATTAAAACAAATCATTGTCGAGCTTAGCAATAAGCCTCAATTGCCGAATGATTTTGGCCAAATTTTGTTTCTATTTTATAAAAATATTTTTGAATAAAATTCCAAACTAATATGGATGGTTTCGGATAGGTCAAATTAAAAATTTGATAAATTTTGAAACAAGCATCAACAGCTTGACTCATTAATCCAAATTTAAATTTTATTCCGTCAAAATATGTACAGATTTCATTCGGATTTATTAGTGTTCCAGTAATTAATATTAGTGGTTGTAACGGCTCAGATTTTTTCAAAATATTCTGCAATAATTCTTCTGTTTCAGGAGTAGTACTCCCAATCACCATAAAAGAATTCTGCGAATCTTTAATGGAATGCTTAGTAAGGGTTCGCTTATTATTTACAAACTTGAATTCTCTTGATGTTGGGGTCAATATTGCATGAAAAAATAAAAAATGACTGCATCTCGTCCATCTGTAAATAGGCAAATTAAATATTTTATTTAGACTTATTTAACGATTGGGCATAATATATTTGATCGCTAATTCTTACTTTCTGATATATTTGTTGATTCTTTAAACTGTTTAAACAAATTGACGCACGCTTGATCTTTAATTTTTTCTTCACAGATTTGTACTATTTTGGGAACAAATAATTAATATTTGTCCAAAAAACTGCTCGCATTTGGATATAAATGCTGAAAATCAATATTAATCTGAAAATAATAAATAATTATATTGTTGTATAAATATTTTCAAATATAATAGATTACCAATTTATATCCCAATGGACTTTTATATTGTTTCCAATGGTTTGTTAGCTCGGATGTTGTTTTTGACATTTTTATATAATTATTGACTCGATATGCTGCCGTTTCAGCCCAATGCAGCTCCAAGTCTCTCCACGAGCAATTATTTCCCTCTATTTCTTCTAAGTGTAGGGTTAAATATTCATCTATTTTTACAATTAGAAAATCGTACAGATCACGATAAGAAAATTAAAATTTTGACGAATATATGGCTACTAATAAAAAAATTACTTGGAGATAGTATCCATGAACCACGCGTTTTTATAGGGAAATAATAAAAATCTTATCGGAAGTCTGTGGGTCAGCAATTTGCTCATCGGAACATGAATGACTATAAGACCGTTTACCCTGAACACCACCTTTTTTTAATATCCGTTGTTTATTAAAAAATCCACTATATAAAAGCCCCTTAGGTTTACATCCTTGACATTTTAAATACCAAGTGCTCTGAAAGGTAATAATGTTTTAACATTTAATTGTATTATTCCTCTAATTGTGTAATTCGTCTATAATATACATGAATGTATAAACAATATGTATATTATAAAGGGATACATACCTGTTTTTCCGAGGGAAAAGTAATAATAATATTTTCTGATAGTTGCTTTGCCAGAGCAACTGACATGCTAATTCCGTTAGTGACGATATAATTTAAAATTAAATTTTTCAAAATCTTTCGGATGCTATCGTTTAAATAGCCAGCTATTCTATAATTGGATTTAATTTGCCTACCTAACTCCACCGACTCAAGAATGGCATTTAAATCGACATCAGTTGTATTTTGGTCGATATGTTCCTCCGTAATAATAATTTCTGATGAGGAATCTGAATTTGAGATTGTCGTTTTTTCACCTTTTTGCCAATTGCTAAATTTAGCTTCAAACTTTGTTTGAATGCCTAATTTAAAATTAGTAAGGGCAAACATTTTTTTTAAATATTCTGTAGTCATGCATCGCAATGCTTCAATATCAAACCCGTTCTCTAAGAACAAAAAACAATAAATTGTAAGTAAATAGTTGGATTTTTAAACATATCAAATAATTACCCTTTAATGCGTCGTACATTATTTCAATCCCCCAATTTTTAAGAAGTGCAAGCATTTCTTGATCAGATTCAATGTTAGTATGCTGGTTTGGATCTGCTATTGATGTTTCCATAGCCTGCTTTATGATATCATTTGCTGAATAATTATATAATAATTAATAAACTGATGCAGTTGATCTTTTTTTATTGTTTTTAATGTTGCACTGTCAATATCACTGGCTGCGAAAGAATGATGAAAATTCGGTTAGTTAATATTTTCAATAAAATTACCGTTACAAAAACAATAGTAAAGCCAAAACCAACACTAATGCACAAAAAACGCGCGGTATTATAGATTCCACATACGCAGTACTTCTGCACTTAGTCTATGAAACAAATATTATAGTCGTCTTCCTTTTAGTGGTAGTGCTTAATACAATAGAAATGCATAAAACACAAATCTGATTTTTTCTATCTTGCTTTGATATACGACATCACAAGTTTTGAGTAAAATATTACATAAACCAAATGCAAAAAAATAATGAGAAACATAATTATAAAACAAAAAGAGAAATTAAGGACTGATATGTATATGTAAATATTAATAAAACCGTGCTAAATCTATTGTATAGTTTAAAATAATATCTCAGTTCGCTCTCTCAACAAAAAAAAACATAAAAATAATAAAACTGTTAGAAAGAACAGCAAAACATTATTAAATTTTGTTCACTATTTCACGTTCTATACATACTGTTATACATACACAGACAAATCGACTAACAAAAATTAACCACTTTTTTAATATACGTATATTCTGAATTGCATTTCAACAAAAATCCATTTTAAGATAAGTTATTTTATTTTTTTATGAAACACTTTTTATATAGCACGGTTTGAATAATAATGGACCGGATTCAATGTAAATATTATAGGCATCTATTTTCTTCTATTCTGCTATTATTTCTATGTAAAACCGATTTAAAAAGTTTTTAGAAATTCTAGTAAAATAGTAGAAAATATATAGATGACTTACATGACGCATCAAAGACTAATTTATGCTTTATAGAAATTATAAATAGAATTTAACTAAACTTACCCAACAAATTTTCCGAAATATGATATGGTAGTAAAATATTTTCTTTTGTGTTTAGAAACTTAAGAAGGTTTTCTAACTTCAATTTTTCTTCCATTTATTTTTTTTTTAATTTTTAACTGTAGCACTTTCTTCACAGACACCAAATGACGCTTTGAAACAATTTTAACATTTTCATAATTTATAGCAAAGATAATAAATTGAGTTTTATTCAAAATAAACTACCTATTACTCAATTTTATTCTGAAATCATCAGCAAGATAACATTTTTATTCAAATATATTCTGTTATAAATTCGAAAAACACTGAGGATTAAAATTGAATAAAATGTTATAAATCAATTACGCATTTCTAATAATAAAACAAATTGATACTTTTGTGAATAAAATTAAAGATTTATTTTTCCAATTTGCGTGTTAAAGATATTAAAATAATAATAGCTTACAAAAAATAATTGAATAATATTTCTTAATTCAACAGAAATTTTTTTCAAATTAAGTTTTAACGTTTTAATTTAAAAAAAATATATCTGAAAATATATATGATAAAACAGGTTTACCTAAATGAAAAATGTTCCATCAACATTAGTAAAAGCGATTTTAAAGTAGAAGATTATTTCATGAAGTTTTATGAGAAAAACACATTAATGGAAAGTTTTTCTAATTGAATAAAACTACCTTAATTTTGAAGCAAAAGTATTTCAAAATGATAGAAATATTTTATAGAAATTGATTACATGAAAGTATTCATTTTCACCTATTTATTTTTTTCAGTGTATGTTGTACAGTTAAAAGTGGAACAATTTGATTTAAAAAACTAAAAAAAAATTCAACAAAATTGAGTTGAGAATTAAAATAATATAAAATTATAAACGTCCGAATAGAACGAATGTTAAATATCAACTATCTGGATATCATTATGCAATATCGAAGTGAAGTTTATGCCAAATTAACAAATTATTTTTTTATAATTTTTGGAAAATCTGTAACTCTTGAGAAATAATCTCTCTACAACAAAATCTACTCTGAAATGTGTACTAGAGAAAAGGGAGAGTTAGTCACCATCAAGAAAGAACGTACATTATGATCATGATAAACACATATAAGGTATTATACTCCGATGTTTCATTTTCGTTCTTTTTCGCGCATCGGTCAACATGGCGGCGGTAATCATTAAAAAAAATACGTGATGTTATGCGCGTTTCATTGTTTACATTTTTGTTTTAATAATTTTCGATATAAATTATAACAAAATTATTGAATAAACGTGCTGTGAATGTTTTCGTGTGTTTACAAAAAATATTGTGTTCAAATTTTTATATTTCGGTGATTTTTTAAATGAAAAATTGACGCTTTAAAATTGGCTTGTTTGAAGTGAAGAAAAACCATTTTTTACTAAATTGTATATTTTGGTAATTTTAAATTGACCAGTGGATTTTTAATATGTACGATTAGATTGTGTTTGTAGTGAAACAATTATTTTCCGCAAAAAAATATTGTTTAGTTTTTTTTTTAATTGACTATATTGTGGTTAAAGTGAAATTTTTTTGTCAGTGTGAACTTCCTTATATATAAAACAACAACAATGCAGTGTGTTTTTTTTTTACACCAAGCAAACACAACTTGAAACTCAATATTATTACTTAAAAATGCATCGAAACATAAGAGTTTAAATAATATATTGTTTAGAATACATGTGAGACAATTAACATTCACTGTTGAATAAATTGTATTTTAATTGAATAAATAATCACCGAAAAATAAAAGTTTTACGAAAATATTTTTTTCACTACAAACAGACTCAATTTATACATCAATATTATCAATTAAAAACCCCACGAAACACAAAAGTATTAATACGATGTGTTTTTGAATATAGTCAAATATTATCTAAAAGCCGCAATTTAATTTTTTTTTTTTAAATTAATTCAATAATAATTTATTACCAAACGCAAATATTACAATTTAAAAGTAAATAGAAATTTGTTTTGATTAGCGCCGCCATGTTGATCAATTGTTGTTGCTTTTTGGGTATTTAAATTTTTGACGTATGCGCAATATGATACCTGTAGTAGATATATCTTGCATTATAATATTTAGTATCGCAGAATGTGGAGAGAATTTGGAAAAACATTGAGAATAACTAAAAAAATGTTGTTGTCATCACGCAGGAGTTAGATATAACTAATGAAAGATCAATTAGGGACGCATAAATACAATTATGTATTAAAAATTATTACAACATGACGAAAAAATATTTTCGACAACCAAAATAATTTAAATTTAATGTTGCTTTCGCATAAAATAAGATTTTTATTAAGATATCCGAAAGAACTTGGAAGCAACAGAAGAGAAAAAATCTGTGTATATACTATATACAAAATACACAAATTATGTAATATACTCCTTGTACATATACACCATGCGGTGGAGAAATGAATTTATTTGCGATAACGGAAAAACAAAACACAAGAAAAGAAACAAATCTTTATCTTTTCATTCGTATATAGGGATACATATTGGCAGAGGAGAAACCGGACGAAGAATTTATCACATGAATGAGAATTTACAAATAAACAAACATAACATTGCTAACGAAAAATTAAGACCGAACTGAAATTTATGCTCCTTTTAAACATAACTTAATTTGAGTGTAATAAACACTATACTCGTATATTTGGTTTTTGGAATTATTGTTTTGTGTATATTGGGTGGGGGGGTCTCCATGTGCGGTTAAAATATTTTTCGCATGACTAACGATAAAATATTATATTCAGCAGAACTTTCTTATAGAGTATCCGCATATATATGTACATATGTATGTATGTAGGCCTAATGTGTAACACAATATAAACGTTGGGTTAATCAAATGATGATTTACCTGATATATCACGAGTCGGGTAGATTTACGGAAGGGTATACATACATATATAAACAAAAAATACTAATTATTTTTCCATTTACTTTATATCTACGAGTATCTAGCTATCTACTCATATGTACAGGCTTACACAAACACACACACACATCAGATTAACTATTAAAAAATCATCATTTTTTTGTTATTTTTTGCTGTATGCGGTACGAGTAATTATCGTTGAGTGGATCTTTTTGTTGTTTGATTTACTAAACGAAAATCATGTAATAATTACTCGTAATTTTTTAAAATAGGGGATGGAATTTACAACAACACCAACCAAATTTTTAAATACCTACATATCCAAAGGTGTGGTACTATTTTGTTTACATATAAGTTGTTATCATATATACATCATTTAAGTAATTAAAGTTGATCGTTCAAGATTATATGCTCGAGTGTGTATATTCACATATTTCTATGTATATGCGGGTCGGTATTGGCAATGGAATTAGTTTGTATATTTGAAAAGTTATTAAAATTTTATTTATTTCAAAATAAGTGAATAATCCATCGTTGCCCTTCAATTTCTAGTTGAGTTCAACTAAGTATTTAAATTAAAAAAGTATTGAAATTTTTAATTTTAGTTTCTAAAAACTACTGCATACCTATAGGTAGACCAGATATTTGGACCAATTGGAAAAGAGTATGTTTTACAAAATTTATATAAATAAAAAATTTCAAAATTCAAAAAAACGATTTAAAATTTTTGAATTATACATGCCAAATTGTACAAAATTATCCGAAAAACGAATTTTTAAAAATTTTAAAATTCGAATTAAAATTTAATATGCTCAAATATTTAAAATATTTCAGAAGTATCAATAATTTTAGATTTGTTAAGTTTTATAATTTTTTAAGTTAAACAGAATTTAAAATTTAAATTTAATTTTTAAATCTTGAGTTATTTATATGTTACCATCAAAAAACAAAATCCGTTAAAATCCAAAAGAGGGGTGTGCAAGAAGAAATGAGGCTGAACCTCTCAATGCCATGATCATTTGACTTGCGGTAACAAATAAAAATGTGAAAATTTGTGTTCTAAACCAAGAGCTATTGCACGATTAGGCGAACCTTAAAAGTAATTTAAATATGTAAATACTAGTTTTAACTGATTTCGGGATTTGACGGTAACACATAAGAAAGTCGAATTTTGAAATGGGATTCAATTTTTAAATTCAGAGGCTGGCATCCTAAAAATTCCACTTCAATTTTTATTTGATAAGTCACTCTAAATTTGCCATTTTAGTATGTTAAAAAAATTTGATTTTAGAAATTGAAGACAAACCTTAGATATACATAGAGTGGATCGTATGTAAATTTGGGAAACCAAACATATGGAAGAATTCGACATTCTTTTTTAAATTTAAGTTTCCGTTTTAGAATTAGGTATTTAACCAATCTGCATATTTAACTCAATTTGTGCTTTGACATTTATTTTAATTGTTAAAACAATAACTTCTTCAACGCCAAGGCTTTCAATTGTCGAGATACTTTGTTTGGCTATACATGTTAAGACTTGGATACGTATAGTAGTGTTAATGTAAGCCTTGCTTTGTAATCGAGGGTCTCGGGTCCGATTCCCGGTGGTGACCAAAAATCATGTCTGGTTGTTTTTAATACTTACACATTAAAAACAACCAGACATATGTGTGTTTGTCCGGGTATTCTTGCAAAAGTTGATGCAATTTCTATAGGTTTGGAAAACTAATAAAATTATTATTATTATTAAACAGTTTTTTAGAGGCCACTATTGCGTCAACAGTCTGGCTCCACCGGTCTCGATTCTGAGATTGGTCTGCACAATAAAATTTTTACTACTTGTAATTTGAGGATTAATAATTTATAATGGAAAACAATTAACAAATAAAAATAATTTTGTCAAAACAGGTCAATTTTAGATATATTCACAATTAAAATCCGCCATTTTGTTCGCGCGTATCATACATACATAATATACGTATGTAATTATCTTTAATTACAGCAAATATGCTAACTGCAAAAGAATCATTTTGTTGGTACTCATTTTTATGTACGAATATAATGATTAAAACGCGAAATTTATTGTGTTTGTTTATTATAAATAATAATTATAATATTATTATATTGCTATAGCATATATGTATTTTAATTTCCTTTAAATTTATATAATCGCTTGGTCCATCACGGACTATTTATGTTCCTGATTAATTATATTTTATAACAATAATAATAATTTTTAATTATTTAAAAACAAATTATAGTATGTATATATACCTAAAAGCGCAAAATAAAATTACAACAACAATAAAATGATTAATATTATTTGATTAAATGTTGAAATTAAAATAATATAAAATAAAAATTAATTAATTGCGTTGTCATATTTTTTATTTTAGGGTTTTTAATTTTATTTACTTTTTTTTGTAAAAATTATTTATGTATATATGTATATAGATTTAATCTAATTTATTTGTAAATAGGCGGCGTTTGGTCATTATGAAATTTCTCTATATACATATTTATTTTTGCTATCCCATATATAACATCAAAATTTAAAAACTCGGTTAACTATCCAAACTAGGATAAGGAATAATTAGTTTTAAAATTCGGGACTAGATAAAATTGTCCTATAAATACATAATCCTAAATACATACATTGAAATTTATTATTTGAGAAAATTCAAGATTTTCCAAATTCTGATATTTACATAGAATTATGAATTGTAAAATTCGCTTTACTTCCAAATTCTCAAAATTTTCCAAAATTCGTGTTTAAAATTTAAAACTTATTTTTATAGATTAAATAAATAATTGAATAGTATACCATTCAAAAAATTCGCACAATTTGTGTTAAACTTAAATTACGGAAATAAAAATTTTAAAAGATTTATTTCTTCAAAATTCTGAATTTTATACGTAACATCTCGTAAAAACGTTAAATATTGTTAAAATGGAATGTGCGAGCTTTAAGTAGATTTTTAATAACACATAGGTGCAATTTTCAAAATTCGGTTTCAAAAGTTAGTTTCGAAAAATTTGATCAAATAAATCAAAAGTCGATAACGTAATTATTTGAATATTTACTGAAATTTAATAAAATGAAATATAAAATAATCGATCTATAAAATACGAAATTCAACATTTCGAAAGAAATGAAATTTCCAATTCTGAATTGTATACGCCAAATTTGTTCATTAAAATGCAAAATCGATTGTTTTAATTTTAATTTTGAAAATTATGTGTTTGTTCGGAAATTGATGAAATTCGATGATAAAAATAATAAGAACACGTCTCTTGTGAAGAATAAACAAGACAAATAATTATATTTTACTAAATATTGTTTTACATACATATAAGACTTGATTAGTTGGTTGACGTTTCGATCCCCAAGCAACAGTTGCAATGAAAACATAGCTAGTGGTTCATTTTCTTTCATTGAGATCACAAGCCCAATCTGCATCACAATAGTGTCTGATTTCATTCTTCAAGGCTTCTGATATACTAATTTTTTATCAATAGCATCCGGTTGAGTTATCTGTGCTGCGTAAAACAAACTACCAGTTGCTTGCATATACGGTTGTTTGATATCTTTTGTTGTTCATCATGCGACTTTGGGCACACGCTAGAGGAAATTTTCTGATTTAAATCCAACGGTGTAGATTGCAATCACTCATACCGAGCCGATTGAAAATTTTGGATATATACTGCGATTGGTGGATTGAAATTTGGCCAGACTACTGTCACGCGTGATTCGAACTCAATGCGGATGATGCGTCACCTGCATCTTTCATCTCGAAGTGTTTGCACAACTCGTCCTTTAGCGTCATCCACGTAAATAGCAAGATATAACATTCATAGTCATCGACGCTGCATGTTTTTCCGAAAAACCATTCACTATCAATCCGCCTTGTACAACTTCACTATCTGCATTATACTTTGCTTTGAACATCCACTTGCATTTAATAGGTGGTTATTTATTACGAGGTAAATCGACCAAAGTTCAAGTTTGACCGATACTCAACGATTTCATTTGTTCTCACATAGCTTTTATCCACAAATCAGTATCAAAAATTACTGGCGAAAAATAAGAATCAAAGCTTGTATCTGGTTGATCAATTGCCTTCAGTTCTGGCTTTTCAGGAAAGCTTGACTCTATAAACAAGAAATCTCTGCTTACCACGTATTCTTTGTTGCCATATGTTGTACTACCGATATGCTTTTGATTCAATGCTATCACTTGTAACATGGTTAAATCTGGTTTCGTTTTTGACTAAAATTTTTTTGGTGTAATTCGGTTTATCAAATATGCGCCGTTGATAAACGAATGACATTTGAACTTGAATTTTTTGTTTTTGTTTGATCGACTGATGTTCTATTTCGTTAACATTGCATTATCACTATATTTCGAATTGTATTTCACTTCTTGCAACAACCATGTTTTCATTGTGTATCCGTTGTCAATTTTGCTGTTGCATTTTCTATACATATACATGGTTTGTAATCGTCAGGCAGTCCAGCCAATATTATTTCATCTGTTATTTTGAAACCAGCTTTTTTTACTTATATGGAAATTATCGTAATCAGACAGCTTCAATTGGACTAATTCTTTCAGCTAGGTTACTCGTCTATACAAAACACTATTTTCAAATGCCCTTGCGTACGTGGGCCACTCTTTTATCGCTGTTTTTGCGTTTGCGATGTACAAATAATTTGCATTTCCAATAACAAAATAATTGCGGATCTTGCGCCCTTAATTCGTTTGCCTCTGTCATATAATTTGCATCTTCAGCTAACTGATTTTCGACATGTGACCACAATCCTTGTTTACTAAATAACATTCGGCAGCAAATTTCCAAATATCGAAATTAATTTTTTAAACAGTTTAACGAAGCCATTCTAATATTTTCCGTATCCGCATGTAAAAACTAGTTTCGACACTAAATAACTATTCCAGAATACACACTTATTATACACACTTGTGACACTTATTTTCTAGTCTTTTAGGCGATACTTAATTATGGAAATCAGAAATTCTAAAATTTTTTTGCAAAAAGTTTTTCACTTCCAAAATTCAAATTGCTTCAAAACACAAAATTCATAATTCAAGAAGTGGAATAATTCATTTCGCAAAACAATTCAAACTTCAAATTATTTTAAATTCGTTATTAGAGATCGAAAATTGAGAAACTGACATCAATTTACTACTGTGTGAAATAAGTTTGGATTTTCGTACTTTTTAAATATTTCAAACTTATAATTTTTAAGAGTTCTAGGACCCACCTCCAAGTTTCAATTTAGCAACGTAATGAATTGTAATTTTTGATATTTAAGTCCCGTTTTCTTTATACATAATGGTATAAATTTGCACTAAATTGGTAACCAACATTAACCTCAATGATATTCATTCAATTGAAATCTATCAACATTAATTTTTCCTTCACGGTCAACTAAATAGATCGTTTTGAAAATTTCCGAATGAAAATTCAAATTTTTCATGCACAAAATTCTTATATCACATATTCTTCTGTATATATGTATAGTGTTTACTATTTCATTTTATGATTTTATTATTATGTACATATATGATTTAAGATATCTTTAGCTCTATTGCTTGCTAACACAATAATATAAATGGAACAACGAGTTTCTTATTCATCATCTTCTTCATATAAATACATAAGTATATATTCTATGAATTTTCTTTCATGGTTTATGTATTCAAATGATTTAATCTTTATCTAGTTTTAAGACGTTGAACAGCATCAGCAGCAGCAGTAGCAGCAGCAAAACGAAATAAATCATCAAGTTGAAAGATCACGAAAAATAATGGATTTTAATTTCTTCATCTCAAATCATCAGTGAAATTAAGATTTTCCATTTTCGAGATTAACAAGATGTATATGAAATCTAAGAAGATTTTTATTTTTATTTTATGTTAATCTCATGCAATTTTTTGTTGTTGTTGTGTTGCGAAATGACTCAGTCATGTGTGCGTATATATAGTATACATATGAGATTAAGACACGGGTTGTGTTTTTGATACGTCAAATATTTATGATGAACTCATCAAGTGCTGGTTTATGAACTCTATATATACATATATGTGTATTTAAATAATTTCTGAAACGTAGACAGACGCTATATTATCCATAAATAACGAAGAAAATGTGATAATGACTCATGATTAAAAATTTAAGAAGAATGAAAATCGTTTTGCATAAAGATGTAAACAGAAAATGAATAACACAACACCTTTTTTAAAACCATATACACTTGGTGGTTTACTATATATGTACATGTAAGTAAATAGTACCCTTAGCAAGAGTAGCATCTACGAGTAGAAAAAAGGAAAAATTAAATTAAAAAAATAAATAAATAAACGTGAAAATCATAAATCATAATTACAAGGTCAAATAATGTTGGCAAAACATAAAAAAAGAAGAAAAATGGTGAAAATGGAAAATAGAAAATTTAAAGAACCGCACCCGCACCATATAGATAACAAATTAAAAAACAAACCGAACCCCCAGTTTATACTATCTGCGTCTATGTATATAGGAATAGAAAGAATATTAAGGTGTTTAGGAATACATCCCAGGATTTTTTAAAAATACCTCTGTCAACACAAGCGTAAATAGTCCAACAATAGTTTATTTATAATATTGTTTATCTTTCTCTTCCTTTTCCTACTGTAGGAAAATGACAGCCGTCGGAAATAGTAGGCGAAAGTCATAGTAGGATCCCAGACATTTTAAAAATAAATATAATACGAGTATATATAATTTGTACAGTTGGTTCATCCCAAGATTTTTTATATTTGTAATATTCTAGACTTTTTTAAAATGTAAAATTTATTTGATGGAAAATACATTTTTCTGGGCAAGTCGTTATAAGGACGGCTATTTTCTCTTTGCGATTAAGTTAAGGACCATGATAGCAACCACTACGCCAGCTTTGCTAATTTTGTGACCGTTGGAATTAACGCTGGCGCAGTGGTGGCAGAAAAGGTTTGAAGCTTAATCGCAAAGAGAAAATAGCCGTCCTTTTATAGACTGGCCCAGAAAAAATTATTTTCCACCAAATAAATATAGTCTGGTATAATTATTTTGGTACCAGTATATTTTTTTGTTGACGAAATATTCTGGGATAGTATAAATGTAAAAAAATTCTGGGGTGAACCAACTGTGTAAATTATAAATGTATTTTTAAAAAGATGGTTTGTTTACACTTGTGTTGTCATAGGTATATTATTAAAAAATCCTGGGATAACTTCAAGGGAGTGTTGTTGTTCTAATTCAATTTATTGTTGGTATATAGAGATATACAAACACGAAAGGACAATTTCGTGGTTGCAGATGAATAAGACCAGAAGAACAATTATATTATATAAAGACGCTCTCATGAAGACCTTCAAATTTTTAAATTACAAATGAAAACAAAACCATTTTATTCAAAAACCCAAAATGAAAAAAAATAAAATATTATCTGTAAGACATGATGGCGTCTGTTCAAAAATCGTATTTTCATATTTTCTTATTGTTTTTCTTTTTTGGCTATCTGTTTTTGCTTGTAGATAAATTTCGAAAATTTCATCGAAATTTTATTGGATTGATGGGAAATAACAAACGCTTGCGGCGTTTGAATTGATGTTTAGCAAAACTGTTTTGAACTTATTTTAGAATTTAATTTTATAAACCGAACAATGTGTTGAAGTGAATAGTTTTAATTTTTGTTTTGTTTTTTAATGGAATTCAGTTCAATCAATAATCGGTTAAAATATGGGAAAAAAATTCTCGATTTACATTATGAAACGTAAATAATGTAGGCTTGCCTTGCCATTAACCCTTTCCGTTACGATTAATATTAATTTTTATTATTATTTACTGGCGCGTAAATAAATAGTGTTGGTGGTTTTCCGACACGGGAACAGGCAACATACAATTGGCCATGTGAAAAACATGGATTTTCAAGATTAATGCCACAAACACTTAAAGACTGCCCTTACGATTTATTTATCGACATTGCAAGCCGCACTGGCATGTCGTTCGGCATCATAGGGATGCGTGGAATTAAAACGTCTTCGCCTTTGTACTTCCCTATCAAAATTGTGGCTTCGATTACGTTGTTCATTAATTTCTTCACCTCAAGCCGAGTGCCATTACAAAGACGTGGCTGGTTGATGTAATCCGGGCAATTCCAGCGAATTTAAAAATTTCGTTGGATAGTTGACAACATCACCTTGGTTAGTAATGGAATCAACCGATTTGTATATCATCAATTCGCCAGTTATCTTACTTTGAATTCTTACTTCATTTCGTTGACATCAACGTTTTTCGTTTAACACATTCGCTCAACCAAACATGAAGTGACAAACATTTGCAGGGAATGTAATGTATCCAGAAGAAGTGTCAACAGGAATTTTGCCATCAATGTCGAGCCATTGTTTGGAAAAATTTCTCCAGATCGGTCGTTCTGCAATTCGACTCGCATGTTCATAATTAATTTGAGTGTTTTGGTAAAAATAACTGGATTTATAATTTTGATTGAAAAATGATACCCATTTTCACCTTGCCAAAATAAGATTGGATGTCTCGATTTTCAAAATGTTCACCCATGAGAATCAAAGCGACTTCATCAACTGTTGGCGCATTAAAACGTCTTGCGTGTTGCCCTGCAGGCGTCTTATCGGCTCTGATGACCATTTTGTGTATTTCACAATTGGTCTTTTCACCGAATTGTGTGCACAACGCTGATCAACTGGTCTTGCTGAATCGCCCATAAAATAAATTTGCAAAAATTTGTAGTTACTATCCGGCGTTGGCAGTAAGGAATGTGTTCGATCATATATTTAACTCTGAATCTGCAAGGGTAAATATATATAATATAGGTAATTGTATAGCGAAGTATTTGTATACCGCCATGTAGCTAGCAAAATAAGTTGGCAGCCCTGTCATTTCCCCATCAACTTCTGTAAACTCACTAACTTCTGGTTGCTCTGGGCAATTCATAGCTACCAACGTACTTTACACCATGTCAATTGAAAGCTGCCATCGTATTTTGCATCAGCAAGTTTATTGTTTCCCATTATACTTACCTTGAAAGTAGGCATAAAATTACCTCGAATAACTTTTGTTGGGCCAAATAACGTAATTTGAAAGCAATTATTGTACTACTGGATATGAATCAAAAAATGTTTAGAATCCAGCCCATTTCTGGAAACAATAAATGTAATGGCGTCAATTTGACTTTGCCACTGGCGCAACAAAATTCAGGGGCTTCATTTTTAAACATAAGGCATTTGCCTTGCAATGTGGACACACAACGTTCATTGGTTTAATAGCAACGATTTCCAAAGAACTGTAATCGATTGCCACGTTATAATTGAATAGACCTCGATGGTTAAACCCCCTCATGCGACATTTTTACGTTGTTGAATTTAATTTCTTCGATTCCGTTCAAGTTCATTTGGCACTTTGCGTTGCTCGTCAGTTTGACTTGCTCGAATATATCTTTGACTTGCAACATTCCGAGTTCTGCGATCTAAGTTGGTACGGCTAAGGTGGCATTTTGAAGAACAAAATTCAACTGGCAATAAAAAATGTATTCCAAAACTTACCAAAAATCGCTGAACAAACTGAAAACTGGAGAAACGTTTCGATCTAATGGACTGTGCACTAAGAAATGAATAAATTAATTTTTTGATCGAAACGGCGTTTTAGTCAACTCGTATCACTTATGTTCTATGAGTTAAAGCGTAATGCAAGCACATACTGTAACCCGAAAGATGGTGAACTGTATCCAATTAGATCGAAGTCAGAATTAGTTGTGAACTTTTGGTCTTCAAAATTCATTGTCCTGACATTCTTTTACTAAGCTGTTCAATTTATGTCAAGAAATGCATTGAGAGACTTGCTAATCATTTCTAATCATAAAAAATAATATTTTAGAAATCCTATATTAATAAAAACTATTTTATTTATGTAATTTCAGGTACGTAAATTGAAATTTGCAATATCCAGCTACTCACATTCTCGGAAGTAAGTTTAAAAAAAACTATCGAAACGAATTTCATAAAATTCTATACCAATTAGTTTATCAAATGTATACGTATATATGCATATATTTTTCAACATACATAAATATTATTTTCCAATTTTGCCATATACAAGTATGTATAATACAACAAAACACTTCGTTTGCGTCGTTTTTGCATATATTTTGGAAAACAAAAAAACAAATTATTATTATTCATAATATAATAACGTCAGAGCATCAGCCGCGCACAGCGCCCTGTACAAAATCTGTATATGTAGAATTTTATAGTGATACGCACAGGAAAATGAAACGAGATGAAAATGGGAAAAAATTAATAATTATTATTTAAGAAGACAAATAACGTTAAAGATTATATTTTCTTTGGGATGCCAACATTTCAATGCTATGCTACATAATAATATGTATTTATATATATGTTTATTTTATGAACGATAACATAAATAAATTCTAAACTGTTACATACGATACGGGGGATTTTTTTGATGTCGGTTTAGACTTATAGTATATAGAGTTTAGAGAGATACTATATGGTGAACAACAAAAATTGATTTCTTGGGAATTTTAACATTTTAACATTACGTTACTTTTTGTTTAATTGAAACGCATGGCTTGCGGATAATAATCACCCTGTATTTATATTATGTACATATGAAATTTTTCGATGCTAATTAGTGAAAAAATTGAATATGTATTATACATATGTATACACGTATGTATGTACATATATATACGAGATGTAGGATATGGGAGTTTGGGATGCAAATTTATTCGATGGGAATTTTTTTATTTATTTATATTGTTTGAAAGAAAAATATTGCATACATGAATAGGGATAATGCTTTAATTTATATTAATTATGATGAACATATAATTAGTGTATGTATAGTATGTTGAATACATTTTTTATTGTTGGAAAATATGTTGCGAACTGATTTTTCATTTCCATATATACATTTTGATTAATGCCAATGCATTCAAAATGTCGAAAAATTATGTTTACATTTATATAATATATTCTAAGTAGATTTATGCTACAAAATACACAACATAATATTTTTAATAATATTAAATGACAATTTATTTTCATAATCATATATACATATGTATAAGTACACAATAGGATTATTATTGTATTTGGTACAGTTGGTGAAATAATTGTAAGTCAGATATTAATGACATCTTGAATATTTTGTATAATATTTGGGCTACAAAATCTCATTCTGCATACTAGAAACGCTGCATCAACCAAATTCCCAGACGTAATTAGACACCTATTATTTCTATGTAATAAAATGCTGTATCAACGGAACATGAATCAAAAAGTCAACGTTCTAAATAAAATTAAAAGTGCTCGTAATATATATTTTAAAACATCGTTTTGTTAACTGGCGCCAAAACAGGCACCTGGCGTAAAATAAATAAATAAAAAAATATTTAATGATAAAGTGCATGTAACAAAAAACAGTGAAAAAAATTAGTAAAGATCATTGATCAACAAACCGCTGTTGAAAAAAAAATATCTAATAATAAAGATCGGTAAAATTTGGCAAGAAAACATGGGTATAACCCATGGGAACATAACTATTTTTACCATTAAATCAAAAAAATACGCTATACACATAAGAACATAGCCAACGCTGTTCCACTGGAGTAGTGAAATTGAATAAATAAGTTGTGATAAAGTTGTACCATTAGTAGGCGGGTTACAACTATCAACGCAACCTCACCAAACCGGAGAAATACGGCATATCCAGTAGTTATTCAGAAGACACACGAACGGGTCCCGAGTGTACGACAACCGGTTGTGCACTATAAAAATCTTTGTGGCAACACTAATCCACAAATACGCCATGAAAAGCCTATTACTCTTAATGTAAGTCAAAAATTAATAACAAATACAAAATAATAAAGTGAAAATAATAATATAACAAAAATAGAAAGTGTTAACAATTGTTAAATTAAGTATAACAATAATATATTTAGATAACATAATAATCAAAAATAATAATAAGTGAACCAAAAAATTGGATCAAATCCAAGATACATTAACTAGAATAACCGGAGCCCTAAATGCTCAAATCGAGTTCGAGAAGCCTATGGTGCCAGCTACAACAACAATATTTCCAACTCCACAAAACGAACACGACCTTACAGCAACACATACGGCAGAAGATTAGAGGAAACGTCGATACTGCACTAATATCGTATAACATCTTTAACGACGGGTGCGGATCTAGGTATAAAAGTCTTCGAACATTGGAACACCAATTAAATAACCTCACTCAAAGAAATATGACGATCGTTGGATTCTACGCCAATGTGAATCATCAATTCTCATTGACAGTAAATAAGATCAAAACAGACGATTATTCGACAGAAACCATCAACGTTCTAGTCGAAAATCACTCGAGCTTTGGATGTTTTCATCAGAGGGCTAAATGGAGAATTATCAAGAATGTTAATTATCCAAAAACCGACCACTCTTCCTGAAGCATAAGGATCTTGCCTCGAGATTCAAACCATGAATTTCAAAAATTACACGATTCAAAAGAAGAACATCAATAACTCGGTAACAGCTCCAATCAACCAATTTTCTATATCAACCCACCAAATTCACGAATTAATAACTCGGTCAACCAATTTTCATATATCAACCCACCAAATTCACGAATTAATAACTCGGTTAACCAATTTTCATATACCAATCCACATGTAACCCACAATTCAATAGAACCGCAACGGAAATAGCAACCAAACATCATACAACAATCGAAACCCGAATCATCAAATACCACCTGGGCCAATTTATCTGAAACGGGTCAATTACACGAATACACCAGCATATCAAAATAACCAGTCACCAAAGGTAGAACATTCCAGCAACGGGGAATCCCAAAGCAAATGCAGCAAAAAATTTATCTTTTGGAGACACAGGAAGAAGATGAATATAATCAACTAATTAACGAAAACACGGATATCGAGGCATTCGAAGATGAACCTGAGGAAATAAACTCAGAGGTAAATTTTATGGAGAAAGCCTCTCTAGCATACCATACATATAGAGTACAAAGAAGCAAAAAATAACATCCTCAAATTTTTGATCGACACGGGTGCTATTATGAATTTCAAGAATCAAGATTAAGAAAAAAATATCCTTTCAAATTCATAGGAATCAAGACATTAATAGATTTTTTTATACTACCTGGTTTAAAAACAAACGGAATAATGGGAGACGACACTCTAGAAAAATTTGGACCAATTATCGAAAAGAAATTGTAGCAAAAAACAACCAAGTTACAGTGATAACAGCTTCGGGCAAAAAAAACACAAAATCCATGTAAATGTAACTGAATAGATACCATCTCTCTCATCTTCTAGACCATGTGTTTGGACCATAGCAACACCATTAACCATCTATGAATAGAACAATCCACTAGTAACAGTTAAGCAAGGGTCCGGACGAATCATTAATGGCAAATTCAAGATCGTACATGTCATCAATCTAGCAATTTACGAAGACATAGTTGAAAAATTTTTATCCGAAGTTAATCACATTGATCAGAGGAGCAATCTTAAACCTCAGCTGACTCACCAGTTTGAACAAATCACTCAACTAATTTCAGAACTAAAAGACCAAAATACACGGATTGATCGCTTAAATCAACTGGATTGGAACGGCATGGAAATGGGTGGCAGGAATACAAGACGCTACCCGATTAGGACCACATTGTCAATAACCAGAACAAGAACATCAATAACAATAACGAACAATACCAAATCAACACCATCCTGACGAAAACAGCAAACAAAATCCTTAGTGAATACAACAAAATTATCGGTTCATTTCACGAAGACATGGAAGGAAGAACACGGCAAATTCTGTTCAATAAACTCGCAATCATCAAAGACGAAATAAAAGAAATAGTTAGAGCCGCACAATTGGAAAAAATCAAAATAAAAATTACTCGTTGCAGAAATCGAGACTCTCCCATATGCAAATTAGATAGAGGAAATCGAAATTTTTTAATACAATACAACAATGACATTCACAAAGCAAGAAACACGCACATCCTAGATATTACCATCAGTGCTTCAATCAAACATAATAGAAAAAGGTATGCAGCTTAATCGCATTAAAAAAAGCTATTCACAAACCAAGAAAAGTCAGGAGTCTTTTGATCTTAACAATCATCTTAGTCTTTGCAATGACATAACGGCATAGAAACGCGGCAACGTTCTAAATAAAATTCTTTTCACACAACGTCAATGCTGACGTTAACATTTTTAATTTTTTTTATAAAATAGATAATTAGAGTTAAAGTAAAATTATATGTAAAAGTGGTATAATATAAATTTTGAATAATAAATTTGTTTACTCTCCGAACATTGTTTCGTTAACTTATATACCACTCAGTGTGTCAACACCTCATAAAATAACCCCATTCGATTCTTAAATTTTTTATAAATTAATAAAAATTTAAATTCAAAACAAATTATAAAATATAACAAATTAATATTTTCATAATTATAAATGAAAATTGTTTATTTTATTTAAAACCTGACACGGAAGAAAAAAAAAATTAAATATTAAAATTAAACATTAAAAAAATTAAAAATTATAATACATTTTGGGAATATAATTAAGTAATTATATAATTATAATTAATGTATATGGTTTGAACCTGGTCAATTGAGTTTATATATGATTAATCAAAATAATATAAATTGATACCTACCTACATGGTAATTCATTTAATTGAAATAAAATGAGATAATTATCGTTGGGAATACAAAGCATTTTTTTTATTTATGTTGTAATGCGGGTATATGCGAAATCAAATTGCATAATACTACTCGTTAACGTAATTGGCAGTTAAATGATTAATTAATCATTAAATTAAAAAATATATTTATATGTCGATTGGTTGATATTGTACTGGTTTGAACTCGATCTCTATATGTAGTTCCGATATTTTGAAATTTATGAATTTCTTGAAAATCATCTTTCTGAATTTTTAAATTCGATTAATTTTAAATATTATAACTGGAAGTTGTCTATGCGTATGTTAGGACTCTGAAATTAATACTACACTGTCAATTATTGTTATTTTTCCAATTGGAATTTTTAAATTACATTACACGACCACACTACACCCATCTTCGATTAGAGAAAATTGAAAATTTTAATAGATCGGAATTATCGGAATTTTTAAAATTTTACACCTTTATAAATGTTAAATTTCGGTGTAGATTGATTCAATGTACAAAATTGAAAAAATTTAAGAATTTTATTATGTTAAGGATGTTTTAAAAATTCTTTTTTCAAGGAAATTTTACAGTTCCGAATCGTAAATCATTATTTTTAATTTATTAAACATTTGAATTAGATTAAACTACATGGAAACCTCGATTTACGTATTCCCTATTTATGTATTGTAAAATCTCGGCTTGTGCCTTAATTCTAAAATTAAGTTCGCTTCGATTTATCAGTTTACTTAATAGATTACCACGGGTGGGGTCTATTAAGTAGGTGAGAATAAATCGTTGTATTATTTATTTAATAGATTACCACGGGTGGGGTCTATTAAATAAGCGAGAGTAAACACGTTGTTAAGGTTTAAATTTATTCTGATTTTATTATTTTATTTTTCCAGTATATATACAAAATCTTATATACTAATTACACTAACAACAAATAAATTGCAATTCAGTAATTTTTGTATTAAAAAATTACACTGATATAACTAGAATTGCTGAATTGCATCTATATTGTTGTTGTTGTATACACATGAATTAAATCATATTTATATTGTTGTTGTTGTATACACATATATGATGAATTGAATCATATTTCGCCAACATATGTGTCTATTTGTGTATTTTACCCTGTTGCCATTGTGGGATATTTTGTTGCACTGTTGATCTCAACATATTCCCGGGCCGCCATTTAGAATATTATACTGGGATATTTCATGCTTCCGAACGTTGTAGAGGTGAAGGGGGTGGGCGCGCTGTTCGCCTTTGTTTAATATAATTTATGCCCCAAATAATACATAGGGCTATACCAATCCAAAATATTGTGTGTATCATGGTATAGTGATGTATGTGATGAAAATTTTCCCCATGTAGTCGTCCTTCCTTTTCCCTAACCGCTTTTATTTCTTGTTCTAGCTGCGTCGTATCCTGAAGATTTATGAACTGAGTCTCACCGTATCCTATCGTTTTATTTCGAACCCGTGTGATGAATGTCCTTAAGTTGTTGGCTCCGTTTAATGTGTTGAGTGGTCTGCGGAATGATTCGTTGATGTGGTTGGAAGCTGAACCGATTGCCACGATGTATAAATTTGTGTCGCGCAGCACACATCCAGCCTCGATTTCTATCATTCCTGATCCTAGGAGACTGAATGATTTAATGCTATGGCCGCATACTACATCGAATGTTGTTTCATTTGGAATGGAGTATATCCACTGATTCGTCGCATGGAGCTTGATCCAATGGTTTGTCTTCTTAACTGACCTAATGGTACATGCCCCTTCGAGATTTGCTGCCCGTTGTAAGATCGCTAATTCGCATTGATTTTGGTCAGTCATTGCGTTATAAATTGGCGATGTTTCACATAAAAATCGTTTATTTTGAAATAGTAGACATTGTTTCACTTCATCTGTTGTTAATAATGTAAAGTGTTCCCGATGATTGTCTGCTGCTAAGTATTCCGAATTGGTGGTAATGTACGACTGCGTGTTGTTGTGCTCAATATTAGGTACTGAAAATACTGCCAATAGGGTATAGTCCAGCGCAAACGATAGAGGAATGGTGATTTTTATTATGATGTTGCCCCGCGTGACTCTACTACGTAATCTCATGCTGTGATATATATGAAGGAGATCGGAGATACCATGCCCAGGTATGGTTATGGTTGTTGGTATGTGTCGTTTGATTAATTCGAGCTCTTGTTCCAATTGAGCGGGAGCAAGTAATGAGGGATGCAATATATTTTTGTGTGCGTGCTGGACCACATTAAGTAAGGCTTGCTGGGTGTCTTCCAGATTTTTTAGAATTAACATCAATTCAATTGTTGAGGTTAGTATCGAGCGAATTTGTTCTTCTCTAATGGAGTATTCATTTAATAATTCCATTTCAGCATTCAGTCTTCTCTGCTGCTCTATCAGGTTGTTTAATGATTCCAAGGTGAGATTTGAATTATGCTTTACTAGCTTAATTGTGTTGTCTATTATAGTGGTATGACTCTTTATCAATGATTCTAATTGGCGCTCATCGTTATTTATGGCTTCAAACTGTGCTTCATAATTTCTTGCCTCACGTTCGGTCAAGATCCCAAACATATCGCCTAGCACTAGGCCCATAGTGTTTCCTATGCCTCTTTTTGGTCGTTGTACCTCCTTGTTGCTTGCTAATAATAATTCATTGTCCGCAATCAAATTGTTGTACTGCCATTGAATTTGTTGAAGAATTAGGTCGCAATTTAACCCAGCTATATTCAAGAATGCCGCCTTTAACTCATGTTGTGTTTGCTTAAATGCTTCAATTTCTTCCCAGTAATTGCTCATGTTGTAATATACTACCAATGTCCATTTCATAGCTACCACTTCGAGTTTACCTATTTCTTCGAAGTAAATCCCTGTGGAGTGATTGAAAGGGGTTATGTGTACGTTGGCCTGCACAATTCCCAAAATACAACAAATGGATAATGTGGCTAAGACTAGATGATTGACGATCCCTCTGTTCTTTATTTGTCTATGAGGCTGCCGCCTTAAAACTTGATTGTCCTTTTCCGGTGATTGCAATTCTTTAGGCTGACCTTGGTTTGTTTTCACGGGCATAACTTCCTGTAAGTCTTCTTCAATTGGTAATTTACACAATTTTACAATTGGTCGCTTATAAATTGCATTTTCGCATTTGACTGTCGCTACCCGCACTAAGTCATCTTTTCCGGCATGTGTTTCCACAATTCTCCCTAGCGTCCATCGCGTGGCAGGTTGTTGTTCATCCTTCAATAATACCAGGTCATTGATCATTAGATTTGGCTGGCTGCTCTTCCATTTAGTTCGTTGTTGTAGTTGGTGCAGGTATTCGGAGGACCACCGTTTCCAAAAGTCCTGAACCATTCTCTCGACTACATGCCATCTCGTTCTTAATGATATGCGGTCAATTTCTGCGGCTGGTAGCGCTTTGAGTGAATCTCCTATTAAGAAGTGCCCCGGCGTTAATACCGACAGATCTGCAGCATCACTTGTTAGCGGCGTTAGTGGGCGAGAATTGAGACATGCTTCTATTTGGGTAGTCACGGTACATAGCTCCTCGAAAGTGAGTGTTGTTTCGCCTATGATTCGTTTGAGATGAAATTTCATTGATTTGATCCCTGCCTCCCATATTCCACCGAAATGAGGTGTAAGAGGTGGTATGAAATGCCAATTGGTTCCATTGTCAGCTATCATGGTAGCAATGTCGCTTGGTAATGTTGTCATTGCGCGGTGGTGTTCCTTCTGCATTATGTTGTTAGCTCCTACAAAGTACGTTCCATTATCAGAGTAAATGTCGGTGCATAATCCTCTCCTGGATATGAATCTTTTGTAAGCGGCAATGAAGGATTCGGTTGTTAAATTGCTAATTATTTCAATGTGAATGGCCTTTGTTACCATGCATATAAAAAGAGCGATGTATCCCTTGTATGTCTTGTGACCCCTTCCTTTGGCATATCTCAATTGGATGGGCCCCGCATAGTCGATTCCCGTTTTGGCAAACGGTCTTCCCGGCCTCACTCTTGCTGATGGTAGGTTTCCCATTAGTTGTTTAGATGACTGTTGTTTATGGCGAAAGCAAATAATACATTTTTGAATTATCTGTCTTACAGCTCGTTTACCATCAATGATCCAGAATTTGTTTCTTAATGTTGCTAATGTTAATTGTGTACCTCCATGTAATGTACCAATATGAGCTTCTTCTATTATTCTTTTTGTAACTATGTTGTGCTTACTCAGGATTACTGGGTTTTTACTTGAACTTGGAAGTCTTGAATTTTGTAGTCTTCCGTTCACACGTAGCAAGCCGTTTTCGTCTAATGTTGGATTTAGTGATAGAATTTTGCTCTTCCTGCTGATTCTTTCGGCTTCATTAAGACGGTTTATTTTCTTGTGGAAATCTTGTTTTTGTACGAGCTTGAGAATTGTTATTTCTGCGCTTTGGAGTCCTGAACCAGTTAATTCATTTCTATTATTGCTTCTACGCGAGCAGTTGTTGATGAATCGTTTGCAGTATGCGACTGTACGTTTTAATTTGTTGTAGCTGGAGCATCGCTCAAATAATGGAAATGCGTGAACTTCCGTTGTTATAGTCATTATTTTTATCGCCCTTTCTTCTAATTCATCTGGTTTATGCGTATTACTTCGCATAATAGGGTTGATTGACTTCCACCTAGTTGGGTTTTGCCGAAGAAAATCTGGACCGTGCCACCACAATTTGTTGTTTAGTAGTGCTAACGGTGTCGTACCACGAGAAGCTATATCCGCTGGATTATCGCTTGATTTTACGTGGTGCCATGTTGCTGCTGGTAGAATAGTTTTTACTGCTGAAATTCTATTTGCCACGAATGCCTTAAATTTGTTTGGTTCCCCTGTGATCCAACATAGTGCAATGGTCGAATCTGACCACGCATATACTTTTAGGTTGTTGATGTTCAAGCTTCTTTGTGTGTGTTTAAGTAATTTTGCCAATAGCAGAGTTGCATTTAGCTCCAATCGAGGGATGGATAGCTTTATTTTGGTTGGCGCGACTCTTGTCTTTGAGGTTAATAGTTGTGTTGTTATAATTCCTTCCTTATTTGTTGTTCGACAATAAATTGTTGCTGCGTATGCGTACTCTGAGGCGTCAGCGAATCCGTGAAGCTCCGTTTCGATCTCATCTGTTGTGTTTATCCATCTCTGGATTGTTATGTTTTTGATTTCGCTCAATTCTTCCTTGTATTTTATCCACCTTGTGTTTATGTTTTCTGGCAAGGGCTGATCCCAATCAATTCCTGATGTCCATACTTCTTGCATCATGATTTTTGCTGTGATTGTTATAGGGGAAAGCCATCCAACGGGATCAAAGAGCTTGGATGAGTCGGATAATAGTGAGCGTTTGGTTGGCTGTTTGTGTGATAGTTGTAATGTATCTACGTTGAATTTAAAAAGGTCCTTTTGTGTGTCGTATAAAATGCCTAATGTTTTAATGCAGTCATTTAACTTGAATTGAACGTCGCCCGTGCCGTGTAGCTCTTTGGGAATCTGATTCAATAGTTCCCTTGAATTAGAGAACCATTTCCTTAAATTCAGTCCACCTTGTTCTGTGAGCATTTTGAGTTCTTGCACAGCTCGAGTTGCTTCCTCTATGTTGTTCGAACCTGTTATCAGATCATCTACGTAAAAAATCGGTCAACATGATGCTTGCTCCTAATGGATAATCATTGTCTCCGTCGATAGCTAGTTGTTTTAAGGCTCTTATAGCTAAAAAGCTGCCGGATGTTGTTCCGTATGTCACCGTTTTTAATCTGTATGCCTCCATTGGCTTGGAGGGGTTGCTTCGCCATAGTATTCGTTGATAGTTCTGGTCTTGTTTGTTAATCCATGTTTGGCGATACATTTTTTCTATGTCTGCTGTCATTACGATTTTGTGTTTTCGCCATCGTAGTAAAATATCTGCTAGATCCTGTTGTAGTTTTGGACCATTCATCATGCAATCGTTTAGAGATAGTCCATTTGTTGTTTTGGATGATGCATCAAACACTACTCTTAGCTTTGTGGTAGTGCTGTCCTTCTTGATTATGCCGTGATGCGGTATATAATAGATATTGGTTGATTTACCATCTTCTGGTCTTTCCTGTACTGGTTCCATGTGCCTCAAATTTATATATTCTTGCATGAATTGATGATATAATTGTTTGAACGACGCATCTTTCTTGAATCGTTTTTCTAATTGTATCAGTCTGGCAGCGGCTTTCTTCCTGGATTCCCCTAGTTCGGCTTGGTTATCCTTAAATGGAATTCTTACAATGTATCTGCCGTCTGGACCTTTTTCGACAGTTGACTCAAAATGTTCTTCTATCATATTTTCTTCTTCAGTGGTATCTCTCTCTTCGGGTATTGAGTCGTTTTCTACCAGTAATCTTAGCTGATCCTCTATACTTCTAGTTGCAATCATCGTTGTTTTGTGCTGATTTCCTGTGTTGTTCCTGCTACCCAATATAATCCAACCGAATTCCGTTTGTTGTGCCATCGGCTCTAGTGGACCTCCCTTGATGATGTTGTTGATCAGTATTGATGGATAATAGTCCGCGCCAAGTATAAGATCAATTGGCTGTGACTGATTGTAGTTGGGATCAGCCAGTTGTATTTGGTGGAGATGCGTCCAGCTGCTTGTGGCAAAGTCCACCTCGGGTAGTTGTTGGTCGAGTTGGTCGAATATCAAGGGTTTGATATCCATTTGGAAGTCTCCATCAAATCTTGGCGATATTTTTAGATTGATGGTTTGTCTGCAGGTGCCTGCCTTTTTTCCACCTACACCTGAAATGGTGACGTGTACTTTCTCTTTTTTAAAGTTGAATAGATTTGCGGCCTTGGAGGATATTAATGTGGCCTGTGATCCTGGATCAATTAGAGCTCTTAGTGTGAAAAAATCGCCGGTGCTAGTTGAGGCTCTGACTAAAGCAGTTGGTAATAAAACTTGTCCTTGATGGTTGATCACGAATGTTTTGGCGGTTTTGACACTACTTCCGGTAGTTGATGCTGCATTGTTGCAGTGCAGAAGTGTGTGGTGCCCCCCTTTGCACACGATACATGTTTCTGCTTGGCAGTTTCTTCCTTGATGCTGGCTTAAACATCGTATGCACAAGTTGGCTGAGCTAACAAGCCTTGCCCGATTTAGTGTTGACATCTTTTTGAATTGCTGGCATTGATTTAAACCATGATGCTCCTTACACCCTTCCACCCAACACGTTTTGGTTAACATGGCTGTATTCACTCGTTTCAATGGTGGTATATACTGCATGTGTGGTCGTGTTGCTGTTGCTCTATGATTGCCCATGGCTTCTAAAGATTGAAACCTTCTCTCCAGGAATTGAAAGAATTCTTCTAGTTGTGGAATTTCTCTGGGCTTCTCTATATTTGTTTCGTAAATTCTAATGGATTCTGGGTCCAATTTTTTGTTTAAGATGAAACCCACGAGTGCCTCGAATGGCGAATCCATATTTAGCCGCTTTATATTGTGTAATATTTCTCGTGCTGTATCATGCAAGTTTCTCACTGCTTGGGCGGATGATATCTGAATTGTCGCCAATGACAACAGTGCATTAAATTGATGGTTTGCCAGTATCCTTACATTGTTGAACCTTGCTTGGATTATATTCCATGCGGTTTGGTAATTGTCACCAGTTGTTGTTAGGTGACTAATAATTTGCGCTGCTCCCTTCTGCAGGTGTGATTTCAGATACGTCATCTTTACTGTATCTGATAGTTTGTTGTTTTGGTGGATCAGCTCAGTGAATATATCGTTGAATGTTTCCCACCGATCATAATCACCGTAAAATATTGGTAATTCTACCTTAGGCAATTTCACTTGCGCTGCTGATTCTGCCATGGTTGTTGTTTGTGAACGAAACTGTTGTAGTTTGATCATGGCATCTTCTACTCTTTCTTGAAGCTTGCCATAATAATCTTCCCGAAAGTAGTTGGAGGTTTGTTCGTCGTCTTCCAACTCTACTAATAATTCTGTATGTTGGGCTGCGATTTCCTCCATGTCCTTTTCTAATTGTCTTATTTTAAGACTAACATATTCCTTAGATATGTTGTTGGTTTCCAAGGAATAGTTTATTGACGCCAATTTTTGATATATCTGGCGCATGAGGACGTCTTGTCTTTTGAACAATTTTGTGTTGTTGTTTCCTTCTATTTTTGCTGCTTGAAGGGCCTCTATTGAACTACTCGTACTCGTTTGTTGTTGTTGATTTGCAGCTGAGTTACATTCTTTGATTTCCTCTTTTTGAGAATCTGTTGTTAAATTTTGTACGGCATCTACCCGAATTGACGGCGTCGGTTTATATGATGCCTCGAGAAGTGAACTTGGAAGTTGTAGGGCTTCTTGTGACGTTGTTGGTGTCAATGGTGGTCCGCTATGTAGGCGATGGCGCATATCTTCTACCAGCTTATTGTAAACATCTGTTGTTATATTTCGCGTGGTGAGATAAGCATGATTCTCGCCCAGAGGCGGGACCATTCGTAGAATTTTATCGTCGTTTCCAACGAATTCGTTGTATAGCGCTTTTAGATTCGCTATTCTCTTCTCTAGGTAAGACTTTGTCTTTCTGTCTTCTCCGTCTTTCCGATAGTTTTTCTCTATCTGGACTATCTTTCCACTTGTTACCTCTTGTAATTGAAGTAATAAATCCATTTTGTTGTTGTTTGGGTTTCTAGTGGTTGTACTGGTGCTGGTTGTTGCTCAGCTCCTCCCTCGACGGTAATATTGTGAAGATTGTGCCTGTTGTTGCTTGGCTGGTGGTGTCGTCAGGCTTGACGACTTTATAGACTCTCCGTCCGTACTTCTAATTGCCGGTTGTTTTAGTGGCTCGAAGGACCATGTAAAATCTCAGCTTAATCCGGCTCGTTGTTTTTATCCGGCTCGAAGGACCATGTAAAATCTCAACTTAATCCGGCTCGTTGTTTTTATCCGGTTCGAAGGACCATGTAAAATCTTGGCTTGTGCCTTAATTCTAAAATTAAGTTCGCTTCGATTTATGAGTTTACTTAATAGATTACCACGGGTGGGGTCTATTAAGTAGGCGAGAATAAATCGTTGTATTATTTATTTAATAGATTACCACGGGTGGGGTCTATTAACTATTAAATAACCGAGAGTAAACACGTTGTTAAGGTTTAATTTTATTCTGATTTTATTATTTTATTTTTCCAGTATATATACAAAATCTTATATACTAATTACACTAACAACAAATAAATTGCAATTCAGTAATTTTTGTAGTAAAAAATTACACTGATATAGAATTGCTGAATTGCATCTATATTGTTGTTGTTGTATACACATGAATTAAATCATATTTATATTGTTGTTGTTGTATACACATATATGATGAATTGAATCATATTTCGCCAACATATGTGTCTATTTGTGTATTTTACCATGTTGCCATTGTGGGATATTTTGTTGCACTGTTGATCTCAACATGTATTTTCCATTAACGTTCTAGTAAATTTATTCTCATTATTCGATTTATGTAGGATTTTCTTCGTTTTAAAGTTATTTTATTCAAATTTTGAATTTCGTACCACTAGTTCTCGTTTGGTATTTATCTTCAATATTAGGTAAAAGAAAATAATGATAATTTACCTTATTTCACCTATATATATAGTTATGTGTATAGTTGGATGTTGTTAATTCTTAAAGTTTGGATTTCCGTCCCTTAAAGTCCACCTAGACGGAGCGCGCTAGGAAGGTGATCTTTTACATTTTGGAAGGGTCTCCTGATTTCTCAGTCAACGCAACTATTTTCAGCTCTTCAAGTTGAGTCCTAAGGAGTTATACGGATTTCTAAATTTTCTAAGAGTATTATTGAATTCTACAGTGGAGATGACCTCGGAAATCTTGGAGCTGGATTTCTTCTTGGGCCGCAGGTAAAGAACGCTGTTTTAGATTTCCAAGCAGTTAATAACCGATTGTGTAAGCTTCGCTTGCGCATGAAGTTAGCTAACCTGTCGATAATTTGTGTACATGCGCCCACAGAAGTCAGCCAGCCTCAAGATAAAGACTCATTTTACAATGACTTGGACGATCTGATAGGATCTATACCTGAACACGATGTTAGAATGGTAATTGGGGACTTTAATGCTAGAGCTGGCAGAAATCAGACCGACTTGTGTGAAAACATAGGTCCGTACTCCCGACACGAAACTGCGACCGATAATGGTGAGAGAATGATGTACTTTGCGGTTGCTCATGACCTCAGAGTAGAAAGCACATTCTTCCCTCACAAACACATCCATCTAGAGACATGGACACATCCTCGCGGAACTTCACGTAGCCAAATTGACCATGTGTTAGTTTCTAAAGGACGGGCTCAGGTTGTGCAGGATGTGAGAACTTATCGGCCTGCAACCAAATACGTAGGCAGCGATCATCATTTGGTCGCTGCAAAGCTACGATGGAAGTTTGCGTACAAGTCTGGGAACACAGCGAAACGCATGGTACGTTTCGACTGTGAAGGTCTGATAAATGAAGATCAAAAGAAACGATATCAGGATCTTGTCAGCGACAACATTAATGAAGCTAATTACCAGTCTGACTGCGTGAACTCTGTCTGGGAGGTACTGAAAACTTCGGTTGTCAGTGCTGCTCAACAGACTTTAGGTATAGTGAAAGTCAGACCCAAGAATGATTGGTTTGATGACGAGTGTCGTCTTGCAGTTGAGCAACAAAATATAGCCCATAGTGAAGTGCAACAACGTCTCACAATCGCGAGGAAAAACAAGGCTGCTCTTGCAAGAAGGGCAGCTAAGCGGATTTGTAGACGGAAGAAGCGAGAATGGTGGAAGGCCGAGGTTCTGAAAGTACAACAACTCAGCAATGAGCGCAGTTCGCGTAATTTCTTTAAAGGAATTACTGGACTACACCATACTTTCAAGCCCACGTCAACCGCCATTCGGGACCGGGATGGAAACCTCTGTGTTAACATCGACGCAGTACTTGACGCATGGAGTGGACACTTTACTGACCTGCTTGATGTCCATCATGCGTCACGAACTGTTGTTGAGCTACCTCTAATACAGACTGCGGAGATTTGCACTGAGGAGCCATCCCATGAGGAATTCACTAAAGCCATGCAGAGATTGAAACGAAACCGTTCACCTGGAGTGGACTGCATTAATTCGGAGCACTTGATATTCGGAGGGGATACTTTGTGGAACTGTCTTTTCGACCTTATTCGATTAGTATGGCGAACCGAAGTTATGCCTGACGAATGGAAAGTGGCCGCGATATGCCCCATCTTCAAGAAGGGAGACCGCTTGAAGTGTGAGAATTATCGCGGTATAGCTCTCCTTTGCACAGCATACAAGTTACTGTCATACATTGTATTGGATAGAATCACTCCTCTAGCGGAGGGCTTGGTTGGTGACTATCAAGGAGGATTTCGTCCGAATCGATCAGTCACCGATCAGGTCTTTTCGCTGCGGATGATTCTATCTAAATATTATGAGACATCCATCCCCGTACATTAGGTGTTCCTGGATTTCCGGCAGGCCTATGACTCGATCAATCGAGAGAGTTTGTGGTCTGCCCTGGAATACCTAGGAATACCAACAAAACGACTATGTAGGATGACAGTGACGCAATCTCAATGCTGTGTTAAAGTTGAGAACAGGTTATCGACAATTTTTGTAGTTAACTCGGGTGTTCGGCAGGGAGATGCTCTGTCCCCGATACTCTTTAATCTCATGTTGGAGTACATCTTTCGTAAAACTGAAACACCGCAGCGTAACATCTTATATCGCCAGTCCAATCAGGTGCTTGCATATGCAGATGACATATGCGTGATTGGTCTGAATAGCAACGGAGTGAAAGAAATACTTGATCCGCTTGTAGAGTTTTCAGCTTCAGTTGGACTTCAGATCAATGAGTCCAAAACGAAATACCTGATCTCTGGTTTTAGAGACAATGGCACACCAGATTTTAGTAGTGGCCACCACACGTTTGAGGGAGTGAGGAGGTTCAAATATTTGGGTTCTCTTATCACTCACGATAACAGTGTGGGTGAGGATATTAAAGTGCGCGTGCTGGCAACTGGCAGTCGTTCTTTGTATTCTCTAAGGCCACTGCTAAAATCTAAACACGTATCAAGTGCCGTGAAGCTGAAGCTTTACAAAGCGCTGATCAGGCCCTTTGTTATGTTTGGATGTGAAAGTTGGGCGCTGACGGATGAGTACGAGAGATGGCTCCTTAGATTTGAGAGAAGAGTCATGCGTGTGATTTACGGCCCAAAACGCGAAATAGATGGTACCTACCGAGCTCTGTACAATATCGAGATCAGAGATCTGATGAAGATCCCCGATATTGTACATGAAATAAGATCTCAGCGAGTACGCTGGCTCGGGCACGTTCTGCGTGCTGATCCGGAACGAATTGTGCAGCGATCTCTGAAAGGAGAGCCACCATATGGTAGGCGCAGAGGTCGTTGCAGGCGACGATGGCTCCACGGTGTAGAGAACGACTTGGCCTCTTCAGATTGTCTTAGACAGTATGAAGACCATGCTCGGGATCGAAACCGCTGGAGCCAAATTGTTGACTCAGTAAGGGGCCAGTAATGGCCTTTAAAACTGTTTTATTTTTTATTATTTTTTATTATTGAATTTTGACGTTTATTTTTAATTTTTAAAAAGGCAACGTTATTCGTCGTAGTATAGGTATAGCTTGCGTTTTAAAAAAAAAGAAAAGGTTACTAGGATACGGTGAACGGAAATGTCTGTTTTTGTTTGACATGAATTTTCAAATGCAAAATGTGTTTAATCCAACCTGTATTGATACGAAAAAGAAAAAATGAACACGCGAAGAAGAAAAAGAGCTTGAAGCAGATGGACGTAGAAAACAAACCTTATTTCAAAACGAAACTATTGAAGAAAAGTTCGACCTTTTGAAGCAAATAGACAAAGGAACATCAAGTCATGCCAAATCGAAACTCCTGATGTAACTCATGTCTGCCTACAAATACAAAGGGAGCGACAAAGAAAATTGAGAGCTAACAACTGGATTTACCTGAAAGAAGAAGCGTTTCATTATTATCCGTCATTGAGGAATACATGAATTTTCCGCAATTTTCTTATTGGTAAGATGGACAATCAGTGTAAATAATAACTTGGCTAATGTTTATTGCATAACCGTCTTCTCCTCTTGGAAACATAAGCGGATATTGCAGTGCATCATAAGATATGTGCGTTTCGCTGATTCTCTTAAGCTCATTGCTTCTCATTTTTAAGGCAATATCTCTGTTTTCGAAGTCATTTCCAGCAATGATAATGGCAACTTCATTAACTGTTGGTTCATTGAAAACTCTGGCATGTCCTGTGTGTTGTTCTTTTATCACCTTTGATCACTATTTTCATTATTTGGGTTATGGATATCCATTTTTTATTATTTTTGTGTACTTTTATCACTGTTTAATTAATGTATATTAATAAAACTATTTTTTTATTCCTTATTTTATTTTATTTTATTTTTTTTCCTTTTTGTGATAATATTTTTTGTTTTTATATTTTAATTTTAAATATCGATTTCGGATGTCTCCTTCTTCAGTTTTTTAAAATTACACTATTTTCATGTCATCATATCACACTGCATGTTTAGCTTGGGGTCTTAGAGAATGACAACCAGTGGGATGAGTCATTGAACGAAGCAAAATAATCAGATTCACCTTCAAAAATTCAAACTCTTTATGCTATCTTACTCTCATGCTGCGAGGTGTCCAATCCAAAAGCTCTGTGGGATAGATACAAGGACTGCATGTCTGAAGATATTCTGCGACGTCTACAACGATAAAATTCCAATCTGAACTTAGATTTCACAGATGAAATCTTCAATAATCAATCTTCGATAATGATCGAAGACAAAGTTATTAATATGTCAGGAAATCTCTTATCAGCATTTGGAATTCCAAGCCCATCACGTAAAACAACAGAAATTTTGGATTCCAAGTCTAATGTCCAATTTTACTCGAAGTAGAACCACCAGTTATCCAGTTGAGTTCTTAAATATGCAAAATCCAGGTGGCATACCACAACATAAAATCACACTAGGAAGCTCTATTATATGTTGTTAAGGAATTTGGATCCTCCAAAACAATGCAATAGAACGGATTTGGTTGTGAAGGCGATGAACACTTATATAATTGAGGCAACCATTTTCGTTGGACCATTTAAAAGGGAAAATGTGTTTATTCCCAGAATTCCAATTATTCCCAATGATCTACCTTTTCAATTCAAACGCCTTCAGTTCCCGATTCGTCTTGCGTTCGCTATAACGATCAATAAATCCGAAGGGCAGTCACTCAATGTGGTAGGAATTGATTTAAGGGGTGAATACTTCAGTCATGGACAATTCTACGTAACATTGTCACGAGACACCTAAAAACTTATATGTACTGGCAGATGAAAGGAAGTCAACAAAAAATATTGTTTATACACAGGTGTAGAACGATTGACTTTTGCAAACTATACTTCAATGATAATGTTTAAACGTTCAATAAGTAGAAATTCTATTTGAAAATCACAGCATTTGGTTTTATTTAAGGTAACGATACTAAAACTAAACCTGGGGGAAGCCGGATACCCGGCTGGTACGATATAAAAAATATTAAAAAATGAGAAAAAATAAAAATATAAACGAAAATAATAACAACTATAAACGTAGAACAATTTCATTGGAAACAAAATACTGTTTATACAAACGACTGTTTACATCGCCAACCATATGGTGCAACCGATTACAATGGTACGAACTATTTACCTAAATACGGATAAAATTCGTGCAAAAATATCAAGATCAGAATCAACAAAACTTGTAACTAGATCAGCTTTATACGAAACTGTAGCAGCTCGAATATTCGACTCACCGATATTCGATTCTGCCACAAACAAAACAATTAGTGAAATTCAAATATAAACCAACTTATTTGAATTAAGCGTTCACTAACCCCATCACATATACATCTATTCAACCAACACTATCTAATAACCGAACCATTACTATAAAACATTTATAGTAAAACCATCGCCATCTAACAACATCACCACGAACAACAATGTTCGGTGATGCAATAACAATCCACTGCACTTAACATAAGTGCAATGTCGACCGTCGCCGGCGCATGTGTTCCCTCTCATGTATTTTGGACACGAAGGCGACGTCATTACAACAGAAACAACTCAAACAACAAAACGTCGTCCATTACCTTTTTTTTGCTCGCAACACAAAAAACTTTTTGGTGTAAATGCAACGTGTATATAAATAATAAAATTGTATGGTGGTAAAGTTTAATATAAATAAATAAATTTCACTAATAATAATTGTAATCAATATAATACATTTATAATAAGTAAATAAATAATACCAGTTTATATAAATATTAAATAAATAAATAAATTAAATATAAACAATTGTAAAAAATATTTATTTGGTGAAATTGTGTCTTAAATTATTCAAAAATCTGGATTGGTTTAATTAATATGGAGCAGCATAAACCAACAAGTGGTGACCTCGACGGCGGTTTTTATCGCTAAGTAATAAAAAGACACGAATAAACAACTACAAAAAAAAACCACGAAAAACACGCGGGCAGATTTTTTTAAAAAAAACGTGGAGTAGGGGACATGGTGCGGTTACTTCAAACTTGGATTAAAAAACATGAAAGTTACCATTGGGCATTTCCATTATCCAAAAAAAAATTCTTAGTTTCATTGGTTGTAGGGGGATCGATCGGTTACGGAATAGGATAGGCTTATATAGCATAAAATTAACTGATGAAGCTTCAAGCTCTGATTTTGGCGCTGCTGAAAAATTCCCTAATGACCCTAAAGCTATAGTAATGGAAAAGAGTTACTCTCCTAAACAAATCTTTAATGTGGCTGAGACAGGTCTATATGGAAACGAATGCCATCCAGAACTGGGAACAAACTAATTTTTCGGGTTTTAAAACTGCTAAAGAAAGAATTTCAATTTTGCTTGGATGCAACTTCAAACTTAAGCCATTGGTAATTTACAATGCTGAAAACTCACGAGCGATGTAGATAAAAAAAACATCTAGTTTTATGCAAGCCTAGTAAAAAGCCTGGATGACAACAACGATTTTTAAGGGTTGGTTTGAAAATTTTTGTCCGGAAGTCGATAAGGTGCTTGGATCATAAGGCGCTCTTGTTGATTGATAACGCCATTTGCCTTCCTACGAATAGAGACAGACAATGACGCTGTTAAAATTACTTTTATGCCAGCAAATACTACTATGCTCTTATACAACCCATGGATCAGATATTTATACTCAACGTTTAAAGCGTATTTGAGTATTTTTGAAAATATTTTTTGGCGTAATTACAATGTTCGGGAGGCGGTGGAAATCATAAGGAAGTCTTGGCAAGAAGTAACTTAATCAAATTTGAACAAGGTTTGGCGAAAATTATGGCCAGAATGCGTGGTTGATACTACGGATGATAATGCCATTGAACCTAGTCCTATAATCAAAATCAAAGACCTAAGGCACCTTGTAGGAATGTCGAATATCACTGATAGTGACATTGTAGATCTAATCGAATTAAATGCAGAGCCACTATCAAACGAGGAATTTATTCAGCTTTTAGACACTGAAGGAACACATAACGAACCGGTTGAACATCCACAGAAGTTTTATTTCCTTTGAAATCATTTACATTACGTAATCTATTTTATTATTTTATAATCAAATAATTTAATTTTTATTTATTTTGTCGGTCCCAAAAAGAAAGTAAATCGAGGGTTTCTTAATAAATGGTCGAAATTTTTTAAGCGTTTTGGAAAATGTAGAAAAGCTGCTGCACATTCAGGTATCGATCGGTAAATTATTAAAAATTATTAGTGAAACGATATTGAACTAATAGCCTAAAGTTTGATACGTGCGGCCTTAAAATTGATTAGTAGTTCTAAAATTTTATTCTGCGTGCGAGTAACAAACTTATTTTCGCTTTTAGCATTGAATATACTCCCCTAACCCCTTGAAAACGCACCACCCCAATATGATAAAATATAGATTGCAAATCATTCTTAGTAAATATTGAAGACAATATGACCGTAAAACGTACAATTTCATTAAATGAAATTACCAAAAAACAATGATTTGGAGGGCATTTTATATTACAGTTGCATTCAAAAGAATAATATGTTGTCTGATACGTAGATTGGGCATCCCTAAAATGTAATCATTTCTTTTTCTGACTTAAGACAAATTTATAAGCTTTTAATTTGAGATTCACATATACTAAAAATAATATAGACCCTACAACAAAACCCTGTAAGGAACTCCTTTAATTGGTATAATTCAATGATTAATTGGTGATTTACTCGTACTACTTGAGCCATTCATTCAAGAAACATTTATGAACTGTAAATCTGAAGTCAAAACAATATACAGCTTTTTTGAAAGCATCCCATGTTTCATTCTGTCGAAGAGCTTTGTGTTGTCTATAAAGAGTACCGATACTTTTAATCCATTATTACTATGCTTAGTTACTATAGCTCGCAAAACAACAAAACCGCTGGTTCAGTATTTCTATTTTTCCTAAAATCATTTTGACGAGAAAATCTATTTTGTCCAAGAAGGAAACATTCCTAACCTTTATATGACTATTTCAAAAATTTTAGAAAAAATAGAAAGACGATAGTTATGAGGCTAGTTTTATCATCAGTTTTTAAATAGGAACGACTAAAGCTCTTTTTAAGGATACAGGAAAATCCCAATTTGCAGATATTCAACTAGAAAGTAAACCATTTTCTTTATAACATTATTAGAAGTGCTGTCCAAACCAGGAATTGATTTAAGAATGTTGTTCCGACAGACAGTAAAATCAAAAGTCTATCGATCACTAAATTGTGTTTCATAAAGTCCATGTTAAAATCACCCATAATAAATAAGCTTGTATGGGATTTCATTGTCGCATAGATCCAAATTTTAGATAAACCAATGATTTGAGGCAATTATAAGCGAATGACCTATACAGAGAACGCAAGATTAGATTTTTAGAAATGAGATAGTATTGGGTTCGGAAATTTTAAAAATCTTGGAATTTCGAGATCTCGTATATATTTCTCAAATAAGATTAAAATTTGCTAAATTTATTTTTAATTCAAAATTTTCATAAAATTCAATTTAAAATACAAGTAAGTCACTGTATTCGTAAAATTTGTAATATTCTAAAATTGGAGAAAAATCTTTAAGCTTAAAGACTAATTAGGATAAACAATACTGCTAATTTATATACAAAGTTTAAAACATATTTTTATTTAAAAAATGTCGATTAAATCATGTATGTGAAGATAGCCCAAATTGTATCCCAAAAAAACTCACTGGCAACACTATAATACTTTTTTTTTATTATAATATAGTGTCAGCCCAAAAAAATGTATCTATCACGACACAAGTCACGAAACCAGCCCAAAAAATCAATGTCATGATATAGGAAATAATGTCACGACATATGTATATTATACTCTCAGCCCAAAAATGACTATGTCGTGACACAACAATTACGATAATATACGAAATGAATGTTCGTAATTTTAATAAAGAATTAATTTTAAATACTAATTAGTTTAAATTTTAAACAAATTATCAAATAAAAATTTTATTCTAAGAATATATTTAATTATTTAAAATTAATTAGTTCAACTCATTAATTAACTAAGGTATAATTATTCATAATATGTATTAAATATTAATTTATCTACCATTAAAAATTTGACCGCCCTCGTTAGCACAGTAAGTAGCTTGCTTGCTTTTTGTTATTCGAGGGTCTCGGGTTCGATTTGGTGACCAAAAATCACGGTTGGGTATTTTTAATGTGTAAGTATATGTGTTAGTCCTGGTATTGCACAGTGGGCCCGTTAGTGGCATTGAGTGCTGGAGTAATCCGCCCAATTTTAATTTTTATCTACCATTTATCTAAATTGTAAAAGTTTTAAATTGTAAAAGTATAATTGCAGTACTAATCCCAATAAGAATTGCTACACTAAGGCATTCAGAAACTTCAATTTTTTTATCGAGTAACTCGAACTTTTGAGTATCTGCATCTAGCTATGATATTCTAATCAATCTCAGATCAATGTAATCACTTTGATGATCTCATCGTTCCACGTGATTCCTGGTCTCTATTCAATTTTTAAAATTTTCGCTTGCAGATTATGAATTCGAATAAATGCCTACAAATTGATTTAATAAAATATTATTTATGTTTAGTTTAGAATGTTAACTATTATACCTCCATGACATGGAACATTTCGTCGTTTATAAAAAATGTGGGTTCTTCCTCCCAATGAAATGAAAATTGTGAATTGCCAATTGCTGACTCTAGGAACATTGCTTCCTCATAAGAGCTATCATAAATATCTATTGGTAGAACGACTAGGAACATTTCATAGCATTTTGAACCAATTTTTAATGTATACTCGAGAGTTTTCCAATCGCCATTTTTGGACAATTTTAGCCATATAATATTAAATTGGTTTATTATAGATTCATGAATCAAAATTGCCCATTCCTGCACATGAGCAGTAGCTGTATGCATATTACGAATTGAGTTAAATTTAAAAAAAAACAAAAACGAGTTTTTATTTACTTGCCGCTTCGAGTATTGCGTTTCCAGAGCATATCGTTTATAATTTGAGTCGTTATCTGATCCATTTTACTGTTTGTTCACTTATATCAAACTGGTTTCTAATCAATCTCAGAGATTTTCTTATATGGTGGCTTTCTAAACCGATACTAATGATCCCATAAAAAGAACTGGGCTCTTAGTGACAAATTTCCAAAATCTTACAAAATCATCATATATTGTGTAGAAGTAGTTCCGTTCTATGCCAAATAATTGAAATCTTAGAGATTGCCTCGTATAGTGACTATATAGAATGGAAAGGGAGTAAATCAGGCTTTCTATATCGATGCTGATGGTTTCATAAAAAAGAACTGGGCTCTTGTGACAAATTTTCAAAATCTTACAAAATCATCATATATTGTGTAGAAGTAGTTCCGTTCTATGCCAAATAATTGAAATCTTAGAGATTGCCTCGTATAGTGACTATATAGAATGGAAAAGGGGTAAATCAAGCTTTCTATATCGATGCTGATGGTTCCATAAAAAAGAAGTGGGCTCTTGTGACAAATTTTCAAAATCTTACAAAATCATCATATATAGTGTAGAAGTGGTTCCGTTCTATGCCAAATAATTGAAATCCTAGAGATTGCCTCGTATAGTGACTATATAGAATGGAAAGGGGGTAAATCAAGCTTTCTATATCGAGGCTGATGGTTCCATAAAAAAGAAGTGGGCTCTTGTGACAAATTTTCAAAATCTTACAAAATCATAATATATTGTGTAGAAGTGGTTCCGTTCTATGCCAAATAATTGAAATCTTAGAGATTGCCTCGTATAGTGACTATATATAATGGAAAGGTGGTAAGTCAAGCTTTCTATATCGATGCTGATAGTTTCATAAAAAAGAAGTGGGCTCTTGTGACAAATTTTCAAAATCTTACAAAATCATCATATATTGTGTAGAAGTAGTTCCGTTCTATGCCAAATAATTGAAATCTTAGAGATTGCCTCGTATAGTGACTATATAGAATGGAAAGGGGGTAAATCAAGCTTTCTATATCGATGCTGATGGTTCCATAAAAAAGAAGTGGGCTCTTGTGACAAATTTTCAAAATCTTACAAAATCATCATATATTGTGTAGAAGTGGTTCCGTTCTATGCCAAATAATTGAAATCTTAGAGATTGCCTCGTATAGTGACTATATATAATGGAAAGGTGGTAAATCAAGCTTTCTATATCGATGCTGATAGTTTCATAAAAAAGAAGTGGGCTCTTGTGACAAATTTTCAAAATCTTACAAAATCATCATATATTGTGTAGAAGTGGTTCCGTTCTATGCCAAATAATTGAAATCTTAGAGATTGCCTCGTATAGTGACTATATATAATGGAAAGGTGGTAAATCAAGCTTTCTATATCAATGCTGATGGTTCCATAAAAAAGAAGTGGGCTCTTGTGACAAATTTTCAAAATCTTACAAAATCATAATATATTGTGTAGAAGTGGTTCCGTTCTATGCAAATAATTGAAATCTTAGAGATTGCCTCGTATAGTGACTATATATAATGGAAAGGTGGTAAATCAAGCTTTCTATATCGATGCTGATAGTTTCATAAAAAAGAAGTGGGCTCTTGTGACAAATTTTCAAAATCTTACAAAATCATCATATATTGTGTAGAAGTGGTTCCGTTCTATGCCAAATAATTGAAATCTTAGAGATTGCCTCGTATAGTGACTATATAGAATGGAAAGGGGGTAAATCAGGCTTTCTATATCGATGCTGATGGTTCCATAAAAAAAAAGTGGGCTCTTGTGACAAATTTTCAAAATCTTACAAAATCATCATATATTGTATAGAAGTGGTTCCGTTGTATGCCAAATAATTGAAATCTTAGAGATTGCCTCGTATAGTGACTATATAGAATGGAAAGGGGGTAAATCAAGCTTTCTATATCGATGCTGATGGTTCCATAAAAAAGAAGTGGGCTCTTGTGACAAATTTTCAAAATCTTACAAAATCATCATATATTGTGTAGAAGTGGTTCCGTTCTATGCCAAATAATTGAAATCTTAGAGATTGCCTCGTATAGTGACTATATATAATGGAAAGGTGGTAAATCAAGCTTTCTATATCGATGCTGATAGTTTCATAAAAAAGAAGTGGGCTCTTGTGACAAATTTTCAAAATCTTACAAAATCATCATATATTGTGTAGAAGTGGTTCCGTTCTATGCCAAATAATTGAAATCCTAGAGATTGCCTCGTATAGTGACTATATAGAATGGAAAGGGGGTAAATCAGGCTTTCTATATCGATGCTGATGGTTCCATAAAAAAGAAGTGGGCTCTTGTGACAAATTTTCAAAATCTTACAAAATCATCATATATTGTGTAGAAGTGGTTCCGTTCTATGCCAAATAATTGAAATCTTAGAGATTGCCTCGTATAGTGACTATATATAATGGAAAGGTGGTAAATCAAGCTTTCTATATCGATGCTGATAGTTTCATAAAAAAGAAGTGGGCTCTTGTGACAAATTTTCAAAATCTTACAAAATCATCATATATTGTGTAGAAGTAGTTCCGTTCTATGCCAAATAATTGAAATCTTAGAGATTGCCTCGTATAGTGACTATATAGAATGGAAAGGGGGTAAATCAGGCTTTCTATATCGATGCTGATGGTTCCATAAAAAAGAACTGGGCTCTTGTGACAAATTTTCAAAATTTTAAAAAATCATCATATATTGTGTAGAAGTAGTTCTGTTCTATGCGAAATAATTGAAATCTTAGAGATTGCCTCGTATAGTGACTATATAGAATGGAAAAGGGGTAAATCAGGCTTTCTATATCGATGCTGATAGTTTCATAAAAAAGAAGTGGGCTCTTGTGACAAATTTTCAAAATCTTACAAAATCATCATATATTGTGTAGAAGTAGTTCCGTTCTATGCCAAATAATTGAAATCTTAGAGATTGCCTCGTATAGTGACTATATAGAATGGAAAGGGGGTAAATCAAGCTTTCTATATCGATGCTGATGGTTCCATAAAAAAGAAGTGGGCTCTTGTGACAAATTTTCAAAATCTTACAAAATCATCATATATTGTGTAGAAGTGGTTCCGTTCTATGCCAAATAATTGAAATCTTAGAGATTGCCTCGTATAGTGACTATATATAATGGAAAGGTGGTAGGTCAAGCTTTCTATATCGATGCTGATAGTTTCATAAAAAAGAAGTGGGCTCTTGTGACAAATTTTCAAAATCTTACAAAATCATCATATATTGTGTAGAAGTGGTTCCGTTCTATGCCAAATAATTGAAATCTTAGAGATTGCCTCGTATAGTGACTATATATAATGGAAAGGTGGTAAATCAAGCTTTCTATATCGATGCTGATAGTTTCATAAAAAAGAAGTGGGCTCTTGTGACAAATTTTCAAAATCTTACAAAATCATCATATATTGTGTAGAAGTGGTTCCGTTCTATGCCAAATAATTGAAATCTTAGAGATTGCCTCGTTTAGTGACTATATAGAATGGAAAGGGAGTAAATCAGGCTTTCTATATCGATGCTGATGGTTCCATAAAAAAGAAGTGGGCTCTTGTGACAAATTTTTAAAATCTTACAAAATCATCATATATTGTGTAGAAGTGGTTCCGTTCTATGCCAAATAATTGAAATCTTAGAGATTGCCTCGTATAGTGACAATATAGAATGGAAAGGGGGTAAATCAAGCTTTCTATATCGATGCTGATGGTTCCATAAAAAAGAAGTGGGCTCTTGTGACAAATTTTCAAAATCTTACAAAATCATCATATATTGTATAGAAGTGGTTCCGTTGTATGCCAAATAATTGAAATCTTAGAGATTGCCTCGTATAGTGACTATATAGAATGGAAAGGGGGTAAATCAAGCTTTCTATATCGATGCTGATGGTTCCATAAAAAAGAAGTGGGCTCTTGTGACAAATTTTCAAAATCTTACAAAATCATCATATATTGTGTAGAAGTGGTTCCGTTCTATGCCAAATAATTGAAATCTTAGAGATTGAATCGTATAGTGACTATATAGAATGGAAAGGGGGTAAATCAAGCTTTCTATATCGATGCTGATGGTTCCATAAAAAAGAAGTGGGCTCTTGTGACAAATTTTCAAAATCTTACAAAATCATCATATATTGTATAGAAGCGGTTCCGTTCTATGCCAAATAATTGAAATCTTAGAGATTGAATCGTATAGTGACTATATAGAATGGAAAGGGGGTAAATCAAGCTTTCTATATCGATGCTGATGGTTCCATAAAAAAGAAGTGGGGTCTAGCAAAGCCATCTTAATATATAAAGCCTCCATGTTGAGCGATATTTTGAAACGAGCTTTTTTTAGTTAACCAAAAAATGTGTAAAATACAAGGAAGTCTATGCAATCCCATGGCAAATCATACAAACTTCTTTTGAATTATTCAACTATTAATAGTGAGAGCTTTTAATATTTTATTACATAAAGTAATAGATAAAGAATTGAATTAGGTGATGGCCAGGGTTATTTTTCGAAATTATATTATTTAAACATAATTTTTATGATTATAAAATTGTCAGTAATTTAATTTATTTGCGCTTTTAAATTTGTATATACAAATATATATCTGATATATTCTAATACTCTCTTTCAATATACTGCATTCACTCCAACACAGAAATAAAATAGTTCGATTCAAAATCTAAACATCGAAAAATATGTATAAAAATTATGATAACTACGATAAATTAAAATTTAGGAGATTAATCGGATAAACGCTGGGAAATTTCTCATTAAACCTAAATAAAAATATTGATCGTATCGATCAAATAAATGATAAAATGTTGTGTTTTGTTTTGAAGGTTACAAAAGGTTACATAATTTGTATACAATATGTCAATTAGGATTAGGAGAGGGACAATTTGATCACGCTCTCAATATTATTTTTTATACGATAATTTTTTGTTGTTGCTATGAAATAAAAAATTGTGTTCATATATTTTTTCTAGTTTATTGCGTTGATGTTTCATTGATGTTTTCTTCTTTTGGTTTATTTGTTTGATGGGAATAAATTATTTTGTTGGTTATGTACACAATGTCTTGCAAATGTCTTACAAATTTTTATTCTATTTCTATTTGAGCTTTATTAGAGAATAAAGTATCTTATTTTCCTTTAATTAATACAATAAAATGGAAATCCCCACGGAAAAATCCTTCAAGTCAGGTGAAAACCAATGTTTATAGTTTCAATTGATTTCAAAAAATTATAATTTTGAGTTACTTTCCATTCAAATATTTCTATAAACGAAAATCATGTCTCTCCATATAAAATGCATGAAGAGAGCGATTATTTTTGTCATTTTAGACCCACTAATAAAAGTTCGTTTTGAACATGGAGGCTTGATTTATTAAGATGGCTTTGGGTCTAGTGACAAATTAAAAATCATTCAAAATCATCTAATATTGTGTAAAAACTAAAAATACCTAATAAAATAACCATCAGCATCGATATAGAAAGCTTGATTTACCCCCTTTCCATTCAATATAGTCACTATACGAGGCAATCTCTAAGATTTCAATTATTTGGCATAGAATGGAACCACTTCTACACAATATATGATGATTTTGTAAGATTTTGAAAATTTGTCACTAGAGCCCAGTTCTTTTTTATGGAACTATCAGCATCGATATAGAAAGCTTGATTTACCCCCCTTCCATTCTATATAGTCACTATACGAGGCAATCTCTAAGATTTCAATTATTTGGCATAGAACGGAACCACTTCTACACTATATATGATGATTTTGTATGATTTTGAAAATTTGTCACAAGAGCCCACTTCTTTTTTATGGAACCATCAGCATCGATATAGAAAGCTTGATTTACCCCCCTTCCATTCTATATAGTCACTATACGAGGCAATCTCTAAGATTTCAATTATTTGGCATAGAACGGAACCACTTCTACACAATATATGATGATTTTGTTAGATTTTGAAAATTTGTCACAAGAGCCCACTTCTTTTTTATGGAACCATCAGCATCGATATAGAAAGCTTGATTTACCCCCTTTCCATTATATATAGTCACTATACGAGGCAATCTCTAAGATTTCAATTATTTGGCATAGAATGGAACCACTTGTACACTATATATGATGATTTTGTATGATTTTGAAAATTTGTCACAAGAGCCCACTTCTTTTTTATGGAACCATCAGCATCGATATAGAAAGCTTGATTTACCCTCTTTCCATTATATATAGTCACTATAGGAGGCAATCTCTAAGATTTCAATTATTTGGCATAGAATGGAACCACTTCTACACAATATATGATGATTTTGTAAGATTTTGAAAATTTGTCACAAGAGCCCACTTCTTTTTTATGGAACCATCAGCATCGATATAGAAAGCTTGATTTACCCCCTTTCCATTCTATATAGTCCCTATACGAGGCAATCTCTTAAATTTCAATTTTGTGGCATAGAATGGAACCACTTCTACACAATATATGATGATTTTGTATGATTTTGAAAATTTGTCACAAGAGCCCACTTCTTTTTTATGGAACCATCAGCATCGATATAGAAAGCCTGATTTACCCCCTTTCTATTCTATATAGTCACTATACGAGGCAATCTCTAAGATTTCAATTATTTGGCATAGAACGGAACCGCTTCTATACAATATATGATGATTTTGTAAGATTTTGAAAATTTGTCACAAGAGCCCACTTCTTTTTTATGGAACCATCAGCATCGATATAGAAAGCTTGATTTACCCCCTTTCCATTTTATATTGTCACTATACGAGGCAATCTCTAAGATTTCAATTATTTGGCATAGAACGGAACCACTTCTACACAATATATGATGATTTTGTTAGATTTTGAAAATTTGTCACTAGAGCCCAGTTCTATTTTATGGAACCTATGATTCGAATTATTTGTTTACGATCGCATATTTGTATGATTTTATTTAGTTACTTATATCTATATGATTATATTCATACATAATAGGAATCCGTAGTTTTATTAAGTTTTATTATTAAATTTAATTACAAATTGCTATTAATACAATATGATTGTATTTAGTTAAGTAATAAATAACCATAGTTATGAAATTATTATTTTAATTTTATTGAGCTAATATATTTGCAAATATGACTTGTATCGTGATAGTTTCGTTTATTTAAAGTGAATACGATGGTGTTGCCATCGTTAAAAAATCATAGTTTTTGGGATGGAATTTTGGGCTAACTTCACAAAGGTGATTAAATCTGCTAATTGCACCATAAATTTCATTTAATTATCACGCGATATTCAGGCAATAAAAAAAACTTAATTAAATTATAATACACAACAGTTGAACTGCGCACCAACAATAGATAATGAAAACTATAAACACTACACAAAAGCTTACTTCATACTGCGGGACAGAGAGGGAGAGAAATAGTCGCCTCATAAATAAAACGTCTCTAACAAAAAGTCAACTATTATTTTAATATTTTCCATGTACGAGTACATACTCGTACACAGGTACACACATAACACACGTGCACAGTATGAAATTTTACATAAAACAAGAAAAAAGTTTGTTTTTTATCTACAACAATATAAATAGTGTATACCGAGATGGTTATTGTAGTTAGTTTAGTTTTATATAATTCCTAAAGCATTTTTTGTGCTATTGAAAACCAAAATAATAATTAAATAAGCTTTTTATTTTATATAAAAAAAAAAAAATAATAAATATTTTTTTTTGAGGATCTTTATAATAAATAAATCTCGTAAAAGACAATTAAGTGGGAATAACATGTCTACTCTGTAAAGTACGTAGCTAGCATACAAATATGTATACTATGTACATCGTAAAGAAAGAAAATTAAATAAAGTTTTGAGATGAATACGTAATGTATGTATATGTATATATGAATTGGAATATATTAGATCTGTGCATAGATTTATAATTTACAGGCAGACTGTGTACTATTGTACATAGCTGTGTGCGGTATAAGAGAAATTCGTTGATATGGTAATATAGACAGACAAATGATTATAGTGTATTAAATAACGTACTAATAATGAGTTAATCAAATTAAGCTGTGTGTATACGAGTATAGAGCTTTACGAACATATCTGTGTATATAAAATTTATGCACAAAGGAAATTAAATGTAAATATTTTATCTTATCTTAAACTATATGTCTTTAGTAGGTTGAAAATGGAATGTATGTGCAAAGTTTATATATAGTAATTTTGATAAGATTTCTATGTATGGGTAAACGGATAATAATTTGTAATTTTGATTTGAATTTTATTCGAAAGTTTATTGTGCCGTTTCCCTTTACTGATTCTTATATACGACAATCATAAAATACAACCGTCATGTACATATTTTTTTAATAGCTGCAAACACTTGTATTCGGTCATTAAAAAAATTAAGTTTTCACCCTATAAATTATGTATGTGTGCATGTATACATGTCATCTATATATAGAGGTTGCAGATCAATTTAAATTTAAACTACTGAATTGCTTTAAATTGTTAAATTCAATTAGTCGTTAACGTTCTGATACCGTATATACATGTACGACGTACACATGTTGAGATTACAAAAATTTGTGTGCAAACGATATGTTTTTTTTATTACATATAACGTTTCTGCTCTTAATAAACTTTTATAACATACGTATATGAAGAATAAAACAAAGTTTAAGACGCTTTCAAAAGTTATATATGTATGTACAAACGTCATTTTTATTGCTTTTTATAAATTTTTATCGCACTGATGACACTTATATACATATATATATATATATATATATATATATATATATATATATATATATATATATATATATATATATATATATATATATATATATATATATATATATATATATATACATTTATATATATATATATATATATATATATATATATATATATATATATATATATATATACATATATATGTTTAATTTAGTTTAGTGCATACAAATATATTCATAATACCGATCTAGATGGCTCTATATAGAACATCAAATCAGCGCAAAACCAATAAAAAGCGTTTGATTCTCAATAAATTGAAAACTATATATAGCAGCTTGATAGCTTGAAGCTTCAAGGCTTGTAAACGTTACATTATATGTCTGTTTTTATTTCGAAGAGCTTTTTTCATTCGCCCTCTTTGTATATTTTTCTTTGTTAATTTATTTTTAATAATAATCGTTTGAATGTTTCGTTGGAATGTTATGCGGGAATTGCTCTTTATAAATAATAGGGGAAATAACTATAACAAAAAAAAATGTGCGTGCGTCAAGCACAAGCGACATAAGTAACACGTTTTTTTGAATGATCTCGGGAATTAAATTCCACCAAGTTACAAATATTTTTTATTTATTTTTTTTTTTGATTCCCCCTGAATGTTGATTTACGATATAATGTAATATATTTTTAACATTTTGTTGTTGTCACTCAGTTTTGTTGTTGTCAATATTTTTGATTTTCATATAACAACGTTTTTTCGATTTTATTAAATAATATTATAATTTTTTAAGGGTTTTGAAAAATTCCGGGTTCGGCCACGACAAAAATTTTCAATTTATAAATCAAACATATAATTTAAATTATTTTTACCTATGAAATTGAACTGAATATGCGATAACATTTCAATGTTAATCTCTTGTCCTACAATATTCTATATAGATTCTCAATTATTTGTTGAAAGATGCGGGATGATTAGGAAGCCACTGAATGTAAATAGATAGAGGCTAATTCCAAATCGTAACAAGGACATTCAAATAGGATGGGCGCCGTTAGTCTAATAGACGATTCTGGAATAAACTAAATATGATAACCATTTTAAAGCTTATTGGTTCAGAATTTGAACACATTTATTTAATAAATACAAAAAATAAATTAAATTACAATAATAAACTAATTAATGCCTACACATGCAGTCAACCCAATTAATTATTCATTAAGTTTTTATTTTTTATTTTGTGGTAAAGTAAATGAATTTCGATTATATGCACCTATCTATGTATATGTACAAAAAAAAAATGAAATTTCATTATTAAAAAATTATAAACCAATATTACAATATTTTTATCAAATTTATTAATTATTTTTGCTATTTCATATTATAAAATTTTGTAACCAACAACAGATTAATCGAGATTAAATAAAAAATAAAAATAAATTACTGATTTTATTATTAAAATGAACAAAAAACATTATTGAGTGTATCAATTAAAAAATAATCAAATTAATATTAATATAAATGTACGTTTAACAAAAAAAATGATTGTTATTAAACTAAAACATAAAATCAAATATAATTATGCGATTAAAATTATTTATAAAATTAATTTTTAATAATTATGTGTATTGTTTAATAATCGCGCAACAGTATATATCCATAGGTATGTCGTACATTAATAAATCATTATGGTATATTAAATTTATAAAATCAGTCATTTGTAGTTATTTAACGATATATTTTATTATGTTTGCCGTATTTATAGTACACCCAATTTTGACCTAATTTTAATTTTGTGTTGCTTATATATATTTATATAATAAAACTAAATAGCAGGTCTGCAAAACTCGTTGACAAAATTACCATAGAAGAAGTGATCAACACAAAACACATTTTTCGTTAAACTCTGTTTAAAAAAAATATGGTTCTTATATGGTTCCAAAAATTAAAACAATAAAAATTTAAATTTATGGAAAATTAGTTTTGAAAATTTCTTAAAATTTATCTTGAACATTTTATGAATTCTTTAAATTTGAACTATATTTTTCTAAAAAATATTTTAGTATTTTGTAAATCCTAATTTAATTTCTTAGTAGGTCTACGTATCATAATTTTAAGAAATTTAAAATTTTCAATTAAAACCTATTGTTAATTCTTAATTTGAAGATATCTGAAATATTGAAAATTTTCAAAGATATATTTATATTCTTCGCTACTGTTCTAATTAAAATTATAAATATTCGAGAAAAGTTTAAATTTATTTATACTAAATATATTAAATTATATAAAATTTAGAAATAATAATCATTTTGAAAAACTTAAATTTGTGACTTTAAATTTACAAAATTCGGAAAGTTTTCTTTTTCCGAAAATTTTAAAATCAAAGTTAATCTAAAAAACATTGAAAATTATAAAATAAAATTTAATTGTTTAATTGTTTGTATTTTATTGTTTATTCAAATTAAATCTTAAAACCAAACAAATCGGGTAGTAATAATATAACACTTAAATTAAAATCTAACCTTAAGACCTATTTAAAACTAAAAATTTACCAAGTATCATATCAAAAAACATATTGGAAAAATTAGAAGTTGAAAACTTTCAACTTGTGTTAAAACTTCTGAAAATGTTAAAATTAAAAAAATTAAATACGATAAGATCTTAAAATATTATTACCAATAAAAAATCGAATTAATAAATTTTTTTTTGAAATTTTGAAACGATCAAAAATCTGTAAATTAATGGTGAAGAAATTGAATATTTGTTAAATTCTTAAATTCTTAAAATTGTAATGTTCCTACACTATCGACAGATTCAACCTTAATATGCAACGCGGTGTTCTTTATAAGTCAAGACCAAATTTTTAAATTACCATATGGTGCCTGAAGTGAGGAGGGACCTCCAAACACAGTACAGCATATTCGATCCATGTGCGCTCTGTGTAATTAATAATCTTACTTAATTTGTTCAAAAGTAATATTACAAAAATTAATTAAACAACCATTATTACGTATTAAAAACTATATATTATGTACTCGTATACTATTTTTTAAACTTAATTAATTATTTATATCTTCATAGTAATCATAGTAATTATAACAACGAACTATATGGTAAAAATTATATTATTTTGCTTCCTTGTGTGTATACGAGAGTATATATACATACGTATATGTGACACAAAATGCAGAAAAATGAAAACTTTCAAAACTCTTACATACATTTTTAGAAATTATGACGACAATAAAAAAAATTTCCAATTTTCATTTTTTTTTTCCAGAAAATAATAAGGAACAATATATATTTTTTGAAGAATTTCCACCACCACACACCATATACACATAGTATCAATTGTACATAGCAGTGTGTATATATAGTTATAAGTACAAATGAGTGCACCAACACTGCATATACTGCTGCGCTGTATATACTCGTACAGTAGAATTGTATAAACCGGAATAGCATTTGAAAATTGGAAGGAAGGAATATCGTTAAACTGGGAGGAAAAACTTTTCCATTTTCCTCTTTGTAGTTTTCATATATTTTATTTATTTATTTTTTTGAAATACTAACAATTTATTCTTATAATTGGAATTTATAGTTTTATTATTATGATTACTATTATTATTGTTGTTGGTGCTATATAACACTTACGGTATTCAAATATTAAATGTAGTTTTATCAGAGCCTTAATTTCAAATCCTTGCCTTTTCAGAAGGCCTGATTGCACATTACTTCCACCTGCACTGTCCTTTTGGCTCTATTTATTAGATAAAACTGGTTCACAGTAAATGTTTACATTGTTATGTTTAACTTAAAATTGTGAATATGTTTGTTTGAAGAGTTGAAGAGTAGGGAGAGTTTTGGTTTTGGTTAACACATTTTTATTATGAAAATGTTGTATTAATTTCGTCACATTTTCGCGTTACATAAAATCAAAATCAAAGTTACATTTTATGAAAATCACGTAATCAAAATTTGTGTCTGAATAGATCTCGATGCGTATAGACTTATAGAGTAAGAATCTGCAAACATTTTTACTCGATCGCTCTCGTAAAACGGACAATTTTTAGAGATCTACATCAACTATTGTTCTTTGGTTACGAGCAGATACTCTATTGATATACCTAAAAAGAATTCTATTTAAGTGTTTATTATGCTTTTATATTTTAAGTTAAACATATTTAATAATGTGATGGCATCAAATTCATGTGTCACTTACATATATAGGATTTCAATTTAAAACTAAATCATTAAAAGTTCAATCAAAACTTTGTCCAAACCAATCAAATCTTTTTAAATCAAAATGAAGCTTTTATTTGACCAATTGAAACTTTTAAGATTTCAAATTAAACTTTGTAAAAATTAATTAAAACTATTTCAAATTTAAAAAGAAATAGAAAATCTTGGTCAAAAAGGTCCATACAACGTTAATGACATACCCAGATTTGCCTAGACATACCTACGATTGTTTGTTATTTGCTATTTATTCATCTACAAATTTTTACCGAGCAAATAGCCGTGTTCAAAGCTGTAACGCTGGAATCTGGAGGTACCGGGTTCGATTCTCAATAGAGGCAGGATTTGAAAGAGATTCTTCGTCCTTGATTTCGATCGGGATGAAGGTGCGCACATTTATGATCCTTTGTTGAGAGTGTAGAACCCCAATGTGCCGTGCCATCGTTCATGTTACAACCTGCACTTAAATAGAGGACCATAGAGCTATACAAGTTCAATACGGTCAGTTAAATTAGTCCTGTGGCCGTACCTCCTCGATTTGGCTGGCAACGGTTAAGCTAAGGCAATGCAAAAAGGCAAACTATGGAAAAATTGTGAATAAAATATATAAAAAAAAAATTGTATAACGGGTCCCGTTCAATTGAACACAAATCATGTCAGGTACAAACATCATGATGGCGTATCCAGATTTGCCTAGACATCTCTAAGATCAGAATTAAGGTATCAAGAAAATTAGGAAAAATTAAATTCTTACGTAATAATTTTACCAGAATTTGGTATAATTGAAACTCCTTTAGATGGTAAATTTTTATACTACTGAAGTTAGTAGAAAAATTTCAGCAGATAAAAATTTTTCCATATCTCATATGTATTTATTATTTATTTGTTTGAAATTTTTAAATTATAAAATTAATTTTTCAATATAAATATTTTTGTGATTTTCGGTGTTGAATTAATTATTAAAAATTAATATTTCAATTATAATTTGTCATGTATAAGCGGAATTTCAATTTCGGTCAAGACCTTGGTATAGGGCGATGTTCTATGATGCATATTTGGTATATTATGTGGGATTTGGTTTAAAACAATTAAAATTTCCACTCATCTGTTAATTTACAAAAATAATTTTAATTTAAAATCATATTTAATTTTTATAAGTTTCTATACTATTAAAATATGTCGGTCAAGCAGTTTTTTGTTCTGCTTACTTCAGTAAAGTTACATTTTTTCTATATTACCAATAGTTTCGATTTACAATTTTTTTTTAAATTTTAATTTCAATAAATTTAAATCAGTACTATATAACGTATATATGTATACAAATAATGTATAATAAAATCCATAGCAAGACTGATGACTGGATTATATAGTAACAGAAACGCGGCACATCCACAAATCAATAAATTAAAACTAAACATGTACGCACAAATCCAGAGAGATCTACCACAAACAAGCAAAATATGTATACATACATATTATAACATCGAACCATTATACATACATATATATGTAAAATGTATTGACCCAGTAAAATCCATCATCCAACCAAGCATATGTAAATTACATAATTGAACTTTAAATAATATATATAAAAAACGTTCCCCCCCCCCCACATTTTCATTAAAAGCGAAAAATTTTTTTTATCCAAAATGACTATGCAAAGTTAAATATATATAAAAAAAATAATTTGTGTATTGTATATAGATTATATACTCGTATATGTACATAGAATAAAATTGTATATAATTTTTGTCTGGTTCTCGTTATATGTATACATATATATACAGAACAACCATTGAAGCTTTATTTACCCACTCCTTACAGTACACCATCGTATATATACCTTATACCACCCTGTTCTACTCGAATACTCGTATATCCATCCACCACACCAAAAATTATGTGGTTTTCGTTTTTTATATTTTGATGAGTATGTATATATGTATGTATGTTTATGGAAATGGATGACGGTGAAAAAGTTAAAAAAAATTATATATACGAGTATATAATAAGGAATAAAGCTCGAAAAGCTTATAAATACAAAAAAAAAATTCGCTCTAAATAAAAACAAATAAATTTATTTTGATGGAATGTTAACAATTTTAAATATTTATTTAAAATTTATATTTATTTATTTTTGCGTTATTGTTGTTGCCATTGTTTTGTTACGCCGCGATATCCAGCTTTTTTGTAGATTGTACGCTGTAATGCTATACTTTTCTCGAAATAACCGGCGAAAAAAAAAGATATGCGAGCAAGAATAATTATATTTTAATGGTTTTCCGGAAGTCAAGATATCAAATTTATGTATGATGTATACTCTTGTGCTATTAATGTTTAATTTTATGTAATTTATTATTGCTGCGTAATAATTTATTTTTTACGGTGGAACACTTTCGATTTAGTATTGCTTTATACGATTTTGCATTAAAGACGATCTGGTGGCTAAAATACTATTACATATAGTTTAGTAAACAATAATTAGTTCGACAAAACTTGTATTGGATGCATATATGAACCCATCCCTAAGCTCATATTGGGAGCCACACTCAATTTCGTCAACTCTTTTTATGCATATTTTCACATGACTTGAAAGTTTATACTATAAGAATTTTACTAAATTTATTTTATATAATAAATGTGTTAGTGTTTATATTGTGTTAAAATATTTAATATTCCACCTTTGCAGATTTTATATCCAAATATGTTAAAATGTCTAAAAATTGCCCATTCTTGAATTTAAAAGTTCAAGAATTTCTTATGAAAAATCTAGCCCATGGTGGTCAGCTGTAATAATTATATTATTTTAAGCCATACAGTTGTTTATTTTCTAGACAGGTCACAGTTTTCCTACCCTGGAGATTTCATATCCCAAAAGTATAAAATATCTAAAAATTACCAATTTTATATGAATTTATAAGTTCAGGTTTTTTATATGAAATGTAGCCCACCGTGGGCAGCTGTAATAATTATTTTATTTTAAGCCATACAGAGTTCTACATACACTGGACAGGTTACAAATTTTCTACATTGGAGATTTTATATCCAAATATGATAAAATGTCTAAAAATTATACCAATTTTATATGAATTTAAAAGTTCAGGAATTTCTTAGGAAAAGTCTGGCCCATGATGCCACCTGGAATAATTATTTTATTTTAGGCCATACAGTTTTTTATTTACTGGACAGGTCACACATTTTCAAACCTTGGAGTTTTGATATCCAAACATGATAAAATGTCTAAAAAATACCAATTTATTACGAATTTGGAAGTTCAGGAATTTCTTAGGAAAAATCTAGCCCATATTTACTGGACAGGTTACAGTTTTTCAACCTTGCAGATTTGATATCCAAACATGATAAAATGTCAACAAATTACTAATTTAATACGAATTTGGAAATTCAGGAATTTCTTAGAAATAATTTAGCCCATGATGGCAGCAGGAATAATTATTTTATTTTCAGCCATACAGTTCTATATTTTCTGGACAGTTCATTTTAGGCAAGCATAATTTTACACATATCAATTAAAATCCTTACTGGAAACCAGCCACAGTTTGGTTCGGGATTGATGATTTGACCGCAATTAGAACTCTTCCCCCTGAATATTTGTAGCTGGTCACAGTTTTTCTACCCTGGAGATTTCATATCCAAAAAGTATAAAATATCTAAAAATTACCAATTTTATATGAATTTATAAGTTCAGGTTTTTTATATGAAATGTAGCCCACTGTGGACAGCTGTAATAATTATTTTATTTTAAGCCATACAGAGTTCTACATACACTGGACAGGTTACAAATTTTCTACATTGGAGATTTTATATCCAAATATGATAAAATGTCTAAAAATACCAATTTTATATGAATTTAAAAGTTCAGGAATTTCTTAGGAAAAGTCTGGCCCATGATGCCACCTGGAATAATTATTTTATTTTAGGCCATACAGTTTTTTATTTACTGGACAGGTCACACATTTTCAAACCTTGGAGTTTTGATATCCAAACATGATAAAATGTTGGCGGCGTGGTCTCTATTTATAATGTAGAATTAACGGCATTGGCCTTTGCTTCTGCAGTCAAGCTGATATGAAATGACGTATAGTTAAACTTCCGTCCATTTTTCTTGGTTAGGACGCATTTCGATACAAGCTGCAGAATTTCCTATTTCTTCCTAATTTTGATGAAATTTTCAATTTGCGGCTTGGTGAAAAATCACGCTATTTTGCTCTCGAAGAGCCATCATCATGGTGTTACTGTCTTGATTTTATAGGATGAAGACTGCGTTCATTGTTCAAGTTGTTCCTTAATTATTGCACGAGATGTTGTTGGAGATAGTTGTTGTGGTAAAACTATAATTGCTACATACACGATTGTGTGTTAGTTGGTGTTATTTGAGAAGGTGTGTTTTCTACATTTTCCTATCATCGATGGTTCTGCTAAATTTAATTAACAGGCGGTCCTGGACTGGTATCTTGCGATACGACGTTTCTTAATAGCAAAGAAATTGGTGGTATGACCCGAATACTACTCATCAGAGTAACATTCGACCTGGTGAATTCTTTCCACTGCCGTAGCTTAGAAATAGCATGAACTGTAATCGTTAGAGTTATGCTGCTTTTTCAATCTTGTGAAGCGCACAATTAATTTTGAAATATACATCCTTCATACGAATCCTATACATTCCGCACAAAACCAACGCACTCCAAGTACACTATTCATTATTTTGATGGCTGCTCTTTATACCTCATTTGGCAATTTGTTCAGAAATTGTTTTCGCAACAAGTGAGGTATATTTGTAACTTATTACTTTACTACACATAATATCGTCTCAAGCAATATACCATTCATCCACGATGATCACACCATACTATTAAATAATTTTTTGATTGGTAAGTTATAGCTTTTGATTTAAATAATACACAAAAAAACAATATTATTTGAAAATTGAAAAAAAGCTTAAATTAAACAGACACGACGAAATCATTATATTCACCACATATTATTCGAGCTCCACCATTAGGAGCAACCATACATACCTTCATATAAAAATATATTTTAAATCAAATTACAATTCTTTCGGCCTCTATCTCGGTCATTCTGCCTTGAACGTTAAGTGCAATACATTTGTATCCAACCATACACAATGTACATGCATACATAGAAAATTAATTAATATTCAAATAAAACCAACAATCCTACTAAAACAAATAGTGTCATGTGTGGCATCTAGAATTTTATAAAAAATGTAAAATTGTTAGAATTAATAAATAAAATATTCTCTTCCATATATAATATTTACCTATACAAAGCTTTTCTGTGAACATATTTACTTTTCAAATAAAATAAATCATAAATACTACAAAAATCCTATTTACATTAATTTAATCACATTCCATATACATATGTACATATATGCAACAAAACAAAGAAAAGCTTTGTCTCTCTTTCTCACTCTGTAATTAATATTTTCCAAAAACATTTTTTTATTATCCAAACATTTAATTAGAGATCAAAGAGATTTCATTCGTTTCCTGGATGCTGAAATTATATTTATACATTTCTATTTACTGTATGTATGTATGTAGGTAGGTATGTATGTACATATATGTATATGTATACTTGTATAGGATTTTTCATTTTTCGGTTGTAATTCTAGAGTAAACGAAATAAACTATGTACTGTGTATTTTAAGTTTAAAAATTATTTTAGAAAAAAAGAAGCTTTTCATCTATATAATATTTATATACAGTACGTTGAAATGTATGTTTAATTATTAATCTAAAGTTTATTTTTTACACGAAATTTTTAGTTAAAAGTGGAAAACCCACTTAAATTTTTACTCTGTGAAATTACGAGTGTTTATGTATACGAATATACACATATATCAGGGAGCCGTACGTATACATACAGTTGCCAAGTAAGACAAGACTGAACAAACCAAACCATAACAACTAACTAAAAAAGCTCGTTTATTTATTTGCGTTTTACGAGTTCGAGTATATGATGTATGTATGTATGTATGTACTATATACACTCAATTATCGTCTTATTTTCATTACAATTTTTTTTCGTCTAGCAATTAACCAGAAATAAGGGAAAATATATAGAAAATTTATATTTTCGTAAAGTGTTAAAATTTATTTTGTTCGTTAAGTACTTATACACATATATACCTATATCAAACAAACAGTATGAGTACATATATTGTATTGAAAGTGTCGAAAGCTCGCTACTATACAAATAATGCTAAGGTAAATAGTGTGTGTGTGTGTGTGTGTGTGTGTATATATAGTGAGAAGTCTACTTATTTTCGTTTCTCTCTCTCTCTCTCTTTCTTGAAATCAATAAATTAATAACGCTGTAACATCGTAAATATATTTTATACGACAAACAATATGAAGAAAAGTGTAAATGTCATAAGAAAATGTCATAAATTATAATAATAAAACGAAGAAGAAAAATGGATAAGTGAAAAAAATTGAAATGACATAAAATAAGATTTATGAGATTATATTAAAAACTATTACTGTTATTGTTATTATTATTATTATTGTTATAATTATATATGTATTTATGTATTGTTGACCTCGGAAATGCTTATTATTAATCATGCAATTTTGACAATTATTCATATTCTGCGCTATCTTCGATTTCAATCTATGCGTGATAAATGAGATATTTATTTTAGCTTGATAACAAATATATGTTTTTTTAAAATTTAACTAGGCCCTATTTTAGAGTTAGTATAGATGCGTATTTAGTGTGTGTGCCAATCGAAGTTAAAAAGTTAAAAAGTTAAATTTCCTCACTTTTTAACTGGTTTGCTGTGCCAATTGGAACCAGTTAAAATTTATGACGTTTAACAATTTTTGCTGTCGTCGCAATTTCGTGAATTTATAATTTCATTTTAATATAAGATTTTTGAATTAAAATAAAGTTGAACTCTTATAAACATTAAAATGAGCAAAGGTTTTATAAAATATTTGCCTAATTGGTGCAAATTATACAAAAATTTAATTGAGGTTCTGTCAAAATACCAAAAAAAACTTGCATTTTATCGCGTTAAAAAAAATTTACAAGGAGGCGTGGATGTAACCAAATCAAAAATTTTAACTGGTCCGAGACCAGTTAAAATTTTTGCGGTGAATACATTTTGTTTTTTTTTAACTTTTTAACTTTTTATGCGCTTTTTACTTCGTTTGGCACACACACTAATTGACAAATTAGTACAGTGCTGTTCAACTTCTATAGAACCGCAGTCCACTAAAAAATAATTCGTTACACAAAAACAAAAATATTGTTACGTTTTAGACTACTCTTGAATATGTCTATGTAGACACATACTTACATATGCGGTGGTTTATCTACTAAAATAGTGATGCCACTTCAATCGTAACTATATCCCTTATCTAATCCTGATTCGTCCCAAACAGGATCCAACACAGCTCCCCTATATAGTGCAATTCGTTTTAAGTGCACTACTTATGGTTTTCCTTGCTGCCCTTTCTTAATCCGATAGAACATGTCACTTAGCTTGTTAATAACGGTGTACGGTTCTTCACATGATGGTTACCACTTTGGTGATAAACCTTCATCCGTTGCAGGTTGTGGCACCATATTAAATCTCTTTTTTCGAAACCTCTGTCATTTTTACCCACGCCATAACGAGCCTTCATCTGGTCACCTGACACTCGTAGTTTCGCCCGTGCAACTGTTTCTGAGTTCGATGAATTCATACCTTAAATGACTTCACTCCCTAATTTTACTGTGTGCTGGATCTGAGTATTGCCAATTCTTAAATTTATGATTTAACTGTTAAACCATATCCGCCTCGTCCTAATCTCGTTATAAAGGGATGAAGGAATAGCTGACTCTTCGTAGTCCAACTGCTTCTCTGTTTTATTAGACTTCTGTCTTGGCCAAAATCAGCTTAACACGCGATCCTCGCTGAACAGGAGATCGCGATCTTATCCGCCTCCAACTTGTTTTGTAATATCTCTTCGAGATGTAACTCGTTATGTCACATGCCGCTTAACTTATGTTACGATAACCTCTGGTTTATGGCCTTCCACCTTTAAGAGCCACTATAAACCCGATTGTTCGATTCTTCCTATTCCAACCATTTTGCTTGATCGTCGTTTCGAACTGAAATTTAAACATCACCGTAGATGTTGTTTCATGTATTACTATTGTCTAAAACTTCCTCGCGTGTACTAACTGAGCTACTTCCGACGTTGTCCCATTTCTTTTGACGTATCGAAGCTCTTTCTCGTAGTCTAGAATTTTCTCTTCAATCAGAATTTCTGGTAGATGCTCCATCTCGAAGCCTAGAACATCTCCTCCAAATTTGTGCTTTTCCGTTATAGTCGAGAACTTACTGAGCCAAATTTTTTTTATTTTTTTATTTATTTAAGTAAATAAATCGATTTTGTAGTAACATTTATGATTCCATATAAACAGTATAATCACAACAAATAGATTATTAAACAAGTTAAAACGTAAATTTAAAATTTAAAAATCAATAAACAACAAAATTTAGAAACATAATGAAATATTTAAGGCAAATCTTAAAAATGTTAAATAGAGTTCTTCACAGTTGAAGCTGTCAGAAGAATTAATCATAAAGTTAAGAAATAAGTTTTTACATTTTTTTTGGAAATTTTTTTTGATAAATTAAAATCAAATTGATCCTCTGCGGTATTAAATGATTTCGCTAATCTATTAGGGTTGTTATTGCCGAAGTTGATGGAATGGTGTTCAAGCGCTAAAAATCGATGATTTCGTAATGTCCTGCCTGGAATATTTATAGAGATGTTTTCTAATACATAAGCTGAATAGATGAGGCCGAGAAGGATATTTCCAATAAAGGCGGCATTCAGCAGAATACGTCTATTTTCAAGGGTGCAAATTTTATATTCTTTTCACTTTGTGGAATATGGTGGTAAGCGAGCAACATTTTGATAGACAGGTATGTTGTGGTCATAATCCCAGTCCATTTTTTTAAACGCTTTCAATTCTTTTGATGTGTGCGTCGTAGAAAGGATTCCAAACGATTGCAGTTTATTACACTTGAGATCTTACATAAGCGGATTATAGTGTGAATAAAGTTTAAACATCCTTGAAGTCGCCAGTCCATCGCTTGACAAAGCCAAACATGGGGCTCGCCTTAGCAATACAGTTATCGATGTGTCTGTTGAAACTAACGTTTTCGACGAAGGTGGCTCCCAGATCAGTAATCTCTTGTACTCTTTGAACTTTATTTGCATTAATATAATACGCTTTAATTATTGGATATTTAAGAGTAATGAGTTTTGTTTTGAGCGCTTCCACTTTCTTCGAGAACTTTCTCTTTGAATACTTGAATATCTGTCTGTGTTTTCTGTTTCACCTGCTGTACCGTCGACTGCATCTAATTTCAATATACAGTATTCCTTAATTAAATATTCATATAAATAATTTATCTTTTCTAAAGGTTTTCTGGAACTTTGAAATTAAAAAAATTGGAATGCTGTAAAATTTATCAATTTACTTTTGTTATAAGTTATAACCTACTTTTGTTCTAACTTTAAGGTTAAAATTTTGAGAAAAAGAAATTCAAAATTGAAAGAATCCAATGACGTATTATTTTGATTTATATTTTATAAATAGCAATTCTAAAAAACTGATTTAAATTCTTCTTAAACTAATATTATTATTAATAAGTGATATTAGATTAACTATACTTCATATAAAAGCTTAGCTTTAGCTAATCAATTCATCGACATCGCCCAGCACTCATATAGAGAAGCACATGGAAAATTCTGTTGAATCAGTGCTAAACAATGTTTCGAGTATTTTTTTGAATCAATTGTTTTCTTGGATAGTGAAATGAACGGTTGTGAAGATATGTAATCGCACTATTGGAAAAGCTGTGAAGTAAGCTTTTGTTCACTATAACAAATTTACGAAACTATATTGACTCTCCATTGGTTTCATACTTGTAGGCAGCATATATAAATTGTTGGTTCTTGCAAAATTAAATTCTACAACGATACGAGGTACCACGATTAATTTGGATATATGCGATGTGGGAATAAAAACCTAACATGTTGCATGAAAACAATAATATTTACATTTTCCGTCTGTATACAAGAAAATTTAATATCTCATACAAATGACATGCCATATATAGAATAATTGAAAACCAATTCCAATCAATTATATTTAATTCTACCGAGAAATATAAATCAAATTATTCTAAGATTTTACCACAACGCACACAAACACACAAATCGAATAGTATTATTATTCCACAAACCTACCATCAATAAAAGCGAAATTATAAGCCACCTTGTAAACTTTATATAAGAATGTTATGTACTCTAGCATATAACTAAGTTATAGAAATAATATTCTACTGATACATCAAAATTCTTAACTTTCTTCCATCTTCTATCTCGAAGAATGCGAGAAAGAATTAAATTGATACTAAATAACCCTTGTAAAATATCAAAATAAATTCATTACGTTAATCTAATCAAACAATCAAATGTCTTCGTTTCTTCATCATCATCATCATCATCATCATAATCAACAGCAACGTCTTCAGCACATTACACGGAATAGCAGAAATACAGAAACAAAAACAAAAAAATGTATGAAAAATTTCTTTCTTATAAACAGTATACAGTGTATATACACCCACTAATTGAATAAATTCAATCGATATAACACTTTCATACGTTAATTCTTAAGTACAAAAATCAGTTGTACGTCGTTGATCATGAAAGTGTTCAACGGAAAAATTTATACTGTTTACAATATATAATATATTCTCGTCATCTTTGAAGCTTTCTGTAGTATGTGTACAATGTGCATATACGTATGTATATTAGACACCCGAACCAACCTGTTGAATTCACCGAGTTGTATACAGAGAAAAAACGACATAGTTTTGTTGGAAGCTTCACACAAATATACAGAAAGCTTTGAGCTTATCCAATACTATCATTCACATACATAAATGTTTAACGACATAGTTATTATTGATACGAGTACCATAATCTCTATGTTAATCTATTATCCTAATATTCATTGATAACGATAAAGTATTTAATACAGTCGATATCGCCTATAAATATACGTATATATGTTTATGCGGTGATAAGTAAATTTTACGGTGGCACGAATCCAATTAAAACTATTTTTTGCGAACGGTGGTGGAATGGGTAGAAACATTTTTACACAAAATTTATTGCAAATTGATAACGTTTTAATTGGACTACGTTCTGAAAAGCTGGTGAAAATGCTTTTTTTTTTTTAAATTTAAAATGGTGGTGTGTAAATTTATGAGATAATTTCGTATATACGAGTATTAATGGCATGGCAAAATAAATATGTATATTTGGAAATTTTATGTTGACCTAATTATTCGCATACATTTAAAAATGAAATGTGTCCTATAGTTTTGTGAATTTGTTATTGTGAACAAAAATACATGGATTTTCGAAAGAACTAACTAACAAAGGAAATAGTTTTCATTTTAATATCCACGAAAACATATCCACTCACATAATAAAAGACACGAAAAATTGTCTAGCACTGACTCAAGAAAATTTTTCGTGTGTTTTACTATGTAAGTGGTTGACAAGGTCTATTAAAATTTGGTATCAAAATTTTCTGTTTTGGATTAAATAGTTTAGTTATTTATGGAGTATAGATCGCCTAATATCACTTGTTAATAATAATGTTAGTTTAAAATGAATTTAAATCATAATTAGAATGCAAATTATTTTTCACAAAATATAAATCATAGTGTGAATATTTTTTTTTAAAATTCTAAAAATTACTAACCCTTCCCATGTAAAGCCATAACATTTCAGAAAAGTAAAGGGTTTCCCAATAAAGACACAATTTTGTATTTTAATACAAACGCACCCTTTAACGTTTTTCATGATCTGTTAACGTCAAAATGTCAGCCAAAGTTAACGTTTTTATCATGACGAAGTTCACGAACGAGCAACGTTTAGAAATTATTACTGGATGTTCCTGTGGCAGTGAGACAACGCATCGTTCGAAGTATCAAAAATATCGCAGCAGTAAGAGCTTCAGTTCAAAATGAGCCAAATCAGCGCCGAAAGTTCTCCGATTGTGCTCTGCTAAAGTTTGAACACCTGAATTTCATCGAAAAACCATCTTCAGCGATGAAGCTCATTATTGGCTTAATGGCTTTGTCAGTAAGCAAGATATGCGTTATGAGACAAATTCAACAAATTTAACCCATATGTACTTCAAGAGACACAATTATAACCACAAAAAGTGGCCGTGGGATGTAAATTGAATGCCGGAGGGGTGATTGGATCATATGTTTCGTCGATGAATGTAATAAATGTACTACACCTGGAATAAATTTCAGCCCAATGTCTCAATTATTCTGTGCTTTATTTAAATACAAAATTGAAAAGCCCGATACCAAAATAAATTTTATAAGGTTCCAATTTTTTTTCAGGGCTCCAGAAAAGCTAACAAATAAAAGACGGTAGGCAAACCCGTCTTATAAGTTATTTAACAAAATGACTTTGGTACAGTTATTGACTCAACTTCCATTCATATCGAACGTATTTATAGTTCTCTGCAATATATTATTTTTCCATTAAGTAAGATCATTTTACAACATTAATTGCAGTGTTTTAATGTTACAAGTGATGAGAGTTAAAATAAAAACAAAGACATAACAATTATATAAATAATCATTTTTGATATCATAACTTATACAAACTATATTACTAGTCACATCAACATTATCTACACAGCATCCTTTAAGTTTGCACCTATTGAATTCATTCGATACCTACACAGATAGATCAACACAGGATCCTCTCGAAAATATAAAAGTCGTAGATCTTCGTAGACGGCTTTTCCTGAGTAGAATTGATGTGTGCATTAAAATTTCACAGAATCGACAGCATGGCTAAGCGTATGACTACACATCTTTTCGTGGGAAGAAATTCGAATGGAGACAGCCTCGCAAATATTCGGAATCTAACGTTAGATCATACAAGCCAGTATAGTTAACACTCGACCATTAACTCCGAACCATGCCAGTTTACAACCAATTCGAAGCGGTACAATTTCAAAACCTACACAAACCTACATCTATAACTATAGAATGTAAATAAAATGTCCTCCAAGGCATTTTATTTTTACAGTTTTGTGTGTAAAACCGAGACATCATTTCCTATGCATCAATATCTCGTGAATTAATTGAATTACCTATAGTTCCACTATTGAGCATCTCTGTATTAAACTGGTATTAAACTTAATATGTCACATATGTTCCGCTCGATTGACCGATTTCATGCTGTGACACCATAGTTGAAATCACCAATGCTTCAAAGTCATCTGATATCATTTTACTTATATATTTTTTTACCACTTATTATGAATTAGACTTACGACAAGTAGGTGGATGCTGTATTACCGCTCAATGTGTACCCAGATACGGAATGCATTTTCATAGACACCGTTTTGGATCAATCTCTTAACCAAATGTGCAATCTGCATAATAAACTGAATAGAATGCTTGACCTGATCTTCACCTATAATCCTAGTCTATTCAGAATATATGAATCGTCAGCACCTTTCGTTGTAAATGATGTTCATTACAAATCTATAAAAATAATATTGAAGGTTGAATCCCGATTGATAGACCTTAATCAACAGTCCTATTATAATTTAAAAAAACGAACAATGCCAATTTGCGCCTTTATCTTGAGATCATCTACTGGGCAAGGGAATTGAACAATGGCAACATTAATATGAGGAAAGATAAGGCCTACAAAGAAATGCTGAAGTACAAAATCAAATATACTGTTATATGAAACATGCTTGCTGAGTTTAGTCGGTTTATAAGGCAGAATATGTTGTTAAATATGAAATACCGAGTAGCTGCATGAAAATAATTTGTCCAGACAAGTTCCAACAGCAGCAATTTCAGCAGAAGACATAAATTGTGCTTTGAAATATTTTGGTGATGGATGGGACCCTGATGGCATATCTGCTTGAATATAAAAGGATAATCGAGTTTAGTATTCAATCTACTCTGTTTGGTATTCAATCAATCCCTAAGATTGGGGGAATTTCCCAGATATGGAAAAACACTAGAATAACACCAATTTTCAAGGTCGGAGATAGAAGCAATGTTTCATATTACAGCGGCATATCATCGATATCTTCAATTCCTAAACTATTTGAACTCGTTGTATGTAATTGTTTTAAAGCACTAAACCAACGATACATATCACCAAGCCCATATGATTTTATGCCCAAAAAATCAACATCAAACCAACCTTGCTGAGTTCACTAGCAGCACCTAAGCTTTCGGCTCTATCAGGCATTGCAAAGCACTGGAAAGCTTATCTAACTATCGATTCTCACACAGCTCTGAAATTATAGACCGATAGGAGTTACTTTTATTGGAAATATGTCTTTTACAAATCACATTGTCCTTTGTGTGGCTAAAATCAATTTCATGCTAGTCCATCTCAACTCGAGTATGCAGTCAATGTTTTGTGTCTTTTCTACGATGGTGTCATTCGAAAAATTTAAAGAGTACAGAAAAAGTGTATATGGTTCATCACGCTCATCACCCTATGAAGGTGGTTATCACCAAATCCATCTTAATAAATCAAGCCTCCATGTTCAAAACGAACTTTTATTAGTGAGTCTAAAATGACAAAAATAATCGCTCTCTTCATACATTTTATATGGAGAGACATGATTTTCGTTTATAGAAATATTTGAATGAAAAGTAACTCAAAATTATAATTTTTTGAAATCAATTGAAACTATAAACATTGGTTTTCACCTGACTTGAAGGATTTTTCCGTGGGGTTTTCCATTTTAATGTATTAATTAAAGGAAAATAAGATACTTTATTCTCTAATAAAGCTCAAATAGAAATATAATAAAAATTTGTAAGAAAGGGACATTGTGTACATAACCAACAAAATAATTTATTCCCATCAAACAAATAAACCAAAAGAAGAAAACATCAATGTTTTTTGTTTAAATGAAACAAACACAATGATCATAAAACAACGCAAAAAACGAGAAAATACAATAAAATTTTATTTATTTAATACAATAAAATGGAAAAGCCCACGGAAAAATCCTTCAAGTCAGGTGAAAACCAATGTTTATAGTTTCAATTGATTTCAAAAAATTATAAATTTGAGTTACTTTTCATTCAAATATTTCTATAAACAAAAATCATGTCTCTCCATATAAAATGTATGAAGAGAGCGATTATTTTTGTCATTTTAGACTCACTAATAAAAGTTCGTTTTGAACATGGAGGCTTGATTTATTAAGATGGCTTTGACATAACCAACAAAATAATTTATTCCCATCAAACAAATAAACCAAAAGAAGAAAACATCAATGATTTTTTTTAAAATGGAACAAACACAATGATCATAAAACAACGCAAAAAACGAGAAAAAATATATGAACATAATTTTTTATTTCATAGCAACAACAAAAAATTGTTGTATAAAAATTAATATTGAGAGCGTGATCAAATTGTCCCTCTCCTAATCCTAATTGACATATTGTATATAAATTATGTAACCTTTTGTAACCTTCCAAACAAAACACAACATTTTATCATTTATTTGATCGATATGATCAATATTTTTATTTTGGTTTAATGAGAAATTTCCCAGCGTTTATCCGATTAATTTCCTAAATTTTAATTTATCGTAGTTATCATAATTTTTACACATATTTTTCCATGTTTCGATTTTGAATCGAACTATTTTATTTCTGTGTTGGAGTGAATGCAGTATATTGAAAGAGAGTATTAGAATATATCAGATATATATTTGTATATACAAATTTAAAAGCGCAAATAAATTAAATTAATGACAATTTTATAATCATAAAAATTATGTTTAATTAATATAATTTCGAAAAATAACCCTGGCCATCATCTAATTCAATTCTTTATCTATTACTTTATGTAATAAAATATTAAAAGCTCTCACTATTAATAGTTGAACAATTCAAAATAAGTTTGAGATGTTTTGCCATGGGATTGCATAGACTTCTATGTATGTTACACATTTTTTGGTTAACTAAAAAAAGCTCGTTTGAAAATATCGCTCAACATGGAGGCTTTATATATTAAGATGGCTTTGCTATCACACTATACTTACCATTTAACAACAATGGGAAACAGACGAGATATTTTGTAGTAGTCTTTCGTTGGAAACCTAGCTATTGCTGGAACAAATCGAAGCAGCGTTTAAGTAAGTAAAGAAATTTTCAAACGAAAGTTGAAGCAGCACTTTGCTCCATCCCAATAATTCTACTTTTGTTGTTTTTAAATCTTTCATTTATGTATTTTTAATGTGGTGTGTTTATATATGCATTCCATGAATGCTTTCTATTGAGTCAAATTTATGTACTTTGATTTATGTACATGACGTCTAAAGAAATTAATTTACTATATACTACCATTAAATCTGGAAGAACGAAATGATACATATTAATCGAATGAGCTTTCTTTGAGTTTTACAACAAAATTTGGACCGTTATATAATTAATTTATTATTTGAGAGTTTTCGTTCCTGGATTATGAGAACATGACTTATTTTAATTGCCGCTACTCCGAAACTTGCAGAATACTTAGTTTTCTGAAAAGTTGAACCCAGTAAAGGAATTATTCCTTACCTATATATTTTGGTATTATTCTTATAACTATAAAACTTTAACCATACAAAACAAAAAAAAATGTTTAATTAAAAATTTGATAAATTGCTAAATGTAATATTAAATAAATAGACAAATTTGAAAATAATTTAATTATTTAAACTGATTTTTATTGTTGTTGCTATTTGGTTCAATAAATACATGTATATATATACATATAGAAGATAATTTTTTGTAAAATTTTCAATTTTCCAATTATATCCGTTTGGAAACATAACCAATAATAATTAAATACGAAAGATTATTTTATTCCAAAATAAAAAAACTAAAAATAATTTTTTAAATTGACTTTTTATATTTTCTAATGTATGTACATATACAATTTATTATATTAGAAGTAGTAAAAAAAATTAATAATTAAAATTTGTTATTTGTGTATATACTCGTAGATCTATGTATTTATGTACATACATATATATATGCTATATTTATGCTATATATATGCTATATAAGTCATAATAAATGTTCTCAAAGGAATATTACCATTAATGTTACTATACATCTATTAGTTTTTTTTTGAATATTTAATTTAGCAAGTTAGTTCTAATTGCTGTATAGGAAAATTGAATATTGTATATGGATGGATATTTATGTACATTTAAATTAATTTTATAAGTACATAATTTAATGTATATAAGTAACTAATGAATAAATTATGTTAGTAATGTATAGTATAACACTGAGAGATTGTCTGCACTGTTTGAAAAAAGTATACATTTTAAATTGTGTTTAAAAATTGAAGAACTGTCCATACAATATTTTCTAATTAACTTAAGATCGCGTTGTATATAATACTCAAAAATGTTTATAAAATCACAACTAAAATATTTGTTGATCATAAATATATTTTAAAATTGTCTATAACTTTATGTTGAATTAAACTAACTCATTTACATTTTGCGATATTTGTCTCAAAGTATATTTTTCAATACAGAGAAAGCTGTTATATCTATAAATTGAAGGTACAAAATTTTGAAAAAAATCTGGAATGTGTGTAAGATGGTAAAGATTAAAAGGGTGTGTTTTCACAAAGTAAAGTTGTAACGGATTCATATAGAGGCCAGCACATCCTTGTAACTCGGTAGCACTAGCCGCCATAATTTACGAAACATGTCCAAAAACACTTAATGATCTGCAGGCTAAACCTCAAAATAAAACAACTCAAGGTCCGAATAATCCCACTTCAATCTAGCATTCACTATGTACCCCACCCCATGATCGAATGGAAAATTACCACATTATTTCAAGAAAAAACTAATCATCAGAAATTTAAATTTTTTAAATTAAAGTTGGGCGGATTTCTCCAGCACTCAATGTCATTAACGAGCCCACGGAGCAATACCCGGACAAACACATATAAAAAAATGAAAAAAAATGTTTTTCTTAATGATAACACAACACTTAATGCAATACTGGCCAATATATTTTGATAGGTGTCTAGTCATCATAAGCAGTTATGGTTGAGATTCCGAATACATAGTTTAGTTCACCCGAAATGTTTAAACAAAATTTATTATTGCATTTGAAAAGTATACAGCTCGCGGATCCCTCGGTGCATGAAATCCCTGAGTTTGTTTTTTATAAATATTTTTGAGCAACTTTTTATTTAACAATAATTTAATTTTAATTTAAAGCTTTTATGTTTACTAAGACTAAAGATTGAAGGCTTTCATTCGAAATATTTTTTATTTTATTATTTATAAATTTAGAATGTTCAGGCCCTTATCTCTACTCGTACTCCTGTAAAAATTAAATGAAAATAATTAGTTTTCAGAAATTATAAAAGTCAATGTTAGGTAAATTTGGAGGCCATATAGCGTACTGGACTACGATGGACAAACTAGTATCCTTTAAAATTGTGGTTTAGCCAGTTTACAACGTTTCTTGTAATATGTGGTGGTGCTCCGTCATGTAAAATAGTAATCCAATCGGATTACTATTTTCTTCCATGTCACTGTACAGGGTGACATGGAGCTATGCAATGCGCAGGTGGTATACTGTACTTGCGTGAATGGGATGAATAGGTTGAATGAATGTTAGTGTGAATGTGGGTATTGCACCGTGGGCCCATTAGTGACATTGAGTGCTGGAGTAAAATCCGCCCAACTTAAAAAAAAAAAAAAATCCAATCGGAACTAAATCCAGCGTTTCAGAGAGACAATCGACACGATAACGTTGTATCTGAATTGGAAGAACTTCTCGTTAAAAATTCCACCTCATATAGTTACTGAAAATCGTTCCTAAATGAGAAGCAATTTCCCCTCCGATATGCATGTAAAATTCCAATTGGTCATAAATGTTCATTGTTAAAATTTTGCTTATTTCAATTGTGAATGACTCATCTGACCAAAGCGTGATTTGGCAAAATTTGTGTTTTCTTCATGCTTTTCAAAATGTTTGTAAAGTTAGCACGAAATTTTACCACGAGAACACACTAGGAGCTCTAGTGCTTTGTATCACGGATATTAGACATGTTGTACTAAAGTAAGCAAGATAAATAGTTTGTGTAAATTAGAAACAATTTAAGCTAGTATACGAAAACTATTGAATATATCTCATAGTAATTTTTCAATTTGATATAAATTTGAATAATTCCGCACTCTAAAATGCGTAATAGAAAAATTTTATTCACCTGTATTGTAAATGCCAAAGGGTTAGTCTTTAGCTTGGAACCAAAACTAGACTTGACAAATGTAAGATTAAGCCAACTTGAGCTTCTCGTTCTTTTGAATAATTCGCATAAGAAAAATTTTGATCACTGGTATGAAAAATGGCAAAGAGCTTGGAATCAAAATTGGACTTGACAATTTAAAGGTTGAACAAATTTGAGCTTTTATTAAATTTGAATAATTTCGTACTCTAAAATACGACAAAGGAAAATTTTGATTACTGGCTTGGAAAATACCACATAGTTGGTCATTAGCAGCCTGGCATCAAAACTTGCCTTGACAAATTAAAGATTAAGCCAAATTAAGCTTTTCGTTATTTTGAATAAATCCCACAGTAGTTTTTCAATTTGATGTAAATATAATTCCGTATTCTAAAATTCGTAATAGAAGAAGTTTGATCACACGGATCGAAAATGTTAATAATCAATAAGCCAAATTGAGGTTTTAGTACTGCCAAATATATCCCATAGCAAATTTGAATAATTCAGTACTCATAACTGCGTTATGCAATAATTTTGATCACTGACATGAAAAATGTCAAAGGGTTCGTCTTTAACTTGGAATTGGAATAAGACTTGAATTCTTGCTATCTTAAATGTTTTCTCAAACACAAATCACTGTTTTAGTACAAGAAACAAAATATCCACGATACAAACCATTAGCGCTACCAGTGGGATTTTCTTGCTAACTTCCCGCCGGTTTTTGACCATTCTATATACGCAAACTATAAAATTTAGTTTCAATTAGTTTTTACAAGAGTTTATAAAGATAGATTAGTTATCTAAAAAGGGCAGCATCTTTGTTATAAAACCTGTTCGGAACCTTTGGATTAGTGTCAGTTAATACGTTATGACACTACTAATCATCATGTACATTATTTGATCTACTATAAAAGAATAATTCAAAATCCACAATTTAAGTAAGATATTGGCCGCATATTGGTTGAGATTGAATAAGTTTTTTGGGGTATTATCATCAATGTATGTGGGTAGTTGAAAGCCAATAATTTATTAAGTTCAAAAACGGAAGGTAAGATTGAATATAAATAAACAAACAAATAATTTCATTACTACACCGATTATTAGTGATCCCATCTCTCAGTACACATAAAAATATGTATGCGGTGGGTGGTGGCTAATACCAAATACTTGTCCATAACAATACAAAACATCAAACAATGATTAATGTTAACCTCATAAATTCATAACGATCATACATAATAAACTACTTTAAAAAAATTCTGCTTTTTGTACTCTGAATTTTCATTTCCAATTTATCAATTCGATTTTATATTTATGTATGTCGGTTTGAGCTTTTTTCTCGTGTTGTTGTTACGATTGGCTGGTTCATATATGTATGTACATATATATGTAGTATAGTAGTGCTGTTATCAAATATAAATAAAAATGCATTTCAATTACAGGAATATTAATATGAAAACTAAAAAAAATAAAATTGAATATCCATATATGTATGTTATGTATGAACTGAAAAGCTTAAAAAAAGCTCGAACAGGAAATATAAAATTTTTGTATTTTTTGCAATTTTCATTTCGAATTTAAATATTACACCAAAGTCGTTTTTATTCTGTTGGACAAATTTTTGGTTAACATGGACTGAATAGCAGCAGCAGTAGCGGAATGACGATTATATACGATCACAATATTATGTGACATTTGAATGATGTGTTTATGTTTATGTGATGACATTTTGAGTGGGAAAATTTATTATGGGAAAAAATATGAGGTGCATCACTCCAAGGAATTTACATATTCGATAGACGTGTATATAGAATTTCCTCGTACTATATTGCGCTTTTTGAACTTGCAAGAATACTTTTAATTAAAATTTTTATTTTCATTTTTCTCTGTTTCATTGCAGGTAATGATTTGAGATGTCCATGGTATAAAATTGCACAGTACCAAACCGACAAATGATAACGACAGATGAAATCGATTGCCGCAAAATTGAAATGTGGAAAATACCCAACAAACCGATAATAATGTGTTCGTCTTGTTGAACATTGAATGCGAATGGTATAGGAGCGTACAAAAAAGGATATCATAAATTTATCCTTTTATTATTATAAGAATAAGAGATAAGACGAAGGAAATCATAAGAGATCAATAAATTTACTTATTTTTCTATACAGTACTTTTGTTTGCTTCTCGACAATATTCAATAAGGAAAATTCATTAAATAATCAATTGATTGAATCAAAAAATATTATCCAATTGATCCATTTAGTAAGTAAACTATGGAATTATGTTGTGTATAGTACATTGATTTGTGATTGTCGAACAAAATATACATACATACATATGCATACGTCAAAATTCATCTGACACATAATTAAATCTGAGCGTTTAATGTAACATCATGTTGTTGTAACGTTACACCTGCTATACATAAAGTTTCTGAATTAAATTCAACTCGGCATGAATAATTTTGATTGATTGATCGATAGAGGTTTAATTAATAATTAAAAATTCGGGATAATATAAAATTAATAAAAATTTGTTGAAATCTGTCAACACAACATAACACAATTAAATAAAAATGGGGGCTGAACAACCCCATAAATGGAACAACCCATTTGTGGTACAAAATGGTATTATAATACATAATGTAACAAGGATTGTGTTAGTAAAATAATAAAATTCGCTAATTTTACTTTATACAAAAAAAAAGGTTAAATTTTATGATTATCCTTTTTGCTGTTGTTGTACTGAACTAAATTATGTACGAGTACATATGTAGGTATATATGATATGATATGAGGGGGTGTGTCTATGTTTGTTAAATAACATTCATTACAAACAGGGTGGGAGGTGAAGCTCGTAAACATTATTTTGCGGTCAGTTAAAATAAATTTAATTTTTTTTTAATAAATTTAATTATTTTTAATTTAATTTTTGAGTTCCTTTTATTTTAGGTTGGTGGTTGTGTACTCTATATACATATACCAAATTTGTAACTCGTTCGTTTGGTTATATATGTAGGTATGTGGTTTTAGGCGGCTTTATGCTATTGACATTTTAATTAGACAACAAATACATAATATATTTATGAGTTTGATGTTAATTTTCGAGTAATTTCCTAGCAACTCTATATAATTATATTTAGACATAAACCATAACTGGTTTAGACTAATCGAAATTAATAAGCGTAATGGTGAGTTTTGATATACGATGACTCACCAATTAATTTGTGTACAGTACACAAATCATAAACACTAATTTATTGCCGCAAAGATAAATTTGTAGTTTTGGTTTTGAAAAAATCTAAATATTTTGTGATTAACTTCAATTCTATTTATATCACTCAAATATATTTAGGTACAGTATTGTGGTATTTGTTTTTATTTCAAATTTATTTTGTCATTTCGTTATGTGAGAGAAATTTTAAAAATATTTTCTGATAAATAAAGATTTTCTTGACAACGAATTATTTAAATTCCAAAAATATAACATTTTCGCTGAAAACGATGCGTTTCCATTTATATTGTTCATAGAATCTTCAATAACAGATGGTCTTGTCAAAGCCGTTACAAAATCGAGTTCGGTTTCTTATTACAGAATAGAAATATGTGGTGATACATTTTCAATTCAGATTCATTGACAATGAAATGGGTTTAAAGAATTTCGACAGTGTAATGTCGTACTCAAAATTAACATAAAATTTGAATTATACTCAATTTGAAAATTAGTTAAAAATTTGAATTGAATTCACACAACTGAATTCTTTTTTCAATACTACTGTCAATGGATTTACTTTTGAATTGTTAGTTAGCTTATAAGTGCATTGGATCCAGCTCTTGTCAGTCATCTATATGTTGGCTGCTTTGAAATGTCCGTTGCCAATTCATTAGGATGTGTCGTCTCTAGTTTCAAATAATACTTGGAACCGAATTTTCCGAACCATCTCTTTAACGGTTTTAATTCCAAACCTTCCCTTTAACACCTTATTGTCCAATGATATAATTTTGATTTTTTTCCAATTAACCGCAATACATTTTTGAAAAATTTATTTTTATTTGATCGCGCTTTGCTTCAATATGTTTTCTTCTGTCCAGATGTAGACCTAAGTATTTGACATCGGTGTGTTGCGTAATTGTCACATTGGTTAAGTTGAGCGTTGAACATGTGCATTTGTTCACTGATTTAGTTTGACTTTAATTCGCCATGTCTTTAGCCTTCAATTTTGCGTAAATGATGTTACCATTAGCAAATGTTCATACTATTACTTTGTTAGAAATGGATAAATGAACTTTATACAACAAGTATAAGACTGAACCTAGAATGCTGCCTTGTGGGACGCCTACGCTAATAGCTTTTTAATATTGTAAATTAGTCAATTGTGCCAAACTTTATCAAAGCCTTCTGCAATATCCAAGAAGATAGCAGAACACTATTTTTTTTCCTCCAAGGTGAGTTTGATAGCATTTAAAATTCTGTACAAAAGCATGCCTATTGCACGATATGCCGAAATTTATGTTTCATCTTTTCCAACCTTATGAATCAGCGTGATTTGTGATATCTTACACTTTTGAGGAATATAGCCAGTTATTAGTTTTATGTTGCTAAATTAGATAAATTACCATTTATCTGATAATTCTCGAATCATTTTACTGGTAATAAGGTCGTGTGAAGCCTTTTTTAGGCTACATGTGGTGAAAACGCTTTTTTAAAATCGTGAACGCTTTGGCTTTTTCCTCGTCGCTCTTCTCTCTGTTTGGAGCAACAGACCCATTTCTATTTTAGCAACGATGACTTTTTTTGGTTACCATTGCCGCCGAATTTTCCGCTTTTATTGGATTAGTTCCTGGATATTATTTAAAAGTTTATTAATTTTTTTCTGAAATACTAATATTGGGCGTAGCGTTTTTGCCGCTATTTCTAGAACATCTTTTAGGATTTCTGCAACTTACAGTTTGCAATTCTGTTCTACTAGACTTTTAAATGTTTCCCATCAGTATAGTTGGTTTGTTCGTCAGGCGTTTTGGTTTTTCTGTATTTAGGGCGTCAGTCTTACTGTTACTACTACTGGCGAATAAGCAAGCATTAGCCTTAGTATTCGCACGTGCAATACCTTTTTTATATTTTATTAAAACGGTTGGAACCAACAGAAGTTCTGCACTCAGTGCCACAATGGACCCATGGTGCAAATACCTTTAGTAACGCAGAAGTCAATTAAATAATTTTTTTTTTATCCGTAGGTATGTAGGATGTCTTGCTGATATATATTCCATTGTCTGTTCCTCCATAGCTTTATAGAGTAGTTTACCCTTCGGCATAGTAATCTTGAACCCAATTGAATATGTTTTGCGTTGTAATAACCCTCTGTCCCTGTTGGTTAAAATAATTCGTGAACTGTTCTTTTTTTATTGCATGTTTTGGAGGGCAGTATACTGCTGATATCACAAAGTGTCCAGAACACTATTCCAGGAAAATATTCGTTGCTTGAATATGATCTTTGTAATAGTTCGTAAGTTCAAACTGTTTTAATCTTCTTTCAATCAATGCAGCAGTACCACCATATGCTCTGCCATCCATTAATTTGAAAATAGTTTTTTTTGGTGAAGTGAGTTTCTGATATTAACGTTATGTCAATATTGTGCTCGATAAGAAATGTTTGTATCTCAGTTTTGTGTTGTGGTAGGCCGTTTTCATTCCATATAGTTATTTTAAGGACAGTCATTTTTGGTTTTTGGCGACTATCTACTTTAATGTTGTCATATTTTGCATCATTTGATGTATGGTTCTATCCACCATCACCATGAAGCTTCGCATCATATTAGTGAGCTTGTTAATGCTGTTGATATACTTCCTCCTAATTTTCTTTAAGTTTTGGAGCGCCATCTTTAATAATACTTGCATTTGAAACTCCAGGATACACATTACTATTTACAGATGCTTTTGGGGTTCCTTTTTGGAGATTAGCAAATATTTCTCCTGGTTGCACTTCTGTTTTAGCTGATGTTTGATATCTAAACATTCGTTGCTCAGCCCGCTATCTAGGACAGATACTTCGTTTCATTTAATTTTACTGCATTGTTTGGAGTTATGAAATCCACTATAGCGAAGTTCACTACAAACAACGCATAAACATAATTTGCAGTAGGGGTTCGTGTGGCCGTATTCATGGTACTTACCACACTGTACTGGCCCGGACCTTTTTCTATGTTCTTCGAGACCATCAAATAATGTCAACTTAACTTCAGCGAAATATAATTTTTTTCTTCAGATTCATACCCTTCACTTCACTTTACAGAAGCAGTTTTTCTAGTTTGATTGAATCACAGTGAGGTGTGAGGGGAACATTTCTTTGTGGCGACCAAAATGAACGTCTTTTATTAACTCAACAACTAACTGGTCTCTTCGGATTATTGCTCTTGCCAATTAACAAGAATTTTAATTTTTCTTTAATTAAACAAATTAACATCAACTAAACACGAAATCCGATTTTTGGTGTTGCATCACAAATAAAAATGTTATTTAAATTGTACTTTGTCATTACGCCTGCCAGACTTGTAGCATTCGAGGGCTTTTAAACAATATACGGCGTTTTAAATTTTATTTTCAAACCACCCACGTAATTTAAAGTCTAAAATTGGCTAATCAACGCCCCACTTTTGAGCGGTTCTAAAATTTGCAAAAAAATGTATCAAGTGAAATCAGCTCTGATTGCCAAATTTTGGGTCCACTGAGTTTCAGGAGCAAACAATTCCAACGGAGTTTTATTTAATGTATGGTCTACTCACCGTCTTAGCGAATCGTTTGTCTTACTCACTTTCCGATTCAACATAGATCATTAACGAGTGCCCGAACAGTTTTACAGCCACATCGTTGAAGACTCAAACAGATTGGTTTATTGTAGGTTACTTCAACGATCATTACAATATTTACAGCCGGACCTCTTGGTGTGGCTTAATCCTTTAATTCGTTCATCAAGTTTTCAATTTGTTTATAGTGATCTATCACGCTATCGTATTATGGTTTTATATCGATAGCACTATAAAATTCGTTTGTTTCCTCTAATCCCTCATAGTGCTCCAATGTAATGCCTCATACTGCTTCATTTTATTGCAATTCGCTGTTGGTTTTAATGTGTATTTTTGCAGCACTGGAGAGATTCGCCGTGATCCATCGCTTTTTAGGGGTTGTTGTGTTTTTGAATAATCTCGGAATTAGAGGAAAATTTAAATAGATTGATTTGAGTTTCTCTTAACGTTTAATTTTATTAAATTCTTGATTTGAGATTTAAAAATTGCCCAAAGTTTGTCATAAATCTCGTTTAAATTATATTTTTTTACTTAGAGTTTTAATTAAAATTTTAAAAATAGTTATATGAAATAATTTAATTTAAAAATTATTAAACATTTAAAACATTATAGATGTGATTATTAAAATTACAATTTGTTAAATACAAAAAAAAAAAAAAATAATTTAAATTCGAAATTGAAATTTAAGGGTCAACAATTTTAAATTTTAGGATCGACAATTTTACATTTTAAATTAGATATCGATTGTTTTTGAACATGAACATAAAATTCTAGAATTTAAATTTGAAATCAATAAATTTTTAATCTATAATATAAATGTGTAGAAATCAGAGTTTTTGATAATGTTTTAAATTCACATTTTAACTTTGAATTTTTGGACATTCTTGTTTTGAATATCTAAATTTCTACAAGGTTCTAAATTATTTTAGAAATGGGTTTCAGAGTAACAGAATCACTTGATTTTATATTTCAGTGTTGTGAAAGTAAAATTTAGAAATTGTCATTAAAAATGTAAACAATAGAAGTTATACTACCATTGCTGGTATTACGTACACAGTTTGAATATTTAATTAAAAATTAATTAAAAATGTTTTGTTCTGTTAGTGCCAATCATTTAATTTTTGTGTACGAAAATAGTTGTTACTATATTCTAGAAAACCAGTATATGTATGTATATGATTTATTATGTTCTGCCAAGAATAAATACAAAACAAGAATCTATTTTTTATTTTTATTTGGAAAATAGTTTCATTATATCAATTTTAGTCCAAAATTAAAAAAAAAAAATCTTTATGCATGAATACGTATGCATGAAAATTTAATGTGTAAGATAACAGATCGTACAATTAGATATAGCATTAGATTTTCTGTTGTCCGTTCGGATAACATTTTACTGTATGGTACACAAAAAGTTTTCATCCGTAAGTAAATATATAAGATAATCGAGTAAAAGAAGGAAAATTTGTTTTATTTTTTGTACATTTCCAAAATATTTGACTTACAAATTTCCAGTAACCAAGTACTCGAGTAGATGTACAATAAACAAAACTATTTACATTTTATAATTTATAATTTTAAACACACACACACATACATACATATTTTTTGCTCTCATTTTTATAAATATCATATTTTCCAAATTATATTAAATTTAAATATTATTTAGTGTTTCTAATGGTTATATTATACTATTATAGTTTTTCTATATCATATATAGGAACATATACATAAAATATGTTAAATTTATGTACAGTATGTTATATACATGTGTGTACAATTTGAGTTTCGAAATCGACAAACCGGGGATGGTTAAATTTTATTCCGTCTATTTACTGTGTGATTTAGGTCAATACTTTGGTAAAATTGTATCCCACCGTACTATGTACCACTATACCATCTAATTAAGCTACTCGGCATACACGCCACTAAAATATGCATTTGTACATACGAGTACATACATAATATATGTGGAAAGTGTTTTTTTTTTTTTTTTTTTGGGGGAAAAAATTAATTTTTAAACCCAGGAAATTATTTTTATTTTTTGTGTGCACATATTTTGGTGTAAAATTTAAAAATTCTGTTTGTTAAATTGCATTAAAATACATTAAAAAATTTAATAACTATAATAATTTTTTATACCATTTATTGTTTTTGTTGTACTGTACTAGTAGCATATTTTTCTAGTTTTTATTTAGTTTTATTATACTGTCTAAATGCCACTATTTTCAAAAATATTATAAAATATAGTGAAAAATGGAAATACTATACCTTGCCAGCTATATATATACATATATACATATATGTATGTATATGTAAATAGTAACCAAATACTTTTGGGTGGTTTGGCACGGAAGTTTATATATGCAGAGTATAAAGCTAGTTGCAAAATTGATTTATTATATTCGTTTTTATAGAGCAATCCAAAAAATAATTTTTATTATCTCGATAATCATAAATATTGTGCTATATAAACTCGTACATAGCTTATTCATTTAATATTTCGAAATATGTACATACTGGTATATAGAAGGGAATAATTTTCTATTTTGTATTTATTTGGTTGACGCATATATTTATTCGGGAACGTTGTAATTTTTGTAAATTTGCATTTGGTAACACCTATAAAAGGATCTGTGTATATGCGCAGCGTTGGTAATATTGTTTACTCGTTATATTTTACCTGACAACTAATTGATTATGTGAATTGGTTTAACATGCACAGACAATGTTAAGAATTAAAAAGTTAATTTGCTGAAGTAACAAATACATCCGAATTTTACGACACTATAAATATTTTATTTGGAATTGTGATTTAAATCAATTTATTAGTCTCTCTGATTCAATGAAATTTAACATTTAACAAATTTCATAAAAATAAATAAATACGACAGATTTACAAAATTCAATTATTTTTGTCGAAATTCGAAATAAAATTTAAATCAATCAAAAATAATTGAATTTCTGTCGTATTTGATCTTACGAAATTTTGTTAAATGTTAAATTTCATTGAATCAGAGGCTGACTTTTATTTTTCAGCCAATACTCAGTTAATTATAAAAATTTAAACTACTAACTGTCAATTTTGAATTGGAATTTTTAGAATTTGGTTAAGATCTTTAAAAATCTAAATATATTTGGATTGCGTATTTTGGTATATTTTAAATGAAAAATATGAAGATTTAGATTTTAAAATTTTTAGTTACTAATTTAAGCATAATTTCAAATTTTTTATTTTTAAAATTAAACAAAAACTTTAAACGTGAATTATCCTGAAATTATACAGCCTCAAATTATTATAATTCTCCATTACATAATTTGGTATGACTGGGGAATATTTGGCCAAATATTAGTTCAATTATCATTTACTAATTCAGACATTTTCTCCGGAGTATGGTAATTCTTGACCATTTTTTCGTTGATATCTTAGAATCTTTAACTAGATGTCAATGATTTCAGTTTCATAAACAAATTTTTTTTTTCAGATCTATCAAGCCACATACATACAACAAGTAAATTAATTTAAAAAATGTTAACTGTAATCCAATACTAGACGAACAAGTAGACTGTGAATTGTACGAGTTTTCGTTCTCAAGATGTATGGAATGATGGCGGTATGAAATCCAGTGTAGCAAAACAACAGACAATCCTAGCAAACCATTTTTGAATTATTTCTTTAAATTATACATTTTTTGATTTGGTCAGAAGTGGTCGAATCTGGTTTGAATTTGTACCAATTATTTTTTAATTTTTGTTATTTGAATGAAATAGTCAAATTCTATCAAATACTTAAAATTTTAAAAATTGGAATTTTCCTGAATTAAAATTTGCAAAACTGCTATTTTGAAATTTTTAGAGTTATGAGAATATCGATTCTTATAGTTTTAAAAATGAAATTTTACAATATTCATAGGTAGAATATTCATAGGTAACGAGATAAGAATCAGCAAGAATCCAGCCAGTTGATAAATTTGTTTATGAAATTACACAAATTTATCACGTGGCTAATATTCCATGTATAAAATGCATACTTAAATGGAATATTATCAATTAAGAAATTAATGGAATTGGCTTTAATTATTTACGGGCAGAGTGTTGAGTTCACGGAACTATATATAGCACATAGATGGAAACCTGGAGGTAAAATGTATTTTTTAAACTAATTAAATTAGGAGACATGCAGGAATTTGTGCCGAGCAGAGATGATTTCTTTTGAAATTAAAATCTCATTTTTATTTAAAATCGTAGCTTATTTATCTAACCAAACTTGCCATATACGATTTTTTGATAATAAATATATTTATTATAGATTATCATATCTACAAAGCTACAAAGCAACTACTAAAAAATTGCTTCAATGGTAAAAGCAACTACAGTACAACAAATTTTGATGAAACCTTGTAATGCAACATTGTTTAGGGATCCCAACAATTATCCACATTCGTTTGTCTTTTATTTTTTATTAGATCTACTTTTATTTGGGGAATGAAAAGGGCTTGGTAAATGAAAGCGATCCAGCGGAAACTTACATAAGTTAAAATACTATATGACCAAAAATTTAACTATAAAACTTAAATATTTTGATTATTCAGTAATAATTCGCCAATCTCTGATTTTGATGATAATTGATTTAATTTCTGCACAAGTAAAAATAATCAAAGCTTTTAGATTTAAATTTATAAATTACTTATAATAACTTAATTTAATTAGAGATTTATGTGGTATGCTTAATTGGTCGGTTATTTTTGTTAGATACTTGTTTTATTGAAATTGTGGAGAATTAAATATCTAATGTACAGGCCCGATTATTAAAAATAATAATAATTCAACGTGCTTTCGATATGGGTACCCAAATGAGCGGTTTGTACGGGAAATGCACTTTTTCACTCACATAATTATGATATAAAATGTAATTAGTTTTGGAATTTGCTCACTGATATAAATTATGCTGCCAAATGTATAATTATGTACATCATATTGATCCAGCTTTTGCTAAAAATATGCTGAGTACTGGGAAATGTCAAAATTTTGTTTTGTTTGTCAATGTTATTATTTCAGTCATAATATATTGTAATAAGTTGCAAAATGAAATTTTTTCATATGGTTCACAGAAATTTGATGAAAAGGAAAATTTGAGCCCAGGTTCCGTGTATTCAATTCGTAATTTTTTGGGGTTAGTGAGAATATTTAAAACTTTTATTGGCGCAGATTAATGGTAATAAAAATTAAAAATACCGCGGGCAGCTTATGGACCGACTATAAATAAATAATTGTTTTCTAATGGCCAATGAAACTCTAAGCTTAACTTTGATTTGTTGATTAAATCAAATATGGGTCCATTAGAAAACTATTTAGTTTCACTCATATTAAGGCTTGTTTTATTTATTTGATATTTGACTTTACAAATTTTGTTACATAATACATAGTGTTGTAGGTAACTAACAAAATGAAATTTTTTACAGAGTAGTGCGCAGTTCTACAATTTGTAAGATGCTGAAATAAATAAGATGAACTAAGGTATAAAAAAAAAAATTATAATTAACAAAGTAGAATTACTAAAAATTAAAATGAATTGTTTGAATGTTGTAAAAGTTCATTTAGTAAAACCTATTACATTGCAGTATGGCTGTAGATATTTTAACTTTCTTTCAAGCATATTCAAGTGCATTTATAGTATGTGAACATCAGATGGAAGTTAATTCAACTTTTTGGAATTTTAAAAATTGTGATTATAAGATCGAAATCAATTATCCTTGCGAATTAAAGTTGTGGTATTGTTCGGAAAAGTTCAGTTGTTGGATGCCTCGGTGGTAGATGGTAAATGTGTTTCTGTGATTTTGTTTGTAGTACCTCAAGTTCGCCTCGACGAAATCCAGCACATCCACCTCACAAGGGGTGAGATATGTTAAGTATGGTAAGATAAAAGAATTGTAGATAGCATAACAAAGAACTTTAAGGTAAAATGTGTTTCAGTATTTTGAATGAAAATACGAAAGATTGAATTTTCGAATTCACCAAATCTATACGGCCATTCCATATTAGTTTATGATCTAGGAATAGTTCCAGATATTTAAAATAATCAACTCGTTTTATTACGTCTCCCCCATAATGGGGGATGCTGTGTCCGTTAATATCGGCTTCGCGTAATTTTTTATTTGTAAAGTTGTTTTACACGTAAATTTGAGCTATTTTATTTGAGAACTGTATGCTGACGATTCAGAGTACAATTGAATTGTTCCTTTAAATTCTTGACTGCAGATATCATTAATATAAATATTAAACAGCAATGAGCCAAGAATCTAGCCCTTTGGTACACCTTTTGAAGTATACATAGAGTTACTTTCTACCATGGTCAACCGAATAAAACACTTTCCGTATATAGATCCAGAAAGAGACAAGCTGCAATTTGATTCTGGTCGACGTTCTCCGAAATAAACCTTTAATTTTTACTCAAGACAAGCGGCTGATGTGCTAGACGCTTTAGTAAAACCATATTGTTCTCGAGTTAGAATATTATTTGTATTTAGAAAACCTGGGCATTCACTATTTTTTCGTATAGTTTTGAGCCTGAACTTACTATAAAAATTGGCCTATAGTTTGTTGAATCTAGTACATCTCCAATTTTTTTATACTGGCACAATCCCCGAAGTTTTAATTTTTTCGGAAAACTGCCTTCAGTAAGTGATTTTTTTATTACTGTGTTAATACCTTTTTTAGATACTTAATTGATATCCCGAGTGGCTGCAGCTAGCTTCAAATTTCGAATGGCTTGGGTTACCTCTTCCTTTGTTAACATTATCCGAATTGAATTTAGCTTCTACTTCGCGCGTTCAAGCAGAATCAAAATAATGTCGGATCCGTGAAAATCGCATGTATGAGAAAAAAGTTTCAAATTTTACTAATGACAATATTTGCATATTGTTATATACTTTTAACCCTTGGTGTCTTAATAAGATTTGTGAAAATGCCTTTTTAAACGGTGGTAATCGATAATGCTCATTTCAGATTCTATTTCGTAGAATATCTAGTTTCCGCGAATAAACTATGCACTTTCTAACCCAGACTGCATGGTCTGTACTTAGATTATGCTTTTACTTTTCATTCATCATCTAGGTTGTTTTATCATTTTTCAGCGAAATCCGTCCATTATATCAATAAATTTGTTACATTTATTTATATAGAGTTATTGACTTCTAATTTGTATAATACCTAATTGTGTTATGTTGTTGTTACAAAACATAATTTACACGTCTCATCAATCAATTAGACCATATCATCACTTAAATCTCTTCTCGTCTCGCAATTATGTAATTGCAATGTTTTTTTACGAGTGTACACAGCAACCAGCACCGCAGCCATTCGTCTGTACATTAAATCAAACCAAACCAAACCAAAACAAAAAAAAATTACAAAATACAAAATAAATAAATTAAATTTATTGTTTTAACTTTAATAAACCATCTATAAAATTTTTATGAATAACAAAATGAAAAATAAATAAAAACTTTTCCAAATTTATATTCACAAAAAGCCGCCTGCAATTTTCCCACGCATATATCGATCCATGTACAATATATAGCAACAATATTCTATACAGATGATACATAAATTATCTTCCTATAATTTAATGCTTGTCAAGTATATATCTTCTATAGTTTAGCCTCCCGATCGAACGACGAACAAAATAGTTAAATTCATTTATGTTGTTAATTATCGGGTAATTAGTAATTATGGCAATAATTAAATTTTTTTTATGCTCTCTCATGGTAGAGGTATTTATGTTGACGCTTTAAACCACTTTATGTAGAAAAGTATTGATTAATTTGATGTGTAGCGGAATCTAATTGTAGCCCCTTGTTTAAATTAACTGTGGCGCCCATCAAATTGTCTTAAATCAAATATATAGTGACACTATTATAATTCGTTCTTATAATTAACACGCTACACACACACACACATAACTTAAATAGTTTTCGATTTATTAAAAATTAATTAAGTCTTTGTTTTTCTATTATCGTGTCGTTATATTTTTACTCTAATATGTATGTATGCATATGTAGATAACAGAACAAAAGAAAAAGTGAAAATAAATTTTCTACTGTGGGAAAAAATTTATAAATTACAACAAAAGTGTCATTACTTACCATAATAGTATTATAAACTACTATATGTACTTCGTTACATTTATGTTTTCTAGTTCTAAATTTAGAAAGTAAATAAAGTTTTTATAATAGATTAGTTTTGACTACATCCAATATACATATATACTACACTTGTGTGACAATTTCGTACCGAGATTGTTGCGAGGGTATGGGATTAGATATGCGACCACCACTCCTATTTGTTTTGTGGATATACATCAAATACCAGTTACCGACCATAAATTCTGTTCAAAACTCATTTTTTAGTTGGCTGTATATGGTGGTAAGCAATCCATCACCAAACAAAACAAAATGTTTGATTCATTCCGAAGAAGTCAACACACAAAAAGCACAACACAAGCTGATTTTTATTTATCATTCCTAATCAATTTTATTTTTCTATTTCTAAAATTTGTTCGTTCGTTGTTTTTTTTTTTGTGATCTTCTACGACAGGTATGAATTGATTCAAATATATCATTTCGAATGTATTATACACACAAAGCTTTACAAACCATAAAAAATTGTGTATACGAACGAAATATGTTTATATAAAAACAGAAATAGTTTTTCCAACTATATAACTATATATACCACTGTGTATACTGCAAATTTTGTGCAAATACCTAGAATATGGTGCTACAGTATTTGCTTTTTATAAATGAGCTTTTAAAGATAGCTTTTTTTTTATAGAAATATGCTTCTCGTGTATATACATAATATATAAGAATGTTGGTGTGGTATTAAAAAAAATATGCTAGCTTTACGCTATATGTACTAAAAAATATATATATATATATATATCTATATTCGAGTATCATCTATATTTATACAAACAAGCTTGGTTGTTTATTACATAATTTCCGTATTTAATCCAATTTCCAGGTTGTTTCGTTGTTCGCTCCTCGCTTCAAATGTGTGATACTCCCAGTTAAACGAAACTAATTTATAAACAGTGTGTTGTCTGACACCATAATAATGGTGTGCCATCGTCAAAAACTATTATCGTGTTTTAAAAATATGTATATATATATATAAAATGTTTGTCATATAGTTGAATAATAAAAACATTAAGTTTTGATATTTTACGGCTTTTATGTATGAAAATTTGGTTGTATGTACCTAAATTAGTTCGGAGCACGGTTAATGAATTGAGAATTTTGCTGCACTTGTACTTTAGAGAGAGAACTTTCCCGCAACGTGTTTTCCTATATATTTGATCACAATCAGATTGTTTGAATTGGGGCCTTCATAATTTTAATTTATGAAATTTGAAAGAAGAATAAAACCATAAACCTGGTTCTCTTACTGTTTATATCAACAGAAGATTTTTACATAGACAAATTTCTGTATGCATTACAGAAAGTAGTTACAGATTGTAACATCAAACTGGAATTAGTATTCAAACCTTTTGAATGGTCTTTGGTCAACCGTTTGGCCATTCACCTCATGTTTGCATCGGACGATCTTTCATTCATCAGTCAAACGAGTTGGATTCTTTAACTTGATATTGGTGGTTATAACCCAAAAATATTCTGGCGCATCTTGAACCCATGTCAGCAACACTGCAACAGAAATAAGCTCTTTTTTACAAAACGTATTTACACAAACAGTATTGTTTTGCTCATTAAATACCTATTTAAAATTTTGACACAATTTTTAAATAAAAATAATGACTTTTATATTAAGCTCAGTAAGAAATGTGGTCGCTCGTGTAAGCTTTGCTGGGTAATATGGTTTTGTTGTTATAAACTATTCACCTGTTTCAATAAAAAGCTATTCATAAAAGTAAAAAGCTTCATTAATTTAAAAGTTATAATAATGATTAAATCTAAATATATTCTAATTAAAGCTTACTTTTATAATTTTAAAGCTAATTATAGAGCTTTACGTTTTATTTAGTTTAACTGGTCAAGAATTCGATCAAATTTTAACCCATATGAAAGTAGCTGTAAAGTAGGTTTAACGAATAACTAAACTAATTGTAAATCAAAGCTCTGAGCTTAATTGTGAAATGTATGAAAAGAATGAATTTATAGAGCATTATATTCTCAAAATCTATGTGTTACACTATTTCCTTGTTACACTGTTTCCTTGTTTTGGTAACTATATACTAATATAGTTACCAAAACAAGGAAATAGTGTCAAAATTATTAAGGTAGCCTTGCTATTATAAACTATCAATCTGTTATAAAAGCTTTCAATTAACAAATCATCAATAAAAATAAAAAAGCTTGCTTCATTAGTTTAAAAGTTATAATAATTGTTAAATCTAAACATATCCGATGAATGTTTTCTAATAAAAGCTTACTTTTATAATTTTTAAACTAAAGATAGAGTTTAACGTTTTATTTAGTTTAACTGGTCAAGAACTCGATCAAATTTTAACCCATTCTCATAGCTGTAAAGTTATATTAACGACTAATTAATCTAATCGGAAATGAAAGCTCTGAGATTAATTCTGAAATCAGAAGTACGCTTTCGTTAGAATATTTTAATCCTAAATATTTAGCCATCGTTTCATGTAATGAGCTTTAAAAAAAAAACAGAATAATGAATTGTTAAAAATACTTTTTTTGTGCTTTTTTAAAATTAAATTTGGTTTTGATTTTATTCTCTAATTCGATATGTTAGCAAATTCGAACCACCTGTATAAGGGCATCAACATTGATGACATCAATTTAATTGAATTGTCTAGATTCACACGAGAATTGAAATCACTTGAACTAATAAAACTAAACAAGAACAATTCATACAGATTATCTGTACCAAACTAAAGTTGACTTCTCGACAGTAATATACAAACTACATATATAACTAATTTTATAGATATATATGTACATATATAAAGTTTGTAATTTAAGTTGTATGTACAAGCAAGCACACACATTACGAATAATAAGGTCGTGCACAATATTTTATAAATTGAATTTAAAATAAAGCTCTTGTGCACGAGTGCATGTCATATATAAACTATTTAACAAAAAAAAGAAGAAATTATTATTCCACTTATATTCACAATTCTACAATAATAATAAAATCACAATATTTTATTAAAAAAAAACGAAAGCTTTCTTATAATTTTATTTTATATTCTGTATAACATGAGCTTTTGCGCTTTAGTTTCGCTACTCTATACAATTGCTCGTTTCAAGCAAATCATAACAAAAATTATTAATGACTGTACAGTAAAAAAAAATGTAAGTCACCCAAAGCTCAAAATTAAACTTTATTTAAATAAAAATAAAATGAGAGACAGTTTTTGGTATTTTACTGGATTTGTTCTCCTCGCACGTTTGTCCTCTATTTTACGGGTGAGCTTTAATGATGTAATAATCTTTAAAATTTGTTTTTTATTTTTGTGTATAAATCTCATGTGAATATAGGCAATTTAGCATTTAAGGATTTTATTTAAATTAGCACGATTAGTACCGTATTTACGTGAGGCGCGACATCTATGTATACATAAATAATTCGTTCCATTTAAATCATCACGAAGCTTTAAGCTATATTAAAGATTAATGTATATTTGGATGCACAAAAAATTATTTATAATTAAAATTTCAATAAATTAAATACATTTCAACCAATAAAAAAAAAATTGATAATAAATATTTTGTTGTTGTTGTTAAAATATAAATTATTTAATTTTGATATAATTTCAATGATAACCAAACTTTTCACACCCAAGCTTTTATTTATATGTATGTATGTATATTGTTTTGCTATTTTTGCAAATATTGTTATGATTTTTTTTTGTGTGGTGTACAACATTGTGTATGTGCTTTTGTGCATTTTTCATTTTATTATGTAATCTGGTGTTGGTATTTGGAGAACTTTTTAATACAATTATAATTATTAATATTGTATATGTATATATGTATTTATGTATGTATACAAGGAATCTATGAGGCACACGTTTTGTGTGTTTTGGTTTGTGCTTTTGTTGACGGCGCAGACATGAGATTTTGTGGTAATGAAATCATAGTTTACATTGTAATGAATAATTGTTTAGCTTTATTGTTGATATTAGGTTGGTTCCCGCTCTATTTCACGCGCATTGGTCTAATATATAAATAAAACTTTTAAGTGACTGTTCGTTTTGTTGACTTATGCTTACAATTTTTAATTTATGGCCAACAAACTGGAAAAAAAAAATATTTTTCATAACAAAAAATATGCAAAATTAAAATCTGCACTCAACGACTATACAGTATATATACACTATTAAATAAATATAGTTAACAACAGCTATGAAAAACAAACTATAAATATTCATGTATATATGAAAAGACAGAAAAGCGTTAAATATTTTATCAATTTTTCACAAGAAAGTGAGAATTTGCGTTAACTTTTTTCGTCTCGGTAATTTGCATAAAAAACAAATTATTCCTCTCGACGGCTATATATATGAACAGCTAGTTGTTGTACGAGTATGTGCATTCTTAAAATGCTGTACATAAATATTTACGATTTTACGAGAAACTTATTTTTCATTTTAATATTAAAAATTATTATTATTTAAAAAAAAACAAACTTTAATTTCTAATTAAAATAAATTTAATTAAACACATCTTGGAAATTGTAGATAAAGAGTATCTATCGCATTTCATAAGAAAATTTTTTTTACGAAAACAAACAAAATCGGTTAAAAAGCTTAGAAGCACTAAATTAAAAATTCGAAAATAAATAAAATTTATTTTTAATTTAACTTAAGGGCGCAAATAGTATAATTTAATTTATTACGATCTTCGTTTGCTAATTCAAATTGTCAACACGCGGGGTATTTAATTAAATAAAAATTTGTTTATTTTAGTAAAAGTTCAACGTTTATTATAAAGCTTGTTTTTTTATTTGAGGAGGGGAGGATAGAGGTGAGAAAGGGTATTATGTATTTACAATTCGTTATAATTAGATTACAAAAAAAAAAAAAAAAATTAAAGCTCTAAAATTTGTATGTATAAGATTTACCTTGCACGTATATCAATTACAATAAGTAGACGCATTTCACTAAAAGCGCGCCGAACCACTAGAAACAAAACAAAAGCACACAACACATTCGCATAGTATATATGTACATACATACGAGATACGAGTATATAAAAAAGTTTTTGTTTTTCGCGATAAATCAGTAAAAAAACCGCGCACGAAAAATGTTACAACATAAAATACAACAACAACGCGGGAAAAAATATGTACAAGCGAAACTTTTGTGTAACAGCATACACAAGAAACACTATATCCTCGCTGTGTATATACACAGCAGCAGCAGTAGCAAAAAAAAAGTTTAAATAAAAAAGTTCAAGTGGTTTGGATGGTTACGCACACACAAAAAAAAGATTTTTTGTGCTTTCGATGGAAAAAATACGCTGTACATTCGCCAACAACAACAACAACACAATAATGTCGAAATATAATAAAAATAAATTATGAATAAATTAGATAGCAGATTTATTTATATAATAATATTTCTATGTATTTTTAAGAGGACTGTGTTGTGTTTGTGTTTGAATAAGCTTTGAATTGATATAATTTTTTTTATATTGTGCTTTACTCTGGTTTATACAATTTTATGAACCAATAAATTGATGAGAAGGTTATTTAAATACAGAATAATGGAACCGAAATTATATTATGTATACCGGATGCCGATAGAAATATGAGTTTTAAAAATTTCGGGAGATGGTGTAGAAGATGACGTCTATCTAAATAATTGTTGCGAGATCAGTTTGAATATTTGGTCCAATTTGTACGCAAATAAAATTTGTCTTAAAAGCAACAACAATAAATTGTTATTCATGAACATACTAATTTTTTCATTTTAGTTGTGAATTAATAAATGAAGAGAAATTTGTTTTTCTACTAACTAGACGGTTCCCACTTTTAAATTAATTTTAATGATAATTAGAGATCTACTCATCTAAACACAATATAAGCAGCAATCTTCGAAACTTGGTACACAAATATAAAGAATTCTATAATCGTCTGTAGTATTGGAATTTAGAAATATTCGATTAAAGCACAGTTAAAAAAAAATTGGAATTTTTATTAATACTTGAGAACTTTTCGTCACCGCTCCAAATGTTCACTTATTAGAAACACACGAGAAAATTCGGGCACTCCTATATGTGTCCTTCAATTTTGTTACTTGAAATCAAAAATGTATAGCCCTAAATCCTGAAAGCTTATATATTTAGAAAAATCTGATTAGTTTTCCATTCAAGATGACCCACACCGATTAGGTGCATACATTCTTCGACTATGGTGGCGCCTTATTAGAAAATCAAGAACAATTCGGACACTTATTATTATTTGATATACATATATTATGTATTTGTATTTGAGTAGGTGCGACCTAGTCTAATGGAAAATCACTCAGGTTTTCCGAACTAGGACCTTTCAGGTACTTAGTACTGAACATTTTTGATTCTAAATAACAAAATTGAAATACATAATATAGAAGTCTTTGAATTTTTTCAAGGATTTCTAATAAGGAAGGGGCCAACATAACCGTAAAATATATTCCTAGTCTAATGGAAAACCAGACCTAGTCTAATGGAAAAACACTCAGATTTTGCGGAATATAGGCTTTCTGGTATTTAGAACTGGACATTTTTATCTCTATAAGTAACCAAACTAAAATATATATCGATTTCACTGAATTTTTCGTGTGTTTCTAATAAGTGGTCATTTGGAGCGGGGGGCCAGAAGCGCTCAAGTTATAATAAAACTATCTACTTTTTTAAACTGTGATTTTATTAGATATTTTATATTTCAAATACTTTAAAGACGATTATAAAATTTCTTACTTGTTTAAGTTATGAAGAATGCTCCTGATTGTAGTTTAGACATTAAGTAGCAGATCACTAATTAACATTAAAATTAATTTAAAAGTGAAATCGTATAGATATTATAAAAATAATTCCCCGTAATTTAATAATTCACAGTAAAACTATAAAAATTCGTTATAACGAAACTTAGTGCTTATGTATAGTGGTTGTCTATACAAGGGAATAAATTGTCTTATCGATTTTCTCTATGGTTTTTCCATTTGATGTTAAATTGGACTTTGCTTGAGGTCTGTGGAGAAGAGTTTGCTTGAGGTCTAGGTATTGTGGACAAGTTTTCTGGTATATTATTATGTGTAAGGGACAGTTTCCATTAGCGTCTTGACTAGAACCTGGTTTCAAAATGACCCATGGATAATTGTATTATATCGTTCATTGCAATTAAGACACAACGATTAACAAAAAGTTCGTCATAATTTTCACAGTTTATTTTTAAACACTTAACATCGAAATAGATTGTGTTGCTTTAACATAGCCGGATATGAGATGTTGGTATTAGAAGAAACTTTTTATCAAAATTGTCTCGCCTACAATTGTTTTATTCGTGTGGTAACAATCCGTAGCAGAACGTGTATCAATCATCGGTCAGATGTACACATAATATTATTTCTCAAAAAAGTGGTATGAATAACACAAATCTCATCAGTATTATGTGCTGAAATCTAGATTTGCTGAAATTCATTCCGTAGAACGACGATAGAACATTTGACTCAATGAAGCAAGCATTGGTAGAGATGGGGCAAATGCGTCTGCATATGTGCTTTCATCTAATACAAAACTAACTATAGCATTAACTGTATTAATTATTGAAAGTTAATTAGAACCTACCAGAAGCTAACGTTTTTCTAAGTTTAATACATCGAATTTAACAACTACAAATCCGACTGGTTTAAAGCAAATCCGATGTAAAAGTTTGTTTCTATTGGAATCAGTCAACCAATATTCCAATTAAATCAAATTTTTCCAAAATAACCGTTTGACCCTATCTATTATATTCTTGGTCTGAGAATTATACGGGCAATTTTAATGCGACCAGTTTAGTGTTGGGGGGCGCTTTTGATAGCTTTCAAGACAAATTTAGATCAAATTTTCTAGTAAACAGCGAGAAACAATTTTCAATTACATCGAATTTGGAAAAACCACGGAATCCGCAAATCACGATTTTTTGCGAACCGCACATGCACAATAAGTTTATGACGTACCATAAACTATCATGTATACATAAACAATGAACTAGCTCTAATGCGTTGAATGCAATGTTTTTGTTTGTCCGCAACACAACAGCAGCACCATATTCGAAACTATATATACATAATAACTACTAAAATAAAAAAAAAACTTTTGAAGTTTGCTTGTACATAATTTAGAGAAATCACATAAAAGCGATAGAAAACTAACTATTTTCGAGTACATATACGAGTATATGAAACTATAACTATGGCAATAGGGATATGGATGCAAAGATGAAGAGAGAGAGAGACTTTAACAATAAGATAATATTTTTATTAGGGGGAAACACAACACATACCAGAACTTTAAAGTATTTCCTAAGACGAACTTTCTGTCTTTTGTGTTACTGTATTTTTGATTACTTTTGAAATACTTTTATAGCTTAAAGTTAAAAAAAAATTTTGGAATTTCCGTTTTAAATTTTTTTTATTTTTTTTAAAGAAACACAAGAGGAAAAACGAAACGAAGATGTTAATTCATTTTACCATATGGGAATGACACTTGGTGATTTAAAACTTTTATATTTATCTTCAAATGGAAAAGTTTTTTTTCCGGATCTTTCTATACTCATTCGATATATATATATACATATATATATATATATATATATATATATATATATATATATATATATATATATATATATATATATATATATATATGTATATATATATATATATATATATATATATATATATATATATATATATATATATATATATATATATATATATATATATATATATGTATATATGGGGGGGAGGAGAAGAGGGGGGGGGGCGAGGGATGTGGCATCATCTCCTCACCATAAGTACGAGTATAAAGTTATGGCACAAAAATTAAAATATTCAATGTTTGTGTTGTTTGTTCCAATTATTTTAATTATTTTTTGTGAAAGTAACATCATGTGATAAGAGGATATAGTAAGATAAATTTATGGTTGTGTTTGTTTTTATTGGAGAGATTTTTATTTCTATCGTATCGGTGTGTAGTGTAGCTGCAGCATACACGTATATACATATATAGTTTTATCCAATTATTAGAAACTTTTTAAAGCTGTTTTAATAAAACTGAAATTGTTTTTTATTTCGGGTTTTATTTATTGTATGCAATTTAAAAATGATATGTGTTTATGGGAGAGACGAGAAGAAACGGTTTGTCACATAAAAATTTTGAAAATTTGATCTTCGAGCGGTTGTTTCCCAATACATGAATTTATTTATCCATTTTTAAATTGAGATGAATGCCTTATTAATTCTAACAGCGACTACATACATATACGAGATAAATGAAAATTAGATTTATTATCCCAACCATGTATTATGTCACCAATTTTCGTTTATACATTTTCCAATTTCGACATAGAAAAACTAAAAAATTTTTGTTCTATTATTACAGTATTTCTTGGCTGCATCTCTCCATTCCATTATCGTATTATATTACACAAAGAGCATATATATGTATACAATATACATATATACGAGAATTCTGGATAAAAAACGTTCACACACAGGAACGAAATATATTTCAATTTCACTACCACATTATGTACGTATACTCTGAATGAAGTGGACGAGGACGACACATTGGAAACTATTATGTTGGTGAAAATTTATAATCATATACACTGACAGTCATTGTGACAACATATTACATTATTATATACATATTTTACCTTAAGAATTTTATGTATTTTAAGAATAACAGTTTTTTTCTATTTCAAATGAACAAACAGTGAATATGCATTTTTCTCGCCCGTCGTATATTTTCTGCAAAATATATGTAAAATTAAATCGATATAGATTTATGTGACCTTTCACTATATACATAGTATATATTTTACATACACAATCTTTTTATGTACATATGTACATAAATACTCGTATATCTGAAAATTCAATTTACCATTCTTTTCTGCAGTGCGCTTAGCTGTATACATACGTACGTATTCTAACAGAAAAATTTTCATATTTCTTATATATTTTATATAGAAAATCAATAAATTTCAATTAAAATACAAAAAAAAATTGAATTTCTTTGCCTTCATCTTACGTCATTTCAAAAGCAGCAATACACAAAAAAATAAATTCGATGCCACCAAACCAACCTATATACGAGTATATGTATACAGACCCGCTAAACCTCCACCATGGTAATAAGGAAATATGTATACACAATAGTAGTATTTGAACCAAGTATACTGACAACAACAACAAGACAACAACATTAATTTCAATTATTTCGTGTATATACTACACACACACACACAACCAGAATCTTATCCATCCCTTGCCGTTCGCCTAATTTTTTAGTATCTATACACATTACACACCGATCGATAATTATGTTCTGATATTATTTTTTAATTAACTTTAATTATAATAATTATGATTATTACATTTTATGGGATATTGGCTAATGTTTTTGTTATTTTGTTTTTGTATTATATTGAATAAAGAGAGTATTGGGAATTGATGTTTTATGATATTGTTGGGGTTGCATTTTGTACCAATTTTAGATATAAATATATGTATAAGCAGAGAGCGGGACGTTTACAACATGATTAAATCCATTTTTCACAATGTGTAAGGGGTTTGGGGAATACTGAATGCATTGGATAAGCGATCCCTTAGGAATATTAATTATTAATTATATGGCACTTGTATGCTAGAAGTCAATGGTGGCTAACACTAGGATCAATTTTTTTAAAGTAACTCAAATTTAACAAAACATTTGGAAACTGTGAAATTTATTTTTGTTTAAATGTTGTTACTTAATCATAAAGTTTATGATTTTTTTAAAAATTCGTAGTCAATCTACATGCTTAAGTTCTTATTAAAATTCTTAAAATTCCAGTCATAAAATTTCAGTTATTCTATAAATCGAGGAGCCTTAACTAACTGAAATAATGAACTTTACTCTGAGTTTCCGTTCGAAATTTAGGTTCCAAACGCTAGAAAAATTAAAACTTGAAAATTTATATAAAATCTGATATATTTAGTAAAAACTCAATTTTGAAAAAGATCACTTATCTTTGTAAAAAGCTAATATACATTTCTAAAATATTATCGAATAACCAATTTTTTTAAATAGATTATTTTGCCAAAATTCCAAAAAACATATTAAAATTTCTATTAAAAAGCTCAAAGCTCGGAATTGTTCAAATTGTTTGTTAAAAGATAGAACTAATATCATGTTGAACTAACAGATTTGGTCGTCAATTTTTATCGATAAAAGCTCCAATTATAATATGCTTTTTTGGACTATTTTATAAATCATATTGATTTGACAACATTTTTTCATTAATTGTATTTAAATCAGGTTGATCATGTTCTGAGAGTAAATTTGCTCGAAGTTTTATAACATGTTAACAAAAATGGTATGATAGTAAACGCTTTTACTCTCCATAATATGAAGTTCAGCTTTCGCAAAATATTCATAAAATTAAATGAATATAAAAATTATTAAATCATTAGTTAAAAAAATGGTTCAGACAGTTGGTTCAGAGATGAATTGTTTTTCTAGCAATTTTCGGGTTACCATATTGCTAGTATTCCCATTTCAATACTACGTAACTGATAGTTTAATCTTTTTTAAATAATAATAAATAAATAGTATTAAACATTAAAATAAATAAATTGTTCACGTTGTGAGAATAAAATTGCAGAAAGCTTTTATGACAATACATGGATCGGATAAACCGTTATATGGAGCCTTGACGAGAATTTTCTCATATAATTAGGAGCTAACATCTCAATGATTACTCAATGATAAATATTTTTTAAAATAAAATATACTTCACTTTATTGGAATCTAGGGTTATTAGAATTTAAAACTCGATTGAAGTGCGAGTATAGGAGTAAATAATTTTTTTAATTAAAAATTTTACTCTACAATTTACAAAAATTGTAGTTTAAACTTAAATTCAAATTTATGTAGAACTTATTAAAATTCTTAAAATTGAAGTCACAAAATTTGAAAACAATTTCGAATTATGTACTATTTTAAATACTTTGATTTCAAAAATTATAAAATTCAAATTTAAAATTTCTATGTCAAAGTATTGATTTAATCCTGAAATAATTAGAATCAGCATTTTAAATTATATTTTAATTTCTAAAAACTCTAGATTATAAAAAGCTCGCTTAAAAGCTTTTTAAAGAGATTATTGCGCCAAAATTTCTAAAAATATACTAAAATTCATATTAAAATACTCAAAGCTCGAACGATAATTAAAAAGTTTGCATAGTTTACCCTAAGGCTAAAAGTTTCTAATTGTTTTTTAAAAGATGGAATAATGGCATATTGAAAAAGCTTTGTTCGTCAACTTTCAAATTTTCAATAAAACCTCAATTATAATATGCTTTTTTGGACGATTTCATAAATCATATTTACTTGACTAATTTTCTTAAGTTTTTCATTAATGAGAGTTAATATACTCGAAGTTAAAAATATATATGTTTTGATTGTAAAAGCTTTTGTTGATTTAATTTATTCAACACAATGTGAAACTAGGCCCGATAAAATCAATATCTATTGATGTTGTTGGAAGTTGAGCTTTCGTAAAGTTTTAGTAAGGCTAATTGAGTTAACGCTTATTCTAATTATATTGTTAATTCACCAGGTATATCAGTGATCTGCTGTTAAATCATCTTTTAAAAAAATCGTTCAGACCGTGCAAACAGCTCTTTAGTTAAAAAATTATAAATTTAGTTAGTTCCGTTAATTAACGGAATTTAATGCAAAGTTCAATATTATTAGAAAGCCTTATTTAAGTTAGAAAGCTCGATTAACGATTTGTTATTTGTATTAGCAGAGGTTTATATTGTGAGCTCATTACATCGCTGAAATACTATCAAAGTACCAAATTTTTGAAAGAAATACGATTCATATATATGTACATTTATATTTGAAGAAGAATTGTTGTTAGATTAAAATATCAAAACAAGATTATTTTATGTAAATTTTCAAACGGGACACTTTGGTTAAACACCAAAGCCTAACTTCCAAAAATATACTGATTTCAAAATAATAATTTAAAAGCTACTATAAAAGCTCTATTCCTAATTTAATTACTCAATAGAGTAAATATTTAATAAAATAAAATCCGTACTTTCTTTATTGAATTCGATGGGAATTTTTTTTAATTATAAAATTTACTCTACAATCATGAAGCTTATTATGTTCTGAGTAAAAGTATAAATTTCAACGATCCATAGAACCTGGTATCTTATTTTGAAAAATCTTGCTTACTAATTAAATACTTTCTAGTTAATTCTTTGCTACTTCTAGTTTTGTCGAATATAAAGCTAATATAACTCACACATGGATACACTAATTATGTAAATCCACAACACTAAAAGTTTAATGAGTAAATTGAACTTTCTTTGTATATATACCATAGATTGTTATACATATTCTTATAAAATATGTATGTATGTAACGGTAAAAGCCACTTAATACAATTCACATTTTCATTATACCAAAATGCAAAAAAAAAAAAAAAAATCAATGTGATGTGATATTATATGAAAATAGAATTTTCTTTTCTTCCCCTCACGTTCATGAACACAAAGTAAATTATTATAGTTTGTGTCTACAAAACCAAAATAAAAACTATATATTGTACAACAATATTCCATTCCACTCCAGCTTTTGTTGTCGTCGGTGTGTTGCAAGTAGTCATAATAATGAAAGTATAAAAGTTGAACAACAAAACAATGTAAGAATAAAGCACAACAGAAAGCACTAATATTAAAATGTTGTTTTTACTGTAACCGCATTATCGTATTTACCATCATTGTCGTGTGTACACTCGAAAAAATATTGCTGGAAACAATTTATTTATTACCAATTTTGGAAAATATGTATGTACATAGGTTTTTGGTGTATAGTGTTATACATATATCGTATTTTCACTTTTCCAAGATTTAATACAACAAAACGAAAAAAAAATAAAAATATCGTAAACGATGGATACATTTCACTGCACTTTTGTAACCTTTATCATCACCGAGAACAAACAGAAATAGAAAATAATTTATTTATTTCATTTTCTCGTTTCGTATATCGGTATCAATGTGAAAAATGAAAACTCGACAGGTGATATGGTTATAGATCAATTTTTGTGCTTTGAGAAAATTCAATTTTTTTGAAACGATGTTCTTCGTACGTACATACATACATATACACATTTGTATTATTTCGGTGTCGAATAAAAGTTTATTTTTTTGTGTTTTACCGTTGTTCAAGCTTTTGAGATATATGTATAAGATGAATTGAATAATGATAACAAGATTTTTTTTGAGTAGTGTAGGTAAACTATGTATGTTTACATATATATTCAATTTACTTGTATAACAGTTTGATGATGGTTTATTTGATCTGGCTGATGATTCACTCAGAACATTTATATATTTCGGTTTCTCATAATAATTTTATTAGAAAATTTATTACAGTCCTGTGCTGAAATCAATGTATTCTCCTGTTAAGAGGGTTCCTGTGGTATAATTAGGATTCAAGTCTGAATGAGTCTGGCTTAAGGTCTCTAACTTTGTCGCTTATTTCTTAATATTGGTTAATATGTGCTTGCTCTTAATTCGAACCTTCTGATATTATTTTCTGCAAGTTTCTGTTTGGAAACTATATGCCTAAAATTTAGGTTTAGCTGGATACTTAAATAATAATTCCGAATGGGATCATTTTGTGAAACAGACAACTGACCTACGTTAATAAACCTATAGTTGAAAACCTGAAACTGATTTCACGTTATGCTGACACCAACAGTACCGTTAATGAACCGTTTGGAATCCTCGACCAGTTTGGAAAAGGCCAAAGGATTATTTAACGAATTCAGTACAGCTTTGCTATCAGTACACATAAAAATGTTTTTGTTTTTAACAGCAAAATTTAAAGCTCTATAACACTATACGTCAGCGCAATTATTTCCGCTTATAAAACAGTGCATAGCAAACCAAGACAGCCAATAGATCTCTAATTAGCCCAAGGCCAGTACATTTCCAATTCCAATACCGAAACAAGCGCGAGAGCTATCCCTTGATGGATAAACCACCGAGAATAAATTGGAGAAGTTGAATTCGGGTTTCGAATGGTCCCGAATGAAAGGAAAGCCGTGTTGTAATTCAGCTGGAAAAATATCATTAGGCCCACCAGCCTTATTAGATGCAAAGGAGAACAGTCTCCAGGCTTTCGAGTCAAGTTTCAATAAGGAGCCCCAGAAGAAATCTCTGTGAATTCGGTAGTAACATCATTAGAGTTGATAATGGGCCAACCAGGGAAATGAACAGAGATAAGCAGCTCACCAAATTCTCTATGACATTAACCGTCAGATAGACGAACAGTATCCAGTCTACAAACACCATTTCCAGCCAAACCTGTATTTAGTCTAGTGACACTCGGTATACTATTAATTTCCTCGCACGAAGTTCTGTGAGCGGACCATAAACTTCTGTTATATTCTTTTTGTTCTACTAAGAAATTATTTCTATCAATATGGCCATTGTCATTTTCTGGCCATCAATGTCGTTACTCGAACTTTTCTCGGTGGGGTAAGTTAAGAAGCCAGATTGAGGAAGAAAAATTCCCAATCAGTTAATTATCTGTTACAATATGACTTAAGCAGCGGTATGTTGATTTGAAGGAGAAATAATTGTTCTTTGGAATCCAAAGACAATTTCCTTGATCGTACTTATGGTGGAAATGATTCTCTATTTTAAGTTCATTATTTCACCGTATGGTTTTGTGTATGGATTCATTTGTTTTAAACACATGATTTGTTCGAACTCAAATTGGGTTGTGTATTTCTGCACTATAATAATAATATAGTTTGTACAAACCTAGATAATTTAGGAACGATGCTCTCTATAGATATATAGAGAATTCCGTTAAGTTTCATTGTAGTTGCTTATTCTAGTTATTTTGTTTTAGTTATTTTATTTTTGTTATTTTGTATATTTTGCATATTTTATCAGATTACAAAGTTCCATATTATATTTTGTACGAGGAATAGTTGTACAGTAGGTTGCTATATAGCATAACGCTGTTCCAACAGCGAATTGGTATTGCTGTGATGTTGTGTGTGTGTGTATATATAGTCGATGGAATATAATATCGTAAAGTTGTTTCATGTTTACTACTTATCGTTTACATTTTTTATTTTCTATTTTTTTTCAATATGGTTTTAATTTTTTAAATTAAAACTTTTTGATTGAATAATGTAAATTAACAATATATGCAAGCTATTTTAAAGCTTATTTATGGTATCAAATTAAAAAAACGTATTTGAATTGATTCAAGTAAAATTCTATTTTTTATATCCTATAACTTTTATGAGCTTTTTTCCATTAAATTATTCATAAAAATTTTTTTTTACATATTTATATTAATTAATTATTTTTATTAGTGTTTTTTTTTGTTTCTGTGTAAACTAATTGAAACTTAATTATATTAAATCGCACATAAAAAAATCATAAAGTATTGCAAACAAATTTTTTGTATATAGAAATAAAAAGTTAAACGTTAGCTGGATGCAAGTTTTTCAAAATAAAAAATATTATTGCAAGAAACAAACTAATTAAAGTTCTTATAATTTTAATTACGATTTTCTTATTTTATGTTTTATAAAGATTTTTACGATATTTTATTTATTTTAAATAAATTAATTTTTTCAACTGGGGTAAGCAAAATAATAAATAAATAATAGATTTTATTTCTATTTGCAATTATATAGTTTTAATATCAATTAAATAAAATGTTTAAAAATTATTTATTGTAATAAAATAAATATATTTATAGTTTTTGTTTTAAAGTAATTAATTTTATTATTAATAAAAGGAAATGCAGTGAAAATAAAAATATGCTTAGCGTAGTTTTAATTTTAAATATGTTGGAGGTTTAAGCTATCAAACTATTTTTAATTGATTTTTATTTTAATCCATTTGAAGAACACACCGTTCATTCAAATGGTTTAGCACTATCACAAGACAAGTTTGCGTGTGATTTACGATGTGAGTGATCCACGTTATAGCTGCCAATTTTTTTGTAAAATTTTAAGAAACATCTAACATGCATAACGACTTTCTATTAAAGCACTGTAAATAATTCATAATAAGTTGAATTGTGTTCTCTATTCTATAGTTATTTTTCATTTCCCATATCTCGACATCATAATACCAATCTTATAGTAGGTCCCACTATATAGGTATATAGCAAGCAATGTACGCTCAAGCAAGCTTGATATTTTGACCTCCCAATATTATTTACACCGGTGTACATATTTCTGTGTCACTTACATAAAACAAACGAACGTCTGCTATAAAACAGATATTATAATTAAGAAAAACAAAAAATCCTTGCCCATCCTTTTATTCTTCAACTCATTATCATTACCACCTTGTGAACAATTTCTTATATTAAAAAGACAAACAGCATAAACAAAAAAAAAACACAGAGAAAACTTCATAATAGAATTGATAAATTTCAATTGCAGATAATAAATTTTATGGAAAAACATAAGAAAAACGGAGGGCTTCTCGCCCATTCCGTATATGCACCCCAAAAAAGGATATAAAACACAAAACAAATTTCAACATCATTTTCTCTCTATATATAGCACAAAAAAAAACAAAACGTAACGGAAAACTAAAGAAAAATCTTTTCTTCATTAACCTAATTTTTTGTTTTTTTGTGTTTTGTTTTGGGAGAATAAAAGAAGAATAGAATGAAAAACAGACTCTGAAAAGAAAATATATTATTATTTTCATCTCACTCTGTGCGCTTTTTCCAATTTTTTGTTTTGTTCTGTACATTTTTTACCCGGAAAATATGAACAGAATTTTTGTCTCTATATAGTCTAGTACAGTAAAATAAGGGTGACACAATTTTTATTTAAAGCTCTAGATATATTTGTATATTGGTGATGTACGAGGTTTACATTTTTGTTTTTTTCCTAATTAATTGAGTTAATTAAAATATTTTAATTCGTCTGATTCGATATGCCTATATCGTTATTGTTGTCCTTATTGTTGTTGTTGTCAATAAACAAAAATTTGCATAATTCAATAAATATGTGACAGTCGAGCGAAAGAAGCGAAATATTTATTGTCCAAATATGGCAAAATATTTTACGTTTACGATCATAAATCATTTTGGGCTGGGAGGGCGCGAGAGGATGGAAATTTATTGTATTTTGACCTTATTTTCACCAAAAAATAATAAAATAAAATTATTTATTACAAGCATTTTCCACAAAAAAAAAAAATGAAGAGAACGAAATGTCATAATGACATACTATATGTACATATATATGTGTGTGTGTATATGTATATAATACTTAAACTCTGATAGTGTCGCGCATTGTATTGGGTCAATGATTTTTTTGTCAAGTGTTTCGTTTTTAAAATTCATCTCTTCGAATATACAACGTACATATACGTAAATAAATAACAAAAAGAAAATCAATAAAATACAATTTGATTTATTAGAATATTTTTATCCTACTGTATGTATAAACACACATATAGGATCATGTATGTATATATAGGAAAAAAGGACACCAAAATGTGATAAAAGCCATGTTTAACTACTCGTATATGTATGTATGTATGTATGTATACAAATTTTCTACCCGTTTCATCCTTGGTTTAGAGTCGAAACCTCATATATTGGATGTTGGTATTGGTACACACATGCACATACACACTCAGTGGAAAGCACAAACTGAGAAGAAAAAAAATAAAATAAATTCTGAAGATTTTTTTTTTTTTTAAATTTATCATTTCCAATTTTTATTTATTTTCTCTCCCGCCTTTCATTTAATACTCCTCATCCTGGGTGTTTGCGTATTTATCTTTTATTATCCTGGAAATACATTTTCGGAAAAATGAACAGCAGATAATTCTTAAATTGGTAACATTAATTTTGTGTATATACATATATGAATACGATATTTAGAGTTCATGTTGTTTGTAGATTTGAGAAAGATGCGTGGAGTTATTGGTATCTTGAATGGTCCGTTTTGTGTGGTCAAAATAGGTTTTTGAATATTTGTTTGGAAATTTGATTCTACTGTTTTATTTAGGTAACTTATCTATCATGTGATATTGTCGATTGGCTCAAAATATGTGGATTCATAATGACTACGTAACATAGGCGGTATAGAAACTCAAAACTTTCCAATTTAAATTCCGGTGTCCCTACCTTCTCGTCTAATAACAAAGATATCCCAAAAAATGACACGGCTATTTATTTTAAAACCCAAATTGCTTTAAATTTCCCATCAATTTAATAGATATCAATGCAGATATTTAATATATATCATGGCTGCCTTGCTTTGAGAGCTATTACATGGGTATCTTTAACGCCTGATCAATGTCCTGCTGTATTTAGAAATGTGATATTGATTGTACCACTTATAGAAAGAAATAATCAACTTGTTTAAGTCACTTGTAGATAAGGAATATAAAAAAGCTCAACATAACTGAGGTTTATTGCTATGTAGCCACAGCCACCATTATGAACTAAGCTTCAATCTAATTTTTCTTTATGAAACTTTTACAAGATTGTATAGCCAAAAAGCTTACAACATCTTGGAAACTGAGTAATTTGTGAACTTTACGTAATTGTTTTATTTTTGAATGTTGTTGTTGTAGGTCGATATTCCCACTAAACTCGTTTGATTATTTCTGAGGAATGGAACTTAAGGAATACAGTTTTAAATTTGGTAAAGCTGGTTTTGTGTATGAACGATTTATGAAAACCAAATTGAATTTGAGAATAGTTTTAATTCATGATTTATCGTGTCTTTTCATATAAAATATATGAAAATAATTTTTATCGCTTTACTGTAAGCTCGTTTTTACGATCGAATGCTTTTCGAACACATTTTTAGAAATTCTAGATATACAGTATGAAAGCATTCCTACTTGTATGTCTATTTGTACTATGTAAATGCTTTGTGCTTTTAATATCATATATTGGATTATAATATATTGTATACATCGCGGATTAAATTTAAAGCTTTTGGGACATATTTAACGACAACGAAAAAGCTCGTAACCATACATATACATATATATTCAATTAATATTCAATTGTTTTATATTGTACCGCGTGCTATGCTCCATAAAATTGATAATCACAAAACAATAAAAACACTTTTTATTCCTGTGTTTTTCTGTTAATAATACAAAAAGCTCGTCAAAACTCAAAAAATATATAAATTTTTTATTCACAATACATTTATTAATTTTCATTTTAAAACGATAAAAGTTTAATGTGAAATCAAGAGATAGTTCGAAATAAAAAGTTTATGTACAATAAAAGTTCTTATATAATATTTATTTTCATATATAGAGCAAAAAAAAAAAAAAAATAGAAAAGCTCGTTGTGAAAATTTATAGTGTTGGTATAAAAACTGGGTTGGAAGAGAGAGAAAAAAAAACATAAAACTAAATTATTGAACTTTTGAAATAAAATGATGTTACATTTATTTTCTTATATTATGATTCTTGTGCTTTCTGTGCTTTTGTATCTAGTGCATACATACATATATAGATAGAGATATTCCAACTATTCCTTTGTTCAGGTTGTGTTATTGTATTTGTTATGAGTGTCCCTTTAGGGTATAATTGTGAAATGAAATAAGTTAGAGAATCAAGAGTTTGAAATGTTGCTGGTGCCGTTGCCAGACAATTTTTTTTACTTGATATTATTTGTGTTAGTGTACTTCGAACTTTGTACAATTGAAAATGAGTTACAGAATATTAAATTTTATTTTTCAATTAAGTGTAAGTTTATATATTTTTACTACTGCACTAGGGTAGAGGGATTGAATTTGTTGCTTTTTTTTGTTGGAAATATCTGGAATGTATTTAGTTATCTCTGTACAGGTTTGATTGCAAAAGTTTACATTTTTCTTTATTTCCTATCAGCTTTAGGGTGAAATAAGGAATTTTATATTTATATTTGAATACCATATTTGCCTCCAATATAGATCGACATCAGAATCTTTCGTTAATTTACCCAAACTCGCTGACTGCCAATGTATTTATTTAGTGTATGTTAATTTCAAGTTAAACATGTTTTGACTGTCTCTATCGTAGAGATTTCCAATACTGAAGAAAATAAGTCATTTTAATTGATTTGATTGATTGCTCCTATAATTCTTATAAATTTTTAAAATTCCAAAAATTCTTGATATTCTTAAAAACCTTAATGATTAATGCTTGTACAAATGTTGTGCGCATTCTTAATATTTGTAAATCCGAAAATTTTAAAAAGTAATTCTTAAAATTCTTGAATTTCTTATAAATCTTAAATCCTTCAATTTCTTAATTTCTCAAAATTTTTGTTATTCTTAAAATTGTCTAGTTTGATTTATCGAATTCTTATAAATAAATAATTAAATTACATATTTTAAAAATAATGTTATCTTAAAACTTAAAAATTTTTAAAAACCGTTAACTCAATTCTTAGAAATCTTCAAATTTTTAATAGTTTTTAAATTGTTAACGATTATTTTCCCTAATGATCATTTAGATGGAGGCATCTTGTCTACCTTAATAAGCGTGATATCACCGATTGACAGACAGATTTGGGAGTTTTGTTTGCCACTTACGTCTCTGTTACAGGTTGTGTAAATACGTGAGCGACCATTGCTGCCAATATCCTTACATTCTTTGTTAGATATTTTGCCATCTTGACAGTCTTGACATCGGAACATTCGTTAGCGATGGTTCAAGAAGAGTTGTTGGAGCTCCTCCCATAAGAAAATGACCTGGAGTCAAATCATTTAAATCCTCTGGATCAGATGACAACGGACAGATTGCCCGGGAATTGTCGACATTTCTTCGAACGTCATGGTAGCATTGGTAGTAACTCTTTGAGATGGTACTTCATTGATTTTTTATTTGACTCCCAAAACCCGCTGAAGTGAGGAGCACTCGCGGGGTTAAATTTGAACTTAATTCGTTGGTACTAAAAAAATCTGTTAATTCTTGAGCGATTTCTTTCATTTTCGAACAGCTCTCATAGTTCGGATAGTTCAAGTTTCGCACGAACAAAGTTTGTTCCATTATTCGATATAACTTCACTTGGTAACCCTCGTCTGGCTATAAACCGTCTTAGTACAGCGATGAAGGCATCAGATGTCACATCACAAACCAATTCAATATGGATGGCCTTAACGGCAAAGCATACAAAAAGTGTATAATACCTTTGTGATTGGTGAATGACCACGACCATGCTTTGTTAGTAATACAGGATTAGCAAAATCAACACCTACGGTTGGTAAATTCCCCATTAGTTGAATTGACATCTGCTGTTTGAAACGAAAACAACGAATACATTTTTGAATAAAATATCTTATCACATTTCTACCGTCATCAATCCAGAATCGTTTACGTAGCAAACTAATCATTAACGTAGGTCGTGAGTGAAGATTTTTAATATGGTATTCCAGAAGCACTAACTCAGTCATTGGATGCTTCTTGGGTAAGATGATGGGATATTTAACATCATACTTGCAGGATAAGTTTCAAACTCTTAAAAATTGTGCATTTTAATTCTTTAAATTCGAAAATTTTTATTACATTAAAAATTTTTTAAAATATTTAATTCTTATTACTCTTAAAATTCAAAAATATTTAAAATTCTTATAAAAATGTAAATTTGATTTATAATTTTTTGAAAGATTCTGTGGAGACTGTGGAGTTTGTAATTTGTGGAAATTTCAGTTTTATATTCCGTATAGTAAAGACTTGTAAAGTACTAGATCATGGACTCTAGAGATAGCCATTTCGTGTCAAATGGTTCCTTTCAACATGTAAATAGGTTTGATTTCGATAATAATTAAATTAATTTAAGAAAATGTTAAAATTGATTTTAATAAGCCAAGCAGGTGAAAACATATAATTTAAAATCACTTATATGGGCCGGTTTAAATGGTATTTCATTTTGAATTGTTATGACTAATACAATTTTAATTAATTCGAATAAGTCTATTTCGATGAGAGAGGCTGTAACATTAATGTGCGCCAACTTTCAGACTAATTTCGTTTTGTCGTTACGACAATGAAGCTAAGACCCAATACCTAGTGTTATGCCTATAGAATAAGAGGTTTTTCTACGATATATTCCTATATGTATACCACTTTATGATCAGGATAAAGTATAACACTTTGTATTGTGTCTTAGCTATATATCATTGTTCTCGTAAATTACGTAATCGGGAATAATTTTCCTGATCCAAAGAAGATGAATGAAGTGTTATATTTTAAATTCAAATTCAAATGCAAAGTGTTATACATATATGAATATCCAAGACACAAACCAGCTCCTATTTATTTCATCTCGCCTCAACATCGTAAAATTGAAATTTCACATTAAAATTGGTTCGATGACCAAATTTAAGAAGGCTACTTTTTTTCAGGAAACAGGTAGTTAGTCATATTGTGTTTAATTTAAATTTAGAATCTAATAAATTAAAATTGAATCCTATAAAATACTCTTAAATATTAACAAATGCTAAAATTAGTTCGAATTTATTTCCGTGTTTATAAAATTTAGACAATATTGGCTTACTTAATAGATGTATTTGTTGTATCTACCCTCAGAATATATTGTCCGTTTTAAATTGATTGTTTCTCAATGCAAATAAATGGTATATGTATATCCAGTCGACTGTACACCTTTATAAATAAATCCTTGTAACAGGCACATAGCTAACTCAATAAATTTTTTATATCCTCTTGCAATATATACATACATAACATGAAGAAGGTTGCAGGCAATAAAGTTTAACAAAACAAAATCAACAACAATCAAATCGAACTTTCTGTATTGTATTGTATATTTATTGTAGTGTTTTATTTTTTTTTGTATATTTTTTTAATTTGCACGATAAAAGCTCTTCGGCGATGTTCTCCAATCTAAATGAAGGTATTAAAAGGTGATCGGATGTTATGCTCGATTTTGTTCCCGGTTTCGAACATCAAAAACATTATACATAATATTTTTGTTAAAAACGGATACAAAATAGGTCAAAATTTCTTTTAACAATAAAAGCACATAAAAGCTACGTGAATTGATGATTGTATACAGATATTTTTATTTATTATTTGTGTTTTATGTTATTTCGATTATTATTTTTAAACTTAAAATTTTATAAAATAAATAAATAAATGTTTATAGGAAGTTAAATAAATTTTTATAGTTTTATGTGTTCCATTTGCTTTTGTGTGTTCCCGATTGCATTTTTAACAAAACGAACACACAAAAAAAAAAAGAGAAAAATGAGAAAACTTTTTTAGAGCTTTCCTTGTTGTTTGTGTTGAAAATGTGAATACATATATATATATATATATAGAAACATAGTTGCAATCAATTGACAATGATAAAAATAATAAAATATATTATTTATTTGTTGTGTTGTGCACAAAAAAAAAATTGTTTCGAAAAGTTTTTTTCTTCGACTGCATATCGGAAATATTGAATCCCCCGCCCGTACCCCAATACACGAAACTTTGTATGCTTTTATGTGTATATCGTTAATGAGGTAGAAATAGTCGAAATTAATTGTAATGATATTCAAGTTTTATGTTATTTTCGTTCATTGCAGGTTTTATTTACTCGTTTATATATGTGTCAAGCTGGGTAATTAATGATTTTTGGTATTTAAAAACCGTGGAACCATTTTTTAAGCTACTGTACACATATAAATTCATTTTATATATATTTATACACAGGACATATAATATATGTTTCGGGAAATTTATAGTGGATATAAATAGTGTCAATAAAAATTCCGATTTTATTACATTGTTTTTGTTTATATCGAACATATGTTTGATGCTTTTGACTTTTTTTTTATTGATCTCTTCGTGGATGTATTTCATATATACATTACCGAATTCTTGGAACATATATTCATATATCTACATATATAGAGAAAATTGTATTTTATTTTATCTGTCGAAAATTGATTTGAACTGGATTTATGGCATTTTATATATATTCGGTTGATTTAAATTTGAAGGGTTGACGATATGGAAATTTATTGGGAATTTGTGTTTCGAACAACCGAACCGAATTTATTTTATTTTATTTATTTATTTGTATAGCTTATTTTTATGGCGATGCTAATATATATTTGTGTTTTTTTTTGTAAATTTAATGTAGGGATGAATCGTTAAATGACAGACAGACAGGAATAAAAAATTGAGTTTCTTGACATGATAGACGATCAAGGGTTTTTAATTTTCGTATAAATGAAATATGTATTCATGTGGATCAACATCTAAGCACTAGCACACAACCAATGAGCTGGAACGTAACTCCGTATTACATTTTAAGTTGGCACTTTTTCAATAGGCTGTTGATAGTATAGTTAAGCCACATAAAAGAAGTTATAGAGTTTCAGCTTAAATTTTATTATATAACTCAGGGTGGCTGAGTTTGGGGTGCTAATTCGTTAGCGGTGGTGTCTTGGCTTGAATTATACTCGCAATTTATTTATTAATCACACATTTTAGATATTTGGTCGAAGGGACTTCTTCACCATGTATACAACGACCAAAAATCTCTGAAAAGAGCAAGCTAAGTTCAATGGATCACAAATATTAGAAACGCTTAAAAAAATAATCGAATTTTATAAAAATTGTAACATTTGGGCCGCACTTTGACCATTATGTTTCTAGAATTTTGTTTCCTGGATTTTATTCGCGATTATTTTCAAGTGCAGGTATAGCCAACGCAAAAAAGCCTTTCATTAAAAATATTTAAATTTTGATTGTATCTCAAAAAAATTATTAAATTTGGTTTTTAGTTTTTCAAATCTGTGTGTAAGGACTAATTAATAAATACTAACTAATAATTCCAGCCTTGCTTTTATTTCGCTTATGATCTTACATTTCTAAGAATTTTATCGTTATGAGATCCAAATGATTTGCTTATGGATATTTTGGTTTAGTTAGATTAAATGATAAATTGTACCGATCGAATGTCATTTCAAATATCCCTTTGAAATTATTCGTTTTAGATAAATTTCCCTCCATACGATTTTTTTCAAGAAAGAACCAAGGAATAACCTCTTAACACTCAGATACCGAAAAATATTATAAGCCAGTCAATATTAAAAATCTCCGAACTATGAAATAAATTGAATTGAATTTCCATCAAAACTCCACAAATTGTAATTTCAAAAGTTACAATCTATTTAAATTTTATTGATTTTTCGTTTAAATTTTGCAAAGTTTCGTGTAAAGTTTAATTTTAAAAATAATATTTTATTGTGTTTTCAAATTGCGAATTCTATGGAATAATTAAAAAATTTTATTTAACTATAAAATTCATTAAAAATTTAATAGATTGTATATTCTAGTTTCAATACATCAAATTGCTTAAATAGTAACTTAAATTGTGGTTTAAAATTAAAATATTTTAAATTAGAAATTAAAATTTCCTAGATCTAAAAACTAAAAATTTTAAATTTAACAATAATTTAAAGTAAATAGAAAGAATTTGTATATCAATAGTTTGGATACTAGGATTTAAATTTTAGGAACTTTGAATTGGAACTGAAATATAGAATCAAGGCACTTACAAGAGTAATATTTATTTTCTGTTGTAATTATGTTTAAAAAAATTGGTATTAACATTTTAGAATTGTTTAGTCTAGAACTTTTAATATTGGGAAATTTTATGAAAAAATTTTTTTGGTTTAAAAATTTAGAAATTATAATTTTTAACAATTTGTAATTTGCAATTTTTATTTTTCAAATATTATAACGAGTTTTAAACCTTAATCAACATTTTTGAAAATTGAATACGTTAAATGAATTTTAAATATGTATTTAGAAATAATGTTTCAATCTGCAATGTTAAGAATTTGGTGTAAAATAAATTTTAAAAAATTCGTACTAACATTTTACAATTGTTCAATCTAGAATTTTAAGTATGGGGAATTTTTTATCAACTAAATTTTAATTTAAAAATTTAGAAATTATATTTTTTAATAATTTGTAACTTGCAATTTTGATTCTGGAAATACTATAATTTAAGGTTAGAATTTAAGAAAATTTCGACATTGATTTCCAACAAATTCGTCTGCATTTGACGAATTTTAAACCTTAATTAAAGGTTCTGAAAATTGAATACGTTAAGTGGGATTTAAAATTATGATTTTAAACATTTAGAATCAATTTTTATATCTGAAATTTTTTAGAGTTTGAAATCAGTTACGGTCCTGCCGGGTTTCTTGCTTATTTTCGCTTATATAGATGAATTGAAAATTATTTGAGCATTTCTTGGGATTTTGGGGAGCTTTTCGATATTAATGTTATTTTAGAATACTTTAAAAAGTCACTTTTAGGATTTAAATTTGTCCAAAAATTATAAAAATCTATCAACCTTAAATTAATATATACAAAGCTTTACGATTAAATTTTTATTAGATTGCGTGGTTTACGAAATGGAATTATAGACTTTTTAAGCTTTCGTTAGAAATGTTACCTGAGTCATCTCAAAGGTTTTAAAATACAAAGTATTCTAGAACCCAAAAAACTATTAAACCATTTAAAAATATTTAATACATATTCGAAATATTTTTGGAAACTCATCAATCGTCGAATCATGCATAAATTTATATAAAACTCTATTTCATCGATAAATCGCCATAATGAAAATACATTTCACATAATTACGATAACGGTATTTCGTAATTATGTAGATAAATATGCATAAAACAAATTTTTAAGCTCTAAAAATTAAAATGAGATAAATTTTCCAAACATTTATGTTATCATTGAAACATGACCATAAAATTCATTTTCGAGTATATGTATAGATACAGTTGGCCTACATCATTATCGTAATATTGTTGGCACATATGGCATGGGCACATAAGTATTTCGTACTGTATATACATACATACATTCATATATATAATGTAGAAAAGTTTAATGTTTTTTTAATTTTTTTTGTTTCCGAAATATGAAAATATTTCAATATACAACATTTTTTATGTTTATATAGATTTTTATTTATTGCATAAAATTCGGAAAATTCTGTGTTATAAAATGAAAATAAAAAAATCTATGATGATAAATTATTTTTAATTTACGTTTTTTTTGTTACATTTTCAATCGAGCTTGATATATTTTTTTATTGTAGTTTTTAAAATTCATAAAAACATGAAATTTAATTTTTTTTAAAATTTTGTCCACATTAAATTTATAATAATAGTGTGTGTGTATATATGTACAAGTTAGTTTTTTATTTGTAGTGCTATTTAAAAAATAAAATATTTCATTGATAAATTTTTATGGCTTTTACCATTTTAAATTTATTTTTAAATTATTGTATTTCAATCAAAATTATTTTTATTATTTGTAATTTAATTTATTCATTTCTGTGTTTCATACATACAATATATGTACATATTTTATTTTGAATTTAAATCCGTGAAGAGGAAACATTTTTCAGAATTTAATTAAATTTTGTTTGAAGTTTGGATCTGATTGGATTGTAATTGTATGGAATGCTTTTTTAAAAGCTTTAGAATTTTTTTTTTTGGATCGAGTTCAAAAATGATCTGTTCTCACCACCTATAATATGAACCTTCGAAATTTTAAATGGATTCTTTATGTGAATTTCGTGGATATTTGGTTAATTTAAATCGTTTTAGATTTTCTTAGATTCACTTTTAAATTTTAAAGCCAGCCATAAAGAGCATTTTCTTCTGAACTTTAATTGTTTTTTAATTTTGAATATAGTTTCTGCATTTTATATTATTTTGCAGCTGCTGCTCGTCGTATTGGGCAAGGAAAAATTAATTTAAATAAAACAAAGTATTGGTTCGACTTTTTCAAATACTGACATAGTAAAACACACGGAAAATTGTGTAGCACTGATGCATGACAATTTTTCGTGTGTTTTACATTCTGGGTGGAAGGATGAAAGAGTCACCGATGTCTAATGGATTTAGCATCCTTTTATAGTTAATCGGTTACTCTTTAATATCATACGAAATTAGGATAATATGAAATAATAAATAACTTTCAAGTAGTTTATGTAGAGCCACGAAATCTATAGCAAACCAAGGAGCAATAAGTCGTAATCTATTCAATTAAACTGTATTTTTGTGTATTCTATAGATCAGATCGGCAATTTCAATTAAGGTAAAGTCATACAGATAAGAATAGAATAAATTGGATTTGTGCAGAAATTTCAACATTCTATTTGTTATTCATTTTTCTAATATCTTGTTAGACAAGGATGATACTGATTTCGGTCGATAATTATTAATTAATTTGGATTCTACTGATTTAAAAATAGGTGTCACTTTTGCTAATTTTAGACAATCAGGAAAAATTCCGCTCTCTAACACGACATTATATAATTTTGACAATACAGGTGGGGAAAAAATAATACAATTTGTTTCCGGACAATACTTGGTATGTTGTCATGCCCTCCACCTTTATTATTTTTTACTATATAAGTTGCAAACTAGGTTTCAAACTTCGCTAACGGAAAAGTTGAAAACAAATAAAATGTGTTTGCACATGGAATAATTTATCAAAAATCATGTCCAAAAATCAAAGTTAGATTAGGATTATAAATATTAAGTGATGTTGAAGACAAAAACTCAAAAGCTCATTAACTTTGGCATAATTTACAATTTGATGATACTGATATTGAATTTTGTTATGTTTTAAAATGGTGGAATTCAGAACACGATCTATATTAAGAAAGCATCGTGATCCAAAATGTCTCAACAACCTCGTATAAAATATTGTATTTATTTCGAAATTTTTTCCTTAGGTTTGCTATTTTAATTAATTTATTTATAACATTCTCTTAAGATTTGCTGGCAAAATTCTGTTATCTGCGCCTAGTTTAATTGTTCACGCTAGTTATTATGAATAATCCGCAAAAATCCTAAAGTTGTAAATCGATGTAGAAGTATAAAAAAAATCAATCTCAGTTATAAGATTTTACACCATATATACTCTCACCTGCATCACACGTGAAACCCTCCTAAAGTAAAAACATTTTTTTTGTGCTGATTTCACACGAAAAACTAAATTCGTTTAGATTAGGATTTTCCAATGTGTACATACATACACTTCCATCGTTGTTGTGTGTTTAACTCGAAAGCAAAATTTTTAAAGGTACCTTTTCAACAATCTCGTGTAAGATAAATAATAGATTTTGTTCGTATATATATCTTTTGGATACCGATTAGATAAATATTTTCCTTTATCTGCTTGAGATTGTTTTGTTGTTGTTGTTGTTGTTGTTGTCATTGTGTATATGTGATAAAATAATTTAAGTATCTTGAATTTTCGGATGCCTGATATTTTAAATTTTTTATCTTGTATACTAGTGTGCCTTCTCAATATCGAGTATTTATCTATATATGTTTAGGTCGATAAAAGTTAAAATATTTATGTACTATTAAAAAACCATTTCATTCTATATTTTATGTACGATACCGTATTAGGATTTTTTTTTTCGACCATTGTGAGTGATATAATTTTCGAGTTTGGGAACGATTTGGTTAATAACGTATACAAAATTTATTTATTTTTTTCAAAAGGTCTTGGGTTTTTCATTTTAGAACATTAATTTGATTTTCACTATATGTATGATCCTTTTTCTGATGTTGTTGGAATAATTACGTATACATATATACATTTGGTTGGACATGTTAAATGTATACAGACAATTTTATTCTATACATACATACTTCTGCAAATTGAGTTAATTCAAATTGAATTTAATTAGGGATATAATTTAGCAATTCGGTGCTATGTGATTTTTGGAATACATATGGAGTGGTGAGCATTCATTGAATCGAACTAAAATTTCTGTACAAAAATACAAATCTCAAAGGTATTTGCCATAAACAATCAACCGCACAAATAAATAAATAACATTCCTGTTGAAAATCCCCTAAATTAAAATTCATATGGTGTTGTAGTTTTTTGAGCTTTATTTACGTAAACTTAACTGTCAAAACCAGAGAAAAATTAAAAAAGCAAAAAATTTGTGTATAAGAACCATAACCATCCATATACCATAACACACATACATTCATATGATCAAATGAAAATTTTTAACTTTTTCTCACCATTGCAGACAATAAATTTTCTTCACCGCACATACACCAAAAACCGAAAAACCCGATATCGTAAAAACACTAAATTACAAAAATATTAATTTTGTTTTAACAGTTTTAATAAATAATATATTTTTAAGCTTTTTATATGTTATGAGCTTTCATACACCACCCATTCTATCTCTGTCCTCGTTTTTACTATTCTCATTCGGTGTAACAAATAAATTTTTATGTTTTTGTTGTGTATGTACAGTGCGCGTTCGATCGAATATGACATTTTTATTTTTAAGTTGTTCACCAAACAACGCGCGATAACTCCTTTCTCTTGGCACACATATACCTCCAAATAAAATAAAAATATAAAGTTATTTTTATTAAAATCATAAATTTATATATTTTATAGTTTTATATTTTGGTTGGAACTTGGAACTTAATAGCAGCAACAAACCCAAACTAAATACACAACTATTATAACCGCGAGACAAGAATCTGATAAGAAAAATTTCGTTATAAAATCGCGCAACATTGGTTTGGAGAAGCAGCAGTGGTATAACATAAAAAAAAATGTTCAACCACTTTTTTATTTTTATTTTTTTTTGTCATCTCGTATCGTTAAGAGCGTATATACATAAAACACATAAGATATAGCCAAGTAGCATCTATAATAAAAAACACAAAAAATTGGTTAACAGAAAACTTATGATTTATGATTTTGATTGTAATAAAAATTATTCGATTCTCGAATTGAATTTATTGGTCATTATTTCGCTTAAATTGTATTTAGTATATCGCTAGATAGGAGTAGTCTTGTTGTGAGACATACATAGAGGGAAAAATGGGAATACCGAATTTAATATATTCTTGTGTGTACCTGAAAATTTCTGAGGTCAAAAAAGTTCAACGATTGTATTACATATGCGAGCACGGTGGACTATAACCGAGACGTATATAAATATTACATTAATCATGTATGTATATGGGTGGAGATGGTACAGTAACCACAGTAATAGGTTTTCACTAGCATAATGATATTTTTGTGTCACATACATTGTGAAGTGGACGAAACTTGGCTGATATGTTCTCAAAAATTATTGGAAGTGGGTTTATAGTTAATAAAATACGGTGAGGAGATCTAAGTTTATATTAGGAGAAATCGGAACTTGGTATAGTGCCAAACTGCTAACTGTCAAAATATTGAGAAATGCGGATATATGTAGAGATGATGTTTAGCACTGAATTACACGATAATATATGATTCAGGAGGAAGTCTTATAACGAACCCCAGACTACGAAGAGTCCTTTGTGGAGTTTACAGCCAACCTACAATTGCTTTTTCTCACACTTTCTTGATATGTAAAATTTATTTAGTGCTATAAAGAATTCCTCTGGCCAGTGCTGATTATTTAATAGTATATACTTGGAATAGCAGCTGCTTACTTGTTGGCCTTTGCGAATTTTCCCTTGTCTTATTTAGAAATTCTATTGCTATACTATTACTGCTACAAATAAATGTTCGTCTTCGCAAACTATTCAAAGTAAATAAATCGAAGAAAATATCGGTTCGTCCATCGTAACTCGGTAAAATTGATGTTTAATACAAAGCTTTAAGCTATGATAAAATATTCACTGATCCGTCTTATTATTTATTACCTTCAGTACTATCGGTAATCTAAATATGAAAGAAAACGAGCTTGTGTGATCACATTACTGTTATCGTTTAAATAAATATCTTTCATACGTCCCATATTCAAATCGGGTAAAAGAAGCAAGATCATCAACTATCACGGGATTGCTATACTTTCCATCATTCCAATGCACTTTGAGTTAATGGTTCATCAATTTTTGCTTTATATTATATTTCGCCGGGGCAACAGGGTTTTATTGCGGAGAGATCGTCAGTTATAAACTTAGTGTCTTGCTACGGCCTTCTTTACAGTACGATGGATTCTAGAGTACAGCTGGACGTGGTCTATACTGATTTTGCAAACGCCTTTGATAAAATTGGCCACTCAATATTGATCGAAAAGCTAGTGAAATTAAATTCCAACTTCATCCCAGTGAGATGTTTGTAATTTGCCAAGTTATACGATTCGCGTTCTCGCTTGTTCCTTGCAATATTCGGGGTACCTAGAGACAGCCACTTGGGACCATTGTGGTTCTAACTTTTCGGAAATAATGTGGTGGACTGTTTCAAATTCGTAAGATGTTTGCTCTACGTTGATGACATGAAAACTAGTCACCATATCAGAATGTTTGATTTTGCAAAGCGATCTAAACATTTTTTGTTGTTGGACAGTCAGCAACAATTTAAGTTAAATGTAAGATACTTCCATTTTGTAGAATCCGATCCCCATTACTGCATCAGTATTTCTTGTATGATGTGTTAATTGATCAAGTCGAATTTCTGACTGACCTTGTGACGTTCTCTTCGGATCTAATATTTACCAGGCACATTGATTCTGCTATTTCTGATCTATAAAATATTAAAATCTTTGTATGTGTCATTTGTTCGATCTGTTCTGGAATATGCCTCTCAGGTTTGGTAACCTTCAGATCTGAGACACTCGACCAGAATTGAGTTCGTTTAAAGGCAATTTATTCTGTTTTTAGAGTCGGGTTGGCTAAATTTTTACTACTAATTAAATTGTCTTCGCGGAGTTTGTAATAAGGATAGCAAGTAAACCATCATGACTTGCACCCTTATTGATATCAATGTTGGATAAACAATCAAAGACTTTTTCTGAGGTAAACGATAATTGAGTGAATTCCTGGTTATTTTCAAGATTAAAAGATTTTGCAATTGGAGTCTAATACGGTTCATAGATTCAAGAAAAGTAGCAAATAAATTGCACATATTAACGAGAAGCCGTAGCAGCTCTGAAAGGTCATAGGGGAAGGAACTCCGACAACTGTGAAGCTTGTTGCGACGATTAGCAAGGCGTTCCAAAACAATATCATACCATGGTTGTCGAAATTGGGTTTAGTAATTCTCCACGGAATATATACCTTTCGATATCCGTCTTGAGACGTTCGTTGAATCGGGAAACCATGGCATTCAAGTCTTGGCCAGGCTAAACAAAATTCCAGAAGTGATCCATCGTAGCCAAGGCATTATCATTGGCAGAAAATACCGTAAACACACCATCGATATCCAACCAGATAATATCCGGAAGATTAAAATCACCAATTATCAGTAATTGTTCATCGTGACGTATTGCTGGCAGCATCTCAGAATAGATGAACTAGAAAATCTCAAGAAATATTTACACGGGGAATGTTTTTTTCCGCTATGATCAGTACCCCGCACCACCTTTGAGATGATACGTGCTGAAACAATGCCTGCCCTTTCTATATGAACTATGTTGCCGGACGGAAACTGTCCATCAGACTTAAATCGTTCAATCAGCCACGTCACAGAAATGATAAATCGAAGTTGTGGTCAAGTACAAAGTGCTAAAGAAATAATTTGAATTTGAAGGCTGTTCGTACGAGGTTTCTTATTAAATCTGAATCAGTATTTACTTCAACTCCAACCCTACTGGACTTATGTTTTTTGGACGGTGAATAAAATCACGAACCAAAAGTTTTAGTCAGCATATCCATACGGAGATAAACCTAAAAATACTTGTGTAATAATTTTAAAGAAATATTATTCAACAAATCGAAGAGTTCAGAATCTGAATCAGACCATGAACTACAAAATGATCTTATTACTAACAGCCGAAAAATTGGGCACAGCCGGAAAATTGCGGACTTAGTGCTTATACAAATGATGAAATTACTATTTTATTTTTAAAATTAAATGCGGCTTACGGTATAGATCAGATTTCGACAAAGGTGTTCGCGGTCAATTAAAGTATAGCGGGAGCCATTCCATTATTTAAATCGAATAGACTAATTGATTTTTTAAGGTCTAAACGAATGTTAACTTGTTATCAGTTCGAATTCGTCCGTAATTATAAAGCACAGCCGCAGCCTGTTTAAGATTAATGAATTTTATCAGCAGAGGGCTAAATCTGGAACTGATTCTCTATTATCGATACAATCAATCTTCTTACTGAAAATAAAACTTAAACAAATCATGTTAGAAATGACAATTGTGTGTACGTTATACCACGTCTAGACGGTCTCAGGTGACCTACCTTATTCCAATATGGAGTGAATGTTCAGAATTCGAGAATTAGAAATTTTAGAGGTTAAAAATATATAATTGGAGCGTTCCAGAAATGAAGCCAAAAATGGTTTATGGAAAAGTTCAAAATTTGTTGATTTAATTTCAAAATAAGGCTAAGTACTACCTAGTATTTAAGGTTAAGACTAAAACAACCATTGAAACTTAGTACTTGGTGGATGCTAAATTAACAAGAAAGAAAGTCAAAATTTTAAATGTGCACAACCTTTCGAGAAATTTATGATTGGTCTATAAATAAATTCATACTCAACAAAATTTGGTTATCCCTATAAATTAATTAATTTTTGGATCGGTCGGTATTGCAATATTTGAGCATTTCAATTTGTTTCCAATAAAAATGTATTTCATAGAATATACGTATATATACAATAAATATATTGTGGTGGACAGCTCGCGTTCTAAATAATTGAATTTTGCGCTCGAGTAATTATTTTATAAAATCCCAAATATACAAATGCACATTCATATATGATTAACCCGAAAGCAGACAACGGTTTGAATACACAATTTATATACGCGAGTTCCAATTTATGTTTGGATTTCGAAAAAAAATCTATCAAAACTATCACATTTTTCATCCCGCGCCCCGATTATACATCTTCCCGAAACACATTTAAATATTTATTTCCAATTTTTTGTACGCTTTTATAAAAATAATAATACTTTGTCATAAAAAAAATAAAAACTTTAAAATGTATAACACTTTTATAGTTGCGTTTTTTTTTTTGTATAATATGTTGTTTGTAACACTATGGGTTGTTATTGATTTTAATGTAAATTGTAAATGATATATACGCGAATATTTAAATAAATAAATACAACAAAACTATTTTTGGTTGTTGTTGCGCGATAAAACTATATACATATATATATGTATATTGTTTGCATCATGTGTGTTGAACATTTACAACACTATTTTATACAGTATTTCCGATCGTAAAAAAATAAATAAAATTTAAATTTGATCAATTCCGAATTCAATGTATAAGCTATAGTGTTCCGTTTAAGCAACTAAATTAATTACGATAAATTGTATCGATGCAGAATTATGTACATAGTTGCAATTTTATATTAAGGATTTTCAAGAATATAGATAACGAAGTAGCTTTTCAAATAATTTGACAATTTGTAATAATTTTGGAACACACTGGATTTTCACCATTGGTTGCAAGCTTTTGATATTGATAGCGATGTTTATAAATATATTTGTAACTTATATACTCCTTACACTTTATACAGTATATAAATGAACAGCCTTCGGAAAGTAACCTCGTGCAAATTTAAAAAATTTATTGAGCAAGTTAATGTTAACTTCCAATGTCCACCCGATTCCACTCGAATTTAAATTTTCCAGTGGAAACATTATTCATATCATAATTTCCAGTGGAATTATAAAATATTTTCCGAATTCGAAAATTATTATTTTTTAAATTAGTAATTGTTAATTAACAAACCAACTCTTTTTTGTATGAAAATTAATTTTTACGGTGAAAACCATTAACAATGGATATAATTGGGGCGGTTTAAATTGATAAAATTAGTCGTTTGATTATATAAACATTTAAATGAGGTTTTAAAAATCAGCTATGAATATCAATTGATTAGTTTTAAAATATGAAAACCAGAAAAACATCATTCAAAATCGAAGGTGCGAGGAAACCGACAAACAAGCATTGTTTTAATTAATTAAACTGTTTAAACTGTTCGTAGAAAACCTTGATAATATAGATGATTGATGGAGTGATTTAGTGAACTAGTTCTTAACTACTGTGGCCAGATTTCTTTAATCTCTTTGGTCGTGTGTTAATTAGTTAAAAAATGTGTTAAAAATTAAAATTTTGGCAGAAAACTACACTGTAATATGAATGTCCACAAAATTAGTATATCTATTATACACTTTTTTGAAAGTTCCGAAATTACTTCACAACTATAGGTAAGATCAAATTAAATCTTATCGATAATTCTAAAGCTGTCTGAGAAAAAAATAAAAAATTTTTTAGGACAAAATTCACAATCCTTTATAGGGGGTTCAAATTTGTCCTAGATCCTAAATTTTTTACATGATTTAGTGAGAGTATAATGTTTTTAAATCTAATAATTTAACAGATTTTGTGACTTTTCCTGCTAAACTATTGCTTTTGGCATAGGTCTACCAATTACATACATTTTTTAATTTTTTTGGGAAAGCCCTGGAAATCTAACACCCCTTTTCTTCGGAAAACCCTAGGTCTAAACTATCCGGAAAATATTTCAAATTTGGAAATAGTAGGGATTAGTGAGTTAAGGACAACCTAGTTTGGTTCTCATATATGTCAAATATAAAATTTGTATATGAAATTTAATAATAATATCGTATATATCATAATATCGTATATACCATGATGTATAAGCCCATTTTTCTTGGGAAACTCCTCAGACGATAACTTCATAATGCTTAATAGTCCAAGACGTCATTGGATCTAAGCTATCCTATGTATCTGACGTTATTATATGAGGTCATACCAAACATGTTATAGTTCTAAAAATCCTATTCTCCTATCTTTTCCAATATTGAACGATACCTTACATCGGGACATTCTGGAAATGGTTTTTATTACTTTTGAGGACATGTTTAGGACAAGTTTCATAAAAGTGTCAAATTATTATTTATCATACGGCTTAACTGAATCACTGATCACTAACAGCTTCCATTCCGCTAACAATCAGTTATGCTTAATTCATGCAGAGCAAAACAAAATCTTATCAAGTGTTTTGATTAAATATCTGTGATTTGAATGCATCGCCTTAAGTAAATGGAAACCAACTGCAGATAATTTTAAACCATTATACATGGGGTAATCTACCTCGCCCATCCCTGGACGATATTTATCACGGGGATTAATAGTGAAAATGTGCCACTGACAACAGGTCCTGAATTTTATTTCGGGGTAAGTTATCATACATATCGGGGCCTATGTGTATGTGCAGTTACCCTAATATACCCGTTCCATTTAGAAAAAAACATTTTCAGAATATTTGAGATTAAATGTTAAGATTAAATAATCAAACCAAGATTTTTCGTGGAAGTTTGTACTCTAAATTTCACCTTTTGCATACCAATTTCATCCCTTCATAACAATTTCATTCTCTCTCAAAGTTATCTCTCAACTATTTGTTTTTAGGACTCTATGCCCCAGATTATCTCTTTAGCGCATTTCCCTAATTTATTTCTAATTTTAATTTTGAAAAGTTAAAAAAAAAAGTTCGAAAAAAATCGATAAAACACTCAGAAGTTTGAAGTATTCATTGAGTTCGATCGACTTAAGGCCAAAGAATTAAATAATGATGTCCCTGTCAACATTTGAGTTTAATTTTTCCAATTCTTAATAAATATTTTAGTCGACCTCGCCAAGCACTCACATAAAATACATGAACAATTGTTTTCCAATGATGCAAGACAATTTTTCGCGTGTTTTACTATGCGAGTCCTTAGAAAGGCCGACATAATATTTGATATCGAGAATTAAAATTTTTTATTTAAATTATGAAAAGTGATTTTGAAAACTTTTAATTTGTAGTGACTGGTAAATGTTAATGTTAATCAACCATTCAAATCGAGACATTGGATAAATTTCACATTAAAACCATAAATACCAGAAAAATATGTTTTAAATCATATTTCCGACATATGTACTCGTATGTATATAACGCAACAAAGAAATCATAATATATTGTTATCGTAACACATAAATGTAAAGATTTCAATTGTTTGTGTTAACAACATTATCGATAATTTCTATTCGACAACAATAAAAATTTAATTTTTAAATAAATTAATAATTCCATAACATGGATGTACATATATATGTGTGTATTGATGTATGTATGTATATACAGAATAAAGCAACACTAACAAAAATATTATTTGAAAGCAGTAAAAGCTCGTAATCCTTTTTTTCATGAAAAATTTCCCTTTGTGTGTTAAGTTCAATAATAGAATAGAAAAATTTATGTATTTTTTTGAAATTTTAAAGATTGATGATCCTTTTTTCCTATATACATACATATACATATATATTGAATACATAAAATCCTTCTCAGCATAAACAACTATAACGAAAACATAACACTATATACATATAAAAATAGTTTACATAATTTATGTATAAATATATATCAAGAGCATGCATGGCTTCTATAAATTCATATATACACACATATATACATATTTTTTCGGTTATGCTTGGATCATCATATATTATGTTGGTTTATGTATATGGATATAAACATATTATTTTTGATATACTTTAATTAACTTCAACATTAATTTAAATTTTTATTTTTTTTTTGGTTTTTATCATTGTTTGGTTTAATTTGGGTGAAAATTAGCTTAAATAAAAAAAAATTAACAAAACGAAAAGCGAAAAGGAAAAACATGCTAATTGTAAGCTCATAAAAATATCGATAGGAGATGATCATATATGTATGTATATGTTTTAGAGTAATTTGGATGCGAAGTCATGTGGAAATGATTAATTAAATGTGAGGTTGTAAGTTTATATGCAGATGTAAAGCTTTCTCGTCAAGGGAGTGTAAATATATGTTCATAGATCGTGCAAAATCAATCAAAATCGAAACGAATACCCATCACCATGGCTGTAAATATACTACGTCGTATGCACAAAGTATGAGTTGCATTTTTCATTTAAACGGAAAATAGTTTCTTAATTTCCTTGTACGAGTATATACATTTGTTATGTTATTTTTCATTTTGCATTTTCTATATACATATGTATATACATACACTGTATGTTTTCCATTTTAATTAAAATATACACGATCTCATCCCCTCCACTTAACAAAACAAAAACAAAAATATATAAAAAATTCTGTATATACGAGTTCATTCCCGATACACCGTTCATCGATTTAAAAATACAAACCCATTATATACATCCAATTCGAGCTTTTATATTTTTTAATGTATACAACTGTATACACTAAAGTAAAAGAGGACGAAAAACGGGAAATGAGAAAAAAGTTTTGCACAAGCACAATATTATTTATATATTTATTGTTATCATTTTTATAGTTTTGGTTTTGTTTTAACAATCAAAATAAAATATTTTTACAGAGCTTTCTTATAATATATAGCCAGAGCTTTCTTGTTTCAACATGTACTAGAAATTCTATCTGCACAGATTAAACTCTATATATACATAAATTGTAATATTCGGATATAGAATTTGCAAATAAGACATATAAATACTGTCATCATCAATGTGAATACTAATCAATTCTTGAGCTTTTTTGTGTTACTTTTTTGGGGAAAAAAATGTGCTTAAAAGATTTATAATAGAAAAATAGTTTTAAAAACTCTGTATATATAGATATATGTACATACATATATACATAAAATATTTGCTCATGTCTCTAGATATATCCATGTTTGTCGTCTATTGATGTGTTATCTTTCTGTAGTATATACATGTGTATCTACATCGATATATAAATATATATATATATATATATATATATATATATATATATATATATATATATATATATATATATATATATATTCTCGAGATATAAAATAGATAAGCTTACTATATATATACATACAGTGATAATATTGATAATAAATTCTTTCAGTCTAAAGTAAATTGAAATAAATTAAGTTCGTTCGAACGATGGATGTACGCAAGCAAAATGTTCATTTGATAAATAGGATTGCATCATGAAGAGATTGTCGTCGAAGTGTGATTTTAATCTAGATTACTATATCCGCATACTATATATACATATATATTTATATCGATCAATATATATATGATTTTATGTACCATAACGAGAGAAGGTGCGGTGACGAGAACCTTAAAAAATCAACATAATCTTATAACCAACAAGTGAAAAGCCGATACGAAATGATCAAAGCATATATGTACGTAAGGATATCTAATGTTTTGATTTTCTTAAATATTAAATAATATAAAAAATGGAAACGAGAAGACAAAAATTGGGTTTTGTTGTCGGTATTGATAGCATATATCAGGATAAATAAAAAAAGGTAAATACGGTTAAGTATATATTGCAATTTAGGTGTGTTTGGAAAATTAATAGGCCGTGAAAACCTTTTTATCAACCGATTTTTTTTTTTGGAAGGTTTTTTGAATTTTTTTTAAAAAATATACATATGTATATGTATTTGCAAACCTCTTATGCCATAATATGTAGTTTAATTGATTTGAATTTTTAGACTGACTATATAAAAAACCGACGCTTACAACCTTATACTATACAGAAGGCTTTAGATGTTGTTTGTTTATTTAGGTCAAAATAGAGAAATGAAATTTCATCCACTTCTGCTCATAAATTCCTCCTAGTTAGCATATTATGAGCTAGACAAAGGTTTACGTGAATAACACTAAAATTAAAATTTTCAATTTTCCCTATACAAATGGAAAGTATAAAAGATGGGCATATCAATGATAAAACTGTACGGCGGTGAACAAGTGAGTAGAGTCATTGGCTTTCATTTCGTGTAACCTAAAGGTCGAGTTACGTTGGATCCATTTAGATTTTGACATTTTCTATACAGTTTACATCGAGAAATGGAATGGTGGGTTACAATAAGCGGGAAGAGACGAGCGAGTTTATCCGTTTTCCAAATATTAGAAATTTTACGGACATGCGAACAAAATACAAAACCTCATACATTAATTTTCGACAATTAATGTAAAAAGCTAGAAAACTTGAAGGACGTGTGCGTGTGTGATTTTTATAAATTAATTGGTAATCTGGTTATACATATAATAATAATGAAAATCAAAATGAATACGGAAAGCTTCATTTAAGAAATTATAAAATTCCTCGAGCTTTACGACTAAAACAATCAGTTTTACTTGGACACAAAGGGCAAGGATAAAATTTAGAAAAAATTATCTGATTTGCGCTACTTCCGGGATAAATTTGTTCGAGAAAAAACAACAGTCTACATCTTCAGGATGCCAGAAAACTAAGACAGATGAGTTTAAACAAAATCAATCGAAATTCTGTGGATTATGAAATAGAAGACAGTTTGTTAAATCTATTGCGTGTTCAATGAAGTAAATGTCCAGAATAGAAAAAACGCCTTTAAACTTAACATTTTGAGAACCGCACAAGAAGCTGTTTCGCAAAGCTTCTAATGTATATAATATGTTCCTGTTCCTGAATTTTTGTTTACGTTTTTGATTATGCAATGAAATGTAAATATTTATTAAATTTTTATTGACTATACAAAATATAAAACTGAAATTAATAAATAATAAAACGTTTATTTTTTAAGCAAAGAATTTAAATATTTTTCATTTTAGAAATAATCTGTTAGAGTATCTCTTAATCGGAACGCAATTCTCGTAGCATTTCTTGGCCCCATTGTATCTGATGTAGCATTTCTTAGCCCTATTGCAATTGGTTTAAATGTCCCCTCCATTCACGGGGATGTAAGACCATCTGCTCATACTCCCAGTCCTAAAAATTTTGAAGGTAATATTTTTTGGCAATGAAATTGTGGAAATTGTTGCAAGAACTACCATAGTGGCATTCTCTGGGTCCATATCTAAAGTGTTCCTTTACGATGGCGAGCATTTACGCCACAAAAATACCGAATTAGTTTTCAATCGTTCGGGCGTTAAGCCAAGGTTGATTTGGTTAGTAATGGGGTAAGGCAAGGGCGAAACCACTGTTTAAAAGATTAGAAATTAGAAAATAAAATATACGAAATTAAACTATTATTTAGTTATTTATATTATGCACTTAAAGCTTAAATGAAAACAATTTTTACTCACGATAGTCACGAGCGTTTATTCATCTCATTAGATTAGCCAATCATTCTGTTATGTTTTTTGAAGCGGGAGCCCAATTTTGAAAGGTTTGTTAGAAAGCTACATTTCGGAAATCGTAGTGTCTAAAAGCTCAATACAAATTTCTTTCACAAGAAAATCATATGTTTTATGAGCTTTTCTGATACTATTTTCGGAGCTTTAACAGTTATTTATTTTAGGTATGGTATAGGTTTTTTAAGCCTAAGCTTTTAAGTTAATTTTTTACACAAGCAAAATTTAGCTTTTTGTAAAGGATAAAATAAATGGTATTGAGAAACTTGTAATGTGTAATCCTAATCTAACTCTTTTTCTTAGTTTATAATATAAATTACATTTTAAAAGCTTACATTAATTTTAAATATCGTAAGCTCCAATTTTAAAACAAATTAGTTTGCAAAAAGTTCCTTTAAATTATTCAGATAAAAAAATTTGCATTAAAGCTAAGTGAAATATGAACGCTTTATTAAGATAGATTCTGTGCTAAAAGCTTCACAAGTGCCTAACTTTAGTTCCAGATTTAGCCCACAATATAAAATTAAATGTTAAGGAGCTTTAAGTCAAAAATCTATACAAAAATATAAAATTTAAATTTAAATTGGTTTGATGCTAAATAAATGTTAAAAGCTGTTTTTTATTTTGTGAAAGAACGAAAAGCTTAAAATGCCTTGAAGTTTGATTATTAAACTTTTTATTCCTTGTTTTAATTCTAAAAGCGTAACAATTTAATATCCCGTTGCTGAATTCAGTATTCTGAGTAATTGAAAGGTTTAATTCAGTTTTAAAAGTTCAAAATAAATCGACTATGCGGAAAGTTTAAATATTAAAGTCGCATTCATAAAAGCTTATCCCAAAATGTATCGATGTTTTATTATTTAAATTGTAATTTTAGGTAAAACGAGCTTTTTGGACACCTTGTCAAAATACATATTGTTGAAAAGTTGAAAGCTTAATTTAGTAAATAAATATTAAACTTTTATTAGTTCGATCTATCATAAGGTACCTAGTATACGTAAGTATAGAAAAATTTAATTTCTAAATAAAAACCTCAAAATATGTCAATATTTCAAAAATAAGGATTTTGTACAGAAAAAAATATTTAACTAGCCGAAAGGCTTTAAATATTGATAACATTTAAATAAATAAGCGTTTGATGAAAAATTAAGGATAATATTAAAAATATCGTTTTAAACTTGTTTGATGTTAAATAAAATGTAAGAGCTCTTTAAATTTATTTTGAGTGAAAATGAATGTAAAAGCTTAGGCGTAAGAAAATTATTATTTTTTGATTTAGATTATGCAATTAAGCTTAAATGAAATTTTTTTCATTCACAATAGTTATGATCGAATTCAGTGTTCATATCTGTTTTTAGGACTTTTAATAAAATAAATAACGACTGCGTTTAATTTAATAACGACTTATTTTATTTGCTCTTTTATTTTCTAAAAAAGCTCGCAAACATCTTTTTATGTAGAGGTAAAAAAATGCATGTAGATTTTTCAATTGCAGATGAGTACATAATACCAGCAATATTAGGGGCTCTTATGTGAATGCCGGGGTCCGAAGCGTCTATAAAGTCTATTCTACCTTTATTTAAACACAAGAATTTTCATTACAGAGTGAGTTTTTTAATAAATGCCAGTCTTTTATCTCGGAAACGATGCAAGATGGAAATATTTCAGTAACCACAGAGACGTGATAATCTTGAATGACCGTGAAACTCATTAGTTTAGGAGATATTGATTAAAGTTATAATTTTTTTAAAATTAGGAGCTATACATTTAAGTGTAGTTTTTGATTAATCAGTTAAAAATAAATACTTTTTGTTACACAAAATTGTTCGTAAAGTGTATCGTTCCATATGATGATTGTATATGGCGAGTGTCGATAAAATGAACGACAGGCGATTAGATTATAGGTTGAATGATATTTAGATCGTCGGCAATTTTGAAGAGAGTTATTCTCTCTTTTATCAAAGATGCTTTGCACTACCCGAACAATAGGAAATCCAACGAGACGCAGCAGAAATTTTTAACCGAATATAGCGAAATTAAATCCACTTTAGTTGGCTTAAGATCATTTGAGAATCATACAACTTTTCTTAAGGATCCCTAACATGATCTATCACCCTTTGTTGAATGTGAATCATGAAAATGTATTCGCCGTGAAAAACTACATGGCAATTTAAACTTATAATAAGTTTAAGTACGCTGAAAGCTTAGTATGGCATGAAGTTTTTAATGAAATATCACTAAAATCGATAATATTGGCAAGAACAGTCTCTAGGTTATGAATAAATTTATTTACTTAATACCATTTAATTCTTAATATTACCAACCTTGGACAACGTCCTTTAAATAGAGAATTAAGTTAAAAATAATTCTTAGTATTTTTAAAGCATTTTTAATGAAAGCACAGTGTCATACAAGTACAAACAAAAGTGAAACTTATACAATGTATATTTTTATTGAAACTAATAAACTTAAAAAAAGCTTAGCCTTATGTAATATTTACTTTGTGTAGTAAAAAATTAATATTTAATAAAATTTCTTGCTATGGTAAAGCTTTTAAAAATAACGAATATTATTATTGCTATTATTAAAATATTTATCGAAAGTTTTCTCGTTCAAATTTACCCAAGCTTTTGCATTATATTATTCTCTTGTTCGGTTTTTTATGTCTTAATTTATAAACTTTATTTTTATATGTATTTGCAAAAAATTATAATTAACTGTAAATTTATTTTCTTTCCAAGTTTGCTTTGTGTATATGTACATACTCGTAAAAAGTTCATTTCATGTATACTAGAATACACATAATAAAATAAAAAGCCATTTTCATTTGTTATCAATGAAACGAACAACAAAAATAATGCTGATGATTGTTATCATGGTACAATGTTTATGTTAAATTTGAAAAATCATTTTCTGGAAATAAATATGTACATAATATGTATGTGCATATATAAAATTAGGAAGTAAATAAATGAGTTTTTAAAGCTCTACAATGTACTAACAAAATTTATTTTAGCCGTCCCTATGCTAGTCAAAATGCAGCTGGACCGTCCATTATTTGTTTGGAATAAAAGAACAACCAAAGAGCGATGAGCTGAAGAACATATATTTATGTTCCCCTATGGCTATATGCTATAAATGTGTGTTAAACATTTATTGTCAAAAGACTTTCATCAAGTAAATCGTATTTATGTTTTAAATCTTCCAAACCGATTGAAAATGTATGAAAGCTGGTTAAATTTTATAAAGTAATCCTTAATCGTTTAGTATGTAAAATCAATAAATTTCAAAAAACTTTTACAAAACCAAATCGATTATTTCAATTATCACCAAATTCACCTGACCTACGGGAACAAAACAATTACTTCTTCAAACATGTTAGAAAAAAAAAGCATTTGAAATTTTTTATGAAACAAAAGCATACAAAACTATCCCCAACGTCTATTCAATTCTCACAGCATATAAAAGCACGATAAAAACTATAAACGAAAAATCAAAAATCTACAAACGAAACTAGAATTCAATTTAAATTAATCATTTGAGAATTATAAAATAGTAGCAGCACAATTGTGTATATAGGAACATATGTATGTATGTATAAAAAAAAGCTCACCAATAAAATAAATTCATTGTATGCGAGCTAAAATAATCACTATCCTATATATTTATATAATCACAACAATAAAAGTTTTACTATATGCAGTAGAAAACTAAACGTTACATTTTTAACAACAACATACACATAACAAAGCCAATCAAACATAATAGTGCTAGTGTATTACCGAACATTGAAGCAATAATAAATTCTGATAGTGCTGTGCGCACTGTATACCGCACCTTCAATAAGATAAATAAGTTTTTTGGTTTGGTTTGGTTTGGTTTCTGTTTCGTTCGATATTTTTGAGGAAGCATATAAAAGCTCCTACAAAACAATAATAAAAGTTTACAATTGAAAAAAAGAAGCTTTTTTTTACCTCCCTTACAGTATATATTCTCAAAGTGTTTTGTTAATTGTCTGATTTTTTTTATAGAAAATATAGAACAAAAGCACAACAACAAATAGTAAACTATTGCGAAAAGCTTATATATTTTTATTTCAGCTTTTATTTGATTTTTATTTAGGGTGCTTTGTGCAATTAACTGTAAAAAAATGATTAGTTTCGTATTGTTATGAAATTGAAGGCAAGAGTTCTTTCTATGTATCAACATTTTTTGGGGAGGGAGGGATGTGTCTATTCTATAGTAGAGTGGTAATAGTTTAAACCATGTAAACCTTGTCCTTGGGATACACAATCATCACATAATTGGATTAATGTTTTGGATACAGATTATATGCTTTTTACAGTAGTTTTGAAAGAGAACAATTATAATTATTTATGGTCGATTTGGTTGACACGAAAATCTTTACGAAATATATAATATTTTCGTGTGTGCTTTTAGGGTATAAATACGAGTATATATATGACGCACGTGATTTTATGAACGAATTTTGGTTGTATGACAGATTTTTTGTTTTTGGGTTTTACTTTGATTAACTGTTTAGGGGTTTGCGAGCATAATAAAAATGTGCCAGAAATTTTGTATTTTTGATAGAAGATGTCGTTGATAAATAACCTTCTATATTCGATGTTATGTCTCAGACCAAAAGTTTGACTTTATAGCAGTGGATACAGACTGATGAAATGTCCGATCTAATGGCAGGGTCCATATCATTCATCTTTTGTACATATACATATTTCATCACCAGATGTTTTCTGCTCCAAATATTTAGCTTCGTCTGTCCCAGCGTCAAATTTCCCTTGAACTCAATTAAATCCATTATCTTAATGCATTATAAATTAAGGTCGCACAGATTACTTGGGAGTGTATTTTGTAAATGTCGGCAATTAAAATTATGTGAACAATCTACGATATGATTCTAATTAAATCGGGAATACCATACATAAAAGGGTGATTCATCTAGAGGTGATTTTTTGTAGTAGTGTCGAACTGTCATAGTATTTTTATTCAGTATTGTTTGCCATTCATCTTAGAAAGACTGAGCCCAGCGCAGCATACAATTTGTTCAGCTTTATAACGAAAATCAGCGTTCTGTAAGGAAGGTGTTTCGTGCGCTTAGACCATGTTATGGTTGACATAATTGGTCTATCGACACCACTATTTGGAGTACCATTGAAAAGTTTGAATACTATTTTACAGTATTGACACGCGACCAAATTGACGGTTTGGTGTGGTTTATGGGCCTGTGAAATCGTCGGTACCAACTGCTTCACATCGTGTCATGATAAAGGACCATTTGCTGCCTGAAATTGAATCCCGTGATCTCGACGACATTTTGTTCCAAAAATACAGCGTTACATGCCATACAGCTCTTGAAACAATGCACTTATTGAGAAATCATGTTGGCGAGCAGTTCATTTCACGCTTCCGCCCGATGAATTGGCTATCTAGGTCGTTTGATACCACACTACTAGATTTTTTTTGGGGCTACGTAGTTCAAAGTCTATGTGGATAAACCAGCTACACTTCCAGCAAGGAAAGACGACAATGGAAGTGTCATCAAAATTGGGCTTTCAAAATTGCCATTAATCGCAGTTGCGGCAAACATTTATAAATGAATTAATCTTTATACAAATAAATCGCAAGAAAAGTTTTTTCGAATAACAATAAAGTTTTCATAAACGACTCTAGATGAATCGCACTCCCTGTTTCTGATACAACTCTCGGTCTGTCTTTGGCACCAAAATGGTTCCATTAACGCATCCGCCATTCTTCTTCAGCAATCTTCGAACTATAGTCCAATATTTTTCGATAGGTTGAAAACCTGTGGACTCAGCTTGGTTAAAATAACATCGATTTGCGTAATCTTAATTTATTGCTTCGTTAGAGTATGCACTACCTAAATGCCCAAAACTTCACTGCTGAATCGGGTTAACGAATTAGCGGCAAAATACGTTTGGTAAATGTGACAAAAACAACTACAAATTGCTGACCATAATTTTTTTTTTGCAAATGTAACCAACCTGAAGTGCTTATACTTAGCAGGAGCATTGTCTCGGTTTTTGGTAATTTCACGTACGTTTCATTATCTATCAAAATTGATGAAAATTTGGTCATCAGTCCAGCACATTTTTTAGCGAACAAGTGTTGGTTATATGATCGCTTTTTAATACCTCGGTAGTTGTTATAGCTTTCCTGGACTCGAATTCCTTTTACCATTGAGTGGTAGCTCTTATAGCCTTCCTTAACTCGAATTGTGTTAAATTTTACGGCACAGTCATTGTGAGTGCCTCCGGATATATTTCAAATGAAAGTTATAACCTTCTTGTAAAGATTTCCATCAGTTATGCCATGTTTCTGATTTTTGTGACCAATTATATCCGATTTTTGTGCGAACTGTTCTTTCGTATATGTAAAGAGAGTCTCACTCTATATATGCTACAATTAGTTTTCAATTATGTCCATCTTTAATAACTTTTTACTATTATATCTGATTTTATCGACTCATTGGATAATTATAACTGAAACAATTGCAAACAATATAGATGTTACAATGTTATGTGATTCCCGATTTAATTTGAATTATTCTTTAGCTTAAAACCTAGTTTATTAACAATTACATAATAATTTTTAAAATTTACCATTTTCCTGCAAATTGTTCGAAGCACTGAACTTCGGAGAACAGTTTATGACACAGATAAAACTAATTTTGTGAACATTCAGATTACAATGAAATTCTAAATTTCTAGAGATAAATTATGAAAATATAATAATTTAAACGTTTTCTAGAAGAGAATAAAATGTGTAAGTTTAGCATCTATACAAGAAAAAAATACTATCAGATATGACCGCTCTTTTTGAAGAAATTAAAATGCATTGATGGAAATTCTATAAGACTGTCACCAGTAATGGATTGCTCCTAACATAATTTGGTCTCTGCAAGAGAAAGCAATAATTTACAATCTATCTATTTTTCTTGGTACATGGCCACTGTGTTTATAGCTTTTCTTATAATAATGGTTTGAAATTATTCTGTTCATCGACAGCGAGAAGGCGGTTGTTTTTTTTATTAAATGTGGAATGATTGTTGTCTTGATTTCTTCTTGATTGTTCTGAGCTTCCAACTTACCTCGTTTTCAAATTCAGCTATGAAATATGATTTATTAAATTTTTGTGTTTAAACTTCTGATGCTGCTCGTTTGCCTAAACTGTTATACCGGAATTTATTTTAAAGTATTATAACAAAAATTGGGATAATTGATAAAAATTATATAAATCAATTAAAATATTTTATTAAAAATCTGGCTTGCTTTAAAATGGTTTTGTTGCTATACAAACTAAAATTGTTCAGTTTAAAATAAATTGCAAATCTATCTAACCTTATCTCCGAGAATTAGGCTTTATTTTGTATTAAGATAAATTATGAACATTTCCCTCTATATACGAGTATATACTCTATACCCCAACCATTCCGATCGCATTCAACCGTATCAACAACAATCCTTTATACAGAACATAAAAATTTTAAATGTAATTCAATTTAAAATAAAATATTCAAATCAGTTAAAATATATAAATAAATTTTCATCCCAACAACTACACAACACACAACAATAATATAAAAAGCAGAAAGCAACGAAAAAATGAAAATACAAGTGTTAAGACTGATTATATAAATTTTCCAAAAGATGAACGAAAAAAAAAAAAAATTTAATTCCATTTCCCTCATCCTCTGATACTGGTGTGTACCCAAAAAAAATAAAAACAAAAAATATAAGAAAATGTCAATTTTTTATTGTAAACTGGCTTTTAAACATACAACAATAGTAATAACAACGAAATATTGTTGAAAATTACTTTATTAAATTTGAAAACAACGAATATCATCGTATATAACACAATACACATATACATATAGTATACATAACATATGCGTATGTATGTATGTACATATGTATAAAGATATAAAAAAAGACGTAGATAATCTTAAAGCATGGCTGCGATAATGATGATGAAATTGATCAGAATTTGATTTGTGGCTGTAATTTACGAGATTTATCACACACGCACACTCATCTTAGATATACGACACAAAGTAGGTGTCTATGTGTTTTTTTACATTCGAGAAAGTGTCAATCAATTTTCTCGTGGAAATGTTTTACATTTTTTTGAATAATGCGTACCCGCTTTTCCAAATGATTTCACACACACACACACACACGCTCTCACGATATTCATATGTTAAAAACAATCGAATTTTTCGTATGAATAATTATCGTAAATTTGCTAAAAAGATAAATCGAATTCGAATGGGATAATAAATGGCAGGCGATGCATTTACTGCGGATGATAATTTATCACCGTTGATGTCGTCGTCGTCGTTGTCGTCGTCGCGCCAATTTTTGTATTTATTTTAAGCATGTTTAACATCTATACACGATGTCAATCACTTTTATGGTTTATTATCGTTAAAACATGTTGTTTTATTGAGTCATCAAATTTTTTGTGTTGGTTGGTTGGTTGATTATGGTTTCATGTACGAGTGAGCGCAAATTTAATTTGACATATTCCTCTTATTTGTATATGTATGAGCATTTACCATTCAATAATCGATCAACTCATAAACCATAAAAAAAAAAAAATAAAACAAAAATTGAAAACTTTATAGATTTTTTTAGGATTTTCTCAATTTTTTTATTCGTTGTGCACAGTATTTTCCACCATCATTATTCTTACTAACGTATATCCGCATATTATATTATGTAGAGTTTAAACGGAATAAAACTTTAATCCTTAATTGAATTAATGCTATTGCTTTTTTTGCTATATGTACACCAATGATTGAAAAAATAAAAAATAAATAAATAAATGTTGGATTTTTATTTTGATTTTTCCAATAATTTTCTCACAAAAATAAAAATTGAAAATACATAATATAAATGAGGAAAATTGAATGGAAATCTATTGTAATGCTGATGAATGTAATGAAAATATATTTATTCATCGATGATATTGATTGCATTGTAATGTTAATGATAATTATGATGATTATGTTGGTGCGGTGATAAGTACCATGAATATATACTTAGAACCAATATATAAGCTTCGAAAATTTTGAAATCGGGGTTTTGGACTTTAAAGTTATTGGTTTTTCCGAATGTCACCGAAAAGATGCCAATTTGAAACTAAAACCGTAAATAATATTTTAAATTTTTTTTTAAATGCTGCTAATGGCTTTATTCTTGAAGCTTTGTACAAAAGAAACGAACAAGAAGTATTCAAACCTTAAGCTAAAATTATTACATATTTTAAGTCTGAACCAATGTTAATACTTGTTATTAGTGTTCACTATTTAATTAATTTAGATTACATTTATATGTAAAACCTAAATATTTGGTCCAAGTGGATCTGCTCTTCTCAGTCGCCTAAATTGCGGCTGTTTTAATATATACCTGGCCAATTCATTGCGGTGTGTCGCTAGTTTTGAGTAATATTTCGAACTGAATTGTGTAATGGTTTCTTTAATAGTTTTAATTCCAAGATCATCGTGTATATTACTATTTCGAATAGTAATAGTACGAAGTATTTGGGCTTGAGTTCGTTGCATAGGGTTCTCTGTAAGACGCGATGGTGGATCCGGATAACTGAATACCATGTGTCCATATGGGTTAATTATCACTTTTTATACAATAAAACTTTATTTGCTAATGACAGCTGATATTTTCTTCCCATCAGGCAATACATTTTGGAGAATTTTATTTTTATTAGATGATATTGTAATTCCTTTGAGCTAGTTTCGGGATTATTGTGGGACACCAAGACAGGTAAGTCAGCTTTGTACAACAGCTATAATATTGCCCCTAGAACGCTGCGTTGTGGGACACCTGCGTTAATATCATTTAGACAAGTAGTTTCATAATTTTGTTTAACCATGTACTGCCTTTGATGGAGATCGTTTCCTAGAACTAAGTGAAATTAGAAGTTCTCTAATTTTGTATATTAGAGCATCATGCCAAACTTTATCAAAGGCTTGTGCAATATCTAAGAAGGCAGCAAAACAATATTTCTTTTCCTCGAATATGTTTTTGATTGCATTTGAAAAATATGCCGTTTTTCTAATACTAACCAGTATCAATTTTGTTAGTAGCATTTTTTCAAATAACTTTGAGATTGTAGGCAGCATCTGTGTTTCATTTTTTCCAGATTTATGTATCATTGTGATCAAAGATCTTCCATTTTTGAGGAATATAACCAGCCATTGTGTTGAATATGTATGTTATTAATGTAAATAATATGAAAATGAAAATTTAAAAGTTTCTTAAATATTGATGATACAAATAAACATTAGGGCGTTGTTTTAATTTTATTCTATAATATGACGGGTAGGTGTATTGACAACCCATACGAACATATCCATTAATATGAACAAATATAATTTAGACATTATGAAATATGTAATAAATTAAATAAATAATAAAAGAAACGCCCTAATTTTTTTCAATATTATATTTATTAATGAGTTAGATTACATTAAAATACTATCCAAACAGAAGTTGAGTTGTTTCTCTATTTGAGGTACCGCTTGTTCGAATCATAATCTTGATAGATTAAAAAATTTAGTTATATCGAGTACAATTTTTTCTTTGTACGTTCATAGTGGATTATCGGTAAATGGGTCAAATATTGCTATTATGTATATCGACCAACCAAACCAAATATATTCTCTTCAATACATACTATAAAATATTTTATTTCTTGAAGAAACCACCTCCATCTTCCATCTAAAAAAAAATATAATCTCTTCAGATATAAAAAATGTACCCTGCTGACTCAACCATTCATCTAAATAAAAAAAAACAAGCTTTCAATAAAAATTTATTTAATTTTATATCTGACTATTTAAAAATAATAATAAAATTAAATAAAATAAAAATAAATTAAATAAATAAATTTACAGAGTTACACAGGAGAGGCAGCTACTCTCGTATCTACCAACTGAACGCGAAAAAAAAATTGTTCATAGATATGCAAATTAAAATGAATATTTTAAAAAATTGCGCGAGCAAAAAAATTTTATTCTTTATTTTTAATTAAAATCAAACAACAGGTACTTTAGAAATTTTGGGATAACAATAAAAATTTATTTGCATTTTTGGGAAAATGGTAAATGGAAATGGAATCAACAAAAAAAAAAAAGTTGTATATTAAAATTATCATATAACAGCAATTATAGCAAAATGATTTTTAACAAGTTATTGTTGATCATTTACGTATTTTAATTTTATTATTATTATTGAAATGTAAATATATAAGTTGAAAGCTTTTTATTTTATTTTTATAACGCTTTTATTTGATATTTATTGCGATGGTATTTTTTTTTTTTATATCAATCGTGTGGATTGGCGCAGGAGGTGGGATTTTATTTATAAATTCGGTGAGTTATCTCTGTGTGGGAGGGAGTGAGATCAACATCGAATAAAATTTTATATAATTATGTGTGTTAACGTTAAAAAAGCTTAACGGAAAAAAATATACAAATAAATATTTTATTATCGTTCATCATCGTTATAATTAGCACCAACCCGTCCCCCCATACGCCAATTTCTACTTTGATTTATTTCAACAACAACACTAAAAAGCATATATACATTTTAAATTCATTGTATTTTTCAATTGAAAATTGATGAAAGCGCACACAAGTACAAAGTGGAAATTTTATTTGTTTCAAATTTGTTTTTTTTTTTATATTTTATATGATTTTTTGCTTGTGCCGTGTCTCTGAAGAATATTATATAAAAAGGAAAAGGCAGGAAACATATAGCTAAGATAGAAATTAGCTTCAAAGACAATACGTACACATTAAGTATGTAGATGATAGAAGAGAAGTTTTTCATTCAGCAGAAAATAGGTCAGGTTTGAATGATAACGAAAATAATTTATAGGCAATAGACTTTGTTGCAAGACACACACACACCCGCACCCACACACAATAAAAATCGTTTTCTTTATATTTTATCGCAAAGTATTAAAAAAATACAGTAGAACCGAAAGCTCTCCTACATACGATTGTACGTCTCTCATTATCGACAAATTGTAATAATAAACTTGCAACAAAGTTTTTTTATTTAGTCGTTGTTGAAAATAAAATAAAATTTATTTGCACAAAACTTTTCTAATTACTTAATCAAGCTTGTCAATTTTAATAAAAAATTAAATGAAAGCAGCATAATAAAATGAGAATAAAATTAGTTTATTGTTTTTAGGTATACACAGCAGCAACTTTTCGTTTATATATAATACGTATACCAGTATATCAGTTGTAGACATTAATTTAAAAGTTTTTGTGTTTTTATGGTAAATGATACGGGTCAATTCAAAATTTAGTTAAATAAGCAAAGTACATAATTTTGCCATTTGCAATGGCTTTGACAGTGTGGCCACATTGATGAAATTTAAAAAAAATTACCATTCATTTAATACCCCAACAAATAAATAATCTTCATAAATTTTAGTGAATGGAAACTTTTTGGTACAAAATTTAATCGACCGTGCCAAGTATTCACTTAGTAAAACACACGAAAATTTGTCTAGTATTGAGGCAAGAAACTCTTTCGTGTGTTTCTATATGAGTGCATGGAAAGCTCGATTAAAATTTGGTGTCTAGTTTATAAGTTATTTATAAGTTTAAGTAAATTTAATTAAAATTTCGAAACCGAATTTTAGTTGACCTTGCCCCGCTTCTAGACTACTTAGCACTGATGCAAGATAATTTTTCGTCCGTTTTACTATAGGAGTTGTATCAAAACGTCCAAAAAACGTTTGCGACTTTTATATGTTTAAAATTAATTAAGTTTGATGTGGATACTCATAATTATCATAAAATCGTGATAACCATTTTAGTCCAACCGTTTTTACCGCATCGTCGTTAGTTTATATAACGTTGGGTATAGTTTTAAATTAAACTCGGTGCTATCAGTCATCAAAAATCATAAAATGACAACTGTACTTTACCATTGAAAAGTTAGTAAACTAAAAAAGTTCTTGTTTACTATATTTTTGAGTTGTTTGTATGGCTGGTTATGTTTTTATGTCAATCTCGTGTATTCGTAACAGCCATACAAAACACAAAAGTTATATGAACTCATAAGTTATCCTACAACAACGTTTCGAATTATTTTTCTTTAATTTTCCATTAAATTATTTATTCAAATGTGAAGAAAACCAAATAAAGAATAAAATAAAATAATTTCGTTTAAACAGATTTTCCATTTTGATTTTCTTAATTTTAATTTTTTGGTTGAAATGATAATTTCTGTGTGTCTTGTCTTGTGTGTTGGGTTGGTTTGTTTGTCTAATTTTTGGTTGAATGGTGTATTATATAAAAACAAAACGAACAAAAAATAAAATCAGATAATCTTGTTATCGTAATGAGAGTTTAATTAGAATTTTCTTTTTATTTTTCTTTCGTCGCATTTTTTTTTGTAGTCTTGTGCTGCTGTGGTGTTTCATTTAACTATGTAATTGTTGGTTTTATTTTAGTGTAAGTGGAAAAAACAAATTACTCTGATAATTCCAAGAAAATAAATCAGTTGTGTGTGTGTCTGTATATATGAGTAGGTATATGTGTTATGGATATATGATACTCTAGTATATAGTTGTTGGGATTCAGCCACCTTATGTCTCCCACTCTATAATTAGTGTATGTAAAGCGGATGGACTTCGTGTCGTCGCATAAATTATTATTATTATTTTTTTAACATTTTTATGTTTTGATTTTTTGATCTTGCTACTATATACTACCGACTATATGATACTATATACTATTCGTATACATATTGCCAGTTTATATTCTGCTGAGTTTCATGTTATATGCGGTGTCAATTTTGTACGGTATTTTGGGAAATTTGTTTTGGTATTTTCTCCTAAACCCGAAACATGAAAATTAGTTTGGCTTGTTTGCAGTTATGGAAATATTTTAATGGACACAATTTTTTAGGTTGGCTAATTTTAAAGAATGCTGTTTTTTGTAATTCATTATAACATTTAATAAAACTCGTTAAACAACTTTAAATGGAAGGATATTTTACAGGGACCTTATAATATATACACATTCACGCAAGATCGATTCCCATCTAGGTATATTTTCGCATACGTTTAAAAAATTTGTCGTGTTCTTTCAGAAAACTTTTAATTTCTTCAGTTAACACTTAGTTATATAGTTTCGTTTGAGAGTTTCGGTACTCCACAATTTTTTTGTGCATTTTTTGTGTGGCCACTTTCTTCAATTTTGTAAGAGATTGAAAGAAGTTACTTATAGCAAATATTTCTGATACACACTTGTGTTGCTTATTAATAATTTCATGAGTTGGAAGACATTTAAAAATATTTATACGAACTTTTTGGAGTTTTAAAGTCCACAAACTATGTAGAATTATGAATTTTAAAAATGTTTCAGAAGTCATTTTGATGTTTTAAAAACGTTCATAACGTCACAAATTATAAAAAATTTCAGAATTTTAAATATTACGTTTTTAATTTATATTGAATTTTTCGTGACAAATAATTTCGTAAAATAATTAAGATTTACAATAATTTTTAAGAGATTATTTAAAAATATATCAGAGAATTTTAGAAATATTTAGAGTTTAATTCTTTTGAGATTTAACAAATTTTATCGAATTTTTAATTTTTTAGGAGTTCCTGGCTGTTACCTGACAAATGACTTGATTTACATTAATAATGTTATGACTATTAGATTTATTTGACTTATGAAAATTTTACATTTGGAAGTTCTAAATCATTAGGTTTTTCAATCAATTTCTTAATAATTAATCGAATTTGAAAATTATAGCTTAAAAATATTAGAATTTAACAGTTTTAACAAAACTTAGATAGTTAAAGTTTAGGAATTTTGAAAAATTCCATTTTTCCAAAAGATTAAAATTATGATTTTTAAAATTTTAATGAGTTTTTACAGTTTAGTGAAGCTTAATCATAATAAATTTAATATAATTTAAAATCCTAATTCGGAAATATCTTTATTTATATTATATATTTATATACATATCTTACTATACTATATATCTAATATTTATCTATATTTGAGACAAAATAATCAACAAAACCTTAAATTCTTAAGAAGTAAAAAATTAGGAATTGGGAAAAAAGTTATTCAATGAATTGCAAGAATTTTAAGAGATTTAAAAGTTCAAATTTTTCAATTTTAGTTCTAAGTTTTTTTAAAAATTCAAGAATTGAAAAAGATATTATTGTACTTTTAAATATTTGAAATTACCACGATTTTTAAGGTAAATTTATAAATTTATTTAGAAATTGTATTTTGATATTTAAGATTTATTAGAAGCTCTTTACTCTTTTAATAAATTTACGAATTTTGTTTTCAAATTTTTAGATTGGGAACAATTAATTAAGGCTAAAACTACTACCTTGATTTTATCAACCTTCAACAGATACCATTATGAATTCGAGTGTTTGAATTTCGCTAGTATATCACCAGGAATGAGATTTGCTTGTTAAAAGCTTCTCTTGTGTGGTCCTATTTATAAAGAACAGTACTATTACTGTTTTTTAATTGATATAGACTCATTTGTGGTTTTTATTCATTTAATGGATATATTCATTTGAGGAGGCAACGTTTTTAACACAATATTTCCCTGACATTTTTTTAACACTGCCAGACTTCACTAGCAAAATATGTTAATTCGATTAAATTTGATTGGCAAGTTATAATTTTTAAATATCAATTTAAAACATTAAAAATAATGCGTTCCAGGCACAAATCGTGATCAATGAATGATGCATTTATAATGACTCAGTCCTAAATATGCAGTTATGCATGGGGTATGCGGTTATACTGTATATTCTGAAATATTCTAAAACCAAATAAACATTTCCAATCAGTTCAATCGCAATTTATCTTATACATATTATATTACAGCAAATGACCTTTCACCCAATTTAACAACATCTCCTCGACTAATAATAATAATTTTACCCCAAAAACATAAAACAACAAAATCAAGACAACAAGACAACAACAACAAGAAGAAAAAAAGCTCAGCAATTCATCCCGAAATAAACAACAGCATATTTGACAATATTTTTCAATAATCTTTTGGTACAGATTATTATTATATTCCTCTTATTGTTTGATTTGATGATCTTCAGAAAATGATAAGACAGACGACAAGAAATAAAACAAACTGAATGAACGAACGAAAGTAAGTTTGGTGTATTGTGTGTCATACAGTATATAGTAATCGGTGGGTGTGTGTGTGTACCGGGTACTTAGTTTTCTTCTATATACTACATGTATATACCGGGTGTTTTTTTTAAACTGAGACGATCAAATATCTCGAAAAATAACCACTCTACGGAAAAAATGTCCATAATCAAAATTTAATCATACCGCGGGGGAAATACATTAGTGCAAAAAAAAAGTCCCCCCACCCCCGCTTTGTAGGTGGGGCGGGGGTAACTTTTAAACTAAGATAGGAAGCCATATTTTTTATTGCAGATACGGATTCTACGACTAAAAGTACGTATGATTTGAATAAAATATTTTGTTCGGTTCATGATAGATGGCGTTGCAATCGACGAAATTCAATTTTTTCAATTTCTCCTTCTTAGAACACACGCATTCGATTCTGCAATACGTTTGAAATAAAAAACATCACGTTTTCATTGGAAATACTCGAAATTCGTCATCAAAACAATTTATTCAGTTTTGTAAATCTAAATAAGTGTTCAAAATTAATTTCAAGTTTTATTATTAAATTTCAAAAATACAAAATTCAGGCCATCATTTTGAACACTTATTTAGATTTACAAAACTGAATAAATTGTTTTGATGACGAATTTCGAGTATTTCCAATGAAAACGTGATGTTTTTTATTTCAAACGTATTGCAGAATCGAATGCGTGTGTTCTAAGAAGGAGAAATTGAAAAAATTGAATTTCGTCGATTGCAACGCCATCTATCATGAACCGAACAAAATATTTTATTCAAATCATACGTACTTTTAGTCGTAGAATCCGTATCTGCAATAAAAAATATGGCTTCCTATCTTAGTTTAAAAGTTACCCCCGCCCCACCTACAAAGCGGGGGTGGGGGGACTTTTTTTTTTGCACTAATGTATTTCCCCCGCGGTATGATTAAATTTTGATTATGGACATTTTTTCCGTAGAGTGGCTATTTTTCGAGATATTTGATCGTCTCAGTTTAAAAAAAACACCCGGTATATAGATAGATAGATATAAGAAAATTGGAAGAAAATGGAGGAAAAACCTACAAATAAATAGTAGATTCAAAGAATTAGAAGAAGATAAATCGAATACCCCAAGGAGAATATAACTTGAATACCAACAAGAAAAATTGTGAGTGAATTAAATTTCTTCTCGAAATTTTTATTTTATCTAATTTTTTGGATACTTTTTGTTGTTGTTGGGTACACAACAAGGAAAACAAAAGACGTTGTCGAAGAAGAAGAAAATGTTTATTTATCTTTGTCGATTTTCATGCTACTCGTATATATACGTATATAATACATATTATGTTGTTGTCAAGCTTATATATTGTTTATATCTCTAAAATAGAATAACACTTGTATTATTTTATATTTATTGTACTTTTTATTTATTTATAAATTTTGTTTATTTGTATAAATAAATAAATTGATAAAAATAAAATAATTTTTTTTCGGAATATAAATTATTTTTAATTTTATTTATTTACATTTCAAAATTTTTCTTATCATCAATTTGATTGTTGTGGGAAAAAGTTTTACGATCCATTGGAACCAGTGGACGGCCGTTTTGGTGGAAAGATTTAATCAAATCATTTAATTTTTATTTTTGGGGCACAGTATATTAATGTTGCAATTTTTTTTTGTATATTTTGCAGGATCGTAGTGGACTAGGAAATGGATTAGATATGCGATCAATAGAACATTGTTTAAGTGATATTATGCGTGGAGTAGGAGGTGATAATGGACCACCGGATCATTTAAAAGGTATGTTTATTATTTATTTTATTATTTTATCCGATAAGGGATTGCGGTACTAAATACGTTCAGTAATGGTTCATAATTATAGAATTGGTTGTAACCGTTATGCGAGATCTAACTTTGATTGCCACTTCAAATAATTAAATCAAAATTAATAAAATAACGAATATCCATTTTACATCTATTTTGTAAGGAAGTCAATTTTTTTTTGAACAACCTGGGATATTATTTGTTTGAATACAATTAGTTTCTTTGTATAGTTCTAATCCAATTGGCGACTTGAGAGGGACTAATCAATTTGTCTTTAAATGACCTCCAGTTTCTTACACGTCAATTGTTGTGTTATCAAAAAATAATATGTACAGGAGTGACAATTTCAACAGCAAAATCTGGTGATCTATCAATACTGAAATCTCGAATTCCAAATTTTCTAACCACGCAAAGAAACAGTATGATTGGTTGACTATGAATATTTTAAGAAACAAATTAAAAAACGAAATAGATTGAGATTACTACTTAAGAAATATTCAACAAATACATATGCATCTGCTACATTCTGAATCAGTAAAAAACCATGCACGCCAGAAAACAAAAATATGGCCAAATGATTGAATCGAGTGTTGCCAATAATAATGTTAGGTTACTTTGGCATCACCTTCGAACTATAAGTTTTAACCAAGGTTGTAACGTTACAGAAATATTTCTGTAAGATGATATGATACGTATTTATAAATGTAGCCTTATAAATTTATTTAATAAACTACAACATCTGTTTCCGTTTTACCCTAGCCTCTGGGGAAGAGAGCCATTTCAAAATTATTTGAAAAAATCATTCTAACTATCATATCTAACTAATCAGTTTAGGTTCCAAACAGAGTCAATTATACACGCAGTTTTTTAAATTTAACTAACTTAATTACCAAGAAATCTCAAAAAGGCATTTGATAGTGTATTCCAAAATCATTTAAGCAAAGGATGGTCATTATTGACACAAATAGTGATGAGTTGGAATTATTGTGTGTGGTACCACAGGGATCAATCCTAGGGCCTTACTAAATTGTATACTTCAATTATTTGCTTACGATGAAATGATCTTTTACTCAGCCGACACACTAAGCGATAGTTTTCAGAAAGCGATTAGGCCTTTCGTCTTTGTAATCAAACGTCTAAAAAAGATGGTATAGAAAAGAAACACTTGATATTCATTAATATTTCATATATCCACTCACGTTTGTTATATACGAATCCTATAACTTGGAGTGGAGCTTCACAGTGCAGAATGGATGAATTTGAATTTACACGTAAACGAGCTTTAAAGTTTATCAAAGGTGTACATGTTGAATTATTTAACCAGTTCAGTTTATCAGAAATTATTAATAAACCAGAAATTATTTTTACTATTTATAATTAATAATTTGACAGCTCACAACCTATTTCACTCAGACCAATAAGCCTGTAAATATCATCCATCATTAATGCTTTTTGACTTTTCGTTTTCACTATAAGGCTATGATTTGTCTCATCTGTCAGACATTTAAAATTATCAATAGTTTCTACTTTTTTCCAGATGTATCTATTTTATCATATACTTAGTTTAGAATATGTTTCATAGTATAGTTGAATAAAATGAACCAAGTGTACTCTCTGAAACCTAAAACAAATAAATTTATGATCCATCTTCTAAACAAAGCTCTTAATTATTTATCTAATTAATACTGTTGTTAATATAGCAAAACTCCGAAATTTTTGTGCTTGAGTAAAACGCGTATATGCGAGTTGTGTATTCCTTGTCCAATTTTCAAGATTTATCAGCGGAGCCCAGCACTTTTTATAATAATATTTTGTATGCATTTGGAAAGGTCCAATGGTCTATACTATTTAGAAAGATAAAAGTTCCGAGATTTCTGTGCTTGAGTAAAACCTGTACAAACAGGATACCTGTTACTATCGATATAGCTCTGAGGTTTTTCTGCTTGAGTGGAACGGGTATATACGATTTGCATATTTCTTAACAAATTATCAAGAATTATCAGAGGAGCCATCCTTTTATATATATTGTACCATTTGGAAAGGTCCAAGTGTCTACTATTCAAAAATGTTACTGTGTTAATGGCACGGAGCCCATTCCTTTGTACATTAATTTTCTATTTGACATTTCTTTGTACACTGTTAAGAAAATATGTACACTCTCAGTATTTCCCCTCTTTCAAAAGTATAGATTTACAAACAATTAACAATGTTTAAATTAAATTGACACTGGTAAAATTTGTTAAATAAAAATTCGGCAAAAGTTTCAATATTTAATGTTACACCTGTCCATATGTACAAACTATATACCTACATACATATGTATATACATACTATCCTTTATATGCGACACAGCCGCACATAAAACTTATAATCGTTCGACAAAAATTATTTAATTTGTTTCGCCTCCTGTCCCCGCATCTAACAAAAATATAATAATATGGATGCGGCAATAATCCAAAAATATTATTACCTGCTATACCTTTTTCGCCCTATGCGATATCGAAATATCACAGTCACGCAAATTTCATATTTTGTCGAACCCATTATACCATTACACACCGCAGCACACCATCGAAAACTAAAAACCAAATATACGCCATCAAAAAAAAAAAAAAAAAAAATAGGATCAAACACTTAAAAAAATATTTTTGGTTGTTATTTAGCGCGATATGAAAAATAAAAAGGATACAAATTTTTTTTTTTTTTGCTTCACCGGTGTACAGTAACAATATGCGAAGAAAATGGAAAGTAGATTTTTCCGGATTTTGCGTTTATATATTGTGAATTCTGTTAACTAAAAGATAAAGTCTTGATTATATCCTCCTATATACATATACATACACATACATACATACATATATACTCGTCCTGTATATTATATCTAATATTATGTATTATTTAAGATTTAGGCCCTATTTTGAGTATGTTCCTTCGAAACGTAAAAAATCGGGATAAAAATAAGGAATTGGATGTGTTTTTTAGTTGGAGAGAGGGTGATTTAAAGAAAATCCATGAAACTAAATTTATTTTTTTTTGTTTGTGCTGCTACTGCCGCTTTTATTACTTGTGTTATTGTTATTTTTATTGGATCAAAAAAAAAATTTCGAGCTTTTGAATAAAAGATGGATTTTTAGTCGAGTTCCATTATTAGATATACGTTTTTCGGATTATATCAAAACGATTTTTCCTATACTCGTACAAACAAGTGTATATACAAAAGATGGATATTGAAAATTTTCCATACATAAACGATATCGATTTAGGTTTCTATTGTATTCGAATGTGGACGAATGGCGGCCGACATATTTCCACATTAAAGATTATGAGTATTATTACGTCTGTTTATCTTAATACACGACTACACGGCAATAATTTTTAACTACTTAGTACTTATACAACAACCTTTTCATATATACATATATACATACATGTAGCATGGAAAATATAAAATTTCGTAATGAGCTTTTCTGTTTGCCAAAAACTTTTCACATTTTCTGTGATTTAAGATGATTGAACGATTATTAGAATTTATTCATGAATTTACGCATAACTTAATGGCGTTTCGTATTTATTTTCTTGTTGTTAGGCGAGATGTAACATATTTTTTAATGTTTGTGAGAATTAATGTTCGTAAAATTTAAATGTTGCTATAAATTGTGCAAATAAATTTTAATTTTTTGAAATACGATGTAAATTGTTCTGATGTCTAAATTTTTGAGTGTCGCGAAGAGGAGGGAGGAAGGAGTAAATACTTTCAAATCTACATGCATACATTTTCACAAATATAACACTTTTGAAGCTTTTATATAGCTGCGCCATAAATCAAAATTGTGGATTTGGCATTGACACAGATTCAAAACATTTCTATAACCTATACACTATATAGCTTGAATGTATTTTAAATTTAAATTTTTCTAAAGCTTAATGACATTTTTTACTGATTTATAGGTTGAAAAATTATTAATGACTTTTGCCACCAGCTCACTAATACCGTGGTTGATTCAAAATTGATTTAAAAGACGAGAAAGCTGCTGGTCTATAAACTGTTTTTGCTCCCTACAATATTGTACTGTGCCGAAACTTGGAACCACAAGCATGACGGTCTCTGTTTTACCTCTATGTAACGTGTAAATTCTATAGATCTCAAAAATTCAGTTTTAAATAAAAGGCACCATCGTCGATATTGATTCTTCGCCTAGACAAAATTTTATTTGTTTTTACATTTATGCAACGTCAGAATAATAATTTGAAATTATCTTTCCTCATGGTTATATTCATAAGTCCTAAAAGAAAAATCAAAACTGCAATAATTAGAAAAAACAATTCCCAGAATACACATTAGGAAGTAAATTCTCAATTTCTACAAAACTGTCAAATTTCCTTATTTTCAGGAAAGCCTAACTATTAGAAATTTTATTATATTCTGATATTTTAAATAAATGCTTCTACAAAGTACTGAATATTTTATAAATTCAGAAATTTGTCCAAATTCTGTAATTTTATTATTATTGTAATATAAATATTTCACTAAACATGAAATTTTGAAGTTAATTCTTATAAAAAATTGAAAATTTCTTAAAAATAATAAAATTTTTGAAATGAAGTAAAATTCTAAATTAATTTTGATAGTTTTTGAACTGTTAAGTATTTTAAAAATTTAAAATAAAAATAAAATTTGTTTCATAGCAAACAATTGCTCTTCAATTATTTCAATTTAATTAGACCAAAACTTAAATCTATTCGATCTGATCCGATCTAAACTATGGAACAGGTTTACGAATACGAAGTATTACGATGATTTAGTGAAACTAAAACAAATCTTAAAAATCGATATACTTTTGGAAATAGAAAAGTTCAATCTAATCAATCTCAAAGAAATAACGAACAGTAAACATATCGATCTAAGCTGGAATAAGGAACTGCTTTTTATACTTCCGATCAATCAGACAAATTGCGGAAATATGGAACAAATGGCGCATAAGTTATTCGTTATTAGATGAAACTTTTGAAAACTATCAAACTATTTTGTTGAAATAAGAATTCAATTCTTGATTTATTTGGTTTAGTTCAATTTAAAAAATAATAAATGGTTCATAAATAAATTAAAAAAAAATAATATCCAGTTTCCTTAGGAATTTTCCAAATTTTCCTCACCTTTCGAAATTAAAATACCATTAAAATATTTTGCTATTCATATAGTCTAAGTTTCCATTGTATGGATCGTTGGTCAAATCTGGTGAATGGAATTCGTTTTCCAAGCGCAAATATTCGTGCATTACTTACTGATCATCTTATATACGAGCAGATTAGCTGATTACATAAGGTAAAATTATACGTTTTATACGTTGGTCAACTTATGCATCGGTATACGCCAGCTTATCAAATGAAATGTTCCCTCAACATTTAAATTTTCTATTTTATTCTAAATTTGAATGGTGGTACTTGAAGTCAGCAACTTCTTCAGTGCAACGTAAGCGATTTCATTTTAAACAATCTTATCAGAAGGTTTTGTGTTGCGGTCATTTCCTTATTATTTTGAATCGGTTTTCGGATATAAATATATATATATTAAAAGCTGTTCAGCCAAATCTTTCGTTGTACCTTTAGATGAATAATTTTAAAACTCGTGTACACATAATATAAAGAGGATTTGGATAGGTTCAGTTAGAATGATGGAAATTGACTCGGTTACAGACACCTGGTATAGCCAATAGTTAGTAACACAGGACGATACAATTCTTATCTACTTATATAATTTTTCAGCATCACTGGGCTCTGAAATAAAATTGATTAGTTTGCTGGATCAGACTTATGAGATATTCCTGAAAGTTTAACTGAAATTAGTAACGATTTATTTTATTCTGCATTCCACCCTTTAATTGTTTAATTTACATTTATGTTTAACTGGCATAGATCCTGTTTATTTGCTAGTGGTGCCATCTAGTTAAAACATCCCCCGTCCTACTACAAGTCATTTGTATTCCATATACCTATTCAGCCACCCACTTTCCACGTCCCTACCGTGTAACTAACAATTAACTACCACTAGGCGAAACTTTAAGAGTAAAGCTACTGTTGACGTTGATAGTTGTCGATCATCCCTAACAGATGTCTCTCAATTTTTCGTTATTTCCTCGTTGAAATTATTCCTCGTTAAATCCTAAATTTTGACATTAGTTTAATTGTTGCTTTTATGTGATTTAAAATCTAAAAATACCTACAAAGCGTTTGTTATATAAGTGTGATATATAAGCCTAAGTTTAAAGTAATATAGATAAATTTATTTAATTATTGTGTTAGATAAAACTATTAGGTAATTCTTAGGTAATACCCGGCGATGGTAATTGCCTTTTCAATGCCGTGATACATGAGCTGCAGCTGGAATAGATTAGTTCATACGGATCATCTAATGAATTAAGATCTGAAATTGTAAACTTTATTAACGAGTATCTTTTAAAGTTTATTTACCAACATTGTTGTCATGAATTATTGAAAAATATCATAAATAAATTAGTATCAAAATCATCCAACACCCTGACCTGACTCAATTTCATTTGACGAATTCCAATTCGTCTTCTTTACCTTTTCCCTTCATTTTACATTTTACCTGGGTTGGTAATGCAGATTTTTTTCATTCAATAGAATATAAAATATGGTGGTGAATATGATGGTTTGCGTCTCTGCTGTTATACGCAATTGCATATGCATTCTGCTCTTGTTTTCCCCTCATATATACTACTTATTTTGCTGTTATTTTCACGATATATTTACCTATATATTTTATGTAACATTTTGCGGTTGGATAAACGTCGTATGGATGAAAAATGTGAAATGTATGTTCGTAATTTCTTGAAAGCCATAAGCCATAAAGTGCTAGATAACCAGAATATTTAGTTCAATCATGTTCTAATGGATTAGATTCAATTAACAAACAAACTATGGATAAGACTTCTTTTGGGCAGCAGTATAACTCGAAAATATCATTGCAGTTGACAAATTAAGCTGCGCGCCTTCCTGAATGTTTATTATCGAGTAGGTACGATAGTTTATGCGATATATTAAAAATTAGACCCTAAAAAATAACAACTCGTCATGTACCTGAAATGTTGCAATTGACATTCAAAACAAAATGTTGACATTTCGCAATATTTCTCATATTTTCAGCAAAAGCTGTATAATTGTGATTTACATCTGGCAGCACAACAAAAAGTGAAAATATTACGTAAATTATGATAAAGTTACAATTAATATTTAATTATTTTCAACAAATTTTAAAAGCAACTGTCATTATATTATGATCGAAAAAGTGGGTATCCAAATAGAACAATTTGATTTCCTACAGTAAGGCCCGTTAGTTATATGGCCCTGTTCACATGCAAAATATATCACCATCGTTGCAATCGTTTTGAGGTCTGTACCAAGCTTGTCAGTTCATTTACCTTTATATACGATCAACGATGAGTGTCGATAAGATATCATTCACAAGATCGATGGCTTTCTCCACGAATAAACATTCAACTCGGCCTCACATCGCTGTTCCTATATATTTAAAAAACGATCCAACCCTATCGTTACAGAAATGCAGAGATACCTCTGCAGTCTGCGTTGTATAAAAACTAAGAGATAAAATGCAAAATTTAAATTAGTCAGGTACAGATTACATAAATGGTATTCATAATTCTATTACGAGAACAACAAAATCAGTCATCGCATAATATTACGTTTTGTACTTCAAAAAATAGTGATCACTTACCTGGAAAAAATGTTTGATTGGTCATAAAACTTATTATGACAACAACAACAACAATTCTGATTTATTATACAAATATTTATCTGAGAAAATTCGATTTAAATCTAAAAGAGATTTTCAATATCGAATTTACATCACAACAAATAACTGATGCATCTCTAAATATATAGGCCAATTAAATTATGCCCCTGAAGGTATTTAAAAATATGTACGAATGTTGTTGTTGGGGGAAAAACCACAAAATCAATAAATTAAAATTAACTTTTTATAATTAGTTTTCACATGTTATTCAAATTGTAATACATAAAGTACTGTACGAGTAGTTGTATATGATAAAGATAATTTAAGGGGGTGGTTAACTGAATCACAAAATAATTAGAAATAAATAAGATGCCAACCGCACGCATCTCTTAATGTTTTGAATTTGAATGCTTGATAGCTATTTTGTAAAAATTAATGATTCATTCATAATGATATTGACCGCAAGGTACGTGTGTGTGTCTGGAAATAGATAGATAAAATTGTGCAACAGTTCCTACGCGCGTGAAAATTCATATTAATTCGATTATTTCTAAATATATCGCGCGCAAAATAAACAATTGTTTGAGTTTGCAGATTAGACTGCCACTATAGTACAGTGCTAACAAGTGTACAGTGAAAATGAATTGCGAACGAAAATTATCAGCTGTTAGGCCATGTTCGAATTTCAATGCGATCGAAGATGCATACTCAATTCACGAAGCTCTAAAAATATGTGATGGGAAACCACTAATCAATATTTTGTGCCATCGCACAAACAACCAACGGCAATTTATACGGCATGAATACCAGAAAGAATTCGACCGCTGTTTAATCGGTGACATAAAATCAAACGTGAATGGAAATTTTAGCAAAATATTGTGTGCGCTCTTAACACCACCATTGGATTATCGCGTCAAAATACTGAACAATGCAGTGACTAGACATTTAACCGATGTAGATGCCATAATACAGTTTTTATGTGGGTACCAAAATAGTGAAATTGAAAATCTTGTACAATCATACCGCCGTAAGAATAAAAAGTCGTTGGAGGATGATATCAGAATGTCAACTTCAGGCCATTTCAAACGAATTATGTTGTCGATACTCAAAGGTCGTGAAGAAAAACGTTTACTCGACTATGATTTAGCTCGACAGGATGCACCCTTAATACTTCAAGGTTGTGTCTTTAAAACTAATCCGGATGAGGAAATTTTTAATACGATATTCTGTCGCCGAAATTATGATCAGATTCGGATCACGAATAAGGAGTATAAAAAAATTACTGGACACACGCTTGAGTACGTCGTCGAGAATTACTTGTCCGGCAGTGTACGAGATGCCCTAATAGCAATTTTATCTGCCACCGAATATCGATCGGAATATTTTGCCGACCAGTTACACAAATCAATGTCCGGCTTGGGGACGAGCGATAGGCAACTGATCCGAATCATGGTGAGTCGAAGCGAAATTGATTTGTTGAATATTAAAAATGTGTTTGAACAGAAATATGGAAAATCTTTGAGGAGTTGGATAAAGGGGGATACGTCGGGAGATTATCGAGATTGTTTGCTGGCTCTGATACACGAGAATTGTTAATAAAATGAATGGTTTTATGGTTATACTTATGGGTATATTGTGGTTTTATTTGTAATCCGATATTGAAATAATTTACTTACTATAGGAATTTTCTTTGAAAATTAGTTCATTTTCAAAATTTTGGACCACGAAGAAGTTAAACAATTTAATAGTCGGTTTAATCTAAAATTGAAAATCAATTTCAGATATGATTGATTTACTATTGAGGAATTCGATATTATCACGATCAATTGGTTACTCTGAGTATACAAAAATCTAAATAACATATAAATTCATAAAACCAGATTACCTTATCTGGATGTATGTTGAATACATTAATCCTACATGAATACAACATATTTTGTAGTTGACTGTAACAAACTGTATATATAAGGGAATCTACACGTACCTCCCTAAAATTCAAATGGCAATCACACTTTATACAACATTTTGCACTTCTGTCTCGTCTCGTCGCTTGTGTAAAGTGACGAATTTATTTCCGAATGTAAAAATAATGACCCAATTTTAGAGGTATGTAGATAAATGTATGGAAAATGCAACAGAAGAAACCCAAAAAAAAAAAATTCTAAAACTCTAAATTTCAAAAAACTCACCTGTCACTTCGATATATCGTCTGTCGATTAGGAAAATTTGGTAAATCGTTTATTTACGGTTAATGATTGCATTTTGATTTCTGAATAGTGTATATAGCGTGTATAGGTATAAACGTAGATGGAAAATCAATACTGTATACATACATACATACATACAAATATGTCTGAGTATATGGAAAATTATTACATTACTTATATAGATAAATGGGAAAATGGATATATATAAGAACTCAAAGTATATGACGTATTCATATAATTTAAACCGATAAACTTTAAATACAAAAATCCTATACCTGCGATATTTTTCCTCAATTTTCGGTCGATTTTCTTCTGTATATTCGATTGATTTTCCATGTTTTTCTTTTTATCGTGTATATAGTAGTAGTATTTTTATACATTTTTTGAAATTGATTGATTACAATTTTCCTTATATAGTTAGTTCCGAGTTGTTGTTATTGTTGTTGTTGTTGTTGGGTGTTGTAAAAAGGAAAGTTAAATTTGATTACAAATTATTTTTGTGTGCTTTTTTCCTTTCCAATACTGGTTGCTGTTTTGTTGTGTATAAGGAAATTATTTTAAAAGGAACACAGTAATATTGTTGTACAAGACATGGATGTAAAATAAGAAGGAACCTAATTTGAATTTCATTGATTTATTGTATATACACGTATTTTTGTTGTTGGATCGCCAATCGATTCGGTTTGTTTGAATTGTTTACATGAACAGCATAAAAATTGGTTCAAATTTGATTAAAACTTTTTTGATTGTTGTTGTTGTTCTTTATGATACTTGCTTGTTGTTTGTAAGTATATAGAAGAAAAAAAAATGTAAAAGTTTTTTTGTGGAATTTAATTAATTTTAGTGTTTTTCGTATTTAATCAGTTGTAATAATATCGGTATTTTCTAATGGTTGGTTGTGAGCTTTTAATGGTGGTTGCGGTAAGTGAGAGATCAAAATTGTTTAATAACTTATTATATAACGTATATCGCAGGGACAGTAATTATGTATCTGTATGAAAGAGGGATTTTATCTTTGACTAAATAAATCCCAAAAAACAAAATTGTGTGTTTTGGAAGTATTTAAAATTGTCCCGCGTCAGTGTCAGTGAAACTGAAGTTCTTGTGGATCCTTGGGAATGAGTTAATATTTAAGACTTTTAGTATAGTATACCAATTTATAAACTTTAGACATTTATGTTTATCGAAATTATATGAAATTTAGTTTTTCCTAAATTTTAGAATTCGGCCAATCATATTTGTTTGTCATAAACGGCGTTTAGGTCCAGTGCTTCTTTTCCAATCATATAAATCACTAAATTATGTGTTGTTTTTTAGAGATTTACGAACTGTTTAAGAGAAAACCTATTCCAATAAACAGCATGATGGCAACCAATACTGATGTTAAGTGTAAAAATAGCTAATCACCCAATAATTACAACACAAACTGGATCTTCAGCGTCTCTGGGATCTGGAAATGCAAGTTATAAAAATTTCCACCTAGAACTCTCTAATATTGCCAAACAAATACTTAGCAATCAAGCTATCGTCGAAAACTAGCCGATAACAAAATAAATTAAAACAACAACTTGAGGATTTAACCTCAAACGTCAACGAAACCATCGGAAGACAATCTTGCTGAAACTAGGTCACTATTCTAAAGTTGGAGCTAAAATTAAAGAAAACAACATAATTAAAATATACAGGAAACCAAATCGTAATACAAAAACAAACATAGGTATACTCACCGGATTATTGTTCTCATCGATGACCTATCGCTCCAGGAAGATTTAATTAAACATTTACGAAAAATTGATGGCATTCTTGAGAACCAACAAATGTTGATCGAAATTTCCTAACTCCAATAGTAATGAATTATACTGTGTGCCTGAAAGATTGTAGATTTTGGGTTAACAACTTTTACGAGGTCAAAAAAGAAATCACTATTCCTGCAAAATAAAGGAAATAGGTGTTGTAGACAAAAGTAAAGTTGTCAATCAATATTTTATTGCGGTTGGAGGTTGGAGCATCACTCTCGATGATATTTGATAACATCATCTATGCAACTCCGAATTATAATTATATTAGAGCCCAGCTGTTCAATTTTGATGATGTCGCATAGAGCAGGAAGTTGTCGGAGCTGATGAACTAAGTATTAAGATGATTAAAGACTACACTGATGTGCTTTATGGTAATCTAACAAATCTAGTAAATAAATCGGTTGATGAAGATGTATGTATATCCAGCTGCGCTAAAATGTTCTAAGAGTGTGCCAATTTTAAGCAATTTTCGGAAATTTAAAACCGCTACCATTTTTCTTGATCTGCAAAAGGGCTTTCGGGAGTCAACATAGCCATATTAATCAGAAAATTAAAAAGTAATGATATTGATCAACTCGTACCCATTATGTATGTACATCAAACGCAAACTCAAGCAAACTTCCAATCAATTGTAGAGTTCGGCAAGGTAGGATTATCGGGCCAATACTGTTTCTAAATTTTTATCAAGGACGTTGTGTAGCTTTCTCTCTTTCTCTCTGGAACACCGTATTTATTTGAAGATGACATAGCCTTGCTGCAATAAATGCTGATATGGTCATTTTTAACCCAATAATATGAATACACGAAAACAAGTCACAACAATTTCCAGAGAATTGTCGAAATTTCCTGAACCGTTCATAATATGTATATTCAATGGAAGTATATTCAATTGTTTTATTTTTTTTATTAGTTAACGGAGGTGAAGCAGCACTATGATATACACAATCATCTACATTCAAGAAATAAAAATTTTTGAAATTTGTATTTATTTTGCCATCACTCATTGAAGTACGTTGGTAATATTTTTTCGAAATTAGCGGCACTAGCTGGTAAACCGAAGGTAACTAAATTTTTCTGAATATCTTCTCTTTATCTCGTTATATCCAATTCAACTTCGATTTTATTAATTTTATATTCGTTGATCGTAGATGTAGATTCAATGGCTATCGTACATTATTGTAATTTTGCTTCCCAACTCATCTAGTTTATGAGATGAAAATTGTTGAGATTTATTAACATTGATAACGCGACATCCAAAGTTTATTGAAATTCGCATTATATCGGGCAAACTAGAAGTATTTATGTCATCAGTATAGACATTTCCTCAATAATCTTTGTATGTTTCTCGATAATTTTACAATCATCGCACTTCCAAAATACCACTCCAAGTTCAAAATCAGCGATAATCATAGGTACGCGACAAAAACGAGATCTCATATTTATGTCACCAACTCTCATCCAAATTCATAAATAAACAATGTCCTTCTTACTTGTTATCTGTCAGAGATGGGAGTTGAAATTATTGTTTGATCGAAGCTGGGAATATTACCCTCCTAGCGATATCATAGCCACGACTCGTAAAACATATGTCATACCTAGCCGAGAGCGCGTTTACATAATTGCTATTATATAATTGTACTTGTACATAGGAGTGTTTTTTGAGTAACTCATTTCTCAATATTTTGCTTTAAGAATGGGTCGCTATAATAAAAAGTTTGAGAACTGTAGTTCTATATCACATTGAATCACCTAATCCATAGCAGCCCTTGAAATTATATGAAAGCTCAAAAACTTTGATGGTAAAATTATCAATTTAATTAATTAGTTTGAGACTCATATATAAAAATCACAAAACGCTCTACTCCTAGCCAAACATAAAAATAAAATCAGTAGAACAATAATACAAAAAAATATTTATAAATTCTCAATTCCAAATTTTAGTCAACTTTTTGAAGCACTTACATAGTAAAATACACGAAAAATTGTCTTGTATAAATTTTAGGTAAATTTTCGTTTGTGTTACTACGTGAGTGCGTGCCAAGGTTGAATAAAATTTGGAATTTTTTTTTTAGTTTCTATTATACGAGTATATAGATTTACTTTGTGAATGGAGTTCGCAGCCGAGTTTTAGAGGTTTTGGATCAAATACTTTAGCCTAAGTTATCTATGAAGTGCTCTCTACTTTTGGTCATCTTTCATTGTATTTTGATCAGATTGTTGTGGTTGTGGGAAATATCTAATTTTTGTATTAAATTCAATGTTCTCATCACTATCTTGAATGACTATAAATTCTAAAGAAAATTATTTTATGTAGTGTTACATATTTCTGTAATTAGATGGTAGTTATTTTCGTTTTAAATGTTATTCGATTTGTTAAAACTAATATCTTACATTTTCAGATTACATTGATGGTATTATGTAGCTTGCTCGAAAAGCCAATTTTGTAGCATGTACCATTAATTATACTTCAAGTGTGAAAAACATTTTGAAAGAGGATATCTCACAATAAAAATCGAAACTAAACCAACACCAACTATAAAACAAACCCATTAAACAATATAATGTATTATATAAGTTAAACACATAAAAGCTTTATATATAAACTTTTGCTCTTCTATCTTATATCTTATACACATAAATATTTTCTCATCCATCAAGATCGTTGAAAAATGTATTTATATACGAGTATATGGATGTGTGTGTAAAAGAAAATTACGTAGCTGTTGCGCTCTTATTTCAAAAACCAACCAAAAAACTAAAAGTTTTCCATCATAATTTTGATAAATTAAAAAAATAAACAAAACACTGTTATGCTTATATATTACCACCACCACCAAATAATAGTTTTAAGTTATTGACCGTAAAATTTCATTTATGTATGTAGTCGAATCGGGAGCAAAATAGCTCATTACAAAGTCAAGTAAAAGAATAAGTTAAACGTGTATATATATATATATATATATATATATATATATATATATATATATATATATATATATATACATATATATATATATATATAATATATATATATATATATATATATATATATATATATATATATATATATATATATATATATATATATATATATATATATATATATATATATATATATATATATATATATATATATATATATATATATATATATATATATATATATATATATATATACATATATACTATATAAAAAGCATAGTAGTAAAAATAATTAAATTTTATCAACTTACCGAATAGTTTTTAATTTTAATCTACTTAAAATTTATTGTAGATTAGAAATGCTATAAAAAACTGCATTTATTATATACATTATCCAAAGAAAAGTTTGCTTGGCTATATACATGTACACATATATACACTTTAGAATGAAAAAATGGATTTTCAAATTTTTTTTAATTATTTCGTTTAGTTTCTAACGTTTTTTTTTTTTTGCTATCTTAATTCTTCTTAAATGTTTTTAAGTTAAACGAGATTGTTTTAATAGTATAGTACGTTAAAATAAATGAAATGATTTATTTAGTTTAATTTTCAGAATTAATGGAAATATTTAAGGTGAAATTAATTATTTTAGTTGCAAACATGTTCGAGTTTAAAATTGGATAATTTAATATTCTAAAAATATGAATGCAGTGCTTTTTAACATTGCGGCTAGTTCGGACAAAGGTAGGAAAATAATAAAATAAAATTTACTAGGAATTTTTTGTGCTCTACAACCGACACGTAACGGCTCTATAAAATTTCATTCAAATTAAAAATAGCAAGTCCACTGCATATAATGATATATAAACCAACACATCAGTTTACTCCATAAGGATATAAAACCAAATCAGAGAATTAAATTCACATCGCGCAATGTGTACATATACACGGAAAATTTTATTTTCTCATAAAAAATATATAAACCAAAAGCACACACATATACATGGATACATATAAAACAGGAAAACTTTAATAAAAACCGCGAAAATAAAATTCTGAAATGAAAAACTAACAATATATTTTCCTCAAGAAAACAAAAAAAAAAAATTACTAACAGAACCATGAATAAATGAAAGCTAACAACGAATAAACGAACAACACGACGAAGAAAAATTTTAATCCATTTTCCAACATTCCACAGCTTAATATGTTTATTATATAATATAAATATATAAAAGCAAACACGAGAGCACACCACCGCACCATCACCAAACAAGCAAACTGCGAAGCGCTCAAACTACAAAAAAAATCCAATCCCTTTAATTCACTAAAAAATATAGTAGGAAAAACGGAAAAATATTTTCATTGCTATATACACCAACATTTATATCGTTCATCGTTTTTACAGTATAGGTAGTTGTTTTATATAGTGTTTCTTGCAAAATAAAATGAAAAACCAGGAAAAACTAAAACAAAACAAGCGAACAATTAAATTTTCTTGCAAACATAACAAAAACTCGGCCAGTATACACGGTAGTGGCAGTATTTTGGTAAGAAATTTTTCTTATGATTGTACCTGGATATAATGCAAACATAATATATTATGGTTTTGTTGCATTTTAAGCTTCTCGACCAGGCTCTAAATGTATATTGCGGATGCGATTTTAATTACGAGCACATTTGACAACTAGTTGCTGTAGCAAACACATTTCCATTTTAAGTAAGCCAAAAGCTATCGTCCCATGTACACAATCATACATATATACATATATAGCAAAAGTTTTTGTCTCTTGTGAATTTGTTGATATGGAAATTATACAAAACGAGATTATACGAAATATAAAAATAGTTATTGTCTTCGTTTTGTTATGCGTCTTTAAGGACCAAACCCATTTTATGTTTTTGTTTTTAAGAAAAAGTTTTTTTTGTGTATATACCCCTTAATAATATTATCCGCCATTAAAAAAAACATTTTCGAAAGCATATACATAGACGAAAATTCAAACAATATATTATACGTACAATAATGAAAATGGAAATTTTCTTCAAATTTTGTTTCGTTGTGTTTCGAGGAAAATACAGATAAAGCACAAAAAAACTATTTTTTATTATTTTACAAAAAGCTTAAATGTAAAAATACAAAAAGTTCTTGTTACGAAATATAAAAAAAAAACTTATTTATGTTAAAACGAAAAGTTGTTGCCCGATTATCGTTGTCGAATAAAAGTATACATTCATATATGAAATATACATATACGCAAGAATTGGAAAACTATAAAAAACTTTTCTTTCGATATCGTTGTTTTTTTTTCAAAGCTCAGTACAAAATATTTTGTAATTGATGCTGCTGGTAAAAAAAAAATAGATAAAATAAATAATTTTAATAATAAAGTTTTGACGCTTTTGAGCGATTTTCTTAGATTATAATGTACGTATATAGAGCTTTGAATAGTGCAATGTTTTGATGAAACTATCGATTGCTTCTAAAAACTTTTTTTATTAACTTACATACCTAAATTAAAATAAATACTCGATTGTTTTGTTTTTTTTTTCGTGCGTATTTTGAAAACGTAAACTTAGGCTTGTATTCCAGTAGGTGATGAAAACCGATACGCCTCATGAATAGTGGGGATTTTATATTATTCTGGTTATTTCAATATCCTAGTTGATTCTGTACAAGTTAAGTACAGCTTGTTCGGCATATCTGGGGTATTGAAAATCAACTGGCATTTATTAAAATTGACCTTGTGTTAATTTTAGTTGTACTAAGATGTTTAAAACTTGTTGAGAACGGATTTGTATCAAAATAAAGCATGTTGACGTAATTAAGTCTGTTGATGTGCAGTAATTACTTTTGATGTCCTCAAAGTTTATATAAGTGTTCTTACATTGGGATGCAACCTTAATTAGCATGTCATTAATACAGTGTTTGTTGGAACTGAGGAATAGAGCTTCTCCAATTCGATGATAATGTAAAATCCTCCTTGAATTATTTAATATCTGGTTGCGTTTTAATTTTAAAACAATAGACAATCGAGAACAGAACAACAGTAACATACCCTTATATACCTTCCCGCTTTAGTTAGATATTTTTATATCTGCCCTAAATATCTACCTTAAAAATTAAGTACTGATTTCATTTTTATTTTAAAAGATTTAATAATTTGCTGAAATATGAATGGACGTCTAACTGTTACGATAGTGTGGTCCCCATGAATAACACCATTTCCTATAACATTAATCACCATGTATTATGTCAGTATACAACATTCTAAATTAATAATAACGGTTGGACATTTTTCAAAAAATAGGAAGATTTGGGTCAAATTAATAAAACAAAACGGCTAAATGTTTATAAAAGTCCCGCTGTTTAATATAGAATTCCCGATAATTCCTCGATATTAAATTTTAGTCCTTTCCAACCAATCACATAGTAAGATCAGAGCATCGAACCCGAACAATTTTGGTTTAAAAAAAATACTTTTCGTTCCGGTTTAGTTTCAGAACTGAACCGGTTTGAAATCGGTTGATTGTGATTCTCGTTAATTATAATTTTAGAATTAATAAACTGATGATTTTACACGATTTGCGGTATTAACGTTTAAGGGAAAGCATCAGAAAAGCTAATCCTAACGATTTCGTTTAAACTTTTTTAAAATTTCTTCTTGTATATGTATGTATAAGATTATATACGTTTTTAAATTGAGATGAATGAAAAATTGTAACGAAACAACAAAATAATTTTTCTCATTTTCGTCGTACGGTCTAACGAAATTGAAATTTTTATAAAATTATACGAACTATAGACCGCTTGAAGTGTGAGAATTATCGCGGTATAGCTCTCCTTTGCACAGCATACAAGTTACTGTCATACATTTTATTGGATAGAATCACTCCTCTGGCGGAGGGCTTGGTTGGTGACTATCAGGGAGGATTTCGTCCGAATCGATCAGTCACTGATCAGGTCTTTTCGCTGCGGATGATTCTATCTAAATATTATGAGACATCCATCTCCGTACATCAGGTTTTCCTGGATTTCCGGCAGGCCTACGACTCGATCAATCGAGAGAGTTTGTGGTCTGCCCTGGAATACCTAGGAATGCCAACAAAATTGGTACGACTGTGTAGGATGACAGTGACGCAGTCTCAATGCTGTGTTAAAGTTGAGAACAGGCTATCGACAATTTTTGCAGTTAACTCGGGTGTTCGGCAGGGAGATGCTCTGTCCCCGATACTCTTTAATCTCATGTTGGAGTACATCTTTCGTAAAACTGAAACACCTCAGCGTAACATCTTATATCGCCAGTCCAATCAAGTGCTTGCATATGCAGATGACATATGCGTGATTGGACTGAATAACAACGGAGTGAAAGAAATACTTGATCCGCTTGTAGAGTTTTCAGCTTCTGTTGGACTCCAGATCAATGAGTCCAAAACGAAATACCTGATCTCTGGTTTTAGAGACAATGGCACACCAGATTTTAGTAGTGGCCACCACACGTTTGAGGGAGTGAGGAGGTTCAAATATTTGGGCTCTCTTATCACTCACGATAACAGTGTGGGTGAGGATATTAAAGTGCGGCTGGCAGCTGGCAGTCGTTCTTTGTATCCTCTAAGGCCACTGCTAAAATCTAAACACTTATCAAGTGCCGTGAAGCTGAAGCTTTACAAAGCGTTGATCAGGCCCGTTGTTATGTTTGGATGTGAAAGTTGGGCGCTGACGGATGAGTACGAGAGATGGCTCCTTACATTTGAGAGAAGAATCATGCGTGTGATTTACGGCCCTAAACGCGAAATAGATGGTACATACCGAGCTCTGTACAATTTCGAGATCAGAGATCTGATGAAGATCCCCGATATTGTACATGAAGTTAGATCTCAGCGAGTACGCTGGCTCGGTCACGTTCTGCGTGCTGATCCGGAACGAATTGTGCAGCGATCTCTGAAAGGAGAGCCACCATATGGTAGGCGCAGAGGTCGTTGCAGGCGACGATGGCTCCACGATGTAGAGAACGACTTGGCCTCGTCAGATTGTCTAAGACAGTATGAAGACCAAGCTCAGGATCGAAACCGTTGGAGCCAGATTGTTGATTCAGTAAGGGGCCAGTAATGGCCTTTAACACTGTTATTATTATTATTATTATACGAACTATAAAGTAAGAATTATCATATTTTTTTCGTGGAACACAATTTCAAAATTCCAAAATTTTGGTTTGGCATTATCATTAATGTGGCCCACCATATAGAAAGTTAAAAATTCTTTTTTTATGAACGTCAAATCAATTTTTATTTTATTGTAAGGAATTTTTTCGATCATGATTCAGCTGTGATCACGAGAAACTGATCTGAAAATCTTGTTTTATTGTATCACGGAGCTTTATAAAAATTGGATGAAATTATTTTCAATTTATTTGAGATGTACAATTTTTTTTTATTTTCTGTAGGTGTTTGGATTACAAGGCTCAACTATTTCGCAGTTTGCGTTTAACGTGCTCACCTTGAACTTAAACTATTTTTAATTTTTCCATCTGAACATTGTATAGCTTCATGTCAGCCTATACTGACAAAAACATGGCTAATCGCATGAATTTTGCACTCTCAACGGAAGGGTGATAAATGTGTTCATCATCATCTTAGTTGAAATCAATAGCTATAAATCCCTTTAATGTCGATTCAAACGCCACAGTTTTAACCGCTGGGCGCTATTTGTGTGGTTTTTGTTTTACTTGTTTTTACAATTGAAGAAAACGTTATAAGTGTGCTTGCACTACTGTAGTGAAGAACAAAAAATAGAATTATTCTGATTGCTGGGATATCTCACTAAAGAAAAAACGCGCTAGAGTCATACCTCATGGATTTCGCCGAAGTAACTTGAAAAGCCTAGTCAAGTTAATACCTTGGCCAAATCGGCGCAAATAATGTTCAAGTCTTAAGATCTCCAGCATGTGTCAAACTAAATTTAAAACTCAGTATTGTAAATGTTTTTGTTGTGATAAAATTTTTATGAACTTTAATTAAAATTCAATTTCCAAACCAAAATATTAAATAAGAAACAACAAATTAATTTGTATTGTGTTGGTTTGGGAAAAACTCCCCCACAAAAATAAAATGATGAGTGGAAATAAGTAAACTTGCTTTCTAATGTTTTTGCCCCATTTTTGTTTTGATTTCTAATTGAAATTTTATGTAGTAGTTTTGTTGCTGTTCACTGTACAACAGAGTTAAGTTAGACAGACAGACAGACAGACAGACAGATATATCGAAATAAAAGATCTCTCTATATATACATATATATTCTGCACTGGAAGTGAAGAAAAAGTTTTTTATTTTTAGATTCCGAAATGTGTATCTCTTTATTATTTTGTATATACGTATACGTACATTAGATGAAAAGGTTCAAATTATGTTGTTTATTTAAAAGAACAAAGTTTGATAGTTTTCAAAACAATACTATATAAGTAATTTAAATAATTTGTTGTGTTGAAAGGCCTTTATGTACATGGGATTTGAAGTTAAAATTTTTCATTCAAAAATTATTAAAACTTTAATGAGTTTGAAGGGCGCATTATCCATGTTTACTTGTTATTACCATTACTATGCTATATCATCTATCTTAAGTATGTGTCGTTTCAAACTAAAACTTTGTTCATGTGTATATGTGTCGTTCACGTTCGTTGTCTATTTATCTGTGTGTTGTTATATCCAACAAAATGTACTGTCTATTAAATTCATCTTACAAGAACTTTTTCTTGGTCGTAACAACAAACATCTATATAGATAAAAATAATATTCTTTTCGAAGTTGGAATAACAATAATAGTGGTCATAGTAGTAACTGTAATAATAATAACAACCGGTTGGTTGAAGAAGAACTAAAATCAATTTGTTACCGAAATAAAATAACAAAACAACAAACAGTTGAAACTTTTTTTCGTTTTGTGTGTCTTTGCCACCGCATCTCATTATACGTATTACAACTATACGCTAACAAGCTAAGAATATTGTAACAAGCGTGTCAATGAAGTTGACATTCTAAATTGTATTTTTATTTTCGTAAACAATTTAAGTGTACGTTCGTGTTATTTTGTATACGTATACGTAAAAGTTTATCAGGAGAAGGACGTGGTAAAGTAGTTTGATATTTTATCCATTTACTGTTGAGTCACGGTAATTGTTTAAAAAACTTAATTAGTACGTATGTCAAAAATGTATTTTACTATTATTAATACCCAAATTAAAATTAAAATTGAGTCCTGTTTTCGAAATATTGAGTTTTATTTCAAATAAATTTTGAGTGATTTAGGAAGGTAGAATCGCTTTAAAAGATGGAGGGAAACTATTTGTTTGTTCCTTCGTACACCGTCATCTTAATCCAATGAGTATGTACATACATATATAGGTTATATATAACATATTTAATGTGGATTTGATTGTTAAATACGCACACGCGGATTAAATATCAACATATAATTTGACATAATTTATTTTTAAAAACAACATTTACATGCCGCACATAAAGCAGCTTTGCCTGCAGCTTTGGCAGCGCGCCATGCAATTTTTTTTACAATATGCCATATTTTATGATGATGAAAATGATGTTTATGGTGATGGAATGAAATCAAACATATTGTTAGTACTTCACAAACATTCTGAAATTAACAAAATTAATTAGTATTTAGCTAGATATCATATGTATGGAAAGTATTTTATTTGCACAAACATTGCTAGATTCAGTTGAATCAACGAGTTGAATTAACACTCTAAAATTGTTACTTTTCGATTTCAAATAATTAGAATAAATTTGATCCGATCTTAATCTATTCACAAACCGATGACACCGTATGCAAGTTGAATCACTTGGGGCTGAATATATTCCGACCACAGTACTAAATAATAGAATTGAAATTATGTTCAACATATTGAAATGTATAATTGTAACTGACCTAATCTACACAGAATTGTATGCGTTTATATAAAAAAAAAAAATTTTAGCGCTAAAATTAGATTTATCTCTGTTTTTCAGTAATAAACCGATAAATCGTCGTGAGTTCAACAAAAACATAATCATAACCATATCCATCCTCTAATTTCTTAATTAATTTTGATTCCATTTTATTGTGCGCCTCACTCATTCATAACTAATTGAATTTGATTGATACAAGACGTGTGTATTTATAAACATTAGTTGGAAGAAAAACCATTTTACTCATACACAAAAATAGTTTTTACGCTATTCAATTCCATCTTTCACTTATCGTAATGAGTTTTTTTTGTCGGCCTTGTTTTTATTTTATTCTATCTTTCTCTAGACCACCAATATTGTGTAATAGTTTTTTGTAAAAGTTGTACGAAAAAATAATCAACAGAACACAAGAAAACCTGAAAATATTACAAAAACAGTTTTTTTTTTGTTATCATTTTCAATAACAATGTACTACTTACATGTATACACTCGTATACATATACTCGTACCAATAAAGCTAAGAAAATAAGAAAAAGTTTTTCATATTTCATTCCCGAAAGCTTTTCTTCTTTCATTTCGTATACATTTCGTTGTTGCTTTTTATTTTTCAATCACGTAAAATGAAATGTTGTTTCTATTTACAAAATTAAATAATAAAAACAATAATAATAATGAAAAACAATGGAAATGAAATGAAAATATAATATAAAATAAAAGCAAACAATAATAATAATTTATAATTAATTTTTGTTTTATTTTTAAATAAATTATAACAAATGAATAAAACAACAAACATATTTCGCTTGGATAATTTTTTTTGGTTCGTAATCACAGAACCATGAAAATTCTTTCGATTTGACAGTTCGTTTTCATTAGACCAACAAACAATTTTTTTTTTTGTTTAAACGTTACACTGGTTTTCTTGTGCTGAAGATTTTCATTTAATTTTAGCGAACATTATTTTTAAGGTATTTTCCTTTTCGTTATATTCGTGAGAAACATATTACAAGAAAATTAAATTTTTATGCATTTTTGCTTGCGTTGAGCTTTCGAGTGTATGTATGTATATACAAGGATACGGTATGGTATATAGGTACAATATGATAAGGAAATTTATTATGAAATCAATTTTAATAATTTAATTGTATTAAGTTTTGGAGTGTAATATTGTTGGAGTATGCCGTTTAATTTTTGTTTTTGGTGTTTGGAAAATTTATTATCGCCGTGGATCGGGTATATATAGAGAAAATTCTGCTTTACAATTTTGTACATTTTGTATAATAAATACATATTGAGGATGGACAATTTGCTTAATTGGAGAATGTAGCTCATCTAACAGAATTCTATTTATTGATTAATCGTTATCACGATTTTTTTTTTTTTAATTTGTGTTTTATGGAATTTCATGAAAAAATAAAATTTCTAAATTAAATTCTCAGGTGAATTTTTGATTTTTCAAAAACAAATTTTCACTTTGATAATTTAACAGGCAAGTTTTTATTTATGGAAGTTAGTTTTTGTAATTTTTATTCTGTTGTGATGACTGTTAAATGGTATAATGTGTCTTGCCGACAAATTGTTTATTGTACCTACAATATTTAGAAAATTTCTTCTAAACTATGTCGTTTCGTGACATATAGTGGAAAACTCATTTTATCCGTCATGGATTGAAATTACATATTTTAAATAATTAATTTATGATTTTTAACATCCAATATTAAATTGTTGGCCACTCTGGTTAAAGAACCGCTTGCAAACAATTGATTTTGTCCAACGATCTCAATTTCTTAGATTCATAGGTCAACATGAAACAGTATACATTTGGCACGCTCAGTTATTTTACGGTTCATGCATTAGATTATTCCACTTTGTTCCGGTGTATGAGGAATTGTGAGCTAAAAACTATCTTAAATTTGTCAAAATTTTTCCAATTTGCACATTTGAATCTCTACCTTCGTTTTAAATTCGCAAAGTTTATCGAAAACTTTCGACTTTGACGTCAAAAAATAAACAAACTCGTTTCTCCATTAATCCACACACATCTGTAATAACCAAATCTTAAAAATTAGTTGCTTATATCACTTGTCTTCACATTCATCACTTTAATATTCCCAGCCCACCTTCCAAACCTCCTATGTCATATTACGATGTACAAATTTGTATTTTCATAAAACTGCGATCTACATTCAATCAATGTATTTTTCAATATTTTATATTTCTCATGCCAACATTGAAATCTCGGATGCCCGCATTTTGTACATTCAAGAGACTTCACCAATTTTCTTTATTGGTTGGTTACTCAATGAATGTTGGTGACGAGATCTCAAATCAAATGTTTTAAATGCGATTCCGTATAGATTAGTTGCTGTTCCAATAAGTTTTTCATAAAGCGTAAAGGAATGGCCACGGTTGATATTTCAATTGACGAATTTTTACAAAATTTCTTTATTCAGAAATGTTCATGAATTCTTTAAAATTCTTTCAAAAATTCGATAAATTAAATACTTCTCAAAACAATTTATATTGAATTAAAAGACAATTCAACTTCTAAAAGTAATTCTGAATTCTGTAAGTTATTATGTGATATTGCATTGTAAATTGATCCGATTGAACGAGGGTCAAACAAATTTAGAATTAAAGAAGAAGTTTAATCTTCTTCGAGTTCTGAAGTTAACATTAAAGGTTAAGAATTTCGAATGACCAATTTTAAAAATTAATTCTAATTTTCGGTGAATAAATTACTTTAGGATGATTACAATTTTATAGAGTTAGTTTATAGATATCTGTTACATATACTGTTTCCCAAAGTTCCGACATTATTTCATAACTAGAAGAGATACAATTAAAAATTAAAATTAAATTATTATTTATAAATTTTTAACAGTGTTTCGAATGATTTGCAAATGGAATGTGATAAATTTAAAAAATATGTTGTATTTGTGCACAAACTAGCAAACTAGTTTTTAAGCTAAACAATAGTTTAAATAAATGCGGGAATCATATAACATAACTTTTAAGTGTATGGGATTTGGAATTTGTTGAGTTAAATGTGCACAATTACCTAAAATCTTTAGGCGACAGGTTTGTCAATCGCAAACTCATTACATTTTCCCAAAACAACAATAAACCATTATTAATGGTGTAAAGAAGATCAGAAAGAACAGCTCATAAAAATAGGAAACATGGCACAACAATATGATAAAATTATAAAGGTTTTAACTTCCATTAAAATTAATCCGGGGATCTCTGACTATGACCAAATGAATTCGAGTTCAGGAAGCCTATATAGGAGCTGGCGAGTTATTAAAATCTCGAATCGTTCAGATACCCAGAGCTTGTCGGTTAAGCGTCTCAGGACGAAACATATGTGAAATTGATATTAAACAGATTAGCAGATCAAAAATTGTATCTTGCATCTTGCCACGATAACTTCAACTTAGATAAATTTGCAAAAAGAGATGATGCCAAGCGATTTGCCGTTGTCCTTTGACTACAGAAACAAATTTTGCCTCTAATTCGTTGAAGTAATTCATCGCAAACCTCGATGGCAATTTATCGCGGCAATTAATTATTAAATTATTATCATATTCAACATGTTGGACGGAAACTGTTGGACCACTCGACATGTTGGAAAGAAATGAAATTTTAAAATAAAATTTTTGGAAAAGTTCTGATAAATGACCAACTTGAACAGAACTAGGCCAATCCTTCACCGATTATAATGAAACGATAAATTCAATGGAAAAAATACTTTTGAAAATGTTCTGGATTATGGCAAACTGGAATAAAACTAGGTAATTCCTTGACCAATTATGATGAAACACGACGGGAATGAAATAGGATTTTCAAATGCTAACATGATTATTGAGATAATTTTTGGAATATGATCTTATGCCTTCACTGATTAAGATTAAATTGCTTCACTTAAAAGAGTTTTCCTTCACTTAATGTAACAAAATATATATGTCCATTTTGTGAATTTTTTTTCTTATAAATAGTTAATATAATAGTTAATTAATTATAATAGTTTAGCCACATTTGATAAATTAATTAGTTTGAATTAAAAAAATATATATAATCTAATTTTTTTAATCTTTATGGACTATCGATTTGGACAACACATTTTTTTACATAAAATTAAAACAACACCCTAATTTTTAATTGAATTAAAAACTTAAATATCCTAATTAAATTCCTTACTTAGTTTACGGAAAAACTATCTGACCAAGACTTATTTAGTTTGTATTTAGTAGCTACTTCTGACTACTAAATTTTTAACCAGATTATTAATTTACAAAACATTTTTATTAACATTTTATAAACTAAGTATCGTTCTGTGAATGTAAAAGCTTTTAAATTATGCTTTAATTTATTATTCTTTTAACCTCGATAAATTACTAATCTAGCAAAGTTTTTTAATGAAAATGTTGTGTATACATATTTATCGTTAAGTGTTTTAAGAAGAAATAATTGTTTTTAGTTTTCTTCTAATTCCGAAACAAATGTTTGTTTCACAATAAAGAATGGCAATTGATGAACATTTCTAAATATAAAAAACATGATCCCGTAATGCAAATGATTTAATGTCTTTAATCTATCTTGGAAAAGATCTAAAGATTAGCCGCAGATTAAAATTTTACAACTTCTGTCTTAAAATATACATTTCCACAAATTTAGGTTAAACTGCCGCATGTGATTTCTCCGAAATATTTCTAATAAATTTCAACAAATTTCTGTTATGTACGTATGTATTCCACACAAAACTCTTTATAAAATTTCACATCCTCCTCCGAAAAAAAAGAGCTTTATTCAAAAAACACAACAAAAGGGTCAAGAATTTCAATAAATTACCAATAAAAATGTATAAAAGGTACCATGAATAGAAAGAAGTAGGTAATCATTCCGAATTGATATTATTACAAAAGCCGCAACCACATAGAAAATCGATCTATCTATGTACTTGGAAACGTATATTCATCTATCAACCATGCACACCGTATGCTTGGGAGGAAAACGTTAGAAATTCTTTCGTTTTTTTATGTCCTTTTTATGATCATAATTTATTTATTTAATTTTTTTTTTATTCCTATTATGATTATTTTTATTACCATTACCGTTGTCGTTAAATCGTTCGTTGGTGGGAAAATATCAAAATTTTTTTGCTCCATCTAAACTCAGTCGCATACATTTTTAAAGGGAAATTGTTTACTCTGTATATGTATGTATATAGCCAACGTTGTTTGATTTTTCTAAGTCAAAAGTGGTAATATTTGTGTACACATCCTTTTTTGTTGTTCAACAAGTTTATACACCAATATATGTATGTGTATATACAACAACAACATGATATATTTAAGGAGCTGGATAAACTTGCTTTATTCAACCCGGAAATCAATAATGAAATTCATCTTAAGTGAAATGTAATGTTTTCGTTTTTTTTATTTAATAAATTTTCGTTTTTCAACAACAAAAAAATTATGTTTCCGTTTTGCTTAAAAAAAAATAGAAGGAAAATTATGAGCTTTCAAAAAAAATGTTATCTAATATAACCCATTTAATATATTCTGCAACATTGCAACTTTATTTTTTCAGAGTTCTTCTTATTAGATTTCTTCGTCTTATCTTATATTTTTTTTTGGTGAAATTTTATGTATTTTGTCGTAACGAAATTAAAAAATTATATAAAATTTTAAGGACTTCGTATCCCGTGTATATATGTATATACCATATAAGAAATTAAAAGAAACTGCACATAAAAAATAAATAAATTCAGGAAGTAAAATGTCGTAATTAGTCATCTCTAGGAACTATAATTTATTTTAATTTAAGATATAAAAAAAATAAAAATTAATTTAAATTTTCTATTTTTTTTGCTGTGTGAGATACACCGAAGTAAAATGAAAAGTTTTTAGAATTTATTTAAATAAGTCGAGAGAGCTTTTTCATCTGTATGAAAAAAAACTGTGATCGATTTTTTGTGTTCCGCACAAAATGTAATTTATATGAGATGAATGTTTTGTGACATGTGTGTGAGATTGAGTTATCTTTGGGCCTCGGAGAATCGTTCTATGATATTCTAAGAGTGTAATCTAACAATAAGCTGAATCCGTTCGATGAACATTCTATTTCCGTCATTAATTAGTTGATTTATTTTGTCTATTTGCAGGTATAACATTAAACCACAATTTGATTAATCAAATCAACGTAAGTGATTTTACCACACAAAAAAATTCACAATATTGACTAGCCCACTCATAGTTTTGGAGTAGGTTTAGGATGCATTAAAGAGCTATTGATTTTGCTATATAGTAAATTTGGCTAAGTGGCTGGTACATACAAACATACATACATTATACAAAGTTCGCCAATAAAAGTTACTGAAAATTATAAATTTATAAAAACAACAGAACCAAAAACCAAACTAAGTTTGTTTTATAGTTTTTAATTATTATCAATATTCCAATAAATAATAGTAACTAAATACTATATAGCAGAAGTAGTAGTATAGTTAACCAAAATTGATCGGTTAAACCAAAAATTGTATTTAAAATTCTAAAAGTGAAATAGTACAACAAAGTAGGAACTTTCAACACTTTGAACTTTTAAATAAAGTTTAGATTTTATAAAAGTTTTATTTTATTTTTATTTTTAACCGAATTTTCCAAAAATTTCGCATACGTGTAATTCAATTTATTATAAACAGATTCAGGTTCGAATGTCAAGAAAACCTATTTAGGTAAATAGAATCTTCATAAGATAGATCTTTTTTCGAAACTTTCTTATCATACACGCACACACAGTATCTTATATCCGTGTACAAGAAAATCGAATTATGTGTAGATATAACTTTGTATTTCGCTGTAAATCTCATCATATCTTGCTTGCAGAAACATACATATGTATATGAAATAGTGTTTTAGTGTAGTAGTTTACTTTGAAGTTTGGTAAGAGGTGTTTGTAATTTAATTTTTTGCATTGCTTCACTCTGTATATATAGTGTAGAGAAGCTGATACTGTGTGTATGTGATCAAAGTAAAATATCAAGATGAATTCAAGTATTAAATCTACTTAAAACCATTAAGTGTGTCGATGTGTAACATTGTTGCAAGTAAAAAATGGAAAAATATAAAAATTAGAAAAAAGTTGTCGTTGTGCAGCAACTTCGGTTTTTAACTAAATTTGATTTTTTTTTTTCTTTATAAACAAAAAGCACAAGATGACGAATAAAATGAAGAAGAAAATATTTTTTTTATCACTTTTGTATTTAAACTTTTTGTTTTTCTGTTCTTGACAATTGGAGAGTGTGTGATTGAATTACATTTTTGTTGCCTTAGCAGAACGGTATATATATAAATATAAATATATATATATATATATATATATATATATATATATATATATATATATATATATATATATATATATATATATATATGTATATATATATACATATATGTATATACATACTCGTATATATGTATATGCATAAAATAAATCTCTTGTTTAACTGGAACAAAAATTTGCATTCAGACTATACCGACGTACATACAGACACAGACAAATTTTTCGTTTTTGGCAATCTGAAAAATTTAATTTCCGTTTTTGTTGTTCAATACAATTTTCTAATTAAATTTTTATTTAAAAAATATTTATTTATGGTATTTCAAATCATCATCATCATCGTCATGATATTGATTTGAAGAATTTAATAAAATATTTTTATAAAATGTATTGGGTTTTCGGCAAATATGGAATTTAACTTTACTAATAATATACAAATTTGTGATGTTTCTTTTTCATTGCTCTATATATTTATGCGACACATAAAGATATAAAATCATCATAATTAAATTATGAAATGTGTATCCCGAAAAAAAACTAAAATTCCAGCAACGTCATCATAAAAATTATAAATTCCGTGATATATATTTATTTTTCTCGTTAAGCTTTGATTCGCCTTCACTGTTAATTAATTATATAAGCTTACGTTTTAGTTTTTATTAATTATTTTTATCCAAAAGGTATGGTAAGCTAATATGTATATACGTATATACAATACACAGAAAATGGTTTCCACTTCCTTAATTCGTTAAATTGTATTTGGTTTTTGCTTTATCTAAATTTTACAATTAATCATTTATTATTTGAGGTTTGGGGAAACAATTGATGAACTGTCAGAAAAATTTAAATATTTCTTTTAAGGTAGAGTTGAAGAGGTTGGAGCTAGAAAATTCAATCGAATCGATGTTGTTCAATATGGCCATGTTGACACTAAGAAAAAAATATCTTCATTTAAATTTTGGGAAAATCATGGCGTAAATTATGCGTTTTGAATTTTTTTGAAATTGTCAATAGGTAATTTAAATATATTTGTAATAATAAATATTGACATTGGAAATAAGATTGGCTGATTAAATCTAATTCTTAAATCCATAATGAAATACATGGTTAATTCTAATAATTATGATGAGCCATACAATTTGCGATAAAGGTAATTTATAAATTCAAGAAATCGTACACAACTTTGTGAGGATTTAAAATATCGTCGCCAACTGTCTTTGTCCGATCCCAAAATGCAGTTTAAAATTACCATTATCGATTCACAACTTTTAAAAACATGATTTTCATTTAACAGTTAATATTTTATCAAGATATCGTTGAATAAATGACATTTCTAGGCCGATCACCTTGTCGAAAAATCAGATTTGCAAAATATGTTAAAAACGATTTATGAGCAAACAACTCAAATTTTACCTAACAGATGCCAAACACATGTGACCATTAAACGAAATGTTATAAACTATAAACTTACTAATTCGGATTTTAAGTATTTTAGCTAAAGCTTTTGTGCATCAATTCAATTAAAATAATTTCGACCTAGCTATTATAAATTAGAATTTACGGACGAAGTTATAGTATAGCTTTCGAATACTAAAACTGCAAAGATTCTTGCGACAGTACTGTTATTTGAATTTTAGAGTTTTTAAAAGTTAAAAATAAAAAAATAAAAATTTAGTTGTCAAAATTATTCAAAATTTTATATAAAGATTTTTCACAAACAAATTCAGATGATTTATCAAAAAATAATCAGTATTAAAAGCTCTTAAGAGCACTGATATTCAAAACAAATTTTTGGTGAATTGAAATCCAAAGATTTGTTTTGAATTTCAGTGCTTTTAAGGGCTTTTACGTAATAAACCGATTATTTTTAGATACATCATTTTAGTTTGTCTGTGAAAAACCTTTATATACAATTTTGAAGCTTTTGATAACTAAATTTTTATTCGTCAAAATTATCAGAATGGAGCTTTTATAAAGAAAGCTTTTATAACTATACAAATTATAGGTAATATTTTAAACAAAGCTTTCATTTGGATTTTGCCTCATTTTAAGAAACGTAATTATTAATTGGCAAATAAAAGCTCAACGTGTCGTCTGGTATAAAGCTGAAGTATAATATATTGATGAACTAGTGATGATTATGCAATTAAAATAACTAAAAATAGCTTTCAAACCGAAAACCACTAGAGCTTTGATAAAACTAATTTGTAATGCAATTTCAATGCCGAAAGCTTTTTTAGATTATTATTTAAAGTTGTATTCAATTTAGAAGTCTATACCTCGAGAAGTGGAATGCTGTGTATCTCAGAAAAAATGTTGTATAGTTTTAGTATTTCACAGGCAAGTTTTAATTGTTTAATCTGTTGTAATTTTCAAAACTCTCTATTAGATGATTTATGTGCAATAAAATTAGAATTTTTAATATTGAAAATATTGAGTATTGATTTGAGTAATTTTATTAATTAATCGTGGAAATTAATTATTAAATTAGCAGTACTTCAATTTATTTTGTGCTTTAAAAGTCCCTTCCATTAACAAATACTTAAATTCGGAGGCTATGCGTTAATAAATTAATGATTTTGGATGATACTTCACTCAAGCTCCAGGTATATTCATCCGCGATTATTAGTTCATTAACCGTCTGTAATTGTCCGTATTCTCCAGAGATTTTCAATGATTTTCTAACGTATAGATACATGAATTTCTGACGAAAATTGTCTATTGTTACATGATCGCGGCCTAATTTCTTGAAAAAAGCACAAACACAAACATCAAAATCGCTCATTGAGCAAAACATAAACGACCACAACATGCTCTTATGATTTTTAAGTTATTTAAGAGAATATAAATAAGATAACCCAGCTCAGTGGCGGCCATGCTAGGACACTTTCATGACGCTGCCATCGGGGCGACTGTTGTGAGAGAATACGTTCGTGACATTATTACTAACGTAAAAACGAGGCTTTCTTCATTTTTAAACGTTGCGCTGTGAAAAATAAAATAATTTATTTTCTATATTAACTAATACCGTAAAATGGGAAACCACACGAAAAAATACCTCAATTCAGGTGAAAATCAATGTTTATAGTTTAAATTGATTTAGAAAAATAATTATTTCGTATCTGCAACTCTATATTAATTCGATTTTGTTCCCCGAATAATTTTACAAATTTTAACAGAGAACTTAATTTTAATTAAATATTTCTATATTCAAAGGTTTTTCTGTTTGATATTCGATATCCATTACAGTATTATGCTCTATCTAATTATGTACCACCATGTTATTCACCCATGTGCTTAAAATCGCCAATAATTGAATCAATAAGTTAATTATAGAGAATAGTAGTTAGAAAATTGTGCATATTGTATAGTGTAGTGTAGAGTTGAGTAAAATATGATAAATCGTCTGTATACCATACACGAACTAACGGAATGTCCAATTTTCAATTCTGTATTACAATTTAGTCTGATTACTATACTACTACACTGCCACATGTGTTATCATTTTCATATATGCATTTATATATATGGGGACATTTTTCGACGAGAGATAAAAATTTTGCAACAAATATATGTATTTATATAAAACACAATACATAATATTACCATTTAATGTTATAGTGAATTGTAACTATGTTATACACAAAATATAGTATGAGAACGTTAACATATATACTATATAGAGATACCGGTTTTATGTTGTCATTTTGAAACATAAAAATCTACCAAAAATAAAAAAAAAATTGGGTAGAAACTATAATATAGAAAAGTATATATACAACATTTTTATGGTTTAGGTGGTTTAACTTACAGATCTATGAACCAGAACGAACTACTTTTTATCCATCCCCCTCATATACGATTATGTATATAGTTTTTGTTATTCTAGCTGCTATAGATAACAAGTACTGGATATCAACCACACATATATATATATATATATATATATATATAAATTATATTTTATGCTAAAGTATATTATGTTTATGCAATTAGGATGGCTACATAAAAAAAATAATGAGTTGATTTTGATTAATGTTGAGTGGAACGAAAATATTCGATTTGTTGAAGCTACATTTTTTCATACTACGAGTACGTACATACGAGTATATAGATGCGGTTTAGGTTTTATCGTTTAAATCTTTTGTATATACATGACAATTAATTTGCGAACACTGATTCAATTGTGATAATTTTAAATTAAATTTACAATAAAATTTGTGAACAACGCATATATTTCTAAAATTGTTATCATATCAGTGAGCCTGCGATAAGCAATATTTTGTATATATAACGAGGCCATGCCAGTATGAAATAAATCAGTGCCCTTTGTAAGCTTTACCATGTTCAAAGAAATATTATTGTTTTTTCTAATTTGCGGACTTACTGCAGCTAAGGTATGAGTTAATCGACAAATATTTTATTTGTGTTATCATTTAAAACAATAATTTTTTTTATCTATTCAGTCTTTAAGTGACAAGGACAACAGCCAAATATCCGGTCGAATTTATGGTGGAAATTTAGTCGCAACTGCAACCGCATATCCATTTGCCGTAAACATTTATACATACATTTTAGGCTCTGGTACATTCGGTGCTGGCACAATAGTAACTGCTAACTCAATTGTTTGCTCAGCACGACAGTTAGAATCTGGGATTATTTATGAAATTGGATACGGCAGTCATATAAAATCGCAACAAATACTTCAATTTGCTTATCCACAAGATGTCATCTATTATCCACAGTATAATGGCGGATTGACGCACAATATAGCAATAATTCGTTTACCGCAAGATATTTCGTTTAATTCAAATACGCAACCCGTTCAGCTGGCCCGCCGCTCATCCGCGGTCGTAGATTATTTTCATACAGTTCAAGGTACTATAATAGGATGGGGTGGATATGATGCAGACCAAATATTTTTATCGAGTACTCTGCGATACATAGCTGTGGTTGGGATTACAAATGCGGCATGTGCTGCTATTTATGGCGAGAATGTTGTAATTAGTTCAAGCCTGTGTACCCATGGTTACCTTAATACTAAACATAATGCGTGCAGTGGCGACTTAGGTGGTCCACTGTTAGTACAAGAAAATAATGTTTGGACTCTAATCGGAGTTATAGCATTTGGACAAGTATGCCCAACTGATGCACCAACCGGATACGCAAGTGTTGCGTTTTATCTCAATTGGATCTCACAAACTACAGGCGCTGTTGTGCGTGATTAAATAAATATTTAAAATTAAATTCGATTTTGTTTGTTTTTATTAAAATAAAATAAAAAGATGGTTATCAGGCTATCGATAATAAATTAATTGATTTTTGTGTTCAGATATAAAATGTGTGAATCGTAACCACAATCGTCAAACACACCGCATAAGTGTCGGCATAACAATGCTAACAAATATTATTATTTTGTTCGTAATATTCGGAATCGCGATCGCTGCTCGGTGAGTAAATTCTATTTTGGGTTCAAAACAATTATACTAAACGAATTGTTTGTTTTAGCCATCTGCTGGTCGAATTTTTGATGGCAATCTAGTCTTAAGCGATACAACATTTCCATTTACGGTTTCACTATATTCAAGCGTTTGCGGAGTACGAGAAATTGGTGGTGATACAATCATTACGGCTAACGCAGTTTTAACAGCAGCACGAGTAATTGAATTAGCCGATTACACTGATGTTGGTTATGGAAGTCGATTAATGACGTCACAAACGATTCAACGAGTATTACCATCAAATTTTCTGTACTATCCACAATACAATAGCACATTTTATCTATACATAACATTGCCATTATTCGGCTACCAAAAGATATAGTGTGGAGTGAAAATGTGCAACCAATACAACTGGCGAGACGTTCGGATGCAGTATTGGATAATTTTAGTGGCCACATTGGTTCGATCATGGGATGGGGAGTTTTAAGTGAGAATGAAAATTTATTGTCGAATCCATTAAAAACGACGATAGCGAAAATAATTAAAAATGTGGACTGTGCCAGTGTGTTGTAGTGCTAATGTAGTGATGAGTGCGAGTATGTGTTCAATTGGTAACAAGGATCTCGTAAATAATGCCTGCTGGGGTGATTTTGGTGGACCTTTAATAGTAGCTGAAGCTGGTTATTGGACGCAAGTTGGTGTAATTTCATTTGGACGTGCCTGCCCATCTGATTCGCCAACCGGGTACGCAAGTGTGGCATTTTATCTAAATTGGATCTCACAAAACACTGGACTAACAGTTAGGGATTGAAACATTTGGTTGTATATGCCAAGTATTTTTACGAACTTATACCTAATAAATTTTGTATCTTAGTGTAAATCATTTTTTGTTAAAATTTCAGCTTAAAAATTAATCAATTAAACGATTAATCGGCGATTCCATTTACAGAAAATAATTTCAAGTACTTCCGATTATTATTAACAACAAATTTTAATCGTTCATATATAGTGACGCTATTTCGCGACAATATAATATTTCGTTTACGCGCAAGACGACTGATAAGATTAGAGGTGTCATGAAAATTTATCGATTCTTGTGAAGTGAAAGATTAATCAAATGAATTGTAGGAACTGGCCAGTTACTAATTGTTTTTCTTAAAAGTCAATATTTATTACAAAGGGATAAATAGCCATTCCTTGGTTATATCCTAAAAAGTAACTGTCGGATTATTGTTGGCAAGATACTAACAAATGGGGACAACATTTTGGAGAAAAATATTCCAAAAGGTTCCCATTTTTTAGTGTATTGCTCCAGTACAACCACGAAAACCGATTTAATTATGATATTTTTTAATTAAATTTTTGGAACGAATTTCTAAACATCATTTATATTTTTAAAATTGTTATCATATCAGTGCGCGCCTGCGATAACCAACATTTTGTATATAACTACGCCTCGACTGTATGAAATAAATCAGTACCATTTGAAAGCTTCACCATGTTCAAAGGAATAATATTAGTTTTTGTTATTTGTGGACTTGCTGCAGCTAAGGTATGAATTAACCGAGAAATAATCTATTTCGGTTTTCATTTAAAAACAAAAAATTGTTTAATCTATAATCAGTCTTTAAATGATGACAGCCAAATATCCGGTCGAATTTATGGAGGAAATTTAGTCCTAACTGCAACCACATATCCATTTGCCGCATACATCTACTCGCTTGAATATGCGGGTTCTGCTGTTTTTGGTTCTGGCACAATAGTAACTGCCAACTCAATTGTTTGCTCAGCAGGACAGTTAGAATATGGAATTTCTTATGAAATTGGATACGGCAGTCATATAAAATCGCAACAAATACTTCAATTTGCTTATCCACACGATGTCATTTATTATCCACAGTACAAAGGTGGTCTGACTCATAATATTGCAATAATTCGTTTACCGCAAGATATTTCGTTTAATTTAAATACGCAACCAGTTCAGCTGGCCCGCCGTTCATCTGCAATCATAGATTATTTTTCTAATACTCAAGGTACTATCATAGGTTGGGGTGGATATGATGCAGATCTAATATATTTGTCCAGTACTCTGCGATACGCAGCTGTGGTTGGGATTACAAATGCGGCATGTGCAGGTTATCATGGCGAGAATGTTGTAATTAGTTCAAGCCTGTGTACTGTTGGCTATCAAAATACTAATCATAAGGCTTGCAGTGGCGATTTAGGCGGTCCACTATTAGTACAAGAAAATAATGTTTGGACTCTAATCGGGGTTATAGGATTTGCGTTAGGATGTACATCCGATGCACCAACCGGATACGCAAGTGTTGCCTTTTATCTCAATTGGATCTCACAAACTACAGGGGCTGTTGTACGTGATTAAATAAATTTAAAAGAAAAAGAATTTCAGTTGAAAAAATAAATTGCTTATCAAGATATATTGATAATAAATTAATTGTTTTTTGTGTATATATAATCGGCAAACACGCCATAAGTGTCGGCATAACAATGCTAAAATCATTTATATTTTATTTGCAATTTGTGAATTTGCGATTACTGTTCCGGTGAATAAAATCTATTTTGTGATCGAAACAATTATTTAAACGAGCACTGACAAATAAATTCAGTCTTAAACAGCGTGAGATGTCTATAGAATTATTGAAAATTTAGTGAATTTGGAAGGTGATGCTATGACTTATTATTTGGGGTTTGTGAGGAAACTATAAAATCTGTGTTGTCACATTTTATAGTTTACATTGTTCGGTGCAATAGTTCTAACTCGTAGTCAGATATACTGGTATTATTCGCTTTCGTTAATTCTAGATAACGATCGGCTATGTATAATTTTCGAAATGTATAATCAAACTGACGATAATATATTGGAGCGGGCAGTTGGGCTTAGTTTGATGAATTGATATTGCCCTTGCCATAAGCCACGATTCTCTCTGAAGATTGGCGTATTCCATATCTTTAGAAATTTCGATGCTTCTAGAGTTTTAGCAAGATGTCGAAATCATTAAGATGTTGAAATGGAATGGAAAAGTGCTCTTAGTGTTCGTATTTAGTCGGCCAGATCGTGAAATGGCAGGTGACAATTAAATATTTAAAAAAAAAAATAGTAATACATTTAGGAATTTGGGGGAGTGTATTATTCTAACACTAAATAGTCTTATTTGTATAACGATCCAAATCCAACTACATAAGTAGTATAGGGTTCAATTTTAATTACTTTCCTATCTTTCAGCACAAAATTTTCTCTCCCACAAGAAATGCAAATCACAAAAAATTGCAATATTTAGTTTTTATCTTTAAACATTTTCATTTTACTATTTTTAATATTCTCAAAATATATGTATATAGATCTAATGGCAATAGATATATAGTTTTGAATATATCCGATTAAACTATAGACTGACATCTCAAATCTCATGTTATTAGAAAATAAAAAATCAGGATTGAACATCGTCTTTTGTGTACTAAGACATAGAAAATTTCCGTTTTATATAAAACTATAATAAATGCATAAGATTAGCTATCTTATAAAGACGAAGTAAATTATATATGTTTATTCTAACTTTCCGGTTTATAAACATCAGTTACCCAGGTATATAGATAGGGAAAATAAATTGATTTGAAATTAAGAAAATGGTAAACGAGAAAAAGCTTAAATTTATTTAAGAAAAGCATAAATTTATAAATACATACATATATGTAAGTTTGTTGTCGTCTGCACAGTGTTTAGGTTTTTCTATTTTTCGAAGAGGTTAAACATAAATGATGGAAGTAACATATTGCCATAATGTTATTGTTTTATAGGTCATCTGAAATTGTTATATGTATAGAAAAAAATGTAACCAAAGAAATGTAAGCACTGCTCTACATATATTATATACAATCGTACAACATATATGTACAATCGTACAACACAGAAGCAAGGATATTTGGTATATAAGGAAATTGATTTGTTTTTATCGGTTAAGAAAGAACATCAAGATATGATATTTTTGCCAACTAAACTATGTACTATACTGTATATACCTATACGTATACTGTATATACTTATGTACTACACAACTATTTTTGTGTATAATTTATGGACACAGATGGTTTGATGTATAATGTGTTATAAAATTTGTATATAACATAAATGGTAAAATTGAAAGTTTATATAATTTATTGGTTCTCGGTTAATCTTATGTACATATGTATATATAATTATATTAAATTTTGCGACCGATACTCATTATATTTACCTACATTATGAAATTCAGGTGCTTTGCACAAAGTAAATAATATGTACTAAGCAAAACTTATCACTTGTCCCGATTTTACGGATTCGCCGCTTGATACCTCGATTTTCATACGGAACTTTTGAAATTACCGGTACAAAGACATGAAGTAATTGGAAAGTGTGTTCAAGAGTTTTTATTATTATTTTACTTAGCTTGACCAGATATTTTCGAACGCAAAAAGAGTATATTTTACAAAATTTAAATATTTGACGATGTTTCAACCAAGCAACAAACAGTATTTGCGTTCATTGATTTTATAACGAATTTTTGCTCCCTAATTTTGAGCCAAACAATACCAAATCAATCTGTTAACTGATCTCCGGTCCAATAAGCTGATCAAAAAATCGTTATTTTATTTGAACATTAACATGATGTTTTGTCAATAAGAAACTGAACCGCGATAGAATTATCACTGTATTAGAACTATAAGCATATATAAACACTTAAACACATGTTTACAGTCCGTTTCATAACTATACCACCACTTGATTTTTTGAAATAACTAAATGAAAAAGTTTGGGAAAATTAACGCAAATCAGATTATTTCTCTGCGAGGGGTACCTTTCTATCCACCAGAATCGAGAATAAGTAGTTTATTGGCGTCTTTGAAGATCAATTTGAAAGATGTCACCACAATTGAAGTTTGAAAAAAATTGTTATATAAGTATAGATATGAAACTTTTTTTATATCTACTTATATTAATAATAATTTTCCATGCTATAAAAAATTATCGAAATTCATCCTAAATTTTCAAGATTCAACAAAAAGAATTGATATTTAAAAATCAAACATGCGAATTTGTATGGAATTTTACGAAATATTAATTATAAAACAGAATTTGTAAATCTCCAATTTAAATTTATTTCTCTTGTCGATGTATCGACCGGAATGTTTCAAAAAATCCAAAACATTTCAAAAGTTTGACTAATTTAAGATTTGTTAAATTTTATCATTTACAATATTTGTAAATTAAACTAATTCTAAAAATTAAAATTTAATGTTTAAATCTGAAATTATAGATGTAAGTAAAATTCCATTTCAAATATTAACAAATTACACATCGAAATACGATTTTAAAAATTTGGAATGTACTTCGATTTTAATATGACAAGTCGCTTTAAATTTAACATTTTAGTATGTTAAAAAATTTCATAGAAATTGAAAACGAACCTTAGATATATGTATATAAAGTGAAATGTGTGAAGTTATCCTAGAATTCCGTCCAAAATAAATTAAAAATGTTTATCAGGCAATACTAGTCTTATCTCATCCCAGGATTTGAAAAATAATAATATAATTGGCGCAATAGGCTCAGAAACTCATATGAATATGGAGAGTTGGAAAAGTAGGTCATATTCTCGACATAGCACGTTGCCTTTTTGCTGTGTTAAAACGTTCCTCAATATAGCCTATAGCCGTTTGTTGTAATTGCCGGTTATAGCTCATATGCACATCGCCCAATACATATGTACACTCTAATTCCCATAGTCGTATCACTTCAAGCGACGTGACTCTAGTCACGTCACGTCGCAACATAAATGGTGTTATTGTAGTCGATTCAAGTGAACACAACTGGAACTAAAAATTCATCTTGTAACACTAAACCTCAATATTCGCTGAAATTTGACAGTAAAATAGATGTCAAAATTCAAAATATTTCAAATTGTGTGTCAACAAATTATAGAATTTCATTGCGCGTTTAAACTTTTTGTATTAAAAATATCGAAAAATTCCCCCTTGAAGCCTGGTTTGAGAAAAGTTCGATCTGAGAAGAGAGAGTTGGATCTGAGATAGCTTATATAACATAACAGACCACATCCACACATCAATGTTAATTTAACAAATAAAAATAAAAACAATTTATACACGAAAAATGCGATTAACCTTTTTATAATTATCATTGTTTACTCAAAATAATAAACATTTGCTGAAATTTATAAACTTGTACTTATTGTAGTCGCTTGAAAATATTTCTGTCATTTGAAAAAATTGCGTCACAAGAGTCATGTGAAGTGACTTTAGGCGTAAGAAACGACTACGAGAGTAGGAAATCTGATGGGACGTTCAATTGGATCATATGTATGTGATGGCCCCATACATGTTAAATGGATTTTTATTAATGGTTCAATGGAGAACCATAAGTGCCGGAAGTATAGTTTCCAATGTTTTCGACTTTGCATGGTGTCCACTTGCTATAATAAATCGTATGTTGTAATTAGCGCAATCGGTTTATAAATACATATATCAAATTTTGATATAATTTTTAAAATCTAAGGATGGGATGAAATTACTTTTGACTGATGAACTTTTTTAATTTTGCTATAGGATGGAATTCTGTGATAACATCACACACTTCATAAAGTGGATATTTGTAAATTTGGCAAATCAAACATATTGAAAATTTTAAATTTATTTGAACGCGTCTATAGTTATTAATATTTTAGTACAGCACTGGTACACTGAGTTACTTGCTTAACTTTCAACGCTGCCCAGCTCCCCAATTCAAATTCGAACCTCACACTAGTTAATATTTCTTTTAATTGTTAAAATTATAACAGTCCTTCAAAACCATGACTAAGACATAGATACGACTAAGTGTTAACGTAAGCATAATATTGATAGGAATCTTGTCTCGCATAATTATATTCGTGTCTTCTAATATTCTTTGTTGCACAAAAGCAAATAATAATATGTTGATTTAAACAAAAGCGGACATTAACTCAAAAAGAATATACTTTGATGATTGTTGCCTTAACAAAAGAGTAAAAAGAAAACGAAACCAAAAGAGTATATCTGATCACCTTGTAAGGGTTCTCTTCTAAATGATAAGCATCATTATTTAGTTATTAGATTAGAATACACCCTCTAAATTGCTTATAAGATTTTCGGGAGACCCTATACATTCACAATAATAATCCAAAGAAAAAAAATGTATACATAAATAAAAACACTACTTATACGAACCTTTTCGAAATTACCAATTTGTCTACTTTTTATTTAATTGAATTGATTTTATTTATATTTATGAGATAATTAATAATTTTTAATAAAATTTCAAATAAATTACTGATACAGATAATAACTTGACATCAAAAATAAAATTAATAAACATACAGAACGAACATAGTGATTATGATGTAAAACAATTCAAAAATCGAGTTCTTGTGCTTAACAACAGATGTCAGCAGATTTTTAAATTGAACATTTAAAATAATGTGGTTAAATTTCATTATATTTTATATCGAATAGGGCAAATCAGAAGTTGTGGTTCGTGACAAAAACAATTATTTGTTGCTGTTCTACTCAACGACTTAAACATGGATTAGAAAGAGGAAACTCACTAAACCATTTTAAACCGATAAATTCTATTCTTCGATACATTTGCCAAATTGAATTTTAAACTATTTTCATCCCAATTTTAAAACGATTTCGTTTATATAAATAATTTTCCGACACAATTTGATTGATGGTTTCTTCTATAATATATTTTTGCTTTTTATTTTCCGAGCGAATGGGGAAAAAATCCGACAACAATCAGAATTAAATAACCAACTTTTTTTTTATTTTTTATTTTTGTTTCTTTTTGCATTTGGATTTTCTCATTCAAGAAAAATTGGAAAATTGAATGCTTCTTTGAATAAAAACAACAACAACGCATGATATAGGAAATAGCAATGATAAACTTTATTAACACAGATGTATGTATAATTTGTGGAATCTGCTTCGATCGATTTCAAACATTTTAAATTGAGTTGAAGTCGGTGTTTATAGTTGTTGTTATATGCTTTGGAAAAATTCTAACAGTATTGGTTTTACAGTCAAGGACTCCTTAATAACCATAACCTCAATTGATTTTTTTTGATGTCTTCCCTTAGTTTAAGGTCATTATTAACATGCCCTCTGTATATATTGAGATGGTATACCGTGCATTATGGTATAGATTTAGTATATATAGTTTTATAGCTTTAAGTTTTAACTAGTGGAGATCTTTTTATATCATATAGTATTATACAGCTTTTTGGTATCATATATATATATATATATATATATATATATATATATATATATATATATATATATATATATATATATATATATATATTTATATATGTATATATATATATATATATATATATATATATATATATATATATATATATATATATATATATATATATATATATATATATATATATATGTATATATATGTATATATATATATATATATATATATATATATATATATATATATATATATATATATATATATATATATATATATATATATATATATATATATATATATATATATATATATATATATATATATATATATTGGGTCTTGTTCATCCCCTTTCACTGCACAATTGTTCAATAACCCAATGTATTTGTTTAAACAATGTACAATGTACAGAGTACACAAAAAATTATATACAATAGAAAAATCATAATGGGAAATCAATTTTAATAGTTTAATCCATTATTATTTGTTATTTTGGAGGAGGATTTACAATTTTAATTTTTCTGCAAAAAAAAATTCAATTCGAATGCAAAATTTAATTAATTTCCACACAAAACTATTTTATGCTGGTATGCATGTTTGTATGTACCTATATAGTACTCGTAATAAAGCTTAAAGGATAATTTTATCTCTATAATAAATTTGTTGTATTTATGTATATGTACATAAGTATATGTTAGAGGAAAATTCTATATGTTGTAATTATAAGAAATATAAAGCGAACCATTGAAGTAACATTTCTTTTGATTTTTTTTTTTTGGTTCTTCTTTACGACGTTGAAACAATGGATCTGTGTTTTCGTTTGTTATAAATATCTTTCTTCGCCGTCCTAATGAATTATTATCAAATGAAATAAGCTTTCGTATTTATTTTTTATCGAATTCTATTAACGTTAATTGTTTGATGGTGCAGTACATTATGTATATATGGAAACGGTTGCATTATGGCCTTATGGCATACTGTCCACTTAGCCGTATACATATATTCCTCTTAATTTATGTATATAGAGTAATCCATTAAACAATTATTTTATACATGTTATCAAATGCCGTCGTGTTCTTCGATAATAATTAAACATTAAACATAAAAAAATGATGAAATTAGAATTTTCCCAGATAAGATGAAAAGTTTTTTTTACATAGGTATAATATCGATTGCATCAAACAATAAAATTATGAAATGTATAAGTCTGTGCACACCATTCGATGGGTAAAATTTTTGGTGTCTCATTTTTTATTTCTTTTGATTATAAATTTTCTTTTCGAAATAATAAAAACTTTTCTTTATAATTGTTATTGTTATTTTGTAAATAAATAACACAACCGTATAACAAGCTTATATATTATGTATATATATACAAGTACATATAAAATTTAATGTTCTTCCTATGGATATTTTATGTTTATATATATTAACATAAAATACATAAGGCTATGTGACCCATACCCATCAACAGGTTCCTACAATGGCAACGGTTTTATTACAAAAATTACTTTACATAAACATTATCTGCAATGCAGTTTTCGTTTAGTATTTTTTTTTTTTTTTTTGGTTACGAAACTTCATTTTCATCCAAAAATCACTATTGAATATAAATTAATTAATTTAAGCTTTTCAGTATACTAAAAACCAAAATATATGTAAATAATGGGAAAGCTTATAATAAATATGTTAATGTATATAGACATTTTTTCATTCATGTAATGAACTTAATTTAATCATCTTTTTGTTGTTGCTGTGGTTGTTGTTGTAATTCAGGGTTTTATTTGGCAATAAAACAGATTTTATAATTACAAAAATGTAATTAAATTTTTATTTTATTTTAGGATCACTGTATAATGAATGTAATGGATAATTATTAATTGGCTGTATATCTATATATTTAGTACATGTTTGTATACTGCTGGCTTATTTGCAGTATAGCGAAGATAAATATTATTGTCTTTGTTTCTAAATGCCAGAATTAAAGTATGAATACATTTTAAGCTGTTGGCTTATACTTAAATATTAAACTTATCTATGCACTGGTGTCATGGCGGCACGAAGAGCCACCACCCAACAAGCACCTAATTCAATCGACTCATAATTTAGAATGCCGAGGGGTAAAGGCGGGATTGTCGACGCGTAGAGTATTACGTAGATTATTTAACAATATTTTTTATCAACGTCAACGATTAAGCAAACGCCAACAACTTATGATGTTTTCGCATGATGAAATTATAAATTGAAGACTGTTTCTTCAATATCTAGATTTGACTGTTAAACATTTTTTTTTGTTTACATAAGGGGAAGCGCTCAAATCAAGCCAAGCTTTAGTGTTTTTCTGCGTGAACTAAAATGAATGTTCGAATATAAAATATTTTAAACTTTATGAACTAGCTAAATTAGACGCTACTTTAAGATAATTATCGGTCACCAAATGCGATAAAATATCGAATGCTGGCTTAAAAGTTGTTGCTGGAAGATGCTATCGGTTACGCTATTTAAATGCAATATGACAAATAATATTTCGGCACGTGTTAGTATTTCACGTATGTGAAATTTGTCCAAAATCTGTCCTAAAAAGTAACAAAGCAATTTCTTCGAGTATGCGTTAGTATGCAAAACAGTATGCCTCGATATAAGGTATTGGCTTTCTCAATAATGATATAGAAGTTCTTAGAATTCACATAGTACTGCGACTCACTTTGCGTTTGGGTATACAAATAAGATTTGATTTAGGTAGTTTCTAACTGATCAGTATTTTTTCACTAAATCAGTCTGTTAAGAAAAGTTATAAATCGGTCGGTCAAAGAAAGCTGAACTATAAGCGACCACAGAGCAATTGTCCTCATCTTGAATTTGGAGAGCACGACAAAATCACCATTTGGAGAAGTTCTACAGTCTATATTAAATAGCAAACAGCCTAAAGCAGTTTATCGTGGATCACGTTAATGCAGACCATTGGGATTTGTATATAAGTTAAACACAAGCATACTGAAAATTAATGAGGTACTAAGTACCCTAGTAAGCGTTGCTAAACAATCAACTATCTGTTGGGAAGACCCTAAAAAATGGTTACAAAAAGTGGGGGTGTCAAACCGATTCCAAGGGTTATATGCCTATCATATGGTATTGCCTGACTTAGGTAAACTATTTGAAAAATTAATTACCGGGATATTAATGGATATATTCCAGAAAACTGGCAAATGAACGCGCAGTCATTGAAATTCCCAACATTGTAAAAGAATCAGACCAAAAGTATAATCTGGGAGTTTTCTAGATGCATCTGACGCATATGATAATTTGTGGTGGTCAAGTATCATAATGGAGTTAAAGCAAATCAATTGCACCGCACGTCTAAACGGTTAAATGGCCAGAGAGTCGATGGTAGACTTGTGCAAACAAGATAGAGTTGCCCTTCACCAAGACAGTTATATGATACAATTGTAGAAATTAGTGAACATCAGAAGACCACCATTGATCTCATGGTGAAAATTGTTAAATGGATTGGGATGAACTTCGACGAAAGGCTGTCGGTTTATTTTATTTTAATTTTATTTTATTTTATTTTTATTTTATTTTCGCTAAAAAGGGTTGAAAGGGAGACATGGGGCCTAAAACAAAGTACTCTGTCTATACAATATATAAAGGCCTTGTAGTCTCTTCAATAACATATACGCTTTCGCTGGATAGGCTGATGGAAGGAACTGTCACCACTGGCGAACATTAGTTAGTGCTCAAAGAAGTGTTTTACACGGAATTACCAATGCGTACAGATTAGTGTAAACTGATTCGGTTGCCATCTTGCTCGGCATGATTCCAATTAATACACTCTTAAATGAAAGAATTGCCAACTGTAAAATAAGAAAAAGGTAAAATGTGAGCTACGGGAACGTTCAGGTTCTGGATAATCAGATATGGCCGAACCACTTGAGCTCGCACAAAAGGCACACAAGAAATTTGTATACAGCTTTATTGCAGGAAACTGGACGAACTCAGTGGATGGTGTTATAACTTACGGTGATTAACCAAACATTATATAAAAAGACTAGAGAAAAAGATCAGTTTAAGGGCCTGTGCATGAAAAACTGGCATCATATATATATATATATATATATATATATATATATATATATATATATATATATATATATATATATATATTTATATATATATATATATATATATATATATATATATATATATATATATATATATTTATATATATATATATATATATATATATATATATATATATATATATATATATATATATATATATATATATATATATATGTATATATATATATATATATATATATATATATATATATAATATATATATATGCACCGATTGAGCTAGATAGAGAAGTGTGGGATGGAAGAGTAATCACTTGCGCCCAGAAGTTCAATGCACGATTCTTTCAAATTACCTCCATACGGTACGCGAATTTTGAAGGCAGCTTATCGGTGGTTGTGAAAGAAAATCAAAACAATCTAAGCACACGTCCCCGATAGTAGACTGCAATTTGACGGACAATAATTAGTTTTGATTTACGACAACAGAGATCAAACTTAAACTCACATTTTAACATTTTTTTATAAGCCATTGAATGTCTCGAAATCAATCGATCCCAGCTCAAATAAGCTAATTCCATCTAATATAACGTTTTCATAAGACATGTTGTCGTCGCGATTATCATTATCACAAAATCTTAAAGTCGTACATAAACTTTTATGTCCAGACATTTACACAAGAAAGCATCGCGTCATGACAGCAAAACAAAATTATATGTTTCCAATATGACTGTTAAAATTCTGAGTATCTATAATATCTGTACACATATATATACTAGAATCATATGGTTATATGTATATACATTGAGAATTAAATTAAAACATATGTCATCTTCACTTATAAGTATATATGGGTACATATAAGACGCCAAAAATAAACATAAACATACATAAAATAAAAAAAACTGTTTGTATGCAAATATTAACATTCCATTTTATTTTTTGTGCTGTATGTATATATATGTTTGTCAAAAACAACACACACACACAGTTATAAGATGAAGAAAACAAATAAAGATCTATAAAATACAACACAACATCCACATATCTTAAGACCGAAAACAACAATAATATTTGGATAATTTAATAGAATTTTCTTATGTTAACACCATAAAAAATATTTAAAAAAAATGAAACGACTTCGTATTCCACCGCACCCACCGCGCCCACTTTTTCTTCCAAAAATCAACATCATCATCATCAGGAGCATCTTTCTTGCTTTTATCGTGTATATGTATGTTTACACACACACAGACGTACGTATATGGTTATGGCAAATCTTAAGAGTCATGACTAAATATTAAATTTCAATTTCACGATCCATAATTTCATTGTTTTTCCTTTTTTTTCCTAACAATGATGATGGAATGTTTTTATGGTACTATTAGAAAAGGTTGTTTGCCAGCATTTTTATAGCTTTTTTTTCTTGCTTTTCGAGAGCAACAAACAATGCAAAAGCTATCATTTTTAATCGAAAAGGATCAGGTTTTTTGTGCCGATAAACCTCGACTTGTTGTGTTCAGACAAAAAGAAAACATAAAAATTGAATTTCTTTCTTGTTAACTAGAGATGAAAATTAATGAAAATTTTATAATTTATGTATTCGCAAGCTTTTTGTTTGTTATTAAATTATTGATAAATTTATTATGGTTGTATTTATAATGCAGTCCTGCCACGTACAATTTAGCAATGAAAATTATGTTACCATATAAATAAGAACAAATCTGAACCCCATTTTGAATTTTCCAATTTATTTTTTCTATGATACAAATGATAAATGAATTGAAAGTTGCATTCGAAAATAAAATTTTCCTGGAGATTTATTTCGATTTTTCTAACCAATTTTCGTTATTTTTGTACTGGATAATTTTAGTTTTCCCTCGTAATCCAAAAAAAAAATATCAAGTTTATTTTATTTTAGAACGAACATAGCTATATCTATAGCTAGCTAAGTATGCACATTCTGGCTGGCATGTATACTTACGTATTTAGTATATGATGCACATATAGAGTAGAAAAGCTCTCTTTTTCTATTTATTAAAGTTTGACTTGTTGTTAAAATATATATGTATGTGTATGTGTATGTGAACGAGCATGAAAAATAAAAAAGTTTCAATTGGAAAATGTTAACAAAAAATTGCAAAATTACATGCAATCTAATGTTTTATGCTAATGTTGTAACACGTTTCTATTTATTCAATTCATTTTTTTATTGGTTTCTAGAAAGTTATATGTATGTACAGCTTTTTGTATGTGTGTTTTAGTGTGCTTTATGCATGTTTTATACAATTTTTAGAAAAGCTTCAATCGATTGAAGCGTTTTGATAACTTTAATATGCGGCTGACCCCGGTTTAGTGTGGAATATGCTTGTAATATTTTTGTACCATAGGAGGCACATATGTATATATAGTTATTATTGGTAGGTATAGCCTGTTTCTAGAGTTAACCCGAAGTTTTATTGAATTATGTCAAATCCTTAATTGACAAAGTGGAATAAAACAATGCACGAAACTCGTGTCTAGACATACTTAAACCACTTCTGACGAAACAGAGACTCATAAAGTAAAACGTGGAAGAGCGTTGAATCACGTCCCCTCATTCACGTACATGAGCCAAGTGTGCTCTCTATTTAAATAAAAAACAAATTGAACTTATCTTAATTTTGTTATTTTCGTTCTGAAAAATAAGTAAAATGATTATAATCCAGAGTATCAGATTCAATGTTTTTCAAGTCATTCATGACAATTCTTCTTCTTTAAATATTAGTCGATTTGGCATCGCGCGTCGTACAAGGCGGTCGGCTGCAACTCATTACTAGTGTAACTCAAACCAAGCAACGGCTATAAAAAATTGGGACTAAATCAGTTCACAAATTGGCAGTGCAGATGAAATGAATCCCAGATATTTATAATTCGGGTATCGAGTTTCTTTTCAATATTCCTTTGCAATTGTGAATTTACGTGCATTTTTGAAATTTTTCTTTATTTTAAATAATTTTGAATGCCATAAAGTACAAAAATCGATAGATTTCGTCACTGACACTAAATTTAAAAATAGTTACTTCATCGAACATGATATTTTTGCTAAGTTTGGGAACTTATAATAAAAATAATTAGGGCGTTGTTTAACGTTGTATTACGTATTTAAGAAAAAAATGTTTAATTTTTTAGTTAGTAAAATGCAGCCGGACAAAAAATAAAGGTTAAATACTGTCGGCCTTCTTAATTTTTTAATTATTAAGTTATCATAAAAAAATACATTTGAAATGGTTTAAGTCTTTGATTAATTTATAAAATAAAACCAACATCTTAATTTAGTTTTATTAATTTTTAATTTTAAGGATCATTTCTATAAGAGATACTTCATTAAGATTTATTGACACACAACCTTTAGTTTAAAATTGAAATTTTAAATTACAAATTCTAAGACTATGTCCGAAACCTGTGATAAATAATCGTGAATTAATTTTTTGACATTTACTTGAAAATACCGAACACACCCAAATTATTCGAGTCTATTACTATGATAATTTTTGACAACTATCGAATAATTTGTGTACGCATGTGCAACGTGTGATTTATACATACATAATAATATATTCTAAAATTATTAATACATATAATAATAATAACGTGACATTAAAAGGATTATCTGATCCATTATTTTAATATTAATTTTTTTTAATTTTCTGTGCAATTTATTAGTTGTCACAAAAAATTGAGATTATGAAAACTATAATATTGACATATGTGACATGGGGAAAAAACTTATGAGGTGGGGAGATTTATTACACATTTCGTGCAGCATAATAAAAAATCGTGAATGTAGGGGAATAATTATCAAACACATGTCAAAAAATTAATTCACGATTTTTTATCATAGGTTTCGGACGCAGCCTAAGTAAGCTTTTAGGCAGGAATTATTTGTGGAAAGTGTTTCGTTGTGTTTTTCGCTCCAAGTTAATTTACTTACCAATTTTCACAGATATTATTGAATGTGTATTAATGCAAGCCATCGCACACAAATTTAGTTTTAATCGGAAACCAATTTGACATTTAATTATGTAGCTTTGCTCAATTTTACCTACATACATACATATATAACAATTTGATTTATTGGATTTAACGTGACTTTCAAGTTCCAATTTTCCTGTTTCGTATTGAAAAAAAAATGTTTAATTAAGGCGACAAAGAAATAAATTAATTTCGATATTTTGATTGAAAAAAATTCTAAATTTATAACGACAAAATTGTATTAGTGCGCAATATTTTTATATTCTCCTGCTTCTCTAAATTTCTAAATCGGAGTGTTTATGACAGAAAATCGTTTCTAATATATTTTTCGTTCGCCTTAGATATTTGTTTCGTTCTATGATGATGATGATGATGACGATGATTTAACAGCGAAACATGCGGAGTTCGTAATTTATATATCGTATACAATGGGTGGACAATGGAATTGAAAATCTAAGCAATTATTTCGTGGGTGAAATTTACCCATCTCTCTCTTTACCCGGGCTCTCTCTCTCTGTATTGTATAATTTAATATCATGTTTCTGCTTTTATTTGTTCGCTTTCATCTAGTTTAATCGACATTTTATTTCGATTTGTTTCGTTATGGGTGTGTATTGAGAACATCTTTTTGAAGTTGATTAATTACATTTCCAATATATACGTATATGTACACATACTACGCTCGTATATATTGAAATGAAATTGAGTCGATATTTGGATACGAAAATAATTTACACAAAAAAAAATTGCATTCCACGATGACAAATTAACAACACCTTTCACATGAGCGAACATTTCAATTTCCTTGAAATATTTGCCTGTATATATGATTTTTCGCAAAACTTTTAAATTGAAAATATATCTGCATCAAATCGTTCCTCAATTCGAGATTTTTTTTAAAATACATTTTATCATCATAAATCTATCACTTATATATAGAAAAGAACATTTTTTTTTTCAACGTTTCGGGAAAAATCAAGCCAGAAAAATCGAAATACCAAAAAAAAAAAAAAAAAAGAAACTCCAATTTTCTTTGTGCAACCAATAATTTTCTTTTGGAAAAAAAAATATTTTATGTTCTCAACACGAAAACGCTTTGTAACTTTGGCAATTTCGAAGAAGAGTATACATACATATCTATGTATATAGATGCAGACGAAGATGTTGGAAAAACGGTTTATTGTTTTGTTTTTATATTCTATTTGTAAATATATTCTGCATTGCAGCTTACTTACAAAAATATCATTATTATTGAACAGCACAACAATTGCAAAATCATCAAAGAGTTTTCGTATATACAATCAATTTGTGTGTACGTGTGTATCGTTTTAAAACCAATTTACGTACGGACCGTAAGTATTTCACATTCGTCATCACAAAACCATATTATATAAAGTGTTTTAAAACTTAAGAATTCTACAAACTATGTGTGTGTGTATGTGTGAGTACAATTAAACTAAACGTCATTATGTTTATACAAGTATTTGTGTATCCAGATATGAAAGCACATATAAAGCTCAAATTACTTTATACGTGAAATGAAGTGTGTGTATATAAGCACAAAGAATTTTTTTTTTCTACATTTTTTCAGTTTAGTGTTGTGTCTTACATACATCCCTCTATACACATATGTATATATACATTATATACATATGTTCATTCAATGTAACATTATTACTCAATATACAGTAGAAAATCTACTTTGTTTCAGTGCTTTTGTGTTACAACACATAAATGAAATTGAATACAAAATAAAAAGATTTTCCCAGATTTGTATTTTTTTTTTTAATTTACTTCTCATTTGAATTGATTCAAGCTTTCAACTCAATGTTCAATTTACACTTTATTTGTACGGTTATATAGAATTCAAAAGTGTTAAATGAATTTTTTTTACCAGGTCATTATAATTACATACATATGTATATATATATATATATATATATATATATATATATATATATATATATATATATATATATATATATATATATATATATATATATATATATATATACATATACATATATATGCTGAAAGAATTAAGGCGACATTGTTTGGAAATGTTTAATTGTGTACATCAGACCGAATTAATCGTGAGTTTTTAAAAAGATTATGGATAAACGTTTGAGTTTCGTTGTCGTGATTTCGGCCTTATTGAGGTCACAGTTAAACGAAATATTAAAGAAATATTAATTTTAAAAAAATAAAAGATCTCGATACCAAATTTTTGACCTTACCAAGGATTCACATAGTAAAACACACGAAAAATTATCTTACATTAGTGCTAAACCTAATTTTTACTATGTGAGTGCGGACTTTGGTATCGAAATTTTTTCTGACTAGTTATCTTCTGTTCGATAAGTTCTATGTGAGCTACCGATAAGAACGGCAACTTAATCAATTCGATTCGTTAAAATTAGCCTTTGTTAGCCCACCGTTACGCTGTGAATTTTGGCATGATTGATCTGAAATATTTCGGCTTTCAGACCCGTTCTTAATTAATTTTTGAAGGCATACATTTTCGGCTATTCGGTGGCATACCAAATTCTACATTTAAAATTTTTTCCAAAGCTTATAATAATAATACGGTTAATTCGTCTCTATAGCCAATGTCACAACATTAATTACTGTGTACTCTAATTTCTCATTTTCTATAAAAATATAATTTAGGCCAAAGGACATGCTATGCAAGTAAATATGTACGTATATTATTCAAATTAAGTTGATACGAAATATAAAATACATGTAGCGTATCAAATCGGCCCTCATAACGCGCAATCAATCATAAACGCTTAAATTTATTCCGTTTCCACATTTTTTTTATACATATATACGCATATACACAACGACAAAATTATATATCATTTAGTGTCAACTTAAAAATATTTGCCCTACATTAAACATTTTCCAAAGACATCGCATTCCATATACCATATACAATCCCTAATTAGAATCACCTTCCTCGATACGAGAAATAAAAAAAAACATTTTTTTTCCATTCATACTTCTTTGTCATCCCCATCGTCGTTGTAGTCGTCGTCGTCGGTTCGGTATAAATCATTTCCTTTTTTATTTTTTTTAACTTCCATTGAAAAACGCAAAACACATAAAAAAGGAAAATAATTTTCCCACTTAATTTAACCATTACAACTATGACTATAAATGTATATGCACAGTGAACCTGAATCACATGAACCTATAATTATTTTGACTGACTAAATAATAAATAATTCTTTTTTTGCGACACACAAACACACACATATTTCATGAGACACAAAATTGCCAATGTTTTTGCTTCCCTTCATTTGAGCTCGTCCTTTCCAAACGACTCTGGTTGTGCCCGACACCACACAACACAACACAACACAACTCAACAAAACACAAAAAAAAAATTATTGTAATTGTTTCGAGAGACGTCAACACAAGCACAAAAGACAAAGTGAAAAGAATATTTTGTATTATGTGTATACTGTGCATAGGACACAACACAATAACAACAAAATGTTGGAATAAGAAGAAAAACCTTTTCAACGGGAAGAAAAATTTTCTACTTCTTCTTGTTGGTTTATATTTTTTTGTTGGTTAGTTTCTCGTTACAATAAGACGTCATTAATCTTATTTTTTTTGATCGTCTTGTATTTTACGGTTTTCTTACATTTATCCATGTTATTGTATATATTTCTGTTACTTAGAGTACAGAACACAAAAAAATTGAAAAACAGAATTCATTTTTCATTGTTGAAAATATATTTTTTTTTTTGGAAATTTTAAGAAAACATTCAAGAAACAACATTCTGGAAAGAATACAATTTTTTTCTCCTAAAATCTCTGTACCAAGGATATAAATAAGCATACATATCGTGTAGTAATGCAATGCTTTCGCTATTAATCGATGGGGTGGGTGTGGAAAATGCATGTGATGTTGTGTGCTTTATACAAATTGACTTCGATATCAAAACCAGATTTTAAAAAAAAATCCGTAAACTAATAAAGTTGTGATTCAAAATAAGGACGATTTTACCATTGACTTTCTTATTTCTAATTTAACTAATTTCGTAGAAATTCTTGATAATACATATCAGATAATACAGCAGTCAACTTAAGCCAGATCAACATTTTGTCATTGAGGAATATTAAAAAAATTACCTAATCGGCTTTTTCCAATTTCGCACGACATTCGAATTTCACGACCTTTTCGAATTTTACATTCCAGTTATTACGAATTTCGTGAAATTAGATATTAAGTTTTTAAGAATTTTAATATAAGTAGTTTACAAATTTGAACATTCAACGAAAATTCTTACAAAATTTGTAAAATTTGTAATTTTTTAGGTGTAAAATTCTCCTACAATTATAGAACATTTTGTTTCAAAATCACAGAGTTTTCCAACTTTACTCTAAAACTTTGTAATCAATTTTTTTTTGATATGGCTGGCCTGTACTGTCAAATCACTCGTCGGATTTAATTTTACAACACACAATTGATTATATTCAATTTTGGTATACAAAAATTAAATTTATTCAAATTTAGGATGAATAATCCAGGTAATTTTCATTTAATAAAAATTTAAAACTACTCGATTTAATAAATTTTATTCAGTTCTGTCGCTCTATTAGATGCAGATTTTTTAAAAGATCGGTTTTTAAATATTTCATGTTCAAACTGTTCCTTACTGTTCCGATAGCGTGCATTTAAGTTCGAATAAAGGTCTGCAGATTGTTTTTTTAAATTTGGTTCGCAAATAATAAATTGTTTGAGAATCACTGCTATTGAACATTATTTAATCATGAAGACTCAGTTGGTAAACGATATTACACCTGCTAACTATAAAATTAAATTCAAGGTTTTGTGATTAGAGGCTTCGTGGACTCAAATGAAGTTTAGGCTGCTCTATAGGCGCAGTAGGCTTCGCTGCTAAATCTATTATAACAATCTTAAATAAGAGAAACTGGACCACTAATGTTCAGAGTGGATCTAAACACAGTCGATCTTGGTGCTTTAAAAAGTCTTAAAACTGCTTCGAGGGAATGGCCAAATCGGATTATGTTATTAATAATCTCTGCATGATTGGCAAATGGCAAATTGAAAATTGAAATAATTTATTGGCCTCCTTTCATTCAGCACTAACCTATATAACAAAACTATATATGTTCAAATATATTTCAAACCACATTGTCTATATAATCAAAAACTACTTTGCCCATTAAAACCAAGAACCAACATAAAACGAAATAATCCTACCACAACAGAAAAAGTAAAAAACCATACCATCGTTATGTAAGTATATATGTGTTTGTATATATATGGATAATATGTATATGTAGACAAATAATACTACAAAATGAAAAATCAGAAAGTTTTTCATAAAATTTTGCCTCGAAATGAAAAACGGATAAAAAAATATTCCTTTATGCCAAAAAAACTCTATACTTTAGTGAAAATTAAATCTGTGTGTATACATTAGTCGGAGCTACATTATATGTAGTATAAAACGACTGCTAGATAGTTTTTACTAAGTTACAAATTAGGAAGTAAATTTTCAGTTAAAAGTTTTCGTTAAGTTTTCTTTATTTTTTTTATTTTCTTTCGATTTTTTTTATATTATTAACAATCATTATCATAATAATGTAATGTATAATTTTTACATGAACAATTTTGCCAACATAAAAATAAATCTAAAAAAAAAGCGAATGTAAAAAATTTTAATTTAATTAGAAAATAGGAAATTTTTATAAACTTGGAAATTATATTCATAAAAGACGCGCTCGGCTAGAAATAAAATTTTCGTTTTATCATTCATCAAACTAGAATTTTTGACTTTTTCAATTTGTCATTCGTCGAACAGTTGAAATAGAAGTAATATTGTCGCTTTTTCAATTTTTAGTTGCAGTACGTCATGCAAAATATTTATTGTATTTGTATAGAACGTACCTGCATTCCTCTGATCCATCATCGATCCAATATGTCTGGATGGAAATTTGTATATACGAATGGTAAATATGAAAATTTGTATAGACATTTTTTGAGGTCGAGAGGAATAATATTAGAGGAATATTTTTTGGGAAAAATCATCATATAAAATTGATTTGTAAATGGAATAACTTATACCTGCTATAAATAGTGTATATGCAAATGTGTGATTGTATAGATTTTATGTTAATAAAGTTTTGTGAAGAACTTGGAAAATCTACATACGACAAGAAGAGCCCGATCATAGTATCACCCAAATGGGCCCAAACCCCATGGCCCGTTTTACTGTAGAGCCCGAATATCAATATAATTCATTTTTTTTCTCAAAAATAATAAAAAATTTAACTCAATGGAATCACCAAGGCCATTTCTTAACCGGACATATAGCACAATGGTTATAGTTAAAGCTTCGTGGCGTATAGACTAGCAGGTACCAAGTTCGAATCTATTGGCAGAACCATTATTCACACTACACAGGGTGGTGGAGCTATGCAATGTGTAAGACGGGGACCGCGGTCAAACAAAATTGTCGAAAAGGGAACTAACCCGTAGGTGTGAGATGGAATTACCGATAATCGTGATTCTAAATCACATCTGCGACGTTTTCAATTCTGAATTTCGAAATATTAACTCGGTTGTAGAAAATCAAAATTGTTTTAAACTTTTAAATTTAAAAAAAAAAATTATAAAATTCTGAGGATAAAATTTAAAATTTGATTTGTTGAATTTTTAAAATTTGAATATTAACCGGTTATGAAATTCTCCAATTTATGGCGGACATTTTTTGAATTATAGAGCATTTCTCCAATTATTGTAATATTCAATATTCACAAATGTATAGAAAGTTATCTTGAATTTTATGATATTTTTAAAATATTGAATTTTTATTCCAACTTAAGATGATTTTTCCAAAGTAGGAATATTCCTAGAGCTATTAAAAATTTAAATACAATTTTGAAGAATTATTAGTAATTTTTTAAAAGTTACAATAATTTATAGAAAGTTTACGAAATAAATAGTAATAAAAAACTGCAAAAATTAGTCTGTGTGTGAATCACTCTGCTAGAGTGGTGATTCTATCCAATATTATGCAGGAAGTTGTATGTGCAAAGGAGAGCTATACCGCGATAACTCTCGCACTTCAAGCAGCCTCCGTTCTTGAAGATAGGGCATATCGGAAACACTTTCCATTCGTCAGGCATAACTTCGGTTCGTCATACTAATCGAATAAGAACGAAAAGACAGTTCCACAAAATATCCCTTCCAAATATCAAGAGCTCCGAATTAGTGCATTCCACCCCAGCTGAGCGGTTTTGTTTCAATATCTGCATGCCCCTATAGTGAATTCTTAACAGTATTAGAGGTGGCTCTGTGACGCATGATGAACAACAAGCATGAGTCTTTATCTTGCGGCTAGCTGACTTCTGTGGCGCATGTACACAAATTATCAACAGGTTGGTTAACTTCATGTGCAAGTGAAGCTTACTGCTTGGAAATCCAAAACACGTTCTTTACCTGCGGCCCAAAAAGAAATCCATCTCCAAAATTTCTGAGGTCATCTCCACTGATATAGACCTGGAACACATGGTCTTCACTTTAAAAACAGTTGATTTTTTTACGGATGCGGGTCTTCAGTGCAGCGATCCAACCGATTAGTCGCCTCCTACGACAAGCAAAGGATACTGTGGTGGTATTCTTGAGAAACATGTTCGAGCAAATTAAGTTTTACGAGACATGTGAGTGCCCCCTGACTCTATATATCAAAACTTAGTTAAATTCTTCCATGAATTAGAAAAATTATCGAACTTCTATTTTAATTATAAGAAAACTTTATCCAAAATACTTCATTGAACATCAAAATTCGAAATCAAATTTCATGTTTTCAAATCGATTTTGAAGAGGTAAAAATTCTTGAAATTTACCAATTCACAACAGTTTTTAAATTTCTTAAATAAATTTTAAAATTTTGGATCGGAATATCACGTATAATACGCATTCTGAAGATTAAAGTTAGACTTCGAATGATTTAATGTTTAAAATTTTAAGTTCATGAAAATTTCCAATTTCAAGTGAACTTTTTGAATTTTAGAGCGTTTCTCCAATTTTTCCAATATTTGGCATATATCACTGTAATGCAACAGAGATTCGAATTACATTGGACCTGTAATCGAAGCAAACTACGAGAAATTTAGGAGAGCCTTGACCCTCACTCTAAGTAGAAAAAAAAACATATACCACCTGTTGAATTAACTTAGCAGTTCATGATTTAGGTAGAAATTTGTTAGGACACACTGGCTCTTTAATACTGGCCCAGGTCCCGGAGTACCCGATAATCCATCACTGATGACATTTGAACCAGTTTTCAAAGAATGCGTATAATATGTCGTTTTACTTACAATTACCCCGTTGCCATTTCCCCCATTCGGTTCAATTCAAACAATAAAAAATTTAAACAGTGATCGGGGTTTGATGAATTAATTACCTGACTGACCTCTTTTTGGAATTTATCTCGTCTTTTTATATAAAAAGAACGAGCCTATCCCTATACACATATATTTTCCGACATACACAGATAAAAATTTGGTACAGCACTATACAATTACTCTATACTATGTACAACAACAACACAGGAATATTTTATTTTCCAATTAATTGTGTACATAACGCATGAAAGATAATAAAATGATGAGCTCTAGACAGTAGCTAACTGGAAGGAAATTTGGACAACCGAAATGGATACTTTTTTTTGTTAATTAATTTTCGTCTTATACAGGTAATATTAAAAATACATACTCAGAACAACAATTTCGTAAAAGTTTCGCGAAAACTTCACACACACAATTTCATAATTTTCTTAGCGCAAATACCATGAGTGGCGTGGTTTAAGATTTCGTAAGATGCGGTCATACGGCTTGGGGCAGCTCTGCACATTTTTTACAACAGTTCACAAAAATAACTGTCGCCCAATTTAGGAACTACGAGATAGAAGACTCAAAAACTTTCCTTATACATTGACGAACAAGGAAACTAGAAAGGATAACGAAGAGTTAAGCACGAAAAAAAGTTTATCTATTACTTGCTCTATAAAATTGAAAAACTGTATAAATATATTGGAAAAAACTTTTTTAAAATCCGAATTTGTTATAGAAAAAAATGGAAAATTATTTATTTTCCACACCATATGACATTCTTAATAATTTTCAAATTGGTTTTCTCATTTCTTTCGTTCGTTCTTTCAAAGCTCATATAGTAAAAAAATGAGTCTGATGGCATTTTTCTTATTTATATATATGTATATATATAAAAAAAAAATATATATATATATATATATATGTATATATATATATGTATATATATATATATATATATATATATATATATATATATATATATATATATATATATATATATATATATATATATATATATATATATATATATATATATGTATGTTATTTGTGCTTTATGCCAACATTTTATGTTTATTTTTTTTGTGCTTAAAGTTTTATACTTTATGGATTTTTATACACAGAATTTAAATGTTGGTTTGCTGATTTTTCTTTATATACGATGAAAGCACAAACCGAGAGACTAATAATTACAACAACAAAACAATAATAACCTTCGGTTTGGTTTGACCTTATTTCCCTACGCCGAATTTAATTTAAGTTGGGTTTTTCTCGGTATACGTATAATAGAAAAACGAGCAAAATATTGCTTAGAAAAGCTTATTTGGTGGTAAGCTTTTTATAATTTTTTTTCATTTTTGATTTTAAATTTGAAACGACATAAAGAACAAAAATTAAATTAGAATTTTCGCTTTTTTTCTGCGTTGCGCGCGATTTTTTGTTAATAACTTTTAAAAAAAATATTAAATTTGATTTTTGGTTTTTTTGCTTTTTATTTTTAGGTAAGCGACGTGTGAAACATGAACGCTGTGGTGAGGGTGTAGCCTGGTGAGATTAATATATATATGTATATGTATTATTATTTGGGAAATTACTAGGGCCTAATATCGAAATGAAATTAAGGCCAACTAATTCAATAAGTTTAAATCAATTTAAAAATATTGGTTGTGACAATTTTTTGTCGTTTTTATTAAGATTGAGTGTTTCTAAATTATGGCCAATAAATCAAGAATAATTTCAACATTATAAAGAGATCATATCAGTTTAGAAATTTTTTTACGACATTTATATACATTAACCTAAAATGAGTATAGATAAAATATGCTTTGCGCCTTGTAAATAAACTTATCCCATATTTCCATGCGGCTTATGCGGAACAACATATACGTATGTTGTTTACCTTACGATTGCACAAATTATCTAATCTGGCGACTAATCCACAAATTCGCATTACTATTATATTATTATCAAAATTGATTGCCGCCATAAAACATTTCAACCTATAATACGGCACACCGATAACATATTGCCGTACATAAAATATACGTTCAACAAAGTAAACACAAAACTCCTTAATAAAACTTAAATTACAAACAATAAATAAAATAAAAAACTATATATTATTTGTTATATGTTATCGTTATCAGGACTTATCATTCACATTTCACGGAAACAAAACAAAAATGCGAAGAAATCACATTCCTTATTCTTCGTGACTTTGACAAATGGACCAATATAATGTATATCGAAACGAAACATTTTTTCGTTCTACAAATAATGTGGATGCGTGTATGGTTTGGTTATGGCTGTTGCCAACATTTATCGATTATTACTGTAATAATAAAACTTAAAAATTATTATTTTTCAAAATTTCCATTATTACATTAATTAATTGATTAATGATTAATGTATAGCTAATTTACAGGCTAATGTATCTCGCGTATACATCCCTACTTATATATAAACATACAAATATACGAGTGCGGTCGTGATTAATTTTAGTTAAGACACTGCTACACTGTTATATTATGTATTTTGGCATGAATAATTAATTTATTTTATTATATAACAACAACAACTACAACGGCAACAATAAAAATAATTAATTTATTTATTAATAAAAATAAAAATAAAAATGAAAACTGGAAAATCATTGTAGGTGGTATAAACAATAAAAAAATGTGCTTTAATTTTTTGTTGTTGTTCCCCGCACACAAAAGAAATAAGCAAGAGGGCTTTTTTGTTTTATTGTTCTCTGCGGTTATATTATTTTATGTGAAAGCTCTGCGCTTTGTTATTGTTTACATGTATATATAAATAAATAGTCGTATATATATATGTTATATAATTAAAATATTTAAATAATTATAGATAAAAATATGAATTATTATTATTGTTTAATGTTTTTGTTGTGTACATACAGAGTATGCCCGTAGAATGATAGCTTTTGGTCTTTGTTTCATTTTATATTTTTTGTATCATTTGAAATCACAGATATATAGGGGCTGCTCGAGCTTAAAATTTGCAAAAATGAGTGCGTTCTAGTACAAACACCCTGGTTCGGGGGAAAAATATGTATACGCCTTAACTGATCTTGATTAACAAGAGAGAGAAGATTTAATGGTCATTATTTTAACAATTAAAAGATTAAAAAATTTCAACTGGGTGCGGGCTGGATAGAATTGGAAGTTGAGCTAGAAATTCTGTATACCTGTGTTCTGCTGTTCTAAAATATTAGGGCTCGTATATTATCGGGTATATACCGGGTAGGGGGTACCAAGGTACCCGGATAGTTTTCTCCGTTTCTGAATATTAGAATACCCGAATAATAGCGTCGGAGATCACCGTAACGAATTTTTAAATCTGGCTTTTAATATATTTAAATCCTAGTCAAAGGAAAATTTACTAAGCTGTGTTCTAATTTACTAAGCTGTGAACCTTATTTCCGCACTCCTTATGATATCCGCACTGATTCTCATCATCACATTAAAAAACATCCAAACTAACTAACTGTGTTGTTACCTAAAAATAATTTTATTGTAAAAATTGTATATAAGTACTTTTTTTGTAATTGGATTTAGCAAACTATCTTTTATGACGCGTAATTAAATTTACGGTTCAAGATTCTTAAAAATCTGTTCAGCTTTTGCTCATCACTTTCAATCTCATCGACGTCTCTATTGTTCAACACACCCGGTTTAATTCAACAATGATCCAGCTTCTTGCTTCGCCTTTAAAATTAAACCACAAATTTTGTCGTTATAGAAGTTTAAAACGCGGAAGTTCATTAAATTAAGGATCTTGCCCAAATGCATTATACTTCACTACAATAGGATTAATAAGTGTTTCCACAATTTGAATCTTCTGTTTTATCTTATTTCGGGTTAAGAAAAGCAACCCATTTTTTTTTTTTTTTTTTTAATAACATAGCTATTTTTTATTTAAATTATCAAAATCATTACAAAAAGTATTCCTAAAAAAAAACAAGTTTTTTGAAAATACAAAATATAAAATAAGTTTATAAATAGCTACGATTAGTGACTCCTTATTTAAAATAAATGACATGGAGTCACGATTCAAACATTAAAATTAAATCACAGTAGTTAATAATAAAACTGAGCAAAACCATTCGGTTAATATAACGAAACTGAAACATTTTATACAAGACATTTTTATAAATTAAATTTGGGTTCCAAATAAAATTTCAATATCATTTAAAGAAAATAGCCAATCTTTTAATAAACGACAAAATTCATTCATTTGTTGGAATAATGATTATATTGAAATAATTAAATTGCATTTTCTTTAAAAAATATTTTAACGGGTAGCCCGCGGGTATTTGTCTAAATAATTACCCGATACCCGGGTACTAATATTTTCGGGTATTTTCGAGCCCTCTATAAAATCAGCCTTTGCCGTAGAAATTCTCAAAGCACAAATTTAGTAAAATTTTCAGATTGCATTACCTAATTCTAAAACGGCAACCAAAATTTAAAAATAAATGTCAAATTCTTTAATGTTGATTTGCGCAAATTTACATATATCGACTCAATATATATCTAAGGTTTGCCTTCAATTTCTTTAAAAAATATTTTGAACATTCTAAAAGTACAAATTTAAAACGACTTGTCATATAAAAAATCGAAGTTTTTAGGAAACCAACCTCTGAATTTTAAATTTTAATCCAATTCCAAAATTCGACAATTCGCAATGCTTAAATTTCCAATTGCCAAATTTTTAAAATCGAGTTTCGATGTGAATTTGTTAAATTTTGAAATGAAGTTTTACTTATGTGCATAATTCACAATTGAAAAATTAAATTTATATTTTAAAATGATAATATTTAACAAATCTGTAATTATTGAAATTTTCGAAATATTTTAGATTTTGAAACAGACTACATACTGTTTCAAAATCCAAAAGAAATACTTAGATTACATTTAAATTCGTCAAAATAGTACGCCAAAAGCCTCAGGGCTCGTTGTACTATAGAGCCCTTGATATCCGCACTGGTTTAATATAAAATTTGATGAACATTTATTCACACCATATGTTAAATTTTTTACATAGTTTCCTTGAGGAACAAATATCTAAAATAAATTGCTTTTGTAAATTTTAACATCTTAAATCACATTCTGAAAATTCTACAATATAGAAATTTAACGTTTACAAACGATCATGAATATCTTAAATTTATGGCGGAATTATTTTGAATTTAAGAGCATATTTTTTTCAAATTTTTAATTTTCATTCGAAATTACGGTGGTTTTCCAAATTTCGGAATATCATTCGAATTATAAAAATTTAAACAAAATTTAGGAGAATTTATAAATTTACTAATATTTTTAAAAGTCGCACCAATAACTTATAAAATTTCTTTTTAAAACTAAAATTTTCATTTGCCAAAACTTCGGAGAATCTTCAAAAATTCATCAAAATTTATAAAACTTCATGATTTAGAAACATTTTCGGACTTCCAATTAAATTATAGAAAATTTTTCAAATTTCTACAAATAATTAAAAAAAATTATCAATTTTAAAAAATATATTCGGCGCATCACTTAATCTTACAATATTTTTCCAAAAGAATTTTCATTCTTCAATTTTTAAAATACTTTTATAATTTGAATCTATATGAGAAGTTCAGTGAAGTTTAGTTTAATTGTCAAATTATCAAAAAAAATGTTTAAATTTTAGTTCTTTAGTACTTTTTAATTTCAAAGACTTTTTTACAGGGAGCCATTTTTAACCCCAATCCATTGCCAATCCATTGTGGGTTAACTAAGAAAAGTATTAAGCATGTTAATTTGTAATTGGAAAGGTGGGCAACAAATAATGCTTTCAAAACATATTTTAGATAAAGTTCAAAAGTACAAAAACAACTATCATTTTTAAATTTAGTTGGATGCACAACTTGCAAACCTGCAGTTTTAATTCAATTTGTCCTAACTATACAGTGTGAAATATCAGAGATCCATTGGAATACAAATATTTCAAAATTCGAAAAAATTTAATAATATTCAGAATTTTCAAAAATTGGTTTCGAATATAAAAACTTTTTTAATTTCATTGATTCAATCGATCCAAAATGAGCCGTGAATGATTCAGACGTGGGATTTGTAGATCACAAGTTAAAAACACATTTTGATATTATTGTAAATTGAATTTTCAAATTCTGAAATTACGAAACTTTTGGGCCATATAACAAGTAGAAAACAAATTCAAGAAAATTTTTATTAGGACGGCCTTTATTTAAAAATGGCTTCAGAGCCCGGAGTAGCCATAATCCGACATTGTGTATGTATGATTCTAAACTTTTAATGACTAGTATAAATGTTTACAATGTATAACTCTTTCTGCATAGTCCTATAACACAGTGATCACTCAATTGGTTCGATTTCGAATTATATTAATAACGATTTTTTTATCAGCTGATAGGATCCGAGATCAGGTGACGGATTGATTTGGCCTAAAATTAAGGACTAATTCTATAACGAATGCAAAAATTGCCTGTATGAAATGCATGAACTGCAAAAACTGTTTGTTAATTGATTAGGATCGTCTTCAATTATTTAAATTTTGTAAAACATACTCTTTTGAGGTCGAAAACATTGGTCAGTTGCAATACTTTATACCACTTCCACTTTACAACTCAATTACAATTTTGAAGTAGAAGCCAAACAAAACTTTGTAATAGAATCTACAACACATATTCATTACTCCGTCATATCCCAAATTTTAAATAAAATTTTGGTACTAAATTTTAGTAGACCTTGCAAAGCACTCACATAGTAAAACAAACGAAAAATTGTGTATGGTTATTCACGACTATTTTTCGTGTGTTTCACTACGTGAGGGCTTGGAACGTTCGTCTAAAATTTAGTGTCGAGATTTTATTTTATTTTTTATTATTATTTATAAATTCTAAATAAAATTTTATAAAACAATAAGTTTTGTGTTTGAGCCATGAATCTTACTCTTTTCCAGTAAGCTCTGTACCTTTAAGAAATTGCTTTATTATAAACATTTGGTGCATTTGTTGTTGATAAAAACCCTACTATCATATGGCTTGCTGTATATTACTGGTCACTCGTGCATCAATTGTATTGCTTATTTTTAATTAATAATCTTTCAGAATTTGTACAGATAACCCAAGCGTTATCTTTTCAGCTGAAAATACTGTGAAAATAATCTGAAAATTGTACAGCTTTAGCTAAATATAAAATGAAAATTGCCTAACAGTAGTTTAGAAAATATAAAACAAAAAGCTCTACTATTAAAATAAATAACATTGTTGCCAATAAAGGAAAACAATCCTTTTCATATCCTTTTTATTTTTAGGTATTTATACATGAAATTAAGTACATATCCCATTCAATTACAGTACATACATACTACACACACACATACTTAGGTTATATATCCTGTGGAAATCTGAAATCTGGCAAAATAGAAACAAAATTACTCTCACTGTGAAAACAAAATATTAAAATTTAATTAATTTTAATATTCTTACAAAAAATTAGAAAACCAAAAAGAATCCGAAACGTAAAAGTAAAGTTTTTATGTTATACATACATACACAAATTTTATTAAAAATTACCCTTTTCCAGTTTATTCAAACTAACTTTACGTATACGAGTGTTATATAGTTATGTACAAAACTGTTCGACAAGTGCATTGTCCTGTTTGCCCCTATATACACTCTGTCCAAATCTGTATAATAAGTTTTGCGTAATTAACACTGCAGTACAACATAATAATTTTATGACTATAGTAAAGTGCAAATATACAAACCATGTCTTTGAATAAATTACCATCGAATTACCAAGAAATACGTAACAAAAAAAAACTATTAAGCTAAATGTGTAGATGTGTATATATACGAGTAAGTACAAAAACCTACATACCTCTTTATATATATACGAGTACATTACATTATGTATTTATACATTAGATACAATATTTGTACAAAAGAAATCTAATCTAAAAGTTCCCCTCGAATTTATTATTATTCAGTATTAATTTCAGGGATGAGTTCGGTATGTACGTATATACCATACACAGACTCATGTATATACTCCTCGATGATGTACATGTACTTATTATATAAAAGAGGTGTAGTATTCAGATGTTTGCTTTCTTTTCATCGAATTTTTTAACTTTCTTTTCTGTACATTTTGCACATAAAATTATAATTAAAAATAAATTTCTAATTATTTTTGAACAGTATTTCTACCTTTTAATTAAATCTTATGGTGAGGATTTTTTTTTATTTTGGTAGGGGATAACAACCAACAAAATAAAATTAAACTATCTGGTTGGTGTGTTGTTTAACGAATATTTTATCATTTGTATATGTGATTTGGTTTAGCATATATGTAGTTCAACGTTTCACAACTTAACAAAATGCAAGTATGGCTAGAAATCTGTAATATAGACTAAAGCTAGTTAGAAACATTTGAAGAAAAAAATTAGGGCGTTGTTTTTATGTTGTTTTTTTCAACGCACTAATTTTTTTTCCGGGATTCATAAATTTGCTTTAAATTATTATATATTTTATAGAGATGATATAGACCCTATAGGGGTCTATAAAATAACAGGCACGAAACTCATTTAGTAAAAAAATATAAAAACAGTTTTATTATTTATTTTATAAATCATTTTGGCAACGTTAATTTTTTAATGTATTCGGCACTGTTTGCCGATCTTGACAAATAACATCTCATGCCACCATGTAACAATATACAATTCCAACTAGCCGGAGAACCATTTATCCAATTTCAAAACACAACTGGAAATCCAGTCTCGGTCCAACACCATTCCTTATCAGCATGTCCAAGATCAGTTACGCTCGACCATATCAGTCAATTGTGGCCACAAAATAATCCTTCAACGTAATTATTGAAGTTTCTTATATAATAATCATACATTAATCAAGACCACGACGACATATAGCTATTATTTATAGTTAATAATTATTACACACAAACACATACATTGTATATAGATTAAATCATTTAATTATATATCGGGTAAATTAATTCACTCGTAATCGAATAACTCAATCGAATTAATTAATAAATAATTTTGATAAAAAATATTTATTAACCCGCAAGTATGACCGGAACCTGTGCCATACACTGTTGTAATAGAACACATAGATTAAAATTCATAAAGGGTTTTACATATTTTAATTAAATGCATCGAATAATATTATACAAAATATAGTACGTAAATCCATAATTTAATTTTTTAAAATAATCGAAATCCATTGAAACGAGATAAATCTAATTAAATCATGATACATCTACTAGACAAAAAAAAAAAAGGAAATAAATTTCGGAATAATTTATCTTAAGGAAATCGATTTTCATTTCTGAATATATATTCTATTATCTCAACCTTTTTTTTGTTGTGTGTGTGTAAAATATCTTAAACAATAGGGGTGTATAAGATGGTGCGGTGCGATGGTTGCTCAATTAAAATTTATTTTAACTCACTCATTATACGATTTTTTGGAAACATAATTAACATTTCTCATTCGTTTACCATCAATTAACCGGTAACACCGATCTAGCTGTATGTATAGATGGCAAGAGGTATATAATGACGATGATACGAGGCGGAAAATTCCTAAAGAAAATTTAAATCAATTTACTTGAAATCAGTCAATAGCGATTTTGTTTTATTTCGATTTTCTGTTGTGGTTCTGTTCGCTCTGTAATTATTCTATAATTATATGTCTGCGTATAAAGATTTTTGTTGCTGGGAAGAAGATTTGGCAAATCGTTTGCTCAACTGAAACTGCGACAATGATTGGACTATACACACGTGGCAGTTATCGGTAAAAAGGATTAATGGAGCTATATATTGATTCAATTTTCTACTTGATTTATTCATCACATAAATTGCGACCGGCTCCAAAAGAGTTTTTTTTAATTTTCCACTAAACTGACCATTTAAGAGAAATCAATTATTAAGTAATTATCTTCCAAATGAGAAAACCGATATATATATATATATATATATATATATATATATATATATATATATATATATATATATATATATATATATATATATATATATATATATATATATATATATATATATATATATGAGCGCAAATTAAATTTAATTAACAAAAACTTCAAATTGAATTAGTTTAATTATAGACGAATATTTTTTTCGTCTCGATCTATCTCGTCTTCTTTATATAAGTTATTTAATTCATTTCCCGCCTTCGTCATCTTTGTATACATATATGTACATAGCATCGCATCAACAATAAAACGACTAAAACATAAAAAAATGTGCCATTCTGTGTACGAATACGAATTAAATTCTCTGCACTTAAAATTTATTATCCGTAAAACTTGAAATGATCTTTGTTGAATTTATATTCTCTCGATTTTTGTCGAATTCGTCGTCTTGAGTTGTAGAACAATGTGAGTATACGTATTTATTCCTGTTTTGATAGAAATAATACAAAAAAAATTGCTGTATATAGAGCTTTTCATATATGTATGTATATGTACATAAAGCTACGAGTATATGCATTGCATTCTGAGAATTGAATTTAATTTTTTTACTTCTTGTGCTTTTCTATTATATTTTAGCATTGAGGAAAGTTTATACACATATTTCTTTTTTGTGTTGAAGAAGAATACTGGAAAAGTTATATTCTATGTGCTTTTCACAATTTTTTGTATTTTAAATTAGTTTTGACTAATGGTAGAGACGATCATAACGATAAGGTTAGACAAATAAAAAAAAAAATTGTGTACGGAAACTTTTCTAATCAAATTAATGGAAGTTGGCGAATGTGTGAGGAACGTTTAGTTTTAATATGTCATGCCTGCTGAATTTATTACAAAATATTTTATTTCTTGTTGTTGTTTTTGACTTAAGTTTATCAATTTAAAATGTCCATTAAACATTTTTTAACATGCAAATCTCGTTTCTAAATAATATATATATATACCAAATTGATATTCAAAATACAAAATCTATATGTACACAAAATTTTGTTGTCGAATATTTTTAATCTCAACGGTATAACAATCATAACCAAACATGTAAAATTTAATTGAAATTAAAAACCATCACCACAAATGCCATACCAAAATCCCCTCACTATATACCTTATATGTAAGTATGTATACACAATATACCACCATCATCATCACCATTATCCCAACAAGAACAACATAAAATGGTAAAACACCACCGAAGAACACCAACAATAATAATATTTTTATCTATTCAGGTTTCCAATTATGTAACCATGTCTTCAAGTTTTCCTTTTCATTTATATATACATACGAGTATATATAAAATACATATACAACAACAAATTCAAGAAAATTTTTATCACCTTTAGAGTGAAAAACAAAATAAAAAAATGTTACATACAGCACCGAGTAAAATCACTTCATTAACCCAAACACGTACACAATGAAAATTTAAAATAAAAAATAAAAAGTTTAAAATGATTTTTCCTTTTTTTTTTTGTTTTGTTTTGGAAAATATGATTGGTACACACCTTTTATCTATAAGAAGAAGGATGTATCTCTCTATATATATTATGTAGGAAAAGTACATTTCTAACATTATTCAAATTTGTAAATAGAATAAAATCTCAGGTCTAGCTATTCTCCTAAAATAAATAAGTATAAATAAAAGCTCCGATCCTATATATATATATATATATATATATATATATATATATATATATATATATATATAGATATATATATATATATATATATATATATATATATATATATATATATATATATATATATATATATATATATATGTATATATATATATATATATACATATATAGCTTTAAAGCGCGTTCGTAAGGCAATCGAAGAAAAAACAAATTCTCTTAATCAATAGACGTGGTGTGAAAATCAAATTACAACAAATAAAAAATTTAAAGTGGTTTTTATCTCGAACGAATATAAAATGCTAGGAAAGCTCAAATATACAAATAAAAAATTCAAGGTAGATATTGTTTTCGATTTTGTTTTTTTTGTTTTTTAAAGAAAATGTTAAAATTGTTTAAGACAGATGGTGGAATTTTCGTTTTCTTGCTAATAAAAATAAAAATAAAAATAAAAAAAAAGTTCTGTTTACATACACCAGTTGCAAGAAGACGTATAGAAGCAGAAGGAAAATAATAATTTCGAGCTTCCAAGAATTCATTCAAACGTGAGGTATACAAAGTATGTGTATGAATTCGACTTACGTTTTAAATCGAGTCAATTTCATTTTTGTATATTACCAAGTGTTTGGTGGTATATTATGTGTGTTTGTATGTAAGTTTATATATAGACACAAAGCAAGCAATGCGCGATGAGCGCTAGCATCGCATCATATTCATGAAAATTAATATTTAAAAATTAATTCCAATTAAAAAATAAAAAAAAAATTTCCCTCGATTGTAATTTTTGTTTTGAATAATATATTGACTGAAGTTTATCGAGTGATATGTAACTACACAACTGTACATACATACATATATTTAGTAGGTAGATAGATATTTATATGTACCTAGATACACAGATGTAAAATAAAAGCTCATACTGTTTGTGGGCGCTTTATATACATCGAAATTATATTACACCGATGATGATGATAACGATAATGATGACACAAGGAGCTGGAGAATATTAGCACAGCAATGAACCTTATATAATTCTTAGAAGTAATATCTTATATATATAATATATATATATATATATATATATATATATATATATATATATATATATATATATATATATATATATATATATATATATATATATATATATATATACATACCTACATATAAATATTCGACTTTTTGCTGTTGAATAATTCAAGGGCTGAACATTCAAGAAAAGAAAAAAAAAATAAACCTGCTTGTGTTAAGCTTTTTAAAGTACGCGTAACTCATTTTTAGCTAACAAGATTTAAAATATTATATATTTTTTACCTTGTTTGTTGAATTGGTTGGATATATTTTCCGAGTATATGTGTCTATGTGTGTGTGTGTGTGAGGGTGAGCTTTCTTGCTTGCGCTTTATTAGCGTTTTTAAATTATTTACATTTTAAATTTTGTGAGATTGTGTTTAGTCAAGGACTTTGGTGGAATATAGAATTTCATTTCACTGATGATGATGATTGATGATGATGATGCGAATGAGATTAAATTTCTCGAAATTATTTTATCAAAGACCGAAAAACATTTTGGTTTACTTTCATATACCCGATTCGATGGGTTAAATACCTTTCATCCAATTTCATCTTATATATTTCTAATCAACAACTGAATTCTCAGAATAATATAATTCCATTCAAAAGCGACAAAATCAATTCATCTGTCAATTACAATCGTATTGTAAAATCGAATTTATTTTGTTCCATTTTCATCTCCAAATTCACATAGCAGAGATCACTTAATACATCAACAACTCAACAACATATAAATACCTTTTTTAGTTTCATTCACTTGTTTTAGATTCAATTTCAAATATACAAGACATCTTTCTTGTATTTCTAATCGCATCTTCGCGTATCGCAATTCAATTACATGTACTATATACAAAATTGACGAAGATTCGAATGATTTAAATAATATCGCTAAATTACCCAAATCATTCAATTTAAAAAATTGATTGCATTTTAAAATTTAAAGTTTGAATTTTTAAATTATCTTGCTCTGTCTCAATGTCATTGAGTCAATTTCACCGCATACTATCTTGGAAATTTATGTGGAACGATTTGCTGAAGAGATGCAAAGAAATGAAGTGATTTTTTTGCTATTCATCTATGTATTTGCAACAAAATGAAAATTAATTGGAAAATATCTATGTTCTGTGTAATAATAGCTATATATATACATATAGAAGATGGAGGAAAATTTAATTTAAATTTTTAAATAAAAAAAATAAAAATAAAAATTTAAATCATGCTTTGATTTTTTTTGTGTTTTTAATTTTGAAATTGGGATATGTTGTGTTGCAAGATGCGTTGATGATTGTTGAAATCGGGCTATTACAGAAATGTGACATAAATAATATGAATATTGTAATAATAATTATAGAATTTTGTCAGATTTTTAACTTCATCTTCAACCAGGGACGCGTCATCTATTATTGTCTACGTCGACGTCTCGACAACCCGTATAGACAACGTCGACAAACCGTAGACAACGTCGAAAACGTAGACAATGTCAATAATGTAGACATCTCCTAGAGTGATTTTGTGAATTAGTTCTAAACCACAGTGACCAAATTTCTTTAGGATAAATGCAAAACAACGATATAAATTGTTTTAAAATAGTATAAAGATGGTTTCACCGTAGAAAGAGCGGCTCATAAAAATCGGAAAAAACTGGACAATTATGATAAAAAAAATTTGCAAGAAGATTATAACTTACAATACAATTAATTAGGAGATCTCTGATGGTAACACGAATTCGAGTTCAGTAAGGTTATGAGCTACTGAGTTATTAAAAGATCAAATCGTTCAGATAAACAGAACTTTGTCCGCTAAAAGTGCCAGACTGCTCTATGACCAAGTTTTGACAACATTTAATGAATGAGTTATAATAGAAGACGAATCGTAAATATAATTGGATTTGAACATTGGACAGCACATCAACTAAGATAAATTTGCAAAAATAATTAAGATGGCAAGCGTTTTACAGTTGTCGACTTACAGTTGTCTTTGTGATATTCATGAATTCATTGTAAGCAATTCATCGCGATTCGTGATGGCAAATCATCGCGGCAATTAATTATTAAATTACTATCAAATTAGACAACTCAGCCACGGAACAAGGGTAATTTTTTGACTATGATGGACATGTTGGATATCAATGAGATTTTAAAGGTATGAAAAATGACCACCTTAACGGAACTATTGATTAGCTAATCCTTGACTGATTATAATGAAACTCGACATATTGGATGGAAATAGGATTTGTAAGTATACAATTCTTGAGTATGGCCAACTAGAATAGACCTAGCCCATTTTTCAGTCGATTAAATGAATTATTATCTGTTCGATAGAAACAGGATTGAAAAATGAATTTTGGGATTATTCGTTAACCGATTATGGTGTAATTCGACATGTTCGTTTGAAATAAAAATAGTTTTGGGATGAGGCTTTTACTAATTAAGATTAAAATTCATCAATTATAAAAAAAATTTCATTCGCTTAATGTAACAAAATATGTCCTCTTTGTCATCAAAATTAGTCATCCAGAACTTTATTCAAAAATCAATTTAAAATCGTATTTCCATCCAATCTGTTGAGATTTATCATAATTGATCAAGAAATAGCATAATCCTCATCTAGTAGTCCACATACCAGAATTTTGAAATGGTAAGGGTATATTGCTTGCGATGAACTGCTTGGGATGAATTACTTGCGATGAATTGCTTGTGATAAACTATAGTCTATAGTACCAAAACCGTTAAAAGAAAATTTAAAATTTAGACCAAACTATCTTTAATTAAACCTCAAAAGGTTGACTTTATAAACACTTGATTTTTTTTATGGATGCGGGTCGTCAGCCCAGCGATCCAACCGTTTAGTCGCCTCCTACGACAAGCAAAGGATACTGTGGTGGTATTCTTGGGAAACATTTTCGTGCAATTAGATTTACGAAACATGTGATTGTCCCACGACCAGAGGGGCAAGAATTTTAGAAAACTATAACTAATTATTCGAATTTTGTAAATTAATTTAGTTAATTTTATTAATTTTTAAAATGTATCCTTAACATTTTTTGAACTCTTTAAATTTAAACTTTTGTTCTTAAAATTAAAATGTTTCTTGTAAATTAGTAAATTTGTAAATAATGTTGTAAATTTGATATGTACGTTTAAGTGTTAAAAAATAGTTTAAATTTGAAAATTGTTGAATTATAGAATCAATATTAAAATCCTTTGAATTAAAAATTTATGTAAGTTCTAGCTTGTTTTAAAAACTTGTAAATTCGAATTCATTAATATTTTATTACATGATGAATTTTGAATTAAAATAATTACAATCCAACTACCTTAAATTTGTAAACTTTTGTATATTACAAAATTCTTAAATTTAATTGCTTAAGTGGTCTGGTGGTTAAGAAGCTGAAAACACGTTAGAACCAAGGAGTCATACCTCGTTTTGTTTTACCAATTCTTTCACTAAAAAAGTACTACCGAACTTAATAGGATTTGGTGGCCGACCACTTCTTCATCTGCTTTCATTGATATTCCCCATTGTCGTATAGTTGGACGCATATAATTCGACTCCAATAATAACTCTGCATGCGATTTGCCAATTGTTTTATAAATCGCGAATTTTCCAATTTTCAATTCATTAGAAAACTGTTGATTGATAACAATATAATTTGTTTTGAGATGCCTGATGAACATGTCCATCGACTATACCAAAAATTAATGTTGATTTATTTAATTATCTCATTTTTTTGGATATTCTTAATGCTGCGGATTTATCTATCGTATAAAAAACCCAGACATTGATAGCATATTCAAGTTGGGATCTGACATAGGCATAAAACACGATGTCATAAACGAGGTCCCTGTCCAGCACTAGAAGATCTTGCATTTGTTAATATTGAGAGTAAAAAGATTAGACTTACACCAAATTTTTAGATTATCAATATCTTTTTGTAGTTTGTTTGTATAATCAAGGGTCTCCACCGTTCTGTGAGATTTTAAGATCATCTGCAAACATCAATTCCTTAAAGAATACTGTAATACTTAGATATTTCCATTGATGAAGATTATAGATATCATACATACGATTTAAATCGTTTCAGAGCAGGTGAATTTATGCAGGAGTACCAATGATTTGTAATGAGTTATGGAATTAAAGGCTTTGGCACAGTCAGTGTACAACACATCACACCCTTGCTTGTGATTTTCAATTTCTTTAAGGGAGTTGCTTGTAGATTCAAAAAGGTTTGTTGATGTTGATTTTTTTGGCATAAAACCATGATAGCGGTGTGAAACATATCGTGGAATTAATGCTTTGACCAGAGTTGCATAGAACCAGTTCAAATAGTTTATGTATTAAATATATATTGATGTTATACCTCTATAACATGAGATATCATTAAAAATTAAACATTTTTGATATCGCTATGGTCGCAAGTATCTTTCCAGTAAATGTCATATAAGCTGGGTAACCATTAATTTCGACATAAATTAATTTAAAAAAAAAAGCTCGAAAAGTGTTTACGATCTTTTCTCATGTATTCCTTTATACAGCTAATATAGTTTTTATACTGTATCCAAGTAACTTTCGAAACTTTTATTACTCTTCACATTATTGGTTATGGTGGATTCGGTCTTTATGTAGTTATACAAACCCGGAAATTTCTTCTTATTTTTTAATTTATCAATTTTAGACCACTAGACTTTAGGTCGTATATATTTTTGCATCACAGTACTACCAACTTCATTTAATGCTTCTTCATTCAATCAGTTTTCAAAATACCGAAAGCTGAATGGTAATTGCTTCTTTATTGTATTAATATCTCCTTTTTTCTGCACATATCAAGATAACGTGGACTAACTTGAGGCTTTCTAGAAGCATATTCCACAGGCGCGGCCCGCTAAATTGGGCAGTATTTTGATTAACCTGCTTACTCCAATATTTCTATATTGCTTGCGACCTAATATTAATTATTTTAAATTAGTATTAAATTATAGAAAATGGAATCATATAAAAAAAATGTTAACACCAAATTTAGTCGATCATGCCAAGTAAACCACACTGGAAATTGTTTGGAACTGATGTAAGAAAATTGTTCGTGTGTTTTACTGTGTGACTGTTTGGAAAAGTCAACTAAAATTTGGTGTTGAGCAATTTTAATATTTTTCTGATATAATTGTATTATTGTATATCGTTTGGGCTACTCATTCCAGTTTTTGATTCAAATTTATGAATTTTTATGCTCACAGAAAATCCCTACATACTCCAAAATCCCTACATACTCCACGCAATTAGCAAACGATCCATAATATTTTCATGACTTTAACGTCATTCCATATGAATATTATCAATGTAAGACAACATTTCACTGTACCTTCGCTTTTATTTTAATGTTTAATGAATTTTGTTTGTTTTTCGAACAGTATACACATAATAAAATACAAGTAATTACATTAAAAACGCCAACAACACATGATTTAGCAACATTTTTAGGTTAGGGCCTGGCTCAAAATCAACATACATTTAATTTTAATTTCCATCCGAACATAAATACTATTTGGCATTAATGTTATTTATACTATATACAATTATATGTATATACCAATTGTAATAATTATGTCCAACTATATTATGTACTGTATATATGTATATAATGGATGCGAGATTGAATACAACAAAAATATGTTGCAATGTATGTTTACAAATTGCCGGACATGTTATAAATGTTATTTATACATTTTTTGTTGATATGTTTGTAGTTCAAATGTAAATATTATATATAAATTTATAAAAAAAAAATAGTTTTTTGTTCGGTCGAATTGGTTGGTTAGTGCACTGGAGCTGAGGAATTCACCACCCACAAAATTTAAAATAATAAATTTTGTTTGGTGTGTTGTTATTATGGTATATATAGCACAGGATGATCAAAGTACATACTCGTATGGTTTTTATTGAAATTTTATACAAAATATTATTTTAGTTTTTAATTACATAACAAAAATAGTTGGAAATAAAAATTATTTATATTCATATAATAAATTTTTGTTTTATGGAATTAGATAATAATTAACCAGGCGCACCATTTTTTGAAATTCGAGAGGACGGTATCACGTTAAAATTATTTGTGCATACATTTATTGTGTACATGCGGTTGAAGATTATTATTGTACAAAATATAACAATCTCTAATCCATTTTTGTCACTGCTTTAATAATGACACTGGTATAATTTCACCTATCGTCTATATTTGAAAAATTTACCAATTTTTCATTACAAAAGTAAACAAAATTTGATTTGTCTTGCGGCATAAATTATCAACGAACAATAAATTTAAAGAGTGGCGGGAAAATTATAAAAAAATCACAAATTTTAGATTTATATATTGTACGTATCGTCGAATTGTTTTCGTGGAAAATATGTTTAAGCTTTGTTCGCTCCGATTTTAATTATGAGCTATTTAATTATTAGTAGGGGTATGGGGTGGTATTACAATGAGAAACATAAATAATTAATTTCATCTTAATTTAATTTAGCGATGCTAGAATTAGTTGGTTAAATTGGGCCACTAATCGGTCAACAAAAAATATTGTTTATTCGTAAATTTAAATGTTGATGTAAATTAGGTTGCAGTGCTGAAACAGCCCTTAATGAGCTGTGAACATTTCTAATAAATTATTTTAATTTTCAAAAATTAAACCTTTCTGTTTAATTTAAATTAGGAAACTCTAATTTTCTCTAAATGTTAAACCATTAAATTTTATATAAAATTATTAGTTTGTGTAATTTGGAAAATATTAAACTTTAAAATTTAGCGCATATAAACTGAGAATCCCAGATTATAAATTTTGATATTTTGAAATAATGAAATTTTGTCAACTTTTTTTACAATCTACAAGGATTTACAAGAATTACATTTTACGTAAGGAGGAACTGGTTTGCTTTGATGTTAACGTGCTGTCTTTGCAAAAGCTAATTATAGATATGGAGGAGTTTCTTCCCATTAACCAGTACATTTTCTGTATTTATGTTCCAACTTTTATTTTTCTTTTTTATATGGGCCTTAGCTTAGCATCAAGTGTCTTGCCTAAGTATTTCGCTGTATTCGAATATGGAATAATTGACATAAACTAGTTGGTATTCGATTCTCCTATTGGTAAAATCGACATGCACAGATTTTCTCTCGTTTAATTTTATACGCCATCTCTCAGTCCAGCTATATATTTCTGATATGGCTGTTGGTAGTTTTTCTGTTGAGTTATCATTGCTGTTCCCAACATACATTATTGCTGTGTCACCCGCAAAGGTAGCGACAGTGGCTTCTTACAGGGGCTTCTTACTTCAATTATTATAAATTTTAACCTCTTTAATAACAGCTACTCGAACGGTTTTGACATTATCGGTAGTAAGGATATTGGTCTGTAAGATGTTGTTAGATGCTGTGGCTTTCCTGGGTTAGGTATCATGATGAATTCAGCTACTTTCCATAGTTGCAGTACATGCTTAAGCCTAAATGATGCGTTAATCAAATTCAAGATTTGACCTGTTATTAGATCGTATCCAGGAGCTTTTTTTTATATCGAAATGTTTTTGTATTCCTTTTCTTACTTCAGCTGGAGAGGTTAAGGCAGTTTCTTCATGAAATTGAACAAGCCGATCGTTGTACACTTCTTTATTCTGTCGCATTTTTTATTGATCGAGAATGTATAACAGGACGTTCTAGTTTTTTAGTTGCTTTATAGAGAGAATATTCCGTACTTTTGTCATTTGTTAGCTGCCTCATATATTCACTGACAGATTCATTCTTCAGTTGTTTGATTTCATCTCTTAAGTGTCTTGTGAGATTGTTTAGTCTAGTTTTGCCTCGTGAAGCTGTAGTTTGATGCCGCTTACTTCTTGCTCTTTTATTTGAGTAGGCCACTCTCTGATTTCTCTATAGGGTAATTATTTCCCTTTTCCTTGGTTGCTTTTCCATGCAGAGCGTTGAGTGTTATTAATAAATGTTTCTAGTTCACTGCTCCGGCGTTTCTAAAGGAACGTCTATTTGTTTTTTTCTCCTCCATGTTTATTTTAAAACTCGCCCAGTCTGTTTGTGAATTAATTAACAATGAGTTATTAATTTTTTCGATGATTTTTTGCTTTTGTTTTTGATTTATTTTGCAAATCTTTGGGTACTATGCAACCTCCGTACCTTACTGGGGGAGCTATTCCGCAGTGTACACATTAAAGTGCTTCATTTTTTGTTTTCAAACATTCGTGTGTTCAATGTATGTCCATAAGCTTGACATTTATGGACTGAGGTATCAGTTTTTCTTCAGATTTTTTAAATCTAAAAAAGTGATTTTGAACCCTCTTTGTTTTAAGTAGTTTCTAAAATTGTTTACCATTATTTTAATGGGTCTGGTTTTTTATCTTTAAATGTGTGCCATACAAAATAACCCTCACCTAACATTCTAGTTATTTCTCTACATTTGTCTCCATCTTGAACGTATAGTTTAGCAGCTTCATTTGGAATCTATCTTCTTGAATTCATGTTGCTGATATATCAAAAAACCCTTCGTAAGATTATATCCATTCAATAACTATTGGAAGTGGATCAGGTTGATTCCTAATTTTCAGTTGTTCCTAGTTTTCTGTTGCTTTATTTGTATTTGTATTGCGGGTGGTGTACATAAGAGGTTTAAATCATTTAACCGTTCTGCAGTTCCTTCAAAAAGATTTTTCGTTGTTATTAATTTCGGTGATTTAATTATGCAATAAATAACTTTTCCCAGAATCCATTAGGTCAGACTCCGTAAAGGATGGAGTAACCAGTTCACTGCCTTGTTGATCCGATTAACTTTTGTTGAAAATGCGTTGACATAAGCAGGTAATTGGTTTTTATTTCCTCATTGGCCGTTTCCTCAGGTAACTTAATTTTGGACAAAAATCATTCGGCAATGTATGCCAAATCTCTCTCAAACCTCTATTTATATTCGCGATTGTTTCAAGGCCACGGAAAAAATTTATAAATATATTTTTTTAATTTATCTTTGAGCTGGAAAAAACAAGATTTGACTCGCATAGCAACAGCTGTAAAAAAAAATTCAAATCAATTTTCAATCAAAATATAGCGAAACGAATTAATATGCGGAAACCACCCGCGCGTGTTATGTATATCGAGTACATTGTTAATATGATTTCCAGAGTAACATTTCCAGATAATGGTTTGGTATAATAATATATGTATTGTTGTTGTCGGTTTTCATTGAAACAAAACATCAAAAATAGTGACTGCATACCAAATTTTTCCGCATATTTTGTAAATGTAAGTTGTTGTTATGCGATTTGACTTTTTCGTTACAAAGCTCATATAAATAATTAAGGCGTTACAAAACATTGTACTTTAAGACTTTAATATTTATGTATGTACAAACATGAAACAAAAAGTTTAAACACATTTGTGGTTTTTCAGAAGCACCTTGTACCTATATGTATATATATATATATAAAAGATGTATAGTCCGAAAACAAAAAATCTATATAAGCTCATTGGAAATTAGAAAATCATACAGAAAATATCATAAATTATGTTAGGACGAAAGTATACATGTACGAGTGCATAAAAAAATATTACGTTGAAATGAGAGACCGAACCTTAATATAATAAAATCTGTGTTTTTTGTGTGCCAGCGGTTTGGAAAAGCTGAAAATGAAAAAATCAAGTCGAGAAGTATATTAAGCCATAAATTTAATTTTTGTTTTTCTTATTTGTTTGTGTGTGTGTGCTTCTGTATATGTTTCGTACAAAACATCTTCGACAAAAATGTATCCTTTTTTGTTACTTTCTATTTTATATACACTGTGTGTGTGAGCGAGTGTAACTTAAAAACGGCAGAAATTTTTCTTATATCACAAAGAACACATACCGAACACAGAAAAAAAAAAGTTGGTTTATATTTTGAGCAAAGCAACAATTCACATATGGTGCCGGATTCTAGGAAACAAAAAAATTGTTAGAAACTTCGTTTTTGTGTGAGTGTGTGTATATATATATATATATATATATATATATATAAATATATATATTTTATATATATATATATATATATATATATATATATATATATATATATATATATATATATATATATATATATATATATATATATATATATATACGTACATATAAAGGGAACTTTTTGTATGCGGCTTTTATATTTCCACATCTACACTTTATGCGGAAAACCCTCAAAAAAATAAAATAAAAAATTATAAAAATTTGGTTGACTTAAAAGAATTTTCGCATTGGTGCACGCGTGATCTTTTTCCCCAAACAAAAAATTTAAAATCGTTTTTTGCTCAGTTTTTGGTTTTAAAATTAAAAACTAAAATTTTGTAAATCTATTCACGTAATTTTCATGAATTTCAATCAAATGATAATAATTTTTGTTAGCTTTTTTTGCTTTGGATACAAATCATAAATCTCTGCATCTATGTATATCTATGCTATACATACCTACTTATATATATTTATAGAACATAAAATCGGGTAGATGAATTGTGATACGAGCACCGAAAAAGTCAAATGCTATATAGGTGAAATTAATTTAGAAAACACAAACAAATTTATGTGAGTATGGATTTGGAATTTTAATGAAAAATGTTAACTCTCGATATCCGGTTAGAAGATTTATTTGCATTGCAGATAATTAAATTAAATTATGAATGGTAACAAAAATATTTATTTGGCACGTATGAAAGTAAATGGGCTGGAAATATAACAAATTGTTTATGGTCACCATACCTCAGTTAAATAATTTGAACCGCATTCAAGAAATTAAATTCCCCGCCAAGAATAGTTTAACAATTTTTATAATTGCGGATGACTGCAATGGCCACGGGGATCGATCCCAGGATGAAAATTTGTCGAACAGGTCATTAGGACAAGCAGTTGTGCAAAATGCCATACAAACCAATATTAGAAGATAATGCTAGACCAACTTTAGCCCGATTAGTTTGAAACAGTGCCCAATTTCAAATCAAATTGTGTTGAGCTACATCTCTATATTGACCGGATTCGATAAATCAATGTCACAATATTTACAGCATCCAATTACGTATATCATATAAAGTTCAACTGTAAATTAAGGGAGAGGAAATTGGAACGACATACATATTCTATATGTATGTATATAAATAGTAAAACAATTCATACCACAAAGTCGTTTAAAGTTGAAACGATACACTTGTATCACCACTATTCGTCGTCACTCCCATGTCTCCATGCCATAATATTTTTATAGTCATTTACAACTAGGCCATATACATAGAGAAAATGACTATAACATATTTTGTGATAAATTATATCGTTTTTGTTGTTATTGTGGTAGTAATGATCATGGTTGGTTTTTCCATCATCACATCTAACATATATTACAAATTTTCCTATTGTATTATTTTTTCGTTCCATTTTCACTTGTCTGTATATGGATTTTTTTTTCTGATGTATCTACGCAGAGCTGAATTATTATAGGACATGGTTTTGGTGTCGAATATGGGTCGAATATGGTTTTTAGGTTGGATGATGAATTTCTATTGTTTTATAATTTGGTAATTTTTTAGGTTATCGTAATTATGATTTTAATTAATTTTAATTTTGTTTTATGGACGTACGTTTCACGTATCTGCGATAATAAATGTGGTTGGATCAAATTATTTATTAAATTGATTTCTAGCTATGTCCTGGTCACCTTGTGTAATTATAAACTTCTGTTAGATACTTATGGTTTTGGTCTATCTTTTGAAATGATGCTGAAAGCTTGTGTTAGACTTATTTTAAAATGTAGCATCGTGTTCCCCATCATTTGAATTCCAATTATACTAGCTCAAGCTATGTATAGACAGGGCAAAAAAATTGCACAAATCCGACCTACATATATATACGAAATAAAATTGCATCAATACAAACCATGCATATAATTTCCAATTTTCATGGAAAATTGCATTTTGTCATAATAACGAATCATATACATAATAATAAAAAATTGTGAATAACATTTCCAATTTGCTTTTTTACGTTATGTCGCTCAGATATATACATACATACAATTGTTTGGTAATGTAACGTAATTTCCATTCAATGTTCAATTCGTTCGTTTGATGAATCAAATTAGAATGTCAAAAAAAAAGAGAAAACTCCGCATACAACAACAAAACCCAAGAAAATTGGCATTGTTATGCTGATTTTGAAATGAAATTGAATGAAAAATTGCTTGTAATATATAACAAGGCAACAACCACAAATATAATAATTTTCAAATTGAAATTGAAACATGCGGGAAAATCATATATAAATATACTTATGTATAAGATGTATGTACATACATATATATATATTTAATTGTTGTTGCGTTGTTATATATACGCACATAAATTTGAGACTCGAGCAACAACCATTTCAAAAGAAATGCGCATCGCATCGAATATATATAAACCACTTCACATCTTTTTCCAGGTACACATAAAGCTTTTACTGTAATTTAATCTATTTATTTACAAAAAAAATAAAAAATAAAGTTTAAGATAAATAAATCTTGAAGAGCTTGTGAAATAATTCCTCTTAATATTCTCGTTTCACGGAATAAAATGGAAACGGAAACGATTTTGGTTTTTGCTGTTGTTTTACTGTAAGATTTCGTATATCTTGATACAATATATTGTTTGTTTGTTTGCTTGACAATATACAAAAAAAAACGGAGAAGGAAATCGAACTTTTGTAATTTTCTTAAGATGACTTATGTTTGTTGTGAATTTGTTTTGATCCTTGTTCAAACACACATATACTCGTATAAGCAACTGTCCAATATTCAAGAAATATTAAATGTTCGTTTTAAACGAAATTTGCCCTAAATCTGTTCTAACACACGACAAAAACAATTTCCGATTATATGTGTTAGTGTGCAAATCAGAATGTCTCGAGATAACTAATTGTATCACTATATAAGAAAACAAAATCTAAGAAAAATCCTAGAAAACTAACACCATAATGACGTATATACCAAGATGTCCATTGGATCTTCACTATCCGAAAATACTTCAATTTTAGAAAAAGTAGGGGATTAAGGGATTTAGGACAACCAAGTTTGGATGATCTCATGTTTACCAATATTACGAATTATATGATTTTTGGAATATTTTTGGGAATATCCTAGAAAAATAACACGATATCTTAAACTTTAAACTATCCGAAAAATATTTCAATTTTGGCAAAAGTAGGGGATTAGAGGTCCAAGACAACCAAGTTTGGTATGAATATACACATATGTCCATTATATGATTTTGCCGAATTTCCTTGATGAAATCCTAGAAAGCTAACAACATAACGACGTATATATACCAATACTATAATGACATATATACCTAGATGTCATTGGGTCTACGCTATCCCAAAAATATTTAAATTTTGAAAAAGGAGGAGATAAGACAATCAATCATGTCGATTATATGTGATTTTTCCGAATTTTCTTGGAAAATTAGAATTGAAAGTGTTTTGTAAATTTTGGGATGCCGTTGAAATGTTGAACAGCTGTCAATTTTGAATAGCTATAATCACGCTATCTTTGTATTCATGCGAGAATTAGAATTCAATGAGCTTCTACATTTTCACACAATTCAGAAGTTTCGTGATTTAGAACGACTTACCAATTAGTTAAAATCATATACCGTAAAAAACGCTATATGAATTGAGAAGCTCTCCAAAACTTATTTCAGAGTATTTGTGATTTTTAATTATCGTTTAACTTTTGCAATGTAAAATTACAGATTGTATGTTATGTTGATCCCCGCCAATAAACGTTATTATTTCGGTCACTGTTTGCCTATGGAAGGGACTGGAACGTTATGTAACTAACACTTGGATGGTTTGGCCCACTTGCTGCTATTGAGCGCTGGGATGAGCCGTCTTTATATGGAATGTGTTTTGACGCATAATTCTTTTTAGCGGATTTCTCTTCAAGTTTGAGATGTACATATATTTATACCATTACCACTAACTCTTAATAATTACATTGTAATTACTAAATCATTTCAACATACTATATCTAAATTTGATAGCCCATAATTTTGACACTGCATACTCAAAACACCGTAACAATTTCTTGTTCGACCGTTTATCACAATCCGCACAAAAAAAAAACTTTACCGATTTTTCATTTCAAAATTGACAAATTTTCTTTGACTTGCGGCAAATCTTATATCGACGAACAAAATATAAAGAATAAATCGCGTGAAAAATCAATAAACAAATTTTCGTGACCAAAATAAAATAAAAAGAAGAAAAGCCATAAACAAATTTAACTTCGAGAATTATTGTTTATTGATTTAATCGAATTGCCGTATCGTTTTGTGGAAATATTATAAAGTGAAGAGGAATATTGTTGTCGAATATTATTTCCCGTTTTAATGATGTTCAATATATGTACATCGACAATCATAAATAATGATGTACTAATTGCAAGCATCTATATATCGTTCAATATATAATTTAATCTTAACTCAATATACATAAAAATTCATTAAAATATATATTTTTGACTTGAAAGCTATCGCTTATGTAATTAAGTCTGCAAAGCTTAAATAAAACAGCTTTATATACAACGTTGAATGGTTTGGATCCGTATGCACATTATGGGTAAAAAACTTCCATTTATTATTAGATTAAAATTTTTAAAACAACCAAAAAAGCTTATATTTTTACAAAAAACTAACAAACTTTTATGTACGGTAGCGTATAAAACTTTGATGTATATGTACGTTCAGAAAAGCGCGAGTGGTATAAAAAAATCTCCATCGAACGCAAAAAAAAGAATTTTGTGAAATTTATTAATTTTTCTGGCTTTTCAGTATTCAGTTTATGGTCTCCTTTATTTTAACCAAATAATCAAATTTTCTAAAGCGCACACAAAACTTTATTATTATTCCTAAAGTTCTAGTTTTAAAAAAAAAATAAAAATAAAAAAATTATAAACGAACCATAAATTCTTAACATAATTTTGCTAATAAAACTTTTTTGTTTGTATATACGAGCTCAACATGTACTTTCTATACAACATATGAATATATACATGTACACTAATCCGGTAATTCAATAAAGAATTTATTTTATCACTTAAAGACGTGATTGTAACATTTGGTAGACATATATGTATATAGAGACTTGAAATTCAGCTTCGAAAAACCCACGAATACAAAATCTGGGTTAATCATTCAAAATATGAATTAAATATATTTACGCAGACACTGATTCTATTCATTAGAAAAATAATAGCTAATCTCGATTAGTAGTCATAACAATAAACAATAAATCGATTTATAGATATCGTCTCCGGGCGCATCAAACAATAACAAAAAAACAAACAAAAAATTAAAGAAATCTTTTCTGGGATGGCACATATACAAGCAACATCCCTATAGATGGAAAAAACTAAACGAATCGACATAACAAATTTCTATCATCAAATGTAACAAAAACAATATTAAAAAAAAAAAAACTCCGTATCAAAGATTTTCTTTTTATGGATTTCTTGTTGTTCGCACACAGAAGAATGAAAGAATATTATCGCTCCCAGCATAACCTTAAGTAATTCTAATAAATCGTGACCAATGACTTTGATAGTATTTGAATAATAGAAATTCGAATAATACTCGTTCGTTTCTGGATATATGTATATAGACGACGACTGTAATATTGTGGATGCGAGCGGCATTACGTAAATTATGAGAGGGCGGGCGGGTAAGACGAAAACTAATTTAGTCACCCCTTCGATATTTTGATATTTTGTTTCTGCCGTTTTATTCTCGATGTGTTATACAATGTATAAATAAAATAATACTTGGAATATGGCAAATTTATTGGTATCGATTTAGGATCTTCCCCGCACCGACCAATGAAGGTATGGTACAAGAAAAGCGGTAGCACAAGAAATTTAATGAATCTTGGCCGATTCTTTATCCTGAAAGTATTTAACGAATATTTGTAACAGACATATAAAAATAACAAAAAACTACAGCGTTAATTTTGGTTATTTTTTCAACAGGAATTTTATTTATACAAGACCAAGTGCTACCTTCGTGTCCTTGGGGAATAAAGTAAATATAAAGATCTGTTAGATTTTCACAGAAATTTGAGTTTTATGATTTTAAACGAATTTTAATAATTTTTGGTTTAAACTGCTGATCCTAGAAAGGTCGACTCATGCACATTTTCAGATAGTTAAGATCAATTTGAACTTTATTGTTTGTTTAACACAATTTAAGAGACGTTCACAGTAACTCGTCTATATTTTCTGATAGTTTAAACCATTTATAATCTTTGTGATCAAGGAAATTAAATTCTGATGAACTTTACTATGTGGAGTCCGCGTCCACAATATTTCCTACCCCTGATCGGGATGAATTTAAAAGAAGATAAATACATTCATCCGCCAACAAAAATTCATCCATCAACAAAATTAACACAAAAAGATAAAATAAAATTTAGTTCAATTCTGGATGCGGTGAGATCAAGTGATCATAAAATTATTGTAAAATAAATGATGTTGAATTAATTATATAAAGAGATCAAGTGATCATAAAATTATTGTAAAATAAATTCTGTTGAATTAATTATATAAAATAATTATAAAATAAATTGATTATAAAAGTTTAACTCTCGACTCATGGAAAATAATTATAAACGAAACATAATAAAAGTTTATTAATAAAATATATGTTGTGTCTATTTAATACCCGTAAGTGGCCTCATAGGCATAACAATTGGTGACCTCGAAAAACCGCTAAAATATACAGCGGGTAGAACGGGTAACGTTCTGATTATACGGAAAACAAAAATTATTTTGTATATAAAACTTATCGGTCTGGACCAAGGTTAGACAACATTAAAAATTTAAAATTTCCGTTCACCGGCGTCAATTTTCAAATAAATAAATTGAGGGTACAAGTGTATTGATGGTACAAGTGTATTCAATATTAAAATAATATACACTATATAAACGCATCATACGTCAATTTATTTTGGTATACCCATATACATCAAAATACCATAAATTCAACTCAACTGTATCATAAATCTCGCAACGTTGGCAAATATATTCATCTGTATTTCGAGATATTTAAAATCATCATTGGGCTATTGAACAACTGATCTCGCAACGTTGGCATAGTAATACATCTGTATCACGAGATCATCATCATTTCAACAAATCAACAGTTCCGGAAAAACAAAGGTTTCAACAAATCAACAGTTCCAGAAAAACAACTATACAGAAAATCAAGCTAAGAAAATTTTTTTTATACACTAATCGATCAAAATTATTTATTAATTTTTTTTTTACTATTATTCATTTAATTTCTTATATACATATTTAATTAAAAAATTAGTTATATTTCTTAAACTCAAAATTTTCTCTAAAATTCAAATTTTTAGAAACTTATACATATATTATAACATTAGAATTTATTAAATATTATTTTCCTTAACTAGAAATTGAAATACCGTTCGAAAACCTATATCACATAATTATATACATGTACCATATAGTATTGTAAGATTTCAAACGAATATTGGAATTATATTTTTCTCTTTTCACGTATTTATCTTCTTATCGTTCGTGGATTTATATCGTTTATGCTATCGATTTACAGCTTACGTTATATTTTGTTTTTCTTTTTTTATCATCTATCATTCAATAAAATAATAATAACGAACATAAAATATTTTCTTATAAAAACAATTTGTACTACTTTAAAAATTTTTTTTTTATTAAATAAAGTAATTTAATATGGGAAGTGACAACGAAACCGAAACTAAAGCTAATCAAGACCATGAAATGCGAAATGTCGAAAAATCCGCTAACCAAAGCGTAGGGGATATAACGCGAATTCGACTTCCGTCATTTTGGCCAACAAACCCAACGACATGGTTTTATCAAGCGGAAGCTCAATTTGAAGCCAATAGAAAAGAAAAAGAATTAGATTGGAGACCTTGTGGGGATTATAGGAGATTAAACGCAGTCACTATTCCTGACCGTTATCCTATACCACACATACAAAATTTCTCTATGAATTTAAATGGCTGTAATATTTTCTCCAAAATTGACTTAGTCCGAGCGTACCATTTAATTCCTGTTGCTACTGAAGATATTGCAAAAACGGCAATTATCACTCCTTTTGGCTTATTCGAATTTACTCGAATGCCATTTGGTTTGCGCAACGCTGCTCAGACGTTCCAAAGATTCATGAACGAAGTAGTCAGAGGTTTGGATTTCGTCTTCACGTACATCGATGATATTCTTGTGGCTTCCAAATCAGAAGCAGAGCACAAATCGCATTTGCAATTACTCTTTGAAAGGCTTGCGGATTTTGGTATTAACATCAAATCCTCAAAATGCGTTTTTGGCGTTAAAACTCTTAACTTCCTTAGCCACAAAATAACTCCTCAAGGAATATTTCCATCCGAGGAAAGAGTCGAGGCTATAACGAAATTCCCAGTACCTACTTCCATTCGGCAAATTCAACAGTTCATTGGTATGGTTAATTATTACCATCGCTTTGTACCAAAACTAGCCGAATTATTATCGCCAATTCATGCACACCTAGCATCGCTACTCAAGAAACCAAAAACTGCAAGAAACTTTACTTGGACAGAAATTTGCAATCAAGCTTTCTCTGAAACCAAATGTGCGCTCGCTAATGCAACACTTTTGGCTCATCCTTTAGACGATGCAGTATTCAGTATTACTACTGACGCATCAAATACTGCAGTTGGAGCTGTTTTACAGCAAACCAATAAAGGTTGTAGAGAACCATTAGCATTTTTCTCCAAAAAGTTACAACCAGCCGAAATAAAATATTCCGCCTTTGATAGAGAATTACTAGCCATATACTTAGCGATTAAACATTTTCGATACTTTGTTGAAGGTCGACAATTCACAATTTACACCGACCATAAACCGCTAACTAGTGCGATCAACTCCAAAACGGAAAGAAGTCCACGACAAGCTCGACATTTGGATTTCATTTCTCAGTTTTCTACGGACATTCAACACATTCCAGGCAAATATAACGTTGTCGCTGACAGTTTGTCACGCATAAGCGAAAACGAAGCTGCCTCTGTTGAAGAAAAGCTAACTCTTATATCAATTTCGAAATTACAGAAGCCTGACGAGGAACTACAGAATTTACTTTCTGGTTCCACTCGTCTCACAAGTTCATCTTATAAACTTGAGCGCTTCGTATTTCCAGATATAGATATTTATTGTGAAACTGGAAAAGGGACAAATCGCCCTTACCTTCCAGAACAACTACGCCGTTCAGCTTTTGACGCGCTGCACAGCATTTCACATCCTAGTGTCCGCGCAACTAGAAAGATAATAACTGATCGTTACTTTTGGCCTAACATGAATAAAGACGTTAACCTCTGGACACAGTCCTGTCTTTCATGTCAAAAATCTAAAGTACAAAGACATACAAAATCGGAATTTGGACATTTTAAACCTCCATCCGGTCGTTTTGAGCACATTCACTTGGACATCGTTGGACCTCTCCCACCATCAAATGGATACACCTACATCCTTACTGCTGTTGATCGTTTTACCAGATGGCCTGAAGCATACCTTATGAAAGATATGTGTACCGCAACCATTGCTAAAACCTTCGTTGAAAATTACATATCTAGATTTGGAGTGCCTGTAAACATTACTACAGATCAAGGAAGTCAATTCGAGTCCAAGCTGTTCGCGGAACTAACCAAGCTTCTAGGCACGCATCGAATTCGGACAACACCTTATCACCCACAATCTAACGGAATGGTGGAACGTTTTCATCGCCAACTTAAAGCATCTCTTAAAGCGAGAGGCGATATAGTGAGTTGGAGCTCACAACTGCCAATAGTTCTCCTTGGCATACGAGCTACCCCAAAAGATTCTATCAAATGTTCACCAGCGGAGTTAGTTTACGGTCAACCACTCAAACTGCCAGGTGAAATGTTCATGGAAAGACCCGAGCAACAACCAGCAGACTCTGACCAAGTTATTGAGCATCTACGCAATACTATGCGCAACCTAGTCCCTGTGGTGCCGCAACATACGCCACAAAATAACATTTTTATTCCAAAAACGCTGGATAAATGTGACTATGCTTTCATCAGAGTTGATAAAATCCGAACTGGTTTGACACCGCCATATGAAGGCCCATATAAAATAATTCGACGCTTCAGAAAATATTTTATTATCGACAAAAACGGGAAAAACACTTCCATATCAATAGACCGGCTTAAACCAGCATTTGGAGTCACGATCACTAACATTGAACAACCAAAATCTGTTCATTTTTCCAATTAATAAAATATTTTTAGTATTATTATTTTCTTTATTTTCCATTTTTTTTTTAATGATTTGTTCATTATTATTATTTACTCTCACATATTTAGTTTTTCGGATGACCTATTTGCTCGGAAGGGGGTGATGTGGAGTCCGCGTCCACAATATTTCCTACCCCTGATCGGGATGAATTTAAAAGAAGATAAATACATTCATCCTCCAACAAAAATTCATCCATCAACAAAATTAACACAAAAAGATAAAATAAAATTTAGTTCAATTCTGGATGCGGTGAGATCAAGTGATCATAAAATTATTGTAAAATAAATGCTGTTGAATTAATTATATAAAGAGATCAAGTGATCATAAAATTATTGTAAAATAAATTCTGTTGAATTAATTATATAAAATAATTATAAAATAAATTGATTATAAAAGTTTAACTCTCGACTCATGGAAAATAATTATAAACGAAACATAATAAAAGTTTATTAATAAAATATATGTTGTGTCTATTTAATACCCGTAAGTGGCCTCATAGGCATAACAACTATTTATTTTACACCATTAAAAATTTACCAAAATGATTTTTAAAAATTTATATCGCCGATCCTAGAGATGTCCACGTGTGATTGTCATATTTTCAGATAGTTTAGACCATTTAGAATATTTGTGGTCAAGGAAATTTATTTCTGATGAACTTTAATATTTTTTACAGTATTTAGAATTTCGGTGTTGTGAATAGTTTTTATTCGTTTTATTGGTTTGCTCACCACAGTGGTTCTGTATGGTCTAAACACTCTGAAAGTATAGGCGAGTACCCGTAGACGTCTCTCTAACTTCTAAATAGTACAAACAAGTAAGTAATAGTAAAGATCTACAGAATTTATTTTCCTTTGCCACATAGATTCTTTATGATTTAGACTTTCTGAAAATATAGGCGAGTACCCGTGGAAATCTCTAGGATTGAATATTTTTTTAAATCACGTAAAATTTAATCGTTTACGTTCAAAATGGTGTAGTTCGGTCTAAACTATCCGAAAATATGCATGAGAACTCGTGAACGAAATTTCATAATTCTGTGAAAGTTGGTGAATAATTCAATGCTTAGGCAGCCCCAGAAGTAGCTATATGGAGAGCAGCAACTGTATGTAAGCTATATAATAAAGTAATATTTTTAACTATTTTTTTAATTTCCAGTTAAATATCAGACGTCCCTAAACAATTATACTAAATGTACTTTACAATTACCATCAGTTTTAATTATACCACTCAACTTAAATCAGATAACTCGATTAATGAAAAAATAATTAAAACAACAACCAGCGCCAACACCAACATTCAGTCACATACACAAATAAAATCTATGTACAATTAATTTATTAATAACAGTAATTTCACACTAATCACCATGTACTTAAAAAAGAAAAAAACTTCCCATTATTTATTAGTTTTAAAAACTAAATTTTACTGTATGTACATACGTCCGTGTATTTTGATCGAAAAACTGATTGATTTTCCTTCATATGTATATATACGACGATGTACGTATGTACGTACCACTTATGTTTATAATACATTTTTATTGACATTCATTATGGCCGATTGTTGTTGTAACGTCAAGTCATTAATTCATAATTATTTTACTATTACTATTAAAAAGTATAAAAAATAGTTTATTAATAGGGGCGCTTACTATATGTAGGTACTGTAGTACGACTTGTATATGTAGGGCACATTAAGAGTTGAATTACTACCTCACAATACCATGACAATTGTATTTTTTTGTACTCGCGTTACGAAATAAACTAAAACTCATAATGGCTTTTCTATTTATATGCATAAATTATACATACATGTACGTACATCCAAATTGAAAATAATTACCTTGAATTAATTATTTTCCTATATAGTTTTCTTATTGTGTTGAATTCTTTGGTACGATTTTGATTGATATAAAAAAAACGGAATATTGAAATACAATTGGGCTTCGATAAATTTAAATATCCATTCATCAAAAACCGATTTTCCATCTTAGTTTAGTTTTTCACACTCCCACGTACTTTTATATAGTTGTGCCAATGAAACGTGGCACACAAAACCATACTAGAGAATTCTTCTTCGTCGTCGAATTTTGTTTTCTATCTTATGGCTATAAATCAACATTAAATTCATAAACAGTGTTAAGTTTTTCATTTCGATCGTCGAGGAAACAATTTTTTTTTGTTCTCTCTATGATGGTAACTCTTCTTTGATTTATGTTATATATGTTTTTTGCTATTATGTTTGTAACATAATATTTATGTACATATGTATGTATATACTATATATATATATTTAAACTGGTTTGTTACTGAAATACTGTTTGTGTAAGTGCATATACGTATACAGGTAAACCTCATTTAACGTTCCTTTCAATCAGTGCCGGATTGTGGGCACTCCGGGCCCTGGGGCCAGAATTAAATAAAGGGCCTTCCAACAATTTATTTTGAAATATCGTCTCATGTTCATCCGACATATCGATTTTTTGGATTTATTTTGTAATTTATGTTTTTTCTTGAATTTGCTTTCTACTTGATTGGCGTGGCTCAAGGCTGTATTTAAAAAATGCAAAATACTCCTACTTAATTTACTCTTAATTATTCGGATATTGGAAACATTGGTGGAATGCTCTAAACGTCTAAATTTCAAAAAATGTCCTTTATTAATAATTGGAGATAATAATAAATTGAATTTTATGAGCGTTTAATTTTCAAATTTTATCTGCTTAATCTGAATTTTATTAAATAAAATAATTATTCGAAATTTGGAAAAATTTGAATAAATTAATTTAATTCAATATCGTGGATTGAATGCGTAATGCATTCATACTGTATATAGTTGAAATAATATGTCTGTTGAAAGCTGACAACTTAATTTTAAAATTATAGTTATTTGTATTCAGTTCAAGTTTTGTAATTAAGTCAAGCATTTTGCTACTGTAGATTTCAACTGTATCCAAACTGGAACCAATGCTTGTTGTAATCCTTATTAGCACATTAGAAAAAAATATATATATATTTTGAGAGCAAAACTCGATTCGCACCTTTGCAATAAGCGATATAGTTAGAATCTATCACATATAGCCTGTCTATATCATCATTCACAATCAAATAGGGATATGGAATAAGCCCTTTATGCAAATTGAACTATCTGTCAAATTTCTGAGAAATATTCTAAATTTTACAAAATTAGGAGTCAAATGGTCAGCGTAGAATACATTTTTGTAAAATTGATAATTTTTTAAATAATTTGAGGAATTTGAAAAGTTTTGTAATATTTAAAATGGAAGCTGGAAATTTATTCTAAAATTTATAGAGTTTTATAAATATTGATGATTTTTTGGAAATCCGGTGAAACTTGATTCGGAATTTTTCGGAATTTTTTTTAAAAACTATTGATTAATTTTAAAAATCAACGACAATTTGGTAAATCTTCAAAATTATGTTTATATTTTTATAATTCGAATTATAAAAATTTAAATTAATTAAATTAATTTGAATTCTAAAATCTCCCAAAATTCATATTAGCTTTCTCTAAATTTGTAAATTTTGGATACCTATTTATTGCAACAATTGAGCAAAGCTTTTAAATTTAAATGTGTTTATGTTATTTTCTCGTTTAATTATTTTAATTTTTGAATAAATTATGTACAGTGAAATTTTATTGAATTACCGAATAAAATATTATGAATTTTAAACAATGTACCCGGACATCCAAATATAGAATATCCAAATGCTAAAGTAGAATTTTTGCCTGCCAATGCGCCTTTGCTTCCTTAATTTAATAACTATAGTCCACTATAGTCCAGTGAATTATTTCCACTAGAGGATTGGATGAAACACTCACTAAAACTGATGTCATGAGAAGGTCTTCAGGTTTAGGCGTTTCACAGTTAAAACCATCAACACTTAATGCATGTTGGAAAACACTTTGGCTGACATGCGATAAAATTCAAAATAGTTAATAGCCAAATACAACCCAAATTCATTGTGATATATTCACATTGGCTCGAGCAATTGGTGGAAAACGATTTGTGGATTTGTCAACAAAAGATATATCAGAATTGATAGCTTGATACAGTCCTCAGTGGCGGGGAATTACTATAGAACTGCTTTGCTTGGAACAAATTAAGTGTCAGAATCAAACGATGAAGAGAAAATGGTTTCATTAACAGCCAGTGATAATTTAGAAGGAATACAAATGGTAATTAAATTTGGCAAACACTTTGTCGCCACTTTTGTTGGTAATCATTTTGTCACCAACGCAACGTTCGTATAGGCATGTAAAATTACAATCATCAATTGTTCAAATTAAAATTTTTAAAATGCTTAGGATTCCATTAATAATTTCTTTTTATATAAAACAGTATAAGAAAAATCAACGGTTTTTCTGGTACTCCTTTTATTTTATTTATAAATTAAAGTAAAAATAAAATCTCCACATCCTTTTGTGGTTATCAGCAGTTCCATTTCACAATTTCACACAAATCCTACTCGTAGAACAAATGGTCGACAGTAAAAATTGTTCCGCACATAGTTGATTTATTACCATACATTTACAATCAACCAACTATCAAATCCATATCATCAAACATCATCTAAAATATTTTTGAAAATGCCACCACCAGCTAATGTTCCAATAGCGAAATTTTCTCAAAAAAAAAAAACATTGATAGATTGTAACATAAATTTGCAAATAATTAGACCAAACAAACAAACACAAACAATTTAATGGATTTTTATGTAAATCACTTTTGGATCTCGTACGTACATATGTGTATACATAGTCTATATAGAAGCACACAAAAAAATAGATTAAATGTATATTAAAGTTATTTGCCGCTTAAAACGTTACGCTAATTTTTTTTAGCAAACTCATCTATCATCAATCATTTTGGATTTTCTTCTACGCCGCTTGTATATATAAATATATGTATGTACATACATGCTGTAATGTTATACATTTTCCAATTTTTTTTGGTTATTTGTGTATATGAAGATATATGTATTTGTAGAAGATTGGCTTTTCTAACATCTTGATAAGAAATTATAGTTTTGTATATATCTTTAGATTAGTATACGCGTCGTATTATTGCCTTTTTAAAATACTATATTAATTGTAAATTATATATTCAACCATTTACGGTTATATTCGCCGAAAATCATCATAAAATTATTACCAAAAAATCCAATTTCCGTTTTTATGAACATCATCATTTCGTACTCGCGCACACCACACGTACTCACACATCTCAAATCAATTTCAATAAGTAAAAGATTACGAAAATAAAATAAACAAAAACAATGCATATATAGGAGAAGTAAAAGTGTAATAAAAAATTGACATGATGTCGCGATATGTGTAGGTGATATATACGTATATCACCTATACATTCCCAACACCACCCATATATAATCCATAAAAGTTCAACATAAACCAATTTAGGCGTACAGGTAGTAAATTTACAATAGACCAATCATTGCTGAAATATGTATTTTATTTATGAGGTGCGGTGCGAAAGCGCTTTGGTAAGCTTTTATAATTGAATGTGTATTTCAATGACTCGGTTTTGTAATTTGCTTACGAATCACGTGAATCTATTCGAGTAATAAAGTATTTTTCCTAGAATTTGGAGGTTGAGCTTTTAGTTAACAGTGTAAGTCGTATGTTGAGCTTTTAGTTAACAGTGTAAGTCGTTGTATTAACAATAGTTTTTAACATAATTTTTTCTCATTGCAACTTTCACAGAATATGTGAGTGTTTAAATGTAGTAAAATTATAAATAAATGTTACAAACTGAAAAAGCTCAAATTCCTGAGATATACATGTTAGTAATTTTTGTTTTAGTATTTATATTATTTATCGTATTACACAAGACTCCAAATAAAAACTCCTAAAGGACCTTTGATACTTTGACATAATTAAAGTTCAGCCAAAAGAAGCTACTGAATAGTTAATGCTTTAAAATTGGTCAAATTTAACAATTTTTTCATCTGATTCGAGCTTTTATCGTTTTATTGAAACATTTGTTTAACTTTTTAACACAGTTGCCTTAAAAGCTTTGCACATATCATACAAAAACAAGGACGCAAACAACCCACCGAAGTTATTAATTTAGAACATTGAAATATGAAAGCTTTTATAAACTTAAGTGATAGGTTTTGATTGGCGACCGTAATCATGATATTAATTAGTTAGAAACCGTTTTATAAGCAAAAGTTTGTCGTGTTTGAAACTTATTTAAAGTATGGTGCTTTTAGAATAAATGTAAACAATTTTTGATAGCTTTTGGATTACATCAAATATTGTACTGCCATTTAATCATACAATTTTTTATAATAAAGAAAGACTCCTCAGATTATTTAAAATGCGACTCAGACCGTTTTATTAAACTTTTTAAGTTCTCAGTACTTTTATTTTGAACGCTAAATTGGTGAACAATTTAATATCCCAAATCACCTCAAACATAATTATTCCTCTGAATAACTCAATAAATTAGTCAGGTTATTTTAAGCTTTTACTAATTTCAATTTTATTAAAAGCTTATTAATGAAAAAAAATTAAAACCATGAAAACTTTGACTCACAATTTTTGAGGTTGTCTTTAATTAAAGATCCCCAAATAATTTTTTGGCTAATGAAAATTAATAATCGAGAGCTTTACTTCCTTTTAATGTTCAGTGTTGATTTTATTAAAATGCGAATGCACAAAGCAACAGACATAGACAAAAGCTAAATGTGAAGCTCGTTTGTCGATTCATATCAAAAATCAATTGACTTAATTTTATAATTGTTGATTATATCAGTAGAAAATATTTGCTGTCTCTGTTAAAATTATATTTAATCTTGGATTCAAAAGCTCAGCGTAAGTTTTAGAAATTGAGCATGCAATGAATCATTAATTTGAAAACAAAAGTATAAACTAAATAAAAATAATACTCTACTGTGAATTTTCATTTACTATTTATAACTGAAAAATAATAATTAAAAAATAAATCGATACCATAATTTTAATCGATCTTTCCAAGGGACTCACATAGTAAAACGCACGAAAATTTATATTGCGTCAATGCTAGAAACCTTTTTGTGCGTTTTACTATGTAAGTGCTTAGCCAGGTCAAGTAAATTATGGTTTCAAGATCTTTGTAAACCAGAATAATATTTTATAACCACCGTACAACAAGTACATCTCTCATTTATATGGTTTTGTCCCGCATTGTACCCAAATAAATCTCACACATCTCAAATACATTCACACATTACATAAACCGTAAATACGCATACATAAAACTACATTCTAAGCATATTTAACATATTTTATGATGATGGTAAAATATAATTTATGCTAAAATAGTTTTTACCATCATCACAAGAACAACAATAATAACAGCAAACCAAATTAATGATGAAGATTACGATGTTGTTGTTGTTGTTGAGTTATGATAATGAGAAAATGAGTGCGGGAAAATTGGGTACAATATAAATATACGAGTATATACATACATATACCTATATATTTATATTAGTTAGTTAGACGCACCTTTAAGGGTGGTGTGGTTTGATGATAAATTAGAATAAATATTTAATTTACAGTTTTCATGTTTTATATGCGTATCTAGATTACTTACACGTTCGTAACTATATATGCGTATAGTATTATGTAATGTGTATAAGGCTGTCTATAACTTATAGTTCGATTTTTTTTAATGTATGGCCTAGTTAATATATAATAATATGTATATAAAATAAAATCCGAATTAAAAGTATTTATTTATCCCGTCGAATCATCTCCCTCAACATTAAATTTTCAAAAATCATTCCATATTGAATCTTTTATATTTTCGACAAATCCAAGTAACATAATATAAACGTGGTAACAGATAAGCTGATTCATGTAAACAGTGTTATCAAAGTCATTGAAGCAAGCCTCTATATACATATATTATGTAAGTACGCGTATGTATATTAGAGAGAGGAACATAAAAATCCATATTCAACATAAAAAAATCAAGACAACGAATACCATATTTTGTTGGGGTTTATAAAGCGATTCAGTCTTTTTTTTATTTTATTTTTTTTCAAACGCAGGATCGTATTTACATATACCGCGCAAAATTTTCGTGAAAACGCGTGTATGCGATGACGATCAACATATTATCATTATATGCGAACATGATTATGTGAAAAATTGCATAAAAACCAACAAAAAAATATTTCAAAAGTATATAGCGCGAGGAAGAGGAAAAATTCGAAATTTTCATTTCTAAAGCTTTTGAAGCTTACACACATGAACAATTAAAATCTAACGTATTTATGTATGATTATATGATATGTATGCATATATGTATACATATATATAAAAATTGAGGAAATTATTTATTTATTTATTTATATGTGTTCATGTTATAAATAAACAGAGATTTGGTGTACACAAAACATAAAATGGTAAATTATATTTTAGGGGTTTAAGAGGAATTTACCATTTTTTTTTACATTACTGTGATATAATATTACACATATAGACGTCATATTTCATAAGAGGAGTTGAAATTATGTACACACTGGAAGAGGAAACATTTATTTTGTCAGCTACCCAGAGGGCTTCAATTTTCAGTTGCAATTATGTACATATCTAAAACTTTGTATGCACGGGGTCTTACACTTTTAACTATGGCTATCGGCTTAAATGGATGGTAAGCACATCCACGAAAATAATAAAACAGTGTTTAAAGGCCATTACTGTGTCAATAATCTGGCCCCAACGGTTTCGATCCTGGGCTTAGTCTTCATACTGTCTTGAACAATCTGAAGAAGCCAAGTCATTCTCTACACCGTGGAGCCATCATCACCTTCAACGACCTCTGCGCCTACCATGTCGTGGCTCTCTTTTCAGAGATCGCTGCACAATTCGTTTCGGATCAGAACGCAGAACGTGACCAAGCCAGCTGAGATCTTATTTCATGTACAATATCGAGGATCTTCATCAGATCTCTGATCTCGATATTGTACAGAGCTCGGTATGTACCATCTATTTCGCGTTTTGGGCCGTAAATCACACGCATGACTCTTCTCTCAAATGTAAGGAGACATCTGTCGTACTCATCCTTCAAACAAAACATCCAAACAAAACAACGGGCCTGATCAATGCTTTATAAAGCTTCAGAGATAGATTTTATTAGTGCCATTAGAGGATACAAAGCACGGCAGTCAGCTGCCAGTGGTTCTTTAATATCCTCCCTCTCGCTGTTATCGTGAGTGATGAGAGAGCCCAAATATTTGAACTTCCTCACTCCTTCAAACGTGTAGTGGCCACTACTAAAATCTCGTGTGCCATTGTCCCTAATACCAGAAACCATGTATTTTATTTTGGACTCATTGATATGGAGTCCAACAGAAGCTGAAAACTCTACAATCGGATCAAATACTTCTTTCACTCCGTCACATCTGCATATGTAGGCACCTCATTGGACTCGCGATATAAGATGTTGCGTTGTGGTGTTTCAGTTTTACGAAACATGTACTCCAACATGAGATTAAAGAGTATCGAGGAGAGAGCATCTCTCTGCCGAATACTCGAGTTAACTGCAAACATTTTTGATAGACTGTTCTCAATTTTAACAAATCATTGAGACTGCGTCACTGTCACTCTATACAATTGTACCATTTTTGTTGGCATAACTAGATGTTCCAGGGCAGACCACAAATTCTATCGCTTGATCGAGCCATAGGCCTGCCGTAACTCCAGGAATATCTGATGTTCGGAGATAGATGTGTCATAATATTTAGATAGAAGCATCCGTAGTGAAAAGACTTGATCAATGACTAATCGATTCGGACGAAATCCTCCTTGATAGTAACCAACCAGGCCCTCCGTTAGGGAGTGATTATATACAATATAATGTAAGACAGTAACTTTTATGCTGTGCAAAGGAGATCTATACCGCGATAATTCCCACACTTCAAGCGGACCCCCTTTTTGAAGATGGGGCATATCTCGGCCATTTTCTCTTCGTCAGGCATTACTTCGGTTCGCCATACTCATCGAATAAGGTCGAAAAGACAGTTCCACAAAGTATCCCCTTCGAATATCAAGAGCTCCGAAATAATGCAGTCAACACCAGGTGAGTGGTTTCGTTTTCGTCGCTGTATGGCCCTAGTGAATTCCTCAAGGGATGAATTCAACTACAGTCTGTGACGCTTGATGAACACCAAGCAGGTCGGTAAAGTGTTCATTCCATGCGTCGAGTACTGCGTCGATGTTGACCCAGAGGTTTCCATCCCGGTCCCGAATGGCAGTTGACGCAGACCTGAAATTCTGGTGCAACCTAGTCCTTTAAAGAAATTACGTGAACTGCGCTCATTGCTGAGTTGTTGTATACTATCAGAACCTCGGGCTTCCAACATTCTCGTTTTTTCCGTCTAAAAATCGGCTTAGCTGTCCTCCTAGTAGAGAAGCCTTGGTTTTACTTGCGATTGTGAGACTTTGTGGCACTTCACTATGGGCTATATTTTTCTGCTCGACAACTGTTAGGCCAGCGAGTTTCTTGAAGAGGAACGAGTTCCAGCCGATACTTCTTCATGCAAGTGATTAAGCCTTCTAACGCTCCTGGTTTCTTTAGTGCCGTTCCTAAATCCGTTCGTGTTCGGGTACTTGAGCTTCGTGTCCGAGGTTTAGGTTTACGAGACTTGTGTGCCCTCCAACCACAGGAGCTAGCCCATCCAAAAAAAAGAAGAATTATTGATAAGAACAAAATTCATTGATATCAAATATCTATTGTACTGACACAAGACAATTTTTCGTGAGTTTTACTACGTGATAGCTTGGAAACAGCGACTAAAATTTGGCTTCGAATTTTAGAATGCCTTCTACTCAGGCGATACTACAGTTAGTGCAGTGCAATTTTCCGTTATGGAAACGATGGGTACTGATTGATAAAATTGATAACAGAACAGTTTTTGTGATTAATTTTTCAAAATTAATTTTTAAAATTTTTATTTTTTATTTCTGGCATCTTGTAATTATTTTGCAAATGACACAATATAACGTTTGTCCTAAATGTAGGTATTTGATGTATTGTGGAGCTTACTCGCATAGTAAAATATATGAAAAATTTACCATCACATATACAAGACAATTTTTTGTGTTTTTTACTATGTGAGAGTGCTTGGAAATGTCGACCAAAAATTGGTAGGAAATATTTTCTAAATTTTTTTTTTATTTTTTTACCAATTTTAATCAGCGTGCGGGACACCCATATATTAAGAAACATGAGGAAATATTTAATTTTGAAGTATTTTGTGTGTTTTTGGAAAGGCCGTAAAATATGATAGAATACATTAAATCGAGTATAGTTAGTGTTTGCACATTTGCAATTTGAAAATGAACATTTAATATAAATGTGCGCTACGCTGAATCCGAAAATTCTGACGACAGTATAAAAGCAATAAAACAGGAAAATCGAGAAGAACGCGGGATGCAAATTAAATTATGGCGGCATATAGTAGAAATTGATGAAGATGATTTGAGATTAGTAAATCTTTGTGTATATAAGGTACAGACAACATTAAACAATTATTTTATTAGTGGTGCACTCGTATATTAACCTAATTGTTGATTGATGCATGCGTGCGTAGTGATTTAATCTCGACATAATAAACTCCATTATATACGAATACATATTAGCCCATAATTCCACCTAGAAACCCATAAATATATTAGACTAATAACCATTATAAAAAATGGATTTAAGACGAAACAATTTCAACAATAATTTATTACATCCTCATGGTATGTAATATATATACGAAAAATAAGACGTGTGTGCATATCTACCAAAATAAATTCATGTTATTATATTATTATGTATATACGTAACGAAAACAAACCATCTTACATATACATATATACATTCTTTAGTTTTTCATCATCAATCAAAATAAAACAATTTTTTAAAAATTAATTTCCATCCATGGTTCATGGTTCGTGCGGTGGTATGGTTGCTGATGATGCTGCTGCTTGCTGGTTTCACAAATATATAAACAAAAAAACGTATCGCACGTATTCCATATAAATCAACTACTTGTTGAGCGAGCATAACCTAATTTATAGATGAGTAGAGCACCGTATATATATATACCATATCAAGTATATAAAACTACTACGAGTATGTATGTTTATTATAGTACTCAAATGATGTTCTTATATATACATATACTAGATTTAAATGTGTCTTAAGGAGAAGGAGGTGAAAGGTGATTTACAACCTTCCAATTATTTATGTATATGTGTATTTACACAAATTATGAGAATGAGAACAAATCATCCTTCTATATACGCGTGTTCGAATATCAAAGGATTTACAAATGCATGAGATATCTTTTACAAACAACTTATAATACATTTTAAATAGTTTTTCATTTACTTAGTAATTATACGAATGTAATTATTAGAGTAGAAATGTAGAAATTAGAAAATCATGTACTTTCGTATCTATGTATTTAATATTCTACCCCTATTTTATATACATATATATACATATATATATATATATATATAAACTATATGGGAATACAACACTATCATAATGTATCTACTTTGCATATACATATAATGAATTAATTCACCCTACATAAATAAAAACTAGTTAGGGTTTTCGTAGCGGTGTAGGGGTTTATCGATGTTGAATTTAAGAAGAAATCGGTAATAGCTCCGATGTAGAATACAGAAAAAGTCAACTTTGAGCTGCTATTATCTGAAGCAGATGTATCTAAATCTTTATCTAGGCTGCGAAGCTTGTCATTAAATTCAATTTCATCGCACGCAATGTTATTGGAAATTAAATTGGTTTGAAAATCGGGGAAAGTGTTGTCGCATGGAGTTAGCAGATTGCATTTGCATAGAAATTGTATGGTTATTGCATGGGCCATTAACCAAAGTTTTTGCTTTTGTTCAGGTTCTGTTACAGCGAAATAAACATGAGCATACCACGAAATAAACATGAGCATGCTTTATCAAAAGCATTTTTTCCACCCGCATCAAAAATAAAAGAAGCATTCGTACTTCTATTTAGGTTAATGATGCACACAAATACCAAAGTTAGCTTTTTGTTCTGAATTTAGTTTGGGAATTATAGTGTCAGCATACGCTTGTTCGGTTTCTGCTTCGAAAACAGTTTGCCACCCTCTAAAGAAACTTCCGATACTGTAAAGCTACCTTAAATTTCCAAAAATGAGCCATTGGAAGCCTTAGTCCAAAAACGATCCCCTTGTTTTCGATGTTCCTCTTAAGATCGCCCAGAATTTCATCCCAGGATTTAAAAAAAAACTTTTGACAACACAATCGTAAAAAATCGATCGTAAATTTTTTAAAACTAAATTTATACGGTTGGTTCATCTCAGGATTTTATACAGTCGGCTCATCCCAGACTTTCTGTAATATACAAAGAATTATACAGTTGGTATAAAAAAACTCAAGTGAAACTTTTTTTTATTAAGAAAATTTTAAATAGTTATAGTTACATAAAATAATTATTCTAGCTAATGTTATGGCTGGCTAGCTTCAAGAGGACCAAAAAACCACAAAAGTATGCTAACATTGATCTGAACTGGTTAGCCATATGGTTAGACTAAGCAAACTCTTTCTAATTTCTAATTGCGAGCCAGATTCGAAAAGACTCCGTGCGATATCAGGTATGTTCGTATTGGACTAAGATTTGAAATGTCGGTGTATAGCATGTGATTAAGTATGCAGTGTGATCTTATCTTGCCTATATGTTGTATATCATTGGGTCAGGGATCTCAAATCCATTAGGGAAGACCTTAAACTCTTGTAGGAAAATTAAATCTTACTCTCATCACGCAAGCCATGCTATTTTGATATCGAAAACATTGAAGTTTTATTTGGACCTGTGCCTTCGATGAGTATCAGTTCGTTCTTTGTCTTCTGTCATAATATTGTACTTGTGAACTAAAGGTTATTCTACTAGCATCAGGTCATGCAGTTTTGCCATCAGATTGGGATTACAAATTGAGATTATGTAAAATTGATCTTGAAAAGATATTGGCCACGTCCTACAATTAAGAAAGCTTCAACTGGCATCGCACTGTCGTGTTTCCTGATGTGGTCTATTATTTAAGAAAAAGATATCAAAAAAATTTCAAGCAGAGGGTAACAAATAGTCATGTCGTCATGTCAATATTTCATGAGCTATGGACGCTATTCCCAATCTCACGATTCTTCTTTGATAAGTAGTTAATGTTAAGATAAACTGAAAAATAAGTAACTAATTGGCTCAACTATCTACGAGTATATACCACAAACCTTGCGAACAAACCACTTTATATTAATCGCAGACAGTTTGAAATAAGTACTTGTAATTAATATAAAAGCAAAACGTTTTCAATTAATGGGCAATCAAAACATGTCAAGTAATGATTTGTAATATGAGTATAATTGTTTTAATTGAACATAAAAACTTCAATTATGTCCATCTAGCTGGCATATACATAATATGTACATATATACGTATATAATATATAGTGAGCATATATGTAGATACACAATATCAACACATCCTCTACAAATAAATTAAAAAAGCTCGAGAAACAAAACAACCAACCAACCAACTAACCATTAAAAGCATAACATAACTTTTATTTTCGCCACCCTCGAGATTAAGTGTTACTCCTTATATTATATATACACGTGTATGTGGTAAACATATCTCCTGAACACATCATGCATATTCTATTTTTTATTTTTTTCAATTTCCGGTATTTTTCTTAGAAAAACGAACGAACGAAAGAATAAAAAAACTCAATCTAATTAACAGTAAACACTAATTTCTTGATAAATAAATTACAAAAGAAAAACCATTAAATTTAATATCAAATTCCAGCACAGCAACAACAATATTAAGACGAAGCCGAACAGCAAAAATCTTCTATTACCGTATCCACCATATATACCGTGTATGTAGATGTAACACAAGGAAAAAAAAAAGAAAACGAAAATTTTATCTCGTCTGAAACATCTTTATATTCATCCTCGGAAAAATCAAAAAGGAATAAAAACATTTTCCATGTACATACATACATATACAGCCCGTTCGTATATATACATACATAAAAATAAACTAATTTCCATCAAACAAATATAATAGACAACAAATTTTCCTCGATATGTATACATATATATATATACATACATTTTCTAACGCTTTTCTTTTATAGTGTATTTATGTATGTGTATACACTCATATATATACAGAGATGCGTGTTAAATGTAATGTGATATTCAACTCGTTACACAAATAAAATACCGACACACAAAAATAAGATGGAAATGTGAATAAACACCGACGAAGAAAATTCCATCGCACAGACAGAGCTCAAAACTGACGTGGATGATGGTGATGGTGATGATGATGATGATGATCTGATATAAATTTCTTCCTATTTTGTGCCTTTTTTGGTGTGCGCCTTTGGTATATAAATAAATTTACATCATTCACTCAAAAATATAAAATATGTTATTGTGGAGGAATATGTAGGTGTGTGTGTGTGAGGTACGCGCTCTTAACATTATAGAGGAAAGATTTTCATTTGTGTTTATTTATTTTCCGTTTACCCATTTATAAGTGTTTGAACATTCCGACATAGTCTAGGTAAGTATTAGGTTAGGATATCCCCCCCTTAAATTAAAGTTATCAATAGTTGTGGTTAATATAAGTAAAACCAAGGCGATCCAAAAAGGATCATAAGAGACCTAGAATATTTTTAGAACTGGTTTTAAAAAAGAAGCTTAACCTTGAATTTCCATCGGTCTTCGGAAATATAGAGATTGTATCTGCTATACAATGCCTTGAGTTCTATATACTGGAACATTAGTGCGAGGCTATCTTCAGGCCTCATTTCATTGAAAGCAAGTGCCTTATGCATTTGGTATTATGTTATGTAAATTCTTATGATGTTGCGGATATCAAACTGAAAACCGTGTAGTATAAGGCTTCATCCTTGCAGCTAAGTAGCAAAACTTCTTTACGTTTATATACGTAGCGGCCACCGGTATGTGAAGTTTTTGACATTAACAGAAAAACTTACTCACGCAAATTAAAAAAAAATTACTTTACACAAAAGTAAAATTTTCCGTCTGTCCATATTATTCTATAAAACAGGGTTGGGCTTAGATCACAAATTTTCAAAACGCATGTTTATTTCAGAACTATTAGTCTTGAAATGGGGGATACGTATACGTTGTATAGGGGATATGTATACCTTTCCGGATAACATGAATGTCAGAGACTTTGCCATAAGAGACTAAATTATTCGGAAAGTGGAATAAATCATGCTTTGTAAATCTGTCCGTGTTATTTTATAAATAGGGTTGAGCTCAGATGACTTTTCTATTAATATCCAAACATTGTTAGGGCGCGGTTCAAACACTCATGGTACTTACATATATAACTGTCTTAGTAAGACTGCGGGGCTACGTATAGATTAGATACGTTCAATTTTAGTGTCTCTAAGGCAAATATATTTTAACAATTGGGTACACGATCAAGACCACAATCACCAAATTAACAAAAAATTTCAATCATTTTCTTTAGTTTTGCTTATTGTTGTGAGGTAAGGCGGTAACTGACAAGCTATCGGCTTAAAACATGTATATGTTCCGTTCCAGTTAATGTTTTATAGTGTTTTATTCTGTTATATCAATTGGAGTATAGTAATAAAAATGACATGAAATTAACTATTGCACCATCACCGTGTACATACGAGTCGATTCCGTTCAGTTAAACGCCAGAAATGAATTTTCTACAATCCACTTCGATGACACATATAAACTAGAACATCCGTGTGGATACCATGTCTGTGTCAAGTTTTAACCAAATCGAACAAAAAACATGTTTTTCCTGCAAATACTGTCGAATCTGAATTAAAGTGCCACCGACAACAATCTTACATTTATAGCAAAATACTTTAATCTGTAGATTGAAAACAAAAATTCAAATATTAATTAATTGTTTGACCTTTGAGCTCAATTCTTAATTTAACGCATTCCAACTTACGAAAACGTGGATAAACTATATATGAATCACTCATATTTAGTATCAGCGGCGCTCTACTGTACCGCATACCGAATATTTCTCTTTCTTTAAACTCTTCTATATACTTTATATACTCTTCTTATATAGAAAATGAACAAAAAAATTATTAATTCAGTAACATTAGATCATTCAAAGTGACCGTACGCATAACGTGCGTGTAACATATAAAATGTGGATTTTAATTTTGTTGTCTGTCGTCACAGTTGGATTTTTATATTTAAAATATATTTACTCGTTTTGGCAACGCAAGGGCATACCGTATGTCCAGCCCAGTATTCCGTTTGGAAATTTAAAACCGGTTGCAAAAAAAGAACGTTCATTTGGATTGGTCATCTATGATTTATATAAAAAAACATCGGAACCATTTGTCGGGATATACTTATTTTTTCATCCAGCCCTTCTTGTAAACGATCCAGAAATTGTGCGCCGTGTGTTAATAACAGATTTTTCCTCGTTTCACGATCGTGGAGTATATTGTAACGAAAAACAAGATCCATTTAGTGCGACGTTATTTTCGCTACCAGGTACACGATGGAAAGCGTTACGAAATCAATTAACGCCCAGTCTAACATCTGGCCGTATAAAGGGAATGTTTGAAACGATATTAGAGGTAAGTGACGCACTGGTAAAGTATTTAAGGCCATTTGCAGACAAACAAGAGGTAGTCAATATGAAAGACATTTCAGCCCGATATACGCTAACCATACTTACGTCAGTATTTTTTGGAATTGAAGCCGATCTTATCAACACACCGGATCACGAATTTGTTAGCATTGTGAAACGCCTGACGAAGCCAAATTTTATTACATCGCTGCGAATGGCGCTAATGATTTTAGTTCCAGAGTAAGTACAATAAGTATTCGATTTTTGAAAGATGTGTTCTAATAACATTTTTTTGTTTCGATGTGAATAGTGTGATAAAAAAATTGCACATTAGGCCGATCGATCCCGTAGTTCAAGATTTTATGATCAATTTAACCCGTACCATAATCGAAGCTCGTGAAACGACTCAATCAGTTCGTAAAGATTTTATTCAGATGTTGCTGCAACTGCGCAACACAGGTGAAATTGTCGACGATGATAATTGGGAGGTGAAGAAGAATAAAAAATCAATTGGTGAAGCCATGTCAATTGAGCAATGTGCCGGCCAAATATTTACATTTTATATAGCTGGCTCGGAATCATCATCAGCCGCAATATCATTTTGCCTACATGAGCTGACGCAAAATCCGGAGCTACTAAAAACCCTGGATGATGAGGTACAAATCCAGTTGGCGAAACATAGCGGGCAAATTACATACGATTCGATGAAAGATTATAAATTTTTAGATTTATGCCTCAAAGAGACGTTACGAAAATATCCAGCCTTAGCGATATTGAATCGTGTGTGCACCAAAGATTTTGAAATGCCCGAAAAAAAATTAAAAATCACTAAGGGGACATCAATTATTATACCACTGCTCGGTTTACATCGTGACGAACGATATTTTAAGGATCCCTATAAATTTAATCCATATCGTTTTGAAGAAGGGCAACAAGAATACGATGAACGAGTTTATGCTCCGTTCGGTGATGGACCGCATATGTGTATCGGTTTAAGAGCCGCAAAAATTGTGTTTAAGGTGGGTATGATTAATATGTTGAAGAATTTTAAATTTGAGGCCACCGCCAAAACAGGTGAACTCGAGTATGAAGTTGGGACGGTGCCACTCGTGCCACGGGATGGTATTAAAATAAAAATATCGTTAAAATAATATTATGTAAGAAAATATAAAAATTGACATTGAAATATTTCCGATTCAATAATTCTATTGCGTTGTTTCATTTCAATTAATTTATTAACCAAAATTGCCTAGTCATCAAAACACATAACCAAATGTACATACGAGTATATAGATAATATGTATATATGTAAAATTTTATTAATTATTTATATTTAATTATTTTTGGCCTCTCTCTTTTTCTCTTAGCTCGAAATAAATACAGTAATGCCCAACTAGTAAGAAGTTTTGTCTTCTTCAGACTGAACATTCTCTTTTTCCTCAAAAATGCCCGGTCTGATTAACTCCAGATTTTGGTACAACGGTGGTAATTCTACTCAAGTCTGTCAGTGTCCATAGAAGTCGTAATTTAATTTAATGTAAAAAATTTAGTTTACTATCCCTTTAAGCTTTCCATATTACTATATATACACCAGGACTGGGGCGCGATTTCTAATCAAATTAGATTAAAATAAAATTTAATAGCTTCTATGCAAGACATACACACACATAAAAGCTTATATCCATACGAAAAACGTAAACAAGCTTTACAAAAAAAAATGAAAGTTTTATTCTGCTATAAAATTGCCATAAAAATAAATTCAACAAACTTTTATGTATTTTACTTTATATTCACCACATTTGTTGTTTTATATATATATGTAAACGTTAAAAAAGCTCGAATCGAACACATTTTTTCAAATAAAGATGAGTCTCGATAAGATTTTTACCCGAAGAGACCATGAGCTTGATATACTAAAATAAAATTCATCTCGAGTTCAATGAACATTTTGTCTGGTACACGATACCCCATAAAATTTCATTTATAAAAAATGTTTTATTATCGCACCTCTCCCTTAAGCCATCATGCACCCCCCACTTTAATATAATAATTCATGCTAATCACAAAAATCAATTTTGTTTTTTGCTCATATGCTGTATGTTTAAAATCCATAAAACTATTAAAATTATAAACAAAAAAAATTAAAAATTTATAAAATTGTGCAGTGCTAAATTTAGGACACACACACACACATACTATAAATCATTAAATTAAACTAAAAATTTATGTAAATTAAACAAAAAACTGCTATATAAACATGGAACCTGATTTAACAACTATCCCAGATTTATCTTCATATCCATTTATACATTCGGATTTGACCTAATTCATAATCTAAATATATATGTATGTGTTTATATAGAGCTTTTAACTAGAGCTTTTCATATACATACTCGTATGTATTCATATGTATATGCAACACTGAGTGTAAATATATTTTTATTCTCATCCCTTTTTGGGGCGTACATACAAAGCTATTATGTATATATATATATATATATATATATATATATATATATATATATATATATATATATATATATATATATATATATATATATATATATATATATATATTTAATCTCAAATCTAGGTAACCAGGTCACAGTCTATATACATACATACATAGATCACATACTATACACATCCCGAGTAATTATTTTAAAACGGTTTGATTTTAAATTAAGATATAGCGAAATAGGAAACTTCAAACTACATAAAGTATGCGTTTTGTGCTGGAATCGCTTTAGGGATGAAAATATTTTCTATTTTTGTAATAAATTTGCATAAATTTTCAATGTATTTACGTACATATAACTAAACCATGCTGTATATTGTATCTGGCGGTGACATGTTATGTGTATACATATAGAGAGAGATATATACACAGTTAATTGGGCATGATGATTAAATTTTGTTCTGCAATCAATTTTCATATATACATATACACATACCTAAAGATAGGACATTAGAAACAAAAACGACACACTAAATAAAAATACAAGAGGGATAATACTTAGGGATGAAATTATTCAAGTGATGATTATAACCATCATAATATATTATGTTGATGGCCCTTCATATATATATATATATATATATATATATATATATATATATATATATATATATACATATATATATTTATATATATTATATATATATATATATATATATATATATATATATATATATATATATATATATATTTATATATATATATATATATATATATATATATATATATATATATATATATATATATATATATATATATATATATATATATATATATATATATATATATATATATACATATGTATATACATATATTCGTGCAATCGAGCAAAGCTTTTCCATTTTTTGTATGTATTTATTTGTATGTACATATCTTTTTGGATAATTATGTTATCCAAAAGTACACAAAAACCCATAATACCATGTGGTTTTTAGGAGATATCTACTTAAACGGTGGTATTTTTTTTTGAGTAGCTACCTTATTTAAAGATTAACTTAATGAGTTTGAATCGTATGTATATATAATAGAACGACCACTTATTGTTTAGCAATATACGTATATAGAGAACTTTAAATAAGTATATATAGGAAAAAAATTGTTACCAAATTTTAATCGACCTTGCGATTCACCCACATAGTAAAGCACACGGAAATTTGGCTAGCACTGATTTAAGATAATTTTTCGTGTATTTTACTATATGTATGCTTGGAAAAGTCGTTGAAAATTTGGTATAGAAAATGTTTAATATGGTTATTATTATAAATTATAGTAAATTATAAATTTATAAATAATAAAATTTCGATGCAAATATTGATCGACTATTGTCAAGCACTCACATAGTAAAACCCAGGTAATTCCACGAACGCCTGAAATATTTCAGAATCTTAATAGACAAGTTTTAATTTATCTAATTTAATTTTAAAAATCAAATTCATTTTTTTAACTAATTTCAATTTCTAATCCCTCATATGACTTACCTAAAAAATCTTTTCTATGATTGAATTGTATTATGTTCATATGTTCACTCTGCCTTCAGGTTCAGTTAACTGTGCATCAATTGGTAGTGTATTAGGATTTTTAAATTAAGAATAATCATTTTTCTATTTTAGATTTGAGTCTCTTGAGCAGAAGTATTTCGAATATTTGTTGTATTGTTAGGAGCAACGAGATCGGCCTACACGATTTTCTGTCATTATTACTTCTCAACATTTTTCAGGTAACGCCTTAATTATTTATCCTGTAATTAAGTCATATCTTGGCGATTTTTTTGTATTTAGGTTATTATTCATTTCATATTTTGACTCTTATAGTATTACATAGATTGACTATTATGTTCATCCACTTTAACTACTGGTATTATACTTACATCCGCTATTTGCAGAGGTAGGATTGAAAAATTACTGCATGGTGTGCTGCAAACAAAACAGCCTTTTGTTTGGCACTTCTAGCCCAGGTTCCATCGCCATTTTTGATTGGAAGTACTTGCATTTTAGGTCGTTCTATTCTTTTGTCGCTTTCCAATGAGAGTAATCGATATTTTCTTGGGCAGTAAGGCTACTTAGGTAATTGTTAAAATTTTTGCTTTGTTGCATAGATGATTAAGTATTCTCTTGCTTTGTGGAGCTCGATTCCTCTGCCAGATTTTTCGTGGTTTCCGGTTTTCTTTGACCAATTATCTGACTTCCTGTGAATAGTTTCTATTTTTGTTCGGTTCGGTTCAGGTAATCGAAGAGCTATTCCACGCATTCAATATTATTAAATTGGATGTCTAGTTCGTCTTCTAACTGTACCGATGTGTTAATTGGAACTTGTAAATTGGTGTTATCTTCAATTGGCAGCCGGAATTGTTTCCAGGTATTTTTATTGTTTATTTATCTGAATTTGTTTTCTTGATGATAGTTAGTCCATCACTATTTTATAGATATATGTAATTTATTGATATTTTTTTAGTATTATAGTGGTATATACGATCTAGTATTTTATTTGTGTCCACAGGCCAGTATGTTGGTTTACTCCCGGATTGAAATTAATAACTGGATATTCGCCTTGCTTCAAACAACTCTTTCCCGTTGGGAGTTGTACATCTTCACAAGTCACAAGTAGGTATTTATCGCGTTAAAATTGCCACCATCCTAGTGATTTGAATGCCGCGACAAAGTCATTTTTGTTTAATTTATAATGTAGATGACAATAAATTGAAGAGATACTGTATATTTTCCATATTGTTATTTAAATATATTTGTCTAGTGATTACTTGCATATTTTCACCTATTTTTAGGCTTTGATAGAGTTTGATATTTTGTTTTACAATTATTGTTGACCCTGCTCGCGGCCTCTCTGATGGAGACTGTTTCTTGATTATCTAGTTACTTATTAAAGGCTTCTATTCTTTTCCAGAATTTGATGGTCACATCTTTTATAAAATCACCAGTTCGTGCTGTACAGATTATTTTCCGTTCACCTATGTGTTTGCCAGTGGTTTTGGTTCTACCTGGTTTTTAAGTGGTTACCTTTCTAGAGGTATTCTAAGTTTATGTTATTTTAAATAACCGGGCGAGTTAAAAAATCAAATGGAACATTCTTTTCCTCAATATATTCTCCGTCGTCATTGGCACAGTTCAAATTTTCCTCAAATATCGATTTACGTGAAACTCATGGCTTTATATTAAAACACAACCACTTCATTCAATAGTTTAAGCTGAATAAATCACAAATCGTGATTTTTTTTAAACATATATTATTCAAAAGTATGAATTCATTGTTGCCCTGCCCTATCTCAACACAGTTAAAATATAAGAAAATTTCTAATCTGCGTATTCGCCTCCAATTTTAAAATAGTTTCTGCATTATTAATTTCTTGCATCAGGCATAACAGAGATTTATATATTAAATCATGGCAAATGAATGGTTAAATGGTTTTTCTAATTTGCAGGGATGTGGCATGTGATTTCGGATTTTTTCGATATCTAAAAAATTCGATCCGCCGCAGATTTGCCTTATTATGAAACTTATTATCGGATTTTTCCAAAATCGAATTTGCACAACTAATCACAACAACATTAATTTGACAGCAGATGTTTTTTATTTTCCGATGGGTTAGTATTATACGTTGCTTGAAGCTTCTCGTGTGAATTAAAAACTATTTTATAATAAATATACGTATAACATTAATAATTTTAAATAAAAATAAATTTAAAATATTCGTCTTTAAATGGCCAGTATTGGTTTTTTTGCCCGTTCGAGTGATGAGAATTCTCAAGATGAAGTGACGCCGATGACCATAAGAAAGCGTTATTCTCATGAAAATAATTTATTAAAACCATTTAATATTTATTTTAATTTTATTTTGATTTTAAAAATTGCAAACATGTTTAAATATATAAATATATTTATAATAAAACTTACATTGTAAATGTTTTTATATGTTTTTATTTCACGATATCATTAACTAAACAACAATCGAATTTGAAATTCGTCAACTAAATAGCAGTTGAATTTTGCCATGTGCTTTCGGAAAAATTCGATTTGATGTTTTTTTTTAGTTTCATAATATGGCGGATTTTTTCGATAACATGTGCGCGTTCGGAAAAATACGAGTCGAATTTTTTTTTTTAGTTTCATAATGGGGCGAATTTTTTAGATATCGAAAAAAATCGAAATTAAAAATTTCATAATAAGGGCCTTGGTTATAACCGACCTACCATCATTGTCGCGGATATCTTGGGCGTAATTTGGTACGACATAATAACATAGTAAATTACGAACCCAATGAACAAATTCAAAATCAATTTATCTTGTTTTATAATGATCATAATAATATATATTAAAATTCCAAAAGCTCGTATATTTTCCAAATCTATTGTGAAAATTTGTAAAAGCTCCGATGTACAAAGAAAAATTTTAAAATAAAAATCAATTAAAATTCTTAAAGTATTAGATTTCTTAATGACATATTTCTTAAAAGACAAAACATAAAAATCTCGAGTAATTAATCATAGTGTAAAAAATGACTGAACTGAAGAAGAAAATAAAACACAAAAGAAAAATTACTTTCCACTTTCCGTCTTTTCTTCTCTCGCTGTATATTATTTTCAATGATTTTCTTAATTTTTCATGTCCTTTTTTATTATTAAGATTGTTTGTTGTTGTTGGTTCTATTTTATTATTATTATTATTATTTATTATATGATTTGTTTTAATGGTTTTTCATTAAAATTTTACCAACAAGAAAATTAGAAGAAAATTTTCAACGAAAAATAAAAATAATAATAAAATCGTCATCGTCGTCATCATCACCCATCATTATTATTGTTGTCGTCAACCTAATCATTATTTTCATAAACTTTTCAATTTTCTTGAAAAACACTGAAAAAAAGCTTTCAGTTTTAAGATTTCATTTTTTTATATTATTTTTTAAATGTTTTGTTGTTGGAAAATTCTTGTTGCTAGAAAAATTGTAATAAATTTAACTTTGTATTAATTTTTAATGAAAAATAATTTATCACGTTTCAAGTACATGGATTTAAGAATAAAAATAAAATGAATTGAGCTTTTTTTTTTGTTTAAACTTAGTTTTTACCCTCCCGTTGTTGTTGGTGTGTTGATGGTGTCGCTGTAAATTTAAAACTTTTTTTTTTTTTTGAGAAGGAAAATTGAAATAAACTTAGTTTTTGTTAAATGTTAATTGAAAATGGTTCGAAATTATTTTCCAGTGACAAACACAAATTTGGATATTTTTGTTTTTAATTTGTGCTTTTATTAGTGAAAAATGAGGGGTGGATAGTGATTAAGTCGTTTGGTGTTTAATGATTTTTTGACAATCGTTTTTGCTTTGTTGGCAGATATAGTTAGTAAATTAGTCGATTCATGGTGTTTTTCTATATATTACAGGTTTATTATAATAAAATGAATAAATTTAAAATAAGCGGCCAAATTTACAAAAAATAAATAAACAGTGGAATGCACTGATCACTTGTTGAATGTTTCAATAAAGTTCGAATGCAAGATCGAAGATAAGGTAAACAAATGTGAAAAGCTAATAAATATCTGCGGTATAAATACTTATGTCAAAACTACAATAATGCACTCATTTTGATATTGATTTGGATAATTGCAAAAAATTCAGACCTCAAATTCACTAACCTTCAATTGATTGAGGCAAGTTTAAATCATTATCTAGTTTAAGGAATGTAGAAAAACTGTTTTAAAAAATTTGTGAAAATTCTAGATACTAAAATTCTAGATATTTTGATGCACAAAAAATAGGGCGTTGTTTGTATTTTTAAAACTAAACGGCCGCATCAATTAGCTTATTTTATACATAGACTCGGCTTTATTTTTTTAATTAAATCTTTTCTTTCATTTACGTTGGAGAAATATCTGAAAATAAAATGTGATATTTCCAAATTATTAAATTCCTAAGACCTACAATATGTTCGAATCTAGTAGTATTAAGAGCAATTTTTCTATAATACCACCCCTAATTTTCAAAATCAGTGCCTTTAATCTGAATTATACGGCACACCCTAACTAATATTTTCCTCTTAACCCTATAAATCTGCAGATTTTTGCACAATTAAATTGTTACCGAAATTTATTTAGGTTCACCAAACTGGATATACAAGCCAATTTTGTAAAATAATTAAGATAACAATCTAAATATATAACCGCCTTATACATATTAAATAGTTTTGACCCTAAATGCTCCACTATATCTGGATATTGATCGCAATCAAATAATAATCAATTTAAACAATCGCACAAATCTTCACCGAGCTTAAAATCACATCACACAGACATGCTTCATTTCCATTAAGTGGATGTTTTTTATTGTATACACCATCATATCCATACACGATTTTCCTATATACACATATACATACATATAAATACAAACATACGAAATGTAACAAAAAAATTTGTCATCAAATAAAAAACAATAATAATCATAAAATTTAACAGTAGACACTTAAGACAACAACAACAAAAGGAAAAACTTTCAACATAATAATAAGACACTCAATTTCTATTAAAAGTAAACGACAACAACAAGAAAAGCTCATCTTCAAACTGAATAAAATAAAAATTATTCTCAAAAACATTTTTTCATTTTTTTTTTGTTTTTTTTTTTTTTTGTGTGCTTTGTTTTTCCACTTACACTTTACCCAGTTTTATATTTGTATTTTATTTTTATACATTTCCACTTTCGAAGATTATATATCGGTGGTATATGTATGTATTGTCTTAATATATAATTTAAACAAAGTTTCTTGAAATTTTTATTTAAAAATATAACCTAAAAATAAAATTGTTTGCGAACTTTAAAACTAAAATAATGAAAAACTGTGTGAATGTATGTGTATATATGGAGGGGAAATTGACATTTTTCTATTTTCATCAATAATTTCCAATCCATTGAAGATAAATTGATATCATGGCAAAAGTATAAAAAAATGGAAAATTGGTATAATCAGATTTTACTTTGTGTTATGTTAAGAAATATCCTCCTTTCATAATAGTTTTTTTTTTGTGTTGGTAAAAATTCAATAAATTGAAGATTAAATCAGAATATGTGACAACATTCTTCGATTTTTCTTTTGCCTTCTTGTTATTTTATTTTTGGACAAGAAAATAAACGTCATATAGCAGTTAGATAATTTCCGTTCCCATTGGTGTGATAAGTTTGTCAAACATTAAATTTTGCGGCACAGAGATATACACACAGATACACACCTACAATGTAGGTAGATATGTTGAAATGAAAAATCGTTTCTTATATACGGTCGTGTGTTTATATATATATATATATATATATATATATATATATATATATATATATATATATATTTATATATATAGGATGTACATAGCCCGCAAGGGATTTCATCTGTCATATTAAATTTCAGATGATAAACGTAAGAAAGAACCCTGTAAATTTGGGTCTAATTTTCCAGTCTGATTCGCTAATCTCGTATTTATGTATGTATGTACAATTCAATGGCACGTTGTCAAATTACATGCAATAATTTTTTTGTTTTTAAATTTCCACTACACCACACTCCAATTATTGAATTTAAATAAATCATTAATTATTATAAAACATTAAAATTGCATTTAATTTGCATAATTATTTTGTATTGTATAGTAGGTAGGTATGTATATAACGGTTTGTCGAAATTTTCAGGTTTTTTCCTCAATTTGTCATAACGCAAATGAAAATAATTACGAGTTCAATTGAATTGTATAAATTTTTGAATTGGAATTAATTTGTATTCCAACATTGTGTGTAACAAATGGTATGGTTTGTATTTTGGTTGTATGAAAATTGATTGGACACAATTAGTGTAATATCGCGGATATTTTATTTATACTATTTTTGGGGGATACCCCGTTCACATTATCGTGGATTTTTTTGTTTTTAATTAAATTTCTTAATTTTTTTTTAACCGGAACATTATATTTCATATCATATACATATATTTGCGGTATCTAGGGTCATCAAATATTTTATAACATTTAATAGTTTTAATTTATAATAGGTTGATTGCAATCGCCTTTAGAATCCTACTTTAAAGAAATGTTCAGTTTTGTGGTAAGAGTTCAAAATTCAGAATTTTAAATATATCATTCGAATATGATATTTAATTTAAAATTCAGGATCAAATTATAATTGGTTGATAATTTCGTAAACAATTTAGTTTTTGGTCTTGAATTTTTTAAGAATCCCTTAAATGGGTTGTTAGTAAAAATATTTCCCAGAAAAATTTAATTAAAATATTAAATTAAAATGCCATATTAAAAATTTTTATTTTTAATTGGAATCAAGAATCAAAATTCTTAAATTAAAAAATTAAGGCGATTTTATACGAAAATTTGTTATTAAATTTATTGTTTGACGTTTTGAATGTTTGGCCTGAGATAATGCGCTCTTAAAATTCTTCGATATTTAATGGCACCAGGGAATCAATTTGATTTCTTAGAAAATTTAAATTCAAATTTGTTTAAATCCTAATTCATACCGAACACACACACACACACACACAGACACCACACCCACATCACATTAATATGTAGCCCATGTTATTCCTCCACAGCCTAGTGTTGCGATTCCAGTCACACATTTCCATTTTACTTCATTGAAGTTTAATTAAACAAAGAAAATTTTATGTACCATCTGGCAATAAAAAACTAAAATCGAATACAAACTCAATTTTTTTCATGGTTCGTTATTATCCATACCGCACACACACACACATATACACACACACACACCAATTATAATACATCTAACTTCTAATCCAATTTCACGCCAATATGTCTGGAAAATGTACTATGAAGGAAAAAAAAAAACAAGAAAAAAGCATCAGCAAGCGAAAACTTCTCTCCGTCTGCTCTATCTGTAAGATTTAATTTAATTCGATTTAAGACGAAATAAAAATATATAACACGATATAGAAAGAAAATTTCGGTTACTGTTCTATTGTATAGCGTTTCTTCATTGCATTCATAACACTTTTCCACAAAAACATTTATTTTTTTGTTCGTCCTGAATGTGTGTGTGTGTGTGATTCGCATTTTAACGCGCGCCTTCGTCTTCATAATGACCAACATTCGGTAAAATCTTTTTAGACTGCGAACCAAATTGAAAATAATTTTTCTTATTTTACGTGCGGTCTTGCCTTTTATAGTATTTTGTGTGGAAAATTAATGCGCGACAACACAAAGCTGAACAAAAAAGAACGATTACTGTGATCTGATTGTGCGATGGATGGATGGAAGAAGAATTTCCGACGAATTTTCTTTTCAATTTTTTTGGTTGTTGCTGCTGTTTCTTGATAATCAATATACAATCATATAGGCGAATTTTAGGAGTCAAGATAACGTTCTTTTATATATCTTTACGAGCTTCTATATTTGAATTGAAGACAACGTTTTGTCTAGCAAATAACACGTGAATTTAATTGAGATTCTGCTAAAGCTATACATGTTCGATGTGGGTGTTTGCCTATTATATACAATCAATTTGTATATATCATGTTTTATTGAATTACATATATTGTATTTTTATCATGAATATAGAGATCAGGGGTGTTTAGTCAGTGATCCATCGTATATTTTCTGGAACGAATCTAAAATGTCACGTATAGTTATTAACAAAATGTTTAACAACCCTGATTTATGTTTTTTACTGGTTTTTGAAACAAAAAGAGGTTTAAGAATTTATTGAACTCTGCAGAAGCTGTCAAATTATTTTCTCGATTGCATTTTGGAATTTGTATGTACATATTTCTATACCAAGAATATCAACTCGACTCCCTTTAATATGCGAAACACTCAAAAATGTTAAATTGACAGCACAATATAAACTTATACCCTCTTTGGATTTGTCAACTCAAATTAGGAATTAAAGTAGAAAATCGATGGAAATATGTGTATATACATACGTATACCTAGCTCACCCTTTCTATATACAAATTTATACGTTCTCTCTCCCTCGCTGTATCATTTTTAGTTTAGAATTTTTTTTCTAATTTAATTAATATTCTTAAATTAGCCAGAAGTGATCTTAATCTCAGGCATTATTTGTTTTGTTGTTGTTATTGTATAAATAAACAAGTTATATATCGACGAGATGAGATGGGTTTATGCTGATGGTGCTGCTGCTAAAAAAATGATGGTGATGTGTTTTAATATATAGATTACGATGTCACAAATCATTTCGAGTTAATGGATCAACGCGGTACGTCGGCAGTGACGGGGATATAATAAGAAGATGAAATATACTAACGAAACAATCATTTTACAAAATTAGGGTGACAAATTTATTATGAGTATATGTGTGTCAATGAAGGGTAGAAAAATTGTATTTATTTTATTTTAAAGTTATATTACGTTTAGTATGTTTCTAGGTAAGGCCAGGAAATGTATTTTATTATGACACACTTTTACACCCCATATACTCGTATGTGTATGCGGAAACTATTATTTATGTATATGAGCTGATCAATAATGCAATGATTCACTTTATAAACGTATATATGTACAATGTACTCATCATGTTCGGATAGAATATATACGGGTGGAAATGTATTGTAACCATAATCATATACATAAATCGTGTAACCGAAAATATTTTAGATAATATATATGAGGGTAAATCATGTTATGTTAACAGGTTGGTAAATTACACATATACCGAACCTCATTAATATAATGACCGAATATTATATTTTTCAAAAGCCACCGCATAATATTTAATTCATTTCCATAATCCCTCGATTTTATTATTGTTTTTTTGTCAGTGTACATATATACATATATGGTTTATCTCTTATGTCGTGCTGTCGTTTTTCCATATTTCAAAATATGAAAATGGATTTAGTTTACAAACATAACTTGAATATTATTATTTTATACAAAACTAACATTAAAATCTAGAGCTTTTCATTCTGTTGTTGTTGGTATATATAAAAAGGACAGAATTATGAATATTTTTATTGTGCTGCGAATTGACTTAGCTTTCATACGTATGTATATGAATGTATGTATATACGACTCAAGTATTAAATGTATAAAGGATTATGCACAGTTGAAGTTTTTCCGAGAGATTTTGACTCGTCGTAGTTGGTCGTTCAAATTTCCACGTGAATTTCTTTCTTTTGAATTTAAAAAAAAAAAAAAATTTACAGAGCTTTTGTGGCATAATATGTATCTGTGCGGATTATATTATTTATGTTTATATATATACATAGATACATAGATGCGAGATAATTGTCTTGTGGATTTTATATTTCGTTTCTCTAAACTCGCACATCAACATTTTAGATGGGAATTTTTAAAATATCGGATTTTATTTTTGAATCGGGAGACAACATAATCTTACAAATTTCTAGAATTAGCTAAATTATAATGTTGCTCAAATATATGTTTCGGGATATTTATTATAAATAAATCCTAAATAGTCGAAAAGAAATTGTGTATCCGAAAATTTTAAGTTTGAAATATTGGCCAATATTAGTTTTTAGTAGTGTAATTCGAAATTATATACATAAATCTGTTTTAGGACTCCAAATTATCGACGCATGATGAAATAGCTTTCAGAACTTACAATGCTAGTTGAAAGTATAATCAAAAAATCATCAACGCTGGCATATTGGTGGCTAACAGAGTTTTTAACTTAATCGCCATGAAAAAATACTCGCTCTTTCAACGACTTGATCAGAAGAGTTTTATCTGTAGAACCAAATAAATACCACATATTAAAAAAGTCTGGACTGAGTATTTTGGTACCAACTGCAAATGTATGGGTCATCCGAGCCCGGGGGCCAGTATTAAATAAAGGATTCCTTAACAAATTTCTACCAAAAATCATGAACATGATCAAACATGTCAAATTTCTATAAATCATTTTAATTTCGATTGGAAATTCATAATTTGAAAACTACTCGAAAATTCTAGTTAACACTATGTAAATTTGTGAATTTTGAATATTGGAAAAATGCCCTAAAATTAAAAAAATATTCACCATAGATTGAAGATTTTCATGAGCATTTAACATTCAAATATTAAACATTTAACAATTCGAATTCGTGGATCCCTCTGAAAAAGGTTTTTAAATCACTAAACCAACTAAAATTTATTAAAGAAACTTTTCAAAATTTCAATATTCACTTAATTTTAAATTCTATACAAGACATATTCAAACAATCAATGTGTTATAAGAATTCTTAGAAATATGCTAAAATTTAATACAATTACAAAATTGTATTATTTTTAAAATTCATAAAATTTTATAAATTTTTATAAACTTTTGAAAATTTGGTGACTTAAAAATTGACTGTAAAATCTTCTAAATTTTGTTTAAATTCCTTATAATTTGAGCGAAATTCTGAAATTATCTTTTTCTAATTTCGAATAATTGAAAATTTGAAAAAATATCCTAAAATCCTATCTAGTTAACTTTCTTTTTAAAAATGTGAATTTTAAATATTCGGAATAAATCGGAAAATTTGAGATCAATTATAAGTTATCTCTATTACGCATCTAATCGTCATTTAAAATTCAAAATTTTCAATGTGTGGAAATGTGGAAATTTATAAATGTGGCATGATCATCCACGAATGAGTCATAAGTACAAATACATTGTGTATAAGTACAAATACAGGCAGTCTTACGATTACCTACGTGACAGATCGATTGTGAGAAAAAAATTAGTAAATAAGTTTGATATTTGAGCCCTACAGCAAAACAGGCCTTGACCTCAGGTCCTATCAAAGATAATATAAACTAGAGATTTTTAAAAAGTCTTTGATGGATTTGTTTTTGCCGCTAGGGGTTGTTTTAAAATTTCCCGGGATGAAAACCTGTAATAATTTTAAAGCAGTATATTTCCAAAAATATTCTCAACATTTAATATTCACGCAATTTCTGTAAAATTTAGAATTATAAATATACAAAATTCAAAATTCCTAAAGATTTATTATTTTCCAAAAAAATGCGAATGTAGATTTCAAATTTTGACTTTTTTACACGTAAAATTTGATCATAAAAATCAAAAATCGATAGTTTTAATTTTAATTTCGATAAACTGAAAAGGAAACGGAAAAATCTTTAGAAATCTTTCAAAATTCAATAAAATTTTTTGAATTTTAGAAATGAATTCGAAATTTCTGAAATTTAATATCGAAATTCATAATTTAAAAAATTGTTATTATCATTCTAGAAAACAATTCAAATTCTAAAAGAATAATTGACAATGAATTCGGAATGTGAATAGTGTGAAAAATATAAATTTTATCGATACATAGATCTAATATATTGCAGTCTATTTAATTTCAAAATAGAACAATAATTCATAAATATTTGTAACATTCTAAAATTTTAAAATTAGTATACAATTACGTTTTACTGTAACCTGCAGTCTAACACTCCTACGTTCTAATTCAGGTGCTATTGAGTTCAAAAATATGCTTACTGTATCCTGTACTACACTCAATTATGTTGGTTCTGGTTCGAAACTGCTGAATCGATTAATGGTATGGTTAATAAATTAGTGCTTGTGATTGGTTGTGATCCTAATTCTCATCACCCCTTTAGGAGTAGTCCAAATACAGATTCTGAACGGTAGTTTGTGAGCCAACTTTTTATTAACTCTGTACTTAGAGAAGTACTTGATATTTTAGTCTGAGCTCCATGTTCTTCGTTGATTTAATTTTATATTTAACTTATAAGATCATAAATCTCTTTATAACTTAGGCAACTTGAAGACTCCAGAATCCTCGTTTACTTTCGAGGACAACGATTGAATTTATCTTCTTTCTTCCAATATTCTAGAATAGGTTTTATGGTTGCATGTTCATTGTGATGTTGAGGGAAATCAGATTTGTTGCAACAAACCAGTTGTTTCTCTATCTTTCAATTGAAACTTTTTATTAATGAATCAACATTGAGGTTCACCTGAGAATACCGTTTTTGCCTATATTCTAGGCGCATGATACGAATATTGTTATTCCCCAAAATTTGTTAATTAGCAAAATATTCAACAAATATTGTATAATTACATAAAAATGCATATCAAAGTGTAATAATAATATAGCAAATACAATTAAAAATTGATTTTAATTAAATCTAATTCAATTATTACTATTATACTCAATAATAATTATAATTATTGCAACAATGGCGTTTATTTAATTTTATTGACAAATATGTACGTATGTCCATGCATATATGCAAACATTTAAATTTTTAATTATAATCCAAACATACTCGTACATATACAAATATTTAGAAACAATTTTTTAATATACTCTGAATAATTAAAAAAAATCATTTTTTATTTATAAATTAAATCTGTTTGTATATTTGTTGATGACCCTAAATATACTGCACACGAATTTAATTAATTAAGCTGTTTCGAGCAATTGATATCCAAAATCAATATCCGGAACATCTTCTTGCGAGGGCAATATACAATTCGAAGCGCCATTAAAACGAAATACAAACAAATTAGAAAATTGAACAAAATAATTATGTCAGCTAAAATCCCATTATTGTAAGATACGAAGTATCAGCAACAACTAAACATTGATTTGGAAACCCTATAACGTACATTAGTTATAACCGTATACATACAAACAAGATTTTATATTCAATCGTTCGATATAGACATTGAATAGTCGTTTATTGATTGAAGCTTATATGGAATGTGATTTCTTCGATGTCTTATGGTCTAGACACGTAATATGATTAAGAAACGAAATGTACGTATGTATGTACATATATGTATCTTAAAGATTATTCTGTATATAGTATATTATAGTAATTCGTCATTCTGTACATCTTATCTTGAGTAAATTGTGAAATATACGTTTTATATGCGTTGACGTAGAAACCAAGATTATAAATTATCGACTAATGACTAATTATTGTTATGGTAGTATTTTCGTAAATAGACGTCACACAATAATTATAATTTAGATAAACATGAACACATTGTATGTAAGATCTTAATTGTTCAAAAAACGCTATAGGTATTTGGAAAAGGTATTTTTTGCAACCTAATGAAAGCAACAAATACACAATCCAAGAATTACACTTGCCTTGAGAACAGTTGCACAATATCTTTAGTCTGTTTCGACCATTGTTTCAGGGTTTTGGAGAATAATATGTTATTTATACTGATAATTCAGACGAAGATTATGATCTGAGTAATGGACAATGTTATTTCCGCTAATTAAGTAAAATATTCTTAAACCCGTATCAATATACATATGTCTGAATGGTGGTAAAAGCATATCATTTAAAGTCATTAATCTGAGAATATGTTTCTGTCTAATGTGGCGTAAACTGATGCAATTTTTACCAGCACCATCAAAAAATGAAAAATCAAACAAAAATCTTGGGAACCCCAGCAATAATAGTGCGTTCTCTACTTGTATATGGTAATTGGTATGCACTAGTTGTGTTCGCCCACAAAGATAAAAACAAATCCATTTGTATAGGTCCACGAGAATCATAACAATAAAGTTTCCTCAAGACAGTAGAATATATTCCTTATTGGTCAATAATCTGTTCCAGAAATGATGAAATGGCCTGCTCCGTATTTTTATTTTTCTAAATCCAAAATGGAGATGGCAAATAATGTTTATCCAAGAAATCAAGCAACTCTCCAGGAAAAATCTATGAATCAGCAGTCGAATAATTAGAAACACCTACGCTCAAAAGAAATCCTTTAGTTCGTTGAATACGCGCATTTACTATATATCATTCACAGTTTGCCAATTTCACATCTCCCTATTCTTCGCTTAAAATCCATTCTTTTAATTGGATATAAAGGGTGTTTTTTTAGAGGTTCACAACTTTGAGTTGGCAACACTGCTTTATTTGACAAGCAATTTAACAGCTGATAGTTGCTTTATGTTTAGTTTGGTTTGATATTTCATTATGGATAGACTTACATCATCAGCAACGCTTGCAAATTATTGAAACTTTTTATCAAAGTAATGATTCTGTTCGTCAAACTTATCGTGCACTTCGTCCATTTTATGGAGTACATAATCATTCTTCAGAGCGGCTACTACGAATAACAATAGATCGTTTTCGGACCACGTTTACTCTTAATGATAATGTGTATACCGTAAGCAGCTGAACAGTGCGCACTGAAGAAGCTGTAGCCGCTTTACTGGAAAGCATTGAAGAAGATCCAAATCAATCAATTCGACGCCGTTCTCACTGGGGTTGTGTCCTCCCACTTTATGGAAGATTTTACGAAAGGATCTTGCCTTAAAAGCTTTTAAGACTTTTAAGATTAGCCGGCATTAATCTTGATGACATGTGGTTCCAACAAGACGGAATGATACGGAATGATATTAAAAATATTTTTCTTTGTTTTATTATGATTTAAACTTGTATAAAAAAACACCCTTTACTTAGTTAATTCTGGCTACTTCAACTTTCCTTTTATGCGTATATGAATCACGAAAACTTGGTCTACAGAATTCCACCTCAACTGAACAATGGTCTGCGATACACAAATCACTGTGCACAAAATATTTTGAAAGAATCTTTGATCCAGTATATATCCAGTAAAGAATATTATTAGTACAGCTTGCAGAAACATTCTGGTTGGTTCATAAACTAAAACATCAAGCCCATTATTGGTCAGAATAACCAAAAGACTGTTCAAGTAGGATTTCTTATTACTCAGGCTGTATTGATACATATTGTACATACTAATTTGGGCAAAAAGGTAAATGATTTCCCAAAACCATCTATGTTCTGAAATTCGAGGATGAATTGCTTGTAATATAAATCATTTCTAGCATAAATGGTCACACCATCGGTCGTATTACAATTTGCGAATAAATTGTAATCATCCAAAATGCATTCTTCAAAATGCCGAAAATCAAATATTTTTGTATGATGAGCAACTCTTCAAAGTATATGAAATGAATATGACTTGAATATGAATTGAATATAAATTTAGTTTTGTATTATTTTGTTACACCTGAATCTATCAAGTAACGTATTTTTTCCTGGAAGCTGCTCATTGATAATATCAAAGCCATCTTAATAAATCAAGCCTCCATGTTCAAAACGAACTTTTATTAGTGAGTCTAAAATGACAAAAATAATCGCTCTCTTCATACATTTTATATGGAGAGACATGATTTTCGTTTATAGAAATATTTGAATGAAAAGTAACTCAAAATTATAATTTTTTGAAATCAATTGAAACTATAAACATTGGTTTTCACCTGACTTGAAGGATTTTTCCGTGGGGTTTTCCATTTTATTGTATTAATTAAAGGAAAATAAGATACTTTATTCTCTAATAAAGCTCAAATAGAAATAGAATAAAAATTTGTAAGAAAGGGACATTGTGTACATAACCAACAAAATAATTTATTCCCATCAAACAAATAAACCAAAAGAAGAAAACATCAATGTTTTTTTAAAAATGGAACAAACATAATGTACATAAAACAACGCAAAACACGAGAAAAAATATATGAACACAATTTTTTATTTCATAGCAACAACAAAAAGTAATCGCATAAAAAATAATATTGAGAGCATGATCAAATTGTCCCTCTCCTAATCCTAATTGACAAATTGTTTATAAATTATGTAACCTTTTGTAACCTTCAAAACCAAACACAACATTTTATAATTTATTTGATCGATACAATCAATATTTTTATTTTGGTTTAATGAGAAATTTCCCAGCGTTTATCCGATTAATCTCCTAAATTTTAATTTATCGTAGTTATCATAATTTTTACACATATTTTTCGATGTTTAGATTTTGAATCGAACTATTTTATTTCTGTGTTGGAGTGAATGCAGTATATTGAAAGAGAGTATTAGAATATATCAGATATATATTTGTATATACAAATTTAAAAGCGCAAATAAATTAAATTAATGACAATTTTATAATCATAAAAATTATGTTTAATTAATATAATTTCGAAAAATAACTCTGGCCATCACCTAATTCAATTCTTTATCTATTACTTTATGTAATAAAATATTAAAAGCTCTCACTATTAATAGTTGCACAATTCAAAATAAGTTTGTATGTTTTGCCATGGGATTGCATAGACTTCTTTGTAAATTACACATTTTTTGGTTAACTAAAAAAAGCTCGTTTGAAAATATCGCTCAACATGGAGGCTTTATATATTAAGATGGCTTTGCTAATAGTCATAATAATCGGTGAATGAACCGACTTTAGAAGTTAGTCTTGAACCCCATAATGTATTTTGCATTCAAGCCCTCTATTGAGGTGAACAAAAGCAAGCATTCTTTTTTCTTTAGATTATATCGTGAGGAGCAATATAACGCTGTTATTTTAGAATTATTCGATATTCTGCTAAATATTTCCCTAATCCGATTGCATTCCATGTGGCTATTCCTAATGAATGTTATTATGTATTGAGTTTTTATCGGATTTTTGGAAAATATTCGGTTCTGCTATGTGATTTGTTCTTAGTGTTAGATATTTTATTTATTTCTGATAACTTTGGTTTTACTCGTAGATTGTCCTAGTAATTTGGGTTGCTCAAATTAATATTAACTTGTTTAATTTATTTTGCTCTTCAAGACTATTTATAGTTGATTGAATGGTAATGCACATGTTTTCTTTTTTAATAATGTTCACAGCATCCATAATTTTGAATAATTTATTTTCAAGGTCCTCTAACCATTACTTTAATAGGGTGAACATTTAAATTTTTTGTTATTGTTCAAAGCAGTGATTTTATACTCCTGATTCATTACCGAGTTCATCATTTGGTTGGTTTTCTGAGCAGTTAGTAACTGCTATTATATTTATCGATGGTGGTGGTTTCTCTTTTGGTTGTGCAGTTGGTAGATGCGCTATTTGGTGTTCGTTATTTATTTTCTTTGTTCGTACTCCCGTGGACTTTGCTTTCGTTTTTTTTATTTTTTTTACATGGGGTCCTTTTTTAAAGGATCCAGTTGATTTATCTATCTTAGGTATTCAAAGGTGTTTTTTTGTCTTCGATTTCTCCGACCTTCATCAACTGAGTCTTCTATTTTTATAGCTTCTAAGTTTACCTAGAAATTTATTTTTTTCTTTTTGAGTATTATTAACTCATTGTTAATTTTGAATATTAAAGATTCCATTTCTCTTGTTTCTGTTGTTATTCTCGGTTTTATTTTTCTAACTTATATTGTCCAATATTTACGTTCCTAAAGGCACCGATTAGGCCAACTAATAAGATGCTTTCGCTTCTACCTTTTCGTTGAGGCGATCTTAATATAACGTATTTGGTTTTATTTGAAACGGATTTGATGTTTCCTGATTTTGCATTATGTGGCCCTCCGCAAAATGCACAGGGCCAATTCCATATAGGGTAGATTTACCAAAGCACGTTCGTTTATTCCACAATACATTGCCCAGGGTATACGCTGGTGTCCTTCTATGGAAACTTCGAGAAGGCTCTCAATTTTGGTGTCACATTTAATTATAGAAACTTCATATTTGGGTTGCTATGAGTAAAATCAAATTTTAGGATCTCATTTTCATTGTTTTGTTTGAACTTGCATCTGTTACAATGATAAACAGATAAAAATGGAAAATTTGTATACACACTTGCGACTATACATACACGCAGCATTATTATTATTACATATACGCTTTTGTTTTATTATTCCAGAATTTCTATTTTTCCGTCATCGAGTTTTCGAACAAACGGGGAAAATATCCGTTCCATCAGCACACATTGCCTCATTTCACATACATACATACATATATACGAATTCTAATAAATTTTATTACATTATTTTTAACTTATCCATCCGCATAGTATGTATATTATAAGTAAACACCACCGCACACGCACCATTCACCAGGAGCAATATACAATTTCCTTGTTTTTCCGGCGAAATAAAAAAAAATATCGCGCTCAAAAAACGATGGAAAATGATATTTTGTTGACTGCCGTTTGTTTATTTGTTTTTTTTTTTTTTGAATAATTTAATTCAAATATGGAAATAATTCCAACATGAAAAATAAAAGGAAATGAAAGCATATATATTCGCGAAATAGAATAAAAGCACAAATGGAGCTTTTTCAATGTGTGTTTTAAAAACAAAACAAAATATAATAAAAATAAAAAGTTTATTAATTTTTGATCGAATTATTTTTACTGTGCTTGTGCCGAAAGCCTGTATATATGTATGTATGAATACTAAAAAAAAAAAATAATTTGTGTACTTAAGATACATTTTTTATATATTTTGTCATTTCGAAGAAAATCTTACGACGATGACGATGCATGGTAGATATGTATGTTGTAATGTCAAATGTTGCTAGATATATAAATGTAATGGCATTGACAACTGTTATTTGATTTCAATTTTTGTTGTTGCGTTTGATGGAAGATATGCGAGGGTATACATACATATTATATAAATTGGGAAAATTTGTGAAGTACTGAATTCGGTTTGGTGGAAAATTTATATGTATTGGGGTGCGGTATTTTATACTCATTTTGATTTTGTTATTTTACATATCATATAATTCAATTTATCCCTGATTGTTGGTTATTTTTCTACGTGTATCTGCATATGCTATGGAACAAGCGCCCTCGAGGCAAAGGTTCTAAATTAGAGATCGCTGTTCGGATAGTGCTAGAACACCAAATGTTATAAACTTTTAATACTTAAACTAACATATTGTAGCAGCTCGAATATTCGACTCACCGATATTCGATTCTGCCACAAACAAAATAATTAGTGAAATTCAAATATAATCCAACTTATTTGAATTAAGCGTTCACTAACCCCATCACATATCAATCCATCCAACCAACACTATCCAATAACTGAACCATTACTATAAAACATTTATAGTAAAACCATCGCCATCCAACCAACATCACCACGAACTAACAATGTTCGGTGATGCAATAATAATTCACATGCATTTAACAAAAGTGCAATGTCGACCGTCGCCGGCGCATGTGTTCCCTCTTCACAAAACGAAGACGAAGGCGACGTCATCATACAACAAAAACAAAACAACACAATATATTGTCATCCATATTGCGATTTTTACCTCACAACAGAATACATGTAAAACGGTGGTGGAAAATAAATAAAATTAAAATAAATAAAATTAAAATTAATAAAATTAATTTAGTGTTGCTAAATTATATATAAACAAAATTAAATAAATAACAAAAATTATAACAATAAATAAATAAATAAATTAATTATACATTTATATAAAAAACAAATTATAAATAATAACCAAAAAAATTTATTATATATTGGTGTGAAATAATTGTTTTATTTGTGAGAAGTTTGTGCCGGATACAAAAATAGGAAATGATCCTAACAATTGGTGACCATCGACGGCGGTTTTTATCGCCGAAAAATAATAAAAAAACACTCACCGCAACGGCGGGACAACGACACAACGGTGAAGCGATCCACCCTCACCGCAACACAACCACAGGAGCAGCGGCAGCAGAAACAACAACAGCATAAAGTGGCAAGTTTTTTTTTTTTTTAATAGATAATATTTTTTTTTTGCCCTTGCAATTATAATTTTTAAAATTTTTTTTCCATTTAATTAATTTAACGTAGAATCATTTTTTTCTCCAAATTTTAACGTAGCATCATTATTTTTCTGTACAATTTTATATATATTTTTCACCACCACGTGCACACCCATCCATAGTCTCACACCCTGGTCGTTTTCTCGCTGCAACAATTCACCTCGCATGAATTAAATTTATTTTTTTACATTTATTTTTTTAAATTTCAACGAGCCCCCCCAATATAAGGTAGGACACAAGGAACTCCATATTCGGGGGTATCTCGCATCGGGCGTTTAAAAAAAGAAGGAGCATCAGGGCCTTCAAACCATTCACTACACGGTAACCATTCCGCTAAATTTTTCATTTTTGGTCAACTATTTTTTTTACACGGTAACCATTCCGCTTTAAAATATTGTATTGTTGTATTTTTATTGTTTTATTGGTTGGTGCAAAAATGTCGGACGATGAAAAAGATCAACCACAAAAAATGGACACCACGCCTCAAGGCGCTAGTCCACAAATAGAGATCGCGGCATCACATCAGCGAATAACAATACAACCTTTCTGGCCACAAAGAGCAAACACATGGTTTCAGCTCGCCGAAATACAATTCGGACTGCAAGGTATAACAGCTGATAAAACAAAGTACCTGCAAACATTATCAGCCTTGCAACCAGAAACGTGCGATGTGATCTCGGATCTCCTCCTCAATCCGCCGACAACCAACCAATACAACACATTAAAACAAACGCTGCTAGAACGACTAGCACCATCGGGCGAACGTCAGCTAGAACAATTGCTTTCAGGCCAGCAATTAGGCGACCAAAAACTATCTGACGCTTTACGGCACATACAAACACTGGCTAACAATAATTTTAATGAAAATATCATTAAATCTTTGTGGGTACGTAAAATGCCGGAGTTGATTCGCATAGCGCTGGTAGCACAGCCCGAATCCTCCACAACACAAACATTAGCCAAAATAGCCGACAAGATGTATGATGTCATAAACATCACATCTCAAAGCGTCAGCCAAGTCAATAGTCCATACCGGCAATCAAGAGAACGCAGTGGAGACAGAACTCCCCGTTCAGCAACAGCACCAAACACACTCGAACAAAGACTGTCGAGAATCGAGTCCAGACTCGACGGGTTACTCAGAGGTCGAAGCCGTTCGCGTGGACGACGAGCTCCCTCACGCAATCGAACCCGCAGTCCCAGCAACAACATATACCAACATGGTAAATGCTGGTTTCACGCAAAGTTTGGTAGAGCCGCGCGAAAATGCACGCCACCGTGCAACTTCATCACGTCGCAACCATCGACGTCCGCGGCCGCCGTAAGAATGAACATTGACGAACAAAAAAACTACTAGAGTCACGGGTTGAGAGCAACATGCCTCCCCTGACCACAAACACACCCTATACGTCACGTTTGTTTGTGTACGATAGACACAACAAACTCACCTATTTAGTCGACACTGGCGCTGACCTTTCGGTTATTCCAGCAATGAATTTCAAAATGAATTACACATTGTCAAATCGAAATTCAAATCTAGTCTTATCGGCTGCCAATGGTTCAATCATCCACATGTACGGCACAAAATTGCTTAACGTGGATATCGGACTCAAACGAACCTTCACGCACGCTTTCATACTAGCTGCAGTGAATCGTCCGATCATTGGCGCCGATTTTCTAAGCAAATTCGGACTTCTTGTCGATGTCAAACGCAAACGGCTGATTGACCCCCAGCTACAAAGCTGTCAATAAACGCCACAATGGTTCGTGTTAACACACCAACACCGATCCATTTCAACATCGACAACGGCTACGGCACTCTGCTCAAAAAGTACCCACTACTTACAGCAGAGCCGAACTACAAAATGCCAGTCCGACACAACGTGGTACATCACATCGTCACGGAAGGCCATCTTCCCGTGTCGAGACCACGCAGACTAGATTCGGTGCGTCACAAAGCTGCACAAGCAGAATTTCAACACATGGTGGAATTAGGAATTTGTCGAACATCGACATCTTCCGTCTCTTGTCCATTACACATGGTCAAGAAGAAAGATCAAGACTGGAGGCCATGTGGGGACTATCGGCGTTTAAACACGGTTACGATACCGGATCGCTACCCGATACCCCACATTCAAAACTTCACCATGCACTTGCATGGCTGCAAAGTTTTCTCCAAACTTGATCTCATCAGAGGTTATCACCACATTCCCGTGGCACCTGAAGACGTTTTCAAAACGGCAATCACCACACCATTTGGCCTCTTCGAATACACCCGAATGCCATTTGGATTACGCAATGCCGCACAAACGTTTCAGCGCTTCATGAACGAAGTCGTTCGAGATCTCGACTTCGTTTTCGTCTACATAGACGACATTCTTGTGGCATCTCAAACTGAGGACCAACACAAACTCCATCTGGAAACACTTTTCCAACGACTTGTCGAGTTTGATGTTCACATCAAGAGCTCAAAATGCGTCTTCGGCGCATCCACTCTTGATTTCCTCAGCCACAAGATCACCGCTAATGGCATTCTTCCGTCACAAGACCGAATCAATGCCATTAAAGAATTCCCAGCTCCAACCTCAATCAAAAGTATTCAGCGATTCATCGGCATGGTCAACTACTACCACCGATTTATACCAAAGCTCGCTGAAATACTCAACCCAATTCACAGCCACCTGGCAGTACTTCTACGTAAGCCCAAAACCGCCAAGAACTTCTCTTGGCCTGACGAATGTCAACACGCATTCACGTCACTCAAGGCTGAATTGGCACACACAACACTCTTGTCTCATCCACTGAGCGACTCAAAGCTCAGCATAACTACTGATGCATCAAACACTGCTGTCGGAGCAGTCATGCAACAGTACAACGACAAGTGTTGGGAGCCCCTGGGATTCTTCTCAAAGAAGCTCTCGGATGCCGAAAAGAAATACTCTGCATTCGATCGGGAATTACTCGCAATATATCTAGCAATCAAACACTTCAGATATTTTGTCGAGGGTCGGGACTTCACAATTTACACCGACCACAAGCCTCTCACTCGAGCAATTCAGTCTAAAACTGAACGCAATCCAAGGCAAGCACGCCACTTGGATTACATTAGTCAATTTACCACGGACATCCAGCATGTTCAAGGTACCGAAAACGTTGTCGCGGATACACTTTCGCGCACAACAACAAACGAAACGGCCACAGTCGAGACTCACTTCGACTGCAACAAGATCGCACAAGCGCAAAAAGCAGACTTAGAACTTCAGAATATACTTTCTGGTTCCACAAATCACGCCAGTTCATCACTGCAACTGGAGCTTTTCAAACTACCTGGCCTCGAAATCTACTGCGAAACATCTACGGGTGCAAATCGCCCGTACATCGCAGAGCAACTACGTCGAACCATCTTCGACACACTACACGGTATCTCACATCCTGGTGTCCGCGCAACTCGTAAATTGATTACTGCTCGATACTTTTGGCCAAGCATCAACAAAGACGTGACCCATTGGGCACAAACATGCTTATCTTGCCAAAAATCGAAAGTCCAGCGACACACAAAATCGCCTCTTGGACAATTCGCAATTCCACCTGGTCGATTTGAGCACATTCATTTGGATGTCGTAGGACCACTTCCTCCATCCAATGGATACTCATATTTACTCACCTGTGTCGATCGTTTCACTCGATGGCCAGAAGCGTACTGCATGAGCGACATGTCTGCAGCAACCATTGCCACCACTTTTGTTCAGAACTACGTATCACGATTTGGCGTTCCACTTGACATCACCACTGATCAAGGAACCCAATTCGAGTCGAAGCTTTTCACGGAGTTAACGAAACTCCTCGGCTCGCATCGTATACGTACAACGGCTTACCACCCGCAAGCCAATGGCATGGTCAAACGTTTCCACCGCCAGCTCAAAGCTGCTCTCAAGGCCCGAGGTAACACCATTCACTGGAGCTCCGAAGTACCAATCGTTCTACTTGGTATTCGAGCAACGGTCAAAGAAGATTTGAAGTGCTCACCAGCTGAAATGGTTTACGGTCAAACCATCAAGCTACCCGGTGAGTTCTTCGTCGAACATCCTCTACCGTCTCCATCCACAACCGACACAGTCATCGACCAACTCCGCACCACCATGCAAAATCTTATCCCCACGGCAACAAGACCAACGAATGAAAGCAACATATTCATTCCCAAATCGCTCAACAATTGCGATTACGCCTTTGTCCGGGTTGATAAGGTTCGAACTGGATTACAATCTCCATACGATGGGCCATACAAAGTTATACGTCGCTTACGCAAGCAATTCATTGTCTCAATCAAAGACAAACACCACTCAATCTCAATCGACAGATTGAAACCGGCGTACGGTATTCTCAACACGGCTGATCAAATATCAGCCAGCAAACGATATAAAACCGTCCGGTTCACCGTATAACGTCTCAAAACCAACGGTTTCTCATCTGGAGAGGGGGTACTGTAGCAGCTCGAATATTCGACTCACCGATATTCGATTCTGCCACAAACAAAATAATTAGTGAAATTCAAATATAATCCAACTTATTTGAATTAAGCGTTCACTAACCCCATCACATATCAATCCATCCAACCAACACTATCCAATAACCGAACCATTACTATAAAACATTTATAGTAAAACCATCGCCATCCAACCAACATCACCACGAACTAACAATGTTCGGTGATGCAATAATAATTCACATGCATTTAACAAAAGTGCAATGTCGACCGTCGCCGGCGCATGTGTTCCCTCTTCACAAAACGAAGACGAAGGCGACGTCATCATACAACAAAAACAAAACAACACAATATATTGTCATCCATATTGCGATTTTTACCTCACAACAGAATACATGTAAAACGGTGGTGGAAAATAAATAAAATTAAAATAAATAAAATTAAAATTAATAAAATTAATTTAGTGTTGCTAAATTATATATAAACAAAATTAAATAAATAACAAAAATTATAACAATAAATAAATAAATAAATTAATTATACATTTATATAAAAAACAAATTATAAATAATAACCAAAAAAATTTATTATATATTGGTGTGAAATAATTGTTTTATTTGTGAGAAGTTTGTGCCGGATACAAAAATAGGAAACGATCCTAACAATATCTTTATTTATTTTGTTTCGTTTTAGGTAAGTCGACCGAGACCTTTCACTAACAAACAACTTGTGTAGTTACCGAAAATGTTGTGTAAGTGTAAAATTACTATAAAGTAAAGTCGATATCATTACTATAATTTACGATATAATTAATAGCATTATAACTATCAATTTTCCGATATATGTGTATTCATAAATCTCTATTTCTATAATATACATAATAATCGAATTTTGATGGAACCAAAATATTAAACAGGAACTATATAATAATACAATAATACCGATTACCGACTATACTATAAACTTATAATAAAATGGGATTAATAATAGTTATAAAAATATAAAACTATATATAATAAAATATCAACGATTCTAATCAAAACACTAAATAAATTCTCTCGCTCTATCATACATATACATACATATGCATATATAATTCACAAAATATATCCAACACTTTAAAACTATTTAATCATATGCATTAAAAACTATCAAATATGTATAGGAATAATAATGATTGTGAGATTGTGATATAATGATAGTTTATGTATCGAGAGATAATACATAATGCCAACAAGCAACATAACTATAGTTTTATACATTTATAATAGTGATTATATAAAACGATTCATAATCGACTAATCGATGGGATTATTTATGTATATATTAAATTGAAAACTACATTTTATAATTCGCAGGGAATAACTTTTCAACACCATATTTTTGGTGTTTATGCGCGAATGATAATGGGGATGGGTAATTGCGGTATATCATAATAAAATCATGAGTTACGGATTTTATTTAGAAGTTAGTATACTGCTCACTAACATTTTATCTTCTAAAGATATGCTGTTCAATGATATTTGTGAGTTCTTTAAAAAATTTAGAAAAAAATAATTCGTAAACTTAATTAAAATCAAAATAAAATTCTGACAAAATTTTAGAATTAAAAATTCGATTTACTAATAATTAAACCTAACAGGTACCGCCCCAAAAATAAAAGTTAATTTCAATGAATAATACTTAAATTCACGGAATAGTAAACAAACTGACTGAAATGATCCAAAGTTTCATAATGATATTGAAAAGGCAAGTGATCATGATTCATGATAATGCAATATATGAACGCACTAATGCAAAATATGGTCAAAAGCCACCAATGAAGTTCTTAAAGATAGCTGTATATGAAATGTGAATGGTCTTTGATTAAACATCTGCAATGGGTTTCGAGATTGACCCCACCATATCAGATACAAATAAATACCTGATTTAATAGATTTCTGTATAACAAAAGAAATTGAAGACATTAATACTCAGGTAGAAGATTGCCATTATCATCCGAAGAGTATCCGAACTTTAAAGGCAAGAACGGCCTAAATGTCTAACAAATAAATTAACTAAATTGAGTCTAAAAGTCGACTAAAATTGCCAATTGGAAATCCAATTCTGAAACGCAAAAATTTGCATTACTAAAATGGAATTTAAATAGCATTATTAAAGCTCTGAAAGGAGCATTGACAGAACAAATAGACCAAGGAATTCAGAGTTACCATAATGAACTGTTAGCGACCGTGAAAACAGATTATTCACTATGAAAAAAAAAAAAAAACCAAATAGACCAACATTATCGAGCTATCAGGCAACCAAATGGACATTGGGCTAGAACTGACTTAGAAAAGGCTACTGCTTTCTCTAATTGCACTTAAAACAAGTAGTCACACAAAACAAAAAAACTAATAACAGTGAACTATCTGATAAGTAAAAGCTCATAAGTATACTTCCGATAGTTTTAAAACCAGTTTTAATTATTGTCCAGCAGTTTTCCTATAGACATTGCACAAGCTTTCGGCAAAGTATGGAATGAGGAGTTTAAATATAAAATTAAAATTTTCATCAATGTACTGGCTGACTGAAAGAAAGTCGAAACTTTCCGTAGAATTCAAGGTTCTGGCTAATCATTGTTGTGATGCATTTATTGAAGATATTTAACTCATTAATAAATATCAAGTCCAACATTCAACCTTATATTGTTGTATTAATTCAGTTCACAAATAAGCATTGAGTCAATGAACAAGCACTAAGGTGAGCGGTAAGTTGGATGCTAGACAAAAGTTTGCAACGTTTAGAAATTCACAGTCCATAGTACAGAATGTAGATACTCTGTTCTTGCTACATCGAATAGATATTTGTAATTTGCGTTGCTTGATGTACAACTCTGACTAAATGCTTGTTTGGTATTAATACGATCCTGGTTGAAATTACTGTCCCATGCTTATATGTTTATCCATAATAAATATTTGTTCTTCATATAATCAAACTCTTTTATAAAGATTCTCGAAAGACGCATAATTAGAAATTTAATTTTGTAGAGCAATTAAGCAGAGCTTCAAACAGGAACTGAACCGGAATATTAAACCGTAATTAGTCGAAATATTTTCCGAAATTGAATCCGAATAAATTTCAAATATTTAATTTCGTCACGTCGCACAACGAAGCTGAGAAAAATTATTTGTTGGCTAATTAATTTTTGTTTTTTAATTTCTTGTTTGCAAATTAAAATGATCCTCTTTTGTTACAATTTTATTCATAAGGCAAGCAAAAATTGTGAAAACGTTTTAACGGAATACAATTTTACACAAAGCTAGGAACCGATTCGAAACCGGTTAAGATTAAAAAATAACTAAATGTGACATATTGTATTGCTCTTGAATTGTTTATAATTTTAGTATTTATAAATCGATTATTACACTGGAATTGCGGTATTGACAAGTTTAAAGCTAGACTTCAGGAATGCTAATACGAACGATTTTACAATTTCTTAAATTGCATATTCTTTAAATTGACATTAATGAAAAATAATGACGAAACAAGTCCATTTTAACTTTCGAACGGTAGTAAAAAAAATGTTTATTTTAGTTCAAACAATTTTTTCTCATTTTTATCAGGCGGTCGTTCAACCGCAAATGAACTCATCCTTAAGTATTACGTTTTTTTCGTTTTTCACAAACCTCAAAAATCATAAAACTTCAAAACGTAAAATAATTTTTATTTTGTTATAAACGATTTTTTCGGTCTTGTAACTGCTATCACGAAAATCCGATCCGAATTTTTCGTTATGTTGTGTTGGGAAGTATAAAAACTAAAAAATCTAGATGAAGATTGTAGCTAAAATGAAGTACTTCATCATTTGTTTTGGTTTCGTTAAAACTAGAAACACAAAAACACACAAAAAAAACGAATCAGAATGAAAACATTTATTTTGCTAAACATTTTTATGTTACGATTACGATTTCGGTTTTAATTAAAATTTTTTAAAATCGGTTACAAGTCATATTAAAATCCGGAAAATATTTCACTTTTGGTTCAGTTTCCTGTTTAAACCTCTGCCACTACATAGCTAATTTTTAAACATAATATAACAAAGATAACAAAACTATTTCGACCAACATAAATTAGTGCCTATTTAGCGGAGATTTATAGTTCGCTAAATGTTAGAGTAATTCTGATATACTAATTCTGATACTCCACATAAATTAGAAATTTAAAAACAAATTTGATAATTTGTTATAAAATTAAAAATTTGTGGTTATATCAAATTCTACATTTGTGTATTATGGAACCGTAACTCTTACAATTTTATCAATTTCTCAATTAAATCATTTCAAGATTTTGATTTTATTCGCAACCCTACATCATCTACGTTGATAAATTTAAGCATTTTGATGAAAATGATTAGTTAATTTATTTGTAATCGACCGTCCATGATTTCAACGAAAATAGCAGAAAATTTCATTCGTTATTTTAAACACGTGTATCGTCGTGCACTTAGTATCAAAGAAAGTGCCTTTTTAATTCAATTAATTTATTTTGTTTATTTAGAAAAAGTAAAACGATTTATGCTCTACGCTTTCGTATCATTAAAAAAAAATTTAACATAATAATAACAATTATATAAAAATAAATAAAAACATAATTTGTATAAATATAGCGAGAATTGTAAATAAAAATAAAAATGTTCGATATGAAAAAACACAAATTTATTAAATAACAAAACTAAAACGGCAACAAACAAATTATACAATCTAATTTTAAATTAACAATAATATATATGTATATATGTACCTATATCGGCCCATCATATTGCGGAAGGTCATTCATTTATTACTGACTTCTTTTATTTCTCCACCTAAGAAAATAATAATTTATAAAAATACAAAATTTTGGTACATTTTATCAAGCACTCCAATAGTAAAATTCACGACAAATTGTCTTGCATCAGTGCTAGACCATTTTTCGTGTGTTTTACTATGTGAGTGCTTGGAAAGTTCGAATAAAATTAGGTATCCAAAATTTGTTTCCAAACCGCACTTACATAGTAAAACAGAATTTCCAAACAATTTGAAAATACGGCTATCAATTTTTAACTCTGTTATTTAGAATTGTAAAATTGATTCTAAGTATAATTCTGAAAACCTTAAATGCGATTTAAAATTGCCAAGAATTTAAATTTTTTAATTTTAATTTTTACTAATTATTGAATTCCTAAACCCTACAGATGTATGTATATGGTAGATATAAAAGTTGAATTTAAGAGATCGCAATTGTCTGATCGAGTCATCAAATAAAACACTCTGCTGCATTTAAAACACATAATTATGTTTTGTTAAAATTTAGATAAATTCTATAAAAGTGCCTTGCACAGCCAAAACGAGATAACAATTTGCTAATACAAACTATACATAAATTATCATTCTATGTTTTTTTTTCATATACAAAAAATTGTATGTACAAATTTTAAATAATAAATTTGGAATTATACTAAAATCGAATACGCCAAAAATCCGTTTATCTATATACAGAAATTGTAGTTGTCGGTGCAGAAATTCGCGAAATGGTTTCACAGATAATTTATTTTCATTCAACAACATTTTTTATTTATTTTGATAAGAGCATAGAATTTTATTTGTTGTGTATCGTGCGGTTTATTAGAAAATGTGCGGTTGACAAACTCTGACTAAAATCTGTAAATACATAAGTACATATGCACGTCTAATTTTATGTTATTTATGTATTTGTATTTCTCATTAAGACAGAAATGTTAATTTAATTTTCTATTTTTATATAAATTTTTTGTTTAGATTTTTAGAATACATTAAAGGCTAGGTGGAAAAATCTTTTTCTAATTCTGTCTATGTATATTTTCTTTGTGCGTGTTTTTTCTGCAGCACGAGGTTCAGGCAGCCAGTCCAGTCCATTGACTCGATACATATGTATAAATAGAGACAAATCGATTTTTATCGACAAGAAAAAAACTGTCAAAATATCGAAACTAAAAATCATAATTCTGTATAATATTATGATATGATTTTCGATTAATCTTAGTAAACTGATGAAAATCAAAACAAAACTCACAACACAAAACTGACAACGAAATAAAAGAAATTAGATAACAACATTTTTTTTATGATTTTTTTGTTACTTCTTGTCTTAAAGCAAAAAACGCATGAACAAAAAAAATCTTGTAGAAATCTTAGTAGTCATGCCACAAAATGTGTTAATTAATCATTTGTTTCATTGTGCGGTTTTTGTTGCTATAGATTTTTAAATCTCTGAAACAAAATATCTTAGTTTGTTCTTAACACACACAGCACACGGAGTGACTCAGTTAAATCGTTTCAACATCAAATGAAATAAAATAAGTCTAACGTCTTAATCTTTAATCAAAATGTTTTTTGTTCTCTTTCTCTTTCTCAATATATCTCAAAATAAAAACGAAATCAAAAAATAATTATCGCGCGAAGATATGAAGTAAGTTATTGTATGTTCGACCAGACCACGTGATTACTCTTGCAGTAATAAAATAGTAAAAGAAACTTTAATAAACACTTAACCAACCAACTACATATAATTTGAGTGTGAAAAAAGTAAAAAAAATACATAATATACAACAAATTGGTTATAAAAGACTAAACGGTAACTATAAATAATAGTAATACTCGTAGTAATAACATTATAAAACTGTTTTAGACGCGAATAAAATGATAATCGTGATGTAAATTTAACAAAAAAAATTAGATTTCAAATTACCGCATTTTACCACACTTTAATTTTTTTTTATAGTTTTTCTTGTTTGACTGCGCGATATTGTTATGCAAGAGCGCACGTTTCACTGTAATACACAACCAAATTGAAATTGATTGAAAAATAAAAGTTGTTACCGCGGTGATAGAGAAGTTAAGATTTTGGAAGGAACGAGTTCAGTAGGGCAGAAAAATTAGAGCATACATCACTATTAGAACATATTTAAGATTATGATGTTTTACATATATATGCACTATTATAGGACGTTTTCTCATAGATTAGTGTATCAACATATTTTTTTGTGCTGATAAAATTTGAAACTAATATGTAATTCATTGAGAGAATACGTTTCTCGGGGTTATTGCATAATTTCTTGTTGTGATGTAAGAGTCCGTTCAATAAACAATATTAAATGCTTCGTCATGAAAATCATAAATTTTTTAAAGTAAGTGATCCCTATAAGTCTCTTAGGTTTAGTCATGAGATTCCGAGAGAAAGTGTAAGGCACCGATAAGAGTTTCAACGACGAACAGTTTATCGAACCTCCAAGCTATTTTTAAAAGTTTGTGATTATAAGTTTCTTAGAATTTGATAGGTTCGGCCCGTGTGTTTTCAGAAATAAATTTGTGGTAGTTTATACGGATATTATTTGTTTCGGACATTGGGAAAAATATTTGGAGCATCTCATGGAGTATTTTTTGAATAAATTCGTTCTACTGTCATACAAGTGTGTCTTTTGTATAACCTATCATTACCTGGATGTATTTAATGTGAATGTTATCAATTTGTAAAAGCTTCCTATCAGGAATCCTTATATCACCTTTATATCAAAGTTATTTGATATTTGTCTATGTACGCATAACCCCATACGTATAATTATGTTTTAAACGTTATTATGTCTCAAATTCTAAGACAAATGTAAACTCTTATTCTATATATATAGATAAAATTAATTTCAAGTAATTATTTTAATTTTTTGCTTGCTTATGTTTCTTTCAATTATTTACATATACAAATAACCCTTGACCTAAGGCCAATAAATCAAGGATGATATATATATATATATATATATATATATATATATATATATATATATATATATATATATATATATATATATATATATATATATATATATATATATATATATATATATATATATATATATATATATACAGGCAAAGCTGATTATGGAGGATGTATACAAAGCAGTTTAGTATAGATTTGTCAAAGCTATCAATTTTAAAGCAAAATATTTATAATCAACCTATATGTGAAAAAATGTATCTTCAATTTCCTGGTATCGCTCAACGAAACATTAAACGAAATACGTATACATACATATATATATTTTACATAAATAAATATTTTTTGAATTCTCAGAACCTAAGCGAACGTCTATCTTCATAATAATAAATAAACATTGCACGGTACGTATATGTACGTACATAATTGATACGAGGCTAAAATATTGCCTCGTTTACATACACGCACACACATATAGTATTTTCTAATCAACATCACAAACTAAACATAAACAAAAAATCAAGTAATTTTCATTTCACGATATATGTACACATGCAGTAAATATACTATCCAGTTTTAGTATATCGACTATATTTCCACTCTTGGCTTATATGGTGGAAATTCCACTTCAATGGATGAACGAAAACAATGGTGCTATATAGTCAAGTGTTTTCCTAGACTCGATTTTATGTTTTAAATTCGATAACAAACAAAACACCAGCAATATCAACTTTATGTACACATAAACCATGTTGTATACGTAACCTATAGACACGTTTATCTATCATAATGTATAGACATAAATTTCATTTTTATTTCCACACCAACTGTATGTCTAGTAAAGTTTAGTAAAGCGAAGGAATAAGGGAGGAAAAACCTGAAAATTCAGTTATAAATTGGTCGTTAAAAAATTACTCTGAAAATAGATATTTTCATATGAGCTTTATATCAACAACCCTCATTTGAACGCGAGTGCATGATGCTTATATAGACCTGTTTATATATATGTACTACGTCGTATTATGATTTCCAGTTCATTAAATTCTAAATAAAATAAATAACAAACGACAGAAATAAAAATTTATAATTTATTTACTTATTAATTTTTATTTTCATCGTCTTTAAATACAAAACAATAAAATTAAATAAATAAATAAATAAGAAATGAGTATTGTTGTTATATTTTTGTTACACAATAAAAATATATTGTTTAAACGTCTTATGTATTATTTCTTTTAAACAAAAAATAATAATCTTATTTAATAAATTAAATTTTTTTTTTTTTTTGTAATTTCCAATTCAATAATATAAAATTAATTTAATTTGAAACAATAAAATCTTAAATAAATTAATGAAATAAATAAATAATTTTGGAAATTTTCCACTTTCTCTATATAAGTATACATAGATAAGAGTATTTTAATTTCCTCGCATTCCTATAACAACAATAATTATTATGAGGTGGTGAAATGAGTAGTTAGATTTTAACACTCGACCATCTTATTCCGGAAAAATATATCGTTTCTGATTTAAAGATTCATTTTAGAGCGATTTTCGTTCACTTTCACTCGAACTGTATTTTCACCATGCTAATTCAAGTTTGAACCAATAAAATACATAGCCAGATATCGGTTTCCCCCAAAACGCGCGCTTAACTAAAAAATGATAACGCGATTCGCAATTCCAAAACAACATTTTTTATACGATGAGATTTCTAATGTCTATAATATTTTTTATTTTACCTAAACTTATTTATTACACATATGTATATATTTTCATATATCTATATTTATAAAAAAAAAAACTAGAAAATAGAGACAAAAATATAACTGAAATAGAAATAATAACAACAAAAAATTGTTAGATTGGGAAAATACCGGTAAAAATTTTCTAACTTTGCGTTTTAGTGTATTTTCGTTTTTCTAGTATTTTACTCTCTTTACTGCAACGGCAAGCAGAGTAGAGTATGGACAAGTATATGTATAATAGAATAAATTTGATAATTTAAAATAGAAATGAGTATCGAATATGTATATAACAAAATAATATGTGACGGCAGTGGTGTGCAAGTGAAACTTAGTGCTTAAACAGCACTTAAAAATGGTAAAATTTTAAGTTTAAAGTAAGTAATAAGTATCGAAAGTGAGAAAAAATTGTGATCCAAAATTCGAAACTGTCTAAATTCCAAAATTTCTGGAAAGAAATTATGAAATTTCCTTAAGATGATAGTTCGAAATAAATTTTAAATAAAACGTTAAAAATATAAATTAAATTAATTTTGTATCTCTATGAATTTATATTATAAATTGAAATTACTTTTGAAATTTTATTTTATTTTATTTTATCAATCCGAAATTAAATATTTTCATAAATACAACATTTTGAAAAGTTTTACTTTAATGTAACTTGTTTAAGTCAAAGGATATTAAAATTGAAATATTGAATTTTCAAAATTTTTTGTGAAATCCGAAATTTTACAAAATAATATAATAATTGAAAAATGAAATAAAATTTAAAAAAAATTTAAAATTGTTGAAAAAAGTTAAATAATAAAATTAGAATTTAATTCTAAATAATTTTTATCTCAAAGAATTTGGAAATTCCGTAATTATTTTTAAAATTAAAAAATTTCAAGCGAAATTGTTATTCCAATTTAATAATCCGAATAGGCAGGTTCAGAATTATTTTAATTTACTTTATAATAAAAAACCTCTGAAATTTTAAAAGTAAAATTCCAGAATTTTATTTTTTAAAATTAGATTTTTTTTTCTAAATAATTTTTAATTTAATTCTTTTAATTCTTTTCTTTTAACAATTAATTAAGTAAGAAATTTTTATGCGAAATCTATGTTCCGATTTTAATCGTCCGTATTAGGATTTTTCAGAATTATATATTTCAAATTTGACATCATAAACGTCCAAAATGTTAAAATTTTAAATTTTCAATTTGATTTTATAAAATTTAAGTAATATCAATCCATTATTTCTAGGCAATTTTTTATCACAAAGAATCTTGAAATGCCTGAATAATTTTTAAAAATATAAATTTCAATGCAATAACTTTATTCCCATTTCGATATTGCAAATTTGACATTTTCAGAATTATTGATGTTAAATTTGCCTACAAAAATCTCTGAATAATGTTAAAAATTAAAAAACTTGAAGCGAAATGGCTGGTTCAGAAATATTTATTTAAATTTAGAACCAAAAATCCCCTTTTTATTTAAATTTAGAATTTTTATTTCTAGAGAATCTAAAATCTTACTCTTCCGAAATCATTATTAACTGTCCGAATTTAGCATTTTCAGAATTATATATTTAAAATTTTCCGCTAAAAACGACCGAATTTTCAAAACTAAAATTTTAAAATTAGAGTAATAAATCCATTATTTCCAGACAAAGCTTCATCACAAATAGTTTTGAAATGCCTAAACAAATTTAAAATTATGAATTTTAATGCGATATTTTCAATATTGCAAATTTGACATTTTCAGAATTGTTGATTTTAAATTTGCGTTCAAAAATCTATGAAATTTTAATATTTAATTTTTTATTTAGAATATTAAATCCGTTATTTCTAGAAAATTTGTGATCATGTAAAACTGATAAAATTTCGAAATAAATTAGTAAAATTGTGAAATTGAATTTGAAACGCCGAACTTGGCATTTTCATAATTAATTATATTGTATAAATAAAATTTATTTTCAAAAATCTCTGAAATTTTATAGCTATAATTTAAGCGAAGAACTCTTTAAATAGAAGATAAAACACGTTATTTTTAGTCTCAGAGAATTTTAAATGATAAATTTCAGAATAAATGTGTAAAATTAATAAATTTTAATTCGAAATTTTTATTTCGATTTTAATATTCCGATATTTGTCGTTTTCAGAATAATTTATATAAAATTTTGTTTCAAATTCTCTGAAATTTTAAATCTTTAATTTATTAACACTTTAATAAAGATATAAAAATTAAAAAAAAAAAATAAAATAAAAAAAATAGATCATAAACCCTTCCTTTATTTCTAAATAATTTTTAGTCTCAGAGTGCGTTAAAATATCAAAATAATTTTTTAAATTAAAAAATTTGAGTGTGAAATTTTTAAACTAAGAATCTTAAACCCGTTATAGACAGTTTCTAATTTTAATTTTATTATTTAATCAAGCATTTTAAATTAGTCCATTTAGAATAGAGTTCGAAATCCTAAAATTATATTTTAAATTGCTATGAAATTTAACTAAAATTTTACTATGAAATTTATACTAAAATTTTGATTGAAAATTTCTAAACTGAATAATTTCAAATTTCCAGTCTATAACTGTATCTTTTTAATTTCAGTATCTAGAATCTCAAATGCGATTTAGGAATTTCTTTAGAATACTTTTAGCATTTATAGAATTTAATAGTTAGGATTTTAAATTTTAAATTATTTAATTAAGAAATTTTAACTTGCGTATTTTAAAAAATTTTCCGAAATTTTTCGAATTTGAATTTTAAATTTTCTGTTATTTTTCACTACGACAGAACAACATAGTTTACTGGAAGGCGCCTTATGATCAATGTTTTGTGTATTTCCTGGTAGTGCCGCCAACATCGTACCAATCAAGAGTTGAGTAAAATAATTTGGAAAAATTAATTTTAATGAAATTTGTAAAAATTCTAGGGGAAAATTGGATATTTAGAAAAATCTGAATTTTTCACACAAGTATTAGAAATAAAATATTTACAAATGGGTCTCGTCGATATCAGGGCACATATATTATAAATGGGGTAACACTTAGTTCTAATCTTAGATGATTAAGATAAGACGATTTTATTTTGACAATTAATTATAAATTTGTCTTTTTGAATTTTATTCGCGGTGTGCATATTTCGTGGCGCCACTGTTCACTTTTATACATGTGTTTAGATATATAAATGTATATGTTTTTTGGAGTAGTCTCTACTGCTGTGTGATATGGTCATGAAAACTTATACTAAACTAGAGATATAGAGAATAGAAATAGAAATAAAAATTTGTTGGTATATAAAGCTAAATATATATGTAATGTAAAAAAAAAATTAAATTAAATGAGTAAATGAGCATAGATTATATATTTATATCGACGGTGCGCATGTCACTCACTGTATAAATACGATTTTTTTTATATATAAGAAGAAAAATACAAATACTTATAGCAACTCACTATATACACATTTTTTTATATTTCTGTTTTATCATATCGCGATATCCAGTGTTTATCAAGCTTTCAAAGTGTGCGCATGCGAAGCGATTTATTTGTTAGACTCACGAATCAAAATTTCATAAACTTCTTATCAATTTTATATATATATATGTACATATAAGAAAAGATTTACTGCGATGTTTAGCAAATAAAATTTAAAATAGTTTTGCTAAATCGTGATTTTATAAAATAAAATAGAAAATTAGTTTTTCCCGTGCACTATTTTAATCAAGACAATTTTCCAATTTAGTATTTTATTCGTTATAGTCGTTTTTATGTATATACTATATACTCGTATATATGTATAGTACGGTCGTGTGTTTGTGTGTGATATTATATAAAAAAAAAGAAAATTTTCTGTTTTTCCCCAAAACCCCCTCTTTAAAATAAAATAATAAGTTTTTTTATTTTGTTTTGGAAAAGGATACACAGTTGAAAAAAATAAAATAAAACCATAAGAAGAAAAACAGGAGGGAAACACAACTCTCGCGCTTTTTTGTTATTTATTTTGAATTTTCACTTGGTCCATGAATCAACGAATTTAAATTTTGTTCTGTGTGTGTTGTTGCTCGCTCGCGTGTGCGGTGTATATCGAAATAAAACCAAAAGAAAAAAAAATTAGTGCAAAAATTAGTGCTTTTAGTTAAAATAAAAAGCTCAGTGTATTTATCTTATGGTGTGTATACATACAGTGTGATTTCACTTTCTAAGAAGATAAATTCTTATACATTTTTTTTTATTCTGGTGGTGTTTATAAATTTTATTAAGTGGTAAATAATATAATATTATATATTTTGAAAGCTAGATAGATTTATAAAGTTGTTATTGTTGTTGTCAAAAATTTTCTAATTTCGTTGCGCTGTTTAGGCATGAGATGAGTGTGAAGCAAAGTGTGAACAAAAGTGTGCGACGGTGCATTACGCGATATTTGAAAAATAATTCTTATCAATATATTATATACACTTGTCATGCCTATGTATACGATATATATACACACGGTGTATATCAATATAGATTTAATTTTTTTTTAGTTCACAAAAAAATATTAAACCACGTTTTTGTATATATATGTATATATATTTTTAAAGACGGTGTTACATATTTTTAGTGTCATATGTGTATATGTATATACATATAGACGTCGAAAGAAAGCAAAATAAAGTATAAATCGCATATCATTTCGCTATATATATATATATATAAATGTGATATTCATCACATGATGATGATGATGGTTTATGATAGAGTTACTGTCAAGTCGCGATATATAGATTAAACCACTGAACTGGTTCCCTTACATATTATAGTCGAAATTCAGGTCATCGCATTAGATATACAAAAAAAATTATGTGTGATAATGAAAAACTAATTTGTGTTGGTGTATCTCTTCTGTTGGGAAATAATATGAAAATTCATTGTCATGCGCCGAAATTCTCGTATATATTTTATAATGAATCTAGAGGAGAGATATGTACATATAGTTTTTACTATACACCGTAAATTTTTTATTTTTTTGTATTTTGTGGATATAAACACAACACAACACAAAATAAAATTATTTTTGACCGAGTAGAGCTAGACTATGTAAATTAGATTAGTTTTGGTTATTTTTTATATAAACAACAAATTTAATATTTTTATCTAAATTAAATTTAATTACGCCCCATTAAAAATGTTTATGGAAATATTTATTATTTGTATACACATAAGTATATATAGACATCATGTACTAGTTGGTATAATAATATTAGGCCTATATATATAATACGCTGAGCACGATGATTTTATATTTTAATTAGAAGCAAACAAGATGAATTGTTTTGTGTAGGTGCGTGAGTCATGTGATCATTTCAATAGTTAGATTTTATGTTTTGAACATTTTGTATTTTGACGTAAATATTTACATTTTAAACAACGATCAGTTCGCCGAATTAGTCCAGCGCTAAAATATATTCGGGTTTTGTGTACACATTTGCATATTTACTTTTTGGTGAATTAATTGTTTAAAAATATAATGTTTGGAGAAATTTTAATGTTCTCTTCGAACAAATTGTAAATAATAATTTATACAAAAATTCCACTTAACCCTGATTTCAAACCACTTAATAAAATTTAATAAGATTCTTAGGAGTGGATTAGCCCCTGTAAATGGATTGAATCATAAAGAATAATGTTGTAAACAAAAATGAGAATCAAAAATACTTTAACTTCTTGTACGTTTCAATTTCCATACCAATTTATAGGTTCAACTCTTTAAACAAATATTGTAAATTCTAATTTTAATTAAAAATATGTTCTATGACGTTCTATGACTTCAATTTGGCCTGCGCAAGTGGTATTCGACGAATCAATAGGAAAACCAGAATTTCGAATTTAGAACTTCCCACATTTCCAATTTAATTAAAATTCCAATTTAAAAATTGAGTAATTTCACTGCATCGAAGCTTTTTAAATTCCCAAAGTAAAATATTATTGAAATATGGAAACAAAAACCACAGATTCAATTTCTGTTTCAAGTTACAATAGAAAATAAATCAAAATTGTGACAAGAGATTATTACGTTTATCCGTACAAAACTGCGCAATATCATACTAATACTAATTCTAATCCATACGCACTTCTTATATGATTGTATGATGCAACAAATCTTAAAAAAAAAAATAGTAATAATTAGCCCATGGGATGAGATTTTAACATTCACGGTTTAAATTTTAGTTTACTATATTTATGTACAGTTAACCTTTACACCAATCGCCCCTCTTCTATAAATATATCCGATCGTGCCAAAAATAAAAACTCACATTGCCTTTAGGAACCGGCACCATCATTCATATGTTAAAATGGTTGAAGTATATATGTACATATATATATATATATATATATATATATATATATATATATATATACGCGCACCAATTTGGCAGACTACCAAAAATATAAAATAATTTGGGAATACATCACAACATATTGAGAATTAGGTTAATAGGTTATTTGGTAATTTACCTTACTCAAGTGTGACTTTAAAATTTAAAGGTTTGTTTTTTTTTTAGTTTTTGGTATTTATACAGTAATAAACTTATTAAGCAAATATTGATTTTTTACAAACAAACAAATACATCCATATTATATATACAACAACCAATTAAACCAAAAAAGTGACGAAGCGTAAAAATCGTGAAATAAGAATTATATCTAGCCGCGCTATATACTTTTGTATATGTATGAGTACTCGTATATATACAAATTCTGATGTAATTCTTGTTGTTGTTATATCGGTTGTGACACAAATTTTGTCATGCTGTTTTATTTCTATAATCGTAATAATTAATTAATTATTTTGTGGTTTTCCATGATGATGGAAAATTATTTGTTATATCGATTATATATATCTATAGAAACAAAACAGTCAGATGTCTGTTAAAACATTTAATACGACTGTGTACGAAAATTTGTAAATTTGTCAACTAAAAATAGTTTATTAGAATTTTGCATGCGAAACAATATTATATATACCAGAGCGCGTTAATCTAATTTCTAATCGATTCGACAACTAAATTTACATAATTCATGAATGCGCGCAACAAACTTAAACAAATTATTATAGTTTACGAAACTATATACACTAACAAATTGGATTAGATACCAATTCCAATCGAAACATTTTATTAATTTGACCATAAAAAATATAAAATTGAAAGTTGCATATTCAATATATAGTGGCGTCTGACTATAATGTCTTCAAGGCAGTTATGTTTAATATATATATGCTGTAAGATGATAACTGCTAAAGGTTAATATATTAATCGAGTTGATTATACGTTTTTATATAATATATATGTTGTATTTGATTATATAGACAAGTTGTTTTTTGAAGAAGACTCTTAATTTACAGTGCATTTGAATGCAATAAAAATGTTCATTGTTTTATTAAAGAAATGTTGTTTTATTTATTTGCGGCACACATATTCCTGAAGGGAGGACTATATGGATATATTGCTAAAAACCGGTTATAAGCAATCGATCTTTAAGCAAAGCATTGATGAATTAGTTATTGTAAATTCTTAAATTCAAGTGATACGTCAAGAATAACATTTAGTCTTAAAATCTTAAGATTAGTAAGAACTATAGAAACAAACTATAAATTCGAAAATTCTATATAGTGTTCAGTAATTCTAATCATTTTACATTAAATCATTCACACTCGAACATGCCCTTATAATTTTAAGCCTGAAATAAATATTTTTAAATTACTAGAATAATTGTAAAGCTCAACAGGCAGGCTATTAAAAATGTTTGAAGCTGAACCCAAATTATATCTTATAAGACCGTAAAATATACATATTTCAAGATTTCAATATGATGTTTCCAAAGCATTTAACTGTTCACGGATGGTTAGATCCAGATATTTGTAATATCAATTTTTATACAACCATTTATACAAGTCAACATACGGCTACAATTCACTACGTGATAAACAAGTATGAAACCGTATATATCAGCCTTACCTTAAAGATTCAAAAACATGCCTTTACATGGAATTTTCCAGATATCACTAGTACACAGTAAGCTATAAGGTTTCATGTAATATAGGCAATTAATATTGAACTATGTGCCGGTTTGTCAAAGAGAAACACAAGGTCAGTATAAGCGATCAGATAGGCCTGGAACCTTAACTCCATTTGGAAAATAAAGTTCGAATAAACTAAAATATACTAAGGTGTTCCAAAAGGACTTTATGCGAAAAATTGTATTTTTGTATGTGTTTTAAAACGATCCGATTACGAAATCACAAAGCTCCCATATTTTATTTGTTTCGATGATAACACTTTTTACTAAAATGACTGCCGTAGTCATTTAGGCACATTCGGGGAAAATTACTTATAGATAATGGCGATAATTATTTGTATGTTAAAATTAGAAAGCGTATTACAGCATAAATTTAAAAATAAAAAATGAAAACACAATTTCTCCTATGCCTTTTCTCCTTTTTCTCGGAATATAAAACGGCCAGCAAATGCATGTTTATCAAAATAGAATTTTTCCAAAATTACATACCGCTGCTTCTATGAAGCGGATTGTCGAGACCGTTGGCTTATTTATATTGCCACACTAAAAATGGATGCTCATACATTGTAGATGTGCGGAAAATTGATGCTTGCGAAACAAAATATCTTTTAAAAACTTGTAGCGGATTTTAGCGGAGTTTCTATATTTCCGTACGATCATCATGAGACTAAGACGAATGTGCAGATTGACAATCTTCTTGGTAGTGAATTAACAACTTGTTTTCTGCCATTGTGATACCACAAGATCTTACTTCCCTTTCACCTCTAGTGGCTCCAATCTTAGCTACTTACTATGTATGTATATGTAGTATGGTATATCTCGCACGCTCATGGCGGACATGAACATAGGAAATGAACTAAATAGTATCTTCCTTCTCCTCATCCATGCAGCTTCTGCTGAAGTCATTTCCTTCCAGACATATAGTCTCCTCGCATATTCCCCGAAAAGGCATGTCTTAATTAATATTACAAATTTGTTTGTTAATATTAGAATTAATTATTACTAATTAGTTCATATTGATCTATTGATCATATTCTAATTACCCGGTCCTTAGAACATAAATGTATTTTACAGATAACACGAACAGTATTAGAACCATAGCACCAATTAATATATAGGCCAAATTTCCATCGAGTGGCCACAATTAGTTTTATTGCTAAATATTTTACTTGAAGCTACTAATTCTGAAAAGTTAGAACAGAAGCAATATGTTCGGAATTTCGAGCCGGTATAATAATAATAATAAACAGTATTAAAGGCCATTACTGGCCCCTTACTGAGTCAACAACCTGGCTCCAACGGTTTCGATCCTGAGCATGGTCTTCATACTGTCTAAGACAATCTGAAGAGGCCAAGTCGTTCTCTACATCGTGGAGCCATCGTCGCCGGCAACGACCTCTGCGCCTACCATATGGTGGCTCTCCTTTCAGTGATCGCTGCACAATTCGTTCCGGATCAGCACGCAGAACGTGACCGAGCCAGCGTACTCGCTGAGATCTTATTTCATGTACAATATCGGGGATCTTCATCAGATCTCTGATCTCGATATTGTACAGAGCTCGGTAGGTACCATCTATTTCGCGTTTTGAGCCGTAGATCACACGCATGACTCTTCTCTCAAATGTTAGGAGCCATCTCTCGTATTCATCCGTCAGAGCCCAACTTTCACATCCAAACATAACAACGGGCCTGATCAACGCTTTGTAAAGCTTCAGCTTCACGGCACTTGATAAGTGTTTAGATTTTAGCAGTGGCCTTAGAGGATACAAAGAACGGCTGCCAGCTGCCAGCCGCACTTTAATATCCTCACCCACACTATTATCGTGAGTGATAAGAGAACCCAAATATTTGAACCTCCTCACTCCCTCAAACGTGTGGTGGCCACTACTAAAATCTGGTGTGCCACTGTCCCTAAAACCAGAGATCAGGTATTTCGTTTTGGACTCATTGATCTGAAGTCCAACTGAAGCTGAAAACTCTACAAGCGGATCAAGTATTTCTTTCACTCCGTTGCTATTCAGTCCAATCACGCATATGTCATCTGCATATGCAAGCACCTGATTGGACTGGCGATATAAGATGTTACGCTGCGGTGTTTCAGTTTTACGAAAGATGTACTCCAACATGAGATTAAAGAGTATCGGGGACAGAGCATCTCCCTGCCGAACACCCGAGTTAACTACAAAACTTGTCGATAGCCTGTTCTCAACTTTAACACAGCATTGAGACTGCGTCACTGTCATCCTACATAGTCGTACCAGTTTTGTTGGCATTCCTAGGTATTCCAGGGCAGACCATAAACTCTCTCGATTGATCGAGTCATAGGCCTGCCGGAAATCCAGGAACACCTGATGTACGGGGATGGATGTCTCATAATATTTAGATAGAATCATCCGCAGCGAAAAGACCTGATCGGTGACTGATCGATTCGGACGAAATCCTCCTTGATAGTCACCAACCAAGCCCTCCGCTAGAGGAGTGATTCTATCCAATACAATGTATGACAGTAACTTGTAAGCTGTGCAAAGGAGAGCTATACCGCGATAATTCTCACACTTCAAGCGGTCTCCCTTCTTGAAGATGGGGTATATCGCGGCCACTTTCCATTCGTCAGGCATAACTTCGGTTCGCCATACTAATCGAATAAGGTCGAAAAGACACTTCAACAAAGTATCCCCTCCGAATATCAAGAGCTCCGAATTAATGCAGTCCACTCCAGGTGCACGGTTTCGTTTCAATCTCTGCATGGCTTTAGTGAATTCCTCATGGGATGGGTCCTCAGTGCAAATCTCCGCAGTCTGTATTAGAGGTGGCTCAACAACAGTCTGTGACGCATGATGGACATCAAGCAGGTCAGTAAAGTGTCCACTCCATGCGTCAAGTACTGCGTCGATGTTGACACAGAGGTTTCCATCCCGGTCCCGAATGGCGGTTGACGTAGGCCTGAAAGTATGGTTCAGTCCAGTAATTCCTTTAAAGAAATTACGCGAACTGCGCTCATTACTGAGTTGTTGTACTTTCAGAACCTCGGCCTTCCACCATTCTCGCTTCTTCCGTCTACAAATTCGCTTAGCTGCCCTTCTTGCAAGAGCAGCCTTGTTTTTCCTCGCGATTGTGAGACGTTGTTGCACTTCATTATGGGCTATATTTTGTTGCTCAACTGCAAGACGACACTCGTCATCAAACCAATCATTCTTGGGTCTGACTTTCACTATACCTAAAGTCTGTTGAGCAGCACTGACAACCGAAGTTTTCAGTACCCCCCAGACAGAGTTCACGCAGTCAGACTGGTAATTAGCTTCATTAATGTTGTCGCTGACAAGATCCTGATATCGTTTCTTTTGATTTTCATTTATCAGACCTTCACAGTCGAAACGTACCATGCGTTTCGCTGTGTTCCCAGACTTGTACGAAAACTTCCATCGTAGCTTTGCAGCGACCAAATGATGATCGCTGCCTACGTATTTGGTTGCTGACCGATAAGTTCTCACATCCTGCACAACCTGAGCCCGTCCTTTAGAAACTAACACATGGTCAATTTGGCTGCGGGAAGTTCCGCGAGGATGTGTCCATGTCTCAAGATGTATGTGTTTGTGAGGGAAGAATGTGCTTGCTACTCTAAGATCATGAGCAACCGCAAAGTACATCATTCTCTCACCATTATCGGTCGCAGTTTCGAGCCGGTATAAGTATAATGAAAAAATGGCGCCTTGAGAGAGAGGACTGAATTTTTTCATATACTTATCGGCTCGAAACAGCGATCATTGTATCTCTTACAATTTTTCAGAATGCTTTAAATAAAATATTTAATTCTTAATTCGCTTCTACATATAGGAAGATTAAAATATTTCATCATCTTGGTTGCCGTCTGACTGTCCACATTTAGATTGCAATATCAATCGAGGAAACACATTATGTCTCAACCAAGTCAGGACCTATTCAATCTATACAACATTCCCTTGGTACGCACAACAGTAATCAGGGAAACGAACGGAAATATTTGCATTCAGTTTATGACAAAAGACTCACGCTTGGATACATCCGTGCCAAATTGCATAGCTTCGGATTTCGATAGTAACACGCTTCTTCAAGATTCTCTTGAAGGATAAGTGGTCCGGAAACCTTTCTTGAAGCATAAAGCAGGTGTATAATGTAGTCGAATATATGTATGTAAATTGTTTGACTCAATAATTATTTAATGCAATCACTTTTTGGGTAATTACTTTACTGCCAAATATACTCTGGTGAGACGCTTCTACATAATCTTTTTAAAAACGTGTATACTTTGGGGGTGACTCGTTTTAAAATATTGCGGTTGTAAAAATTACTTGAATCGATGGAATTCAATTTTAATTGTCGTTTGTTCAATATAAGAATCACTATGTATTTAGTTACGTATAATCATTATACTGAAACGAATTGAACATGAAACATTTTGCCCTATACAAAACTAATAAGTTTATAGTATTATGCGCGTATTGATTTAACTATATATATATATATATATATATATATATATATATATATATATATATATATATATATATATATATATATATATATATATATATTTACATATTTATATATATATATATATATATATATATATATATATATATATATATATATATATATATATATATATATATATATATATATATATATATATATATATATATATATATATATATATATATATATATATATATATATATATATATATATATATATATATATATAGAGATCGTTCTATACGCTAATTAAATACCGCAAGTGTTAATAAATTTTCTTAACCTTTTAGTTATTTACATATATACAAGTATACAAGTGTATGTAGTAACGACAACTAGTAAAACAATGAAACATATGTGAATCACCATGAGCGATTAAATTACATGCTTTTCACACATAAGTAAATAATGTATACTTGTTGTTGTTGATTTATTTCTTATAATATGTTGCCAAGGTTTGCGTTTCTTCGTCGATTTACCTCCTCTCAATTTAATTATATATAAAACATCTTGTTTAAATCATAGCAAATCGAAACTAAAAGCGCGTATTAGAGATGCAAAGAATATTATAAGAAAACGATGCAATATTAAATTATCAATTACTCATTCATACATATATACACGAACTGTGTAATGTGGTGTTTAAATTAACAATCACATGAGAAATATGTGAAGTTTATATACAATCGTAGATATAAGACAGTATGAAAAAATATATACATAAATAACGATCTTGACACGTGTTTAATTATATTATTATAGGCAAAGAAATGGTATTTGATTTTTGCAAATTTTATATATACGCGCGGTAGCGGCACCATAGCAGCGTAATTTATAATTAGTTTAATTTAGTTGTCTTCGTTATATTATTATGTTATTGTTGTTATTATTGTATATTGTAATAATATTGTTGTTTATAATCGCTTACGGCAAAAAACGAACTATTAGCAGAGTTTATAGTGTGTATATAATAAATAAAATAATTTATTTATTTATTTTTAATTGATTTAAATACATATGTATGCAAATGAAAACGAAAATCTTATAGCTATATACGTACACCATCGTATATGAATAGTAATAATTGTGTGAAAAAATTAAAAACAATGACATGATATACGAGTAGTTATACTATATGTTAGAACTATATATAACCCAATTAAATCAATTTTTACGATATAAACTAAATTAAATAATATATGTACTGTGGGGAATTGTGTATATTGTTGATAACACACAACAAAACTATATAACAACACATAACGTAAAAACTAATGGCAAACAAAAATTATATTCATTATAAAAATGGTATACATAGTGCGGAGTTTGTTTAACGATAAAAACGAGCAATTGAGTTGGAAAGTTTTTATTTTATTTTATTGTATTTACTATTATACAAAACACTATACATTTGAAAATAAATAGTAATATAGTAATCATTTAGGTTATTCCGAAAAATAATTAGCTAAAACCGCATCAAACTTATATATATATATATATATATAGGAATGGCGTAATCGAGGTTTTTTTGATAAGCTATATATTAAGATGTTGATGACCTATAATGATTGTGATATATACGCAGACGAATTTTTATATTAATCAGATAAGATCACCGATCTGTGTAAATATATACATAAGTATATCAGATATAGACTTCAATGTGGTTTTAAAATTTATTATAATATCAATTTTATAATTATAGATAAAATTATATGGTCTATCGCGTGTGTATCTCGCGAGATAAATCGTGCGGCCGCGATTTACCACACAGATCGTGCCATAATCGTTCATGATCTTTTGAAGATTAATGTCATACGATTTGCATTATTAATTGATCACGAATCTTCACTCCCATATTACTTGATCACCATTTATTATATATGTTAATATATTCAGTTGTATATATAGTATCATAAATTATATATCTGTCAAAATGATCTGTCTGTATTATATAGAAGTTAAGAAATGATCTACCAGTTTACTAATTATACAATTTTATAATCTTTGCAAATGTAATTCAAAATTCGACTTTAACACTTATCATTAAACTAATTTTCATAATGCGAAAATTTAGATCGGTGTTTTCGATTCAAAATTATTTCAAAATTAATGTAATTAAAAAATGTTTAAGCTTCATTCCCATTTACATCCAAAATGTCGAAATACGTATGCACATAGTTTGAAATAAAAAATATTCCATACCAGATATGGGTTTCGTGCCTGACCAAAATATTTGTATTGCACATAAAAGTCACATCTAAATCAGTTATTTTAAAACTAAAGGTGACCCAAAAGAGGGTCACCTTTAGTTTTACAAATTTTCAAATAAAAATTTAAAATTCACAATATATGCATAAAATATACATTTCTAACTTAAAATTACCTTTAGGTATATCCATAATTTTCAAAATTTGTATTGAAATAATCAATTTTTGGTAAAAGCTCTATAAAACTCGATTTTAACGATTTAGCATTTTTAAATTGAGTTTTGAAATTTTAAAATTACAAAATTAGAAACTTATAGATCTTTTTAAAATTTCAAATTTCATATATTTATAATTCTAAATCGAATCAAAAGAAATTTGTTCGAATTTTCGAGTTCTATCTATCAATTTATAAAATTTCGCTAAATTTTTAGATTATAAATAAGTTTAAAATTCTGCAAACTAAATATTGAGTTTATTAAATGTTGAGCTTTTAAAACCGAATTTTACAATTCTGAATTCAAGATTTTATAAAATTCATAATTTGAAATTTTAATTCAATTTTGAAAAAAAATAAATCTTTTTGATCAAAAGTTGAACTTAAATTTTGAAAGTTGTGGAAATTCTGATGATAAAATTTAACTTTATCTTAAAGCGTTATAAAACTCGATTTTAACGATTTAATATTTTAATATTGTGAAAACTTAAGTTACGATTTAAAATTTACGAAATTTGAAATTTATAAATCTGCTGAAATTTTGAATTTCGGATATTTATAATTCTTAATTTAATCAACATAAATTGTGCCGATCTTCGAATTTGGTTATCATCAATTTATAAAAATTCGATAAATTTGTAGAATAAAAATAAGTTTAAAATTTTTAACTCATCTTCAACTATTGGAAAATCTTGCGAACTCTTGGAATAAAATTTGAGTTTATAAAATTTTAAAATTGAAGTTTACAATACTGAATTCTAAATTTTAATTTATAAAATTTAAAATTTGAAATTTCAATTCGTATTTTGAAAATAATAAATCTTTCGATATAAATTAAATTTTAAGTTTATTGAATTTTGAGCTTTTAAAATCGAATTTTACAAATACGAATTATAAATTTTAATTTTAACTATCGAAATTTGGGAAATTTTGGGTTTTTGGAACAAATTTACGATTTTACTTCGAATCAATGGTTAAAGCTTATACATGAAATAATCAACCAAAATTCAGAAAGAATTTTCAATTCTGTTTTAAGCCAATTTAATAAAATAAAATTTCGAATTTTTAAATTAATATTTCCTTAACGTAGGTTGGAGTTAAGCAAGTTATTCGACCTTTATTCATACCAAAATAAATTATTGATTCATTAAATGCTGTATTGCATTATTGGTATTTTGCAAGGTCATGTGTTGTCTAAGATGAACATTTTAATTTTATAGGTAATAGCAAAAATTGATATTTTGAATTCTTGAAATTTTTGTCATTTTACTGGTATCATCCTGACCAGGACGAAATATATTTTTATAATTTTGCTAAATTAAGTAGCAGAAACTTCAATTTAATTCTAGACAGCACACAAATTTTTTAAATAAACCTACTTCTAATAAATTGAGATAATTTAATTCAAATTGGTTGACTGGCCTTATTCGACCCTTTTCGTTGGTCTAATGAATATAAATGGAAATGGTTGATCAATTAAATGCGGTAGTAGGAGTAATTGAAAAGTCATGTATACTTGTGCCTAGGTTTAAAAATTTAAATTTATTGGCAATATAGAAATTGATTTTTAATAGATTTGGGTCATTCTTGGAATTTTTGTTATTTCACTAGCCGTATCATTTTAACTTTCAATAAGCAATTATAAAATGATTTATATTGATCGTATTCTTAGGATTCAATCTCTCTTAAATTTTGGTCATCTTAAATCAAATCGAAACCAATCAATAAAGTTTGTTTTTTACTTTTTTGGCAGTCAATGAGGCTTTTGGAAATATATAAACATTAAAAATGTATATAATGGACATGATTAAGAGACATACATATGCCAGCTCAACAAATAGGCGTGCTTTTGTGGGAACTTATAATGAAAAGTAATAAATTATATTTTTGTGATATATTCCAACATATCTTCCAATCCTATATTGAGATTTGAATTCCTTGTATACGTGCAAGAATCAGTGTTTTTATAAAAATTCATTACGTCAGCATAAATTTGACATTCAACTAAAACCATTTCAGTAATAAACGCTATAATTAACTTCCGCTTACTTTAAATAAGTTTCTTATACACCAAAATGTAGTTTCTCAATTATAGGTCTTAATTAAGTGGAAATGTCAAGGCTGCATTTAATCCAAATTTTATATTAAATATTCATCATTAGACGAAAATCATTTCAAGGGAACAACAATATTTTTAATAAAATGTTATTTTTATAAAAAATAAATTGACATTTTATCGGGAAAAAGCTCTGTTTATTTATTATGTATATCATAAATTTTAATAATTTAAACTATGGTTGATTTTACTTTCGACAACAACCATTTACATATACGCATGCATATATGACACTAAGTACATTAATTTGTAAATTACGCTTTATTGCAATCGCGATATGCGCGATATTGAAATCAATTAAAAACGCATAACATTTGTTAATAAAAAATGTTAAATCGTAAAAATGATTCATACACACGATATGAGTAGAAAGAAAATTTTTACAACAACAAATCAGCGATTTTATACAAAGTTTTTTCTTTTTTTAGTTTTGATAATTCTCTTTTTATACTATTTCAGTTATACTGTGTGCTTAATGTGCGTACAAGAAAATCTACTTAGAAAAAAAAAATTAAAAAATTTTTTATTAGTATCAGTATTTTGATTCAAGTGTGATAATAACACTAATTTTTTGTATTATAAATTAAATTAATTTTATTTGCTGTGATTTGATAGTTTTTGTGTTTATTAGTTTTAAAATTTCGTTAGTAAAATTAAAATGTTTCGTGCGTATGGTTCAATGCCGGGTAATATAATGGAATCGCAGCCCGTTGTTCAAGATCCATTCGATCATGTATCATGGACAATACACCCTATTGGTACACCATCGCTACGACAGCCGAATGGTCCACCACCACCACCAATACCACCATCATCGACCAATCAAGGTGTCGTAATACAACAGCAAAATCATATGGGTGTTAATAATCGTAGTAATCATAATAATCATGTGCAACATAATAATAATAATAATAACAATAATAACAACAACATGATTATTAATAATAATAATATTAATAACAATAATAATAACAACATAAATAATAATAATTTTTATAAAGGAGATGAGTTAAAAGGTAACAATATGTTTTTCATTCGTATATATTGATAAGAAAATTATTTGTACTTCCGCTCTTAAACTCTCGGTCGTGTACTGTACATATACTTCTAAAGTGATAATTGGCAACAAAAAAAATGCAATTTTCATTATTTTTTTGTTGATACTGCAATAATCATAAATTTTATAATTTAATATCGTTTAACAAAAATATTTTAAAAATTATGATGTGACGAAATAAAAGAATTTTGATCGCCAGCGCTTAATATGGTCAGTATAGGGAATAAATTATTATAAATTGCACATCGTATATATAACATCTTAACGTTTATAATTAACTCATTTCCGACCAATTAGCACTTTAATTACGATATATAATAGCCTTCACACCATGCTGAGATTTTACATTTTTCTTATGTATAGCTATTTTTTTTTATAATTGCACATCGGTAATATGTAATTTGTGTAAATATGCTGTTCTTATTAAAAAAAAATATGTAACTTGTTTATTTATAGAACTAAGTGCTGTATATTATATAAAATTCAATTTATAATATTTATGTTTAGTTTTTTACTCACGTGTGCCACATTTGAACTTTATATTTAATGGCGCGTAAATGTACTATGTGAGGTGCGTCATGATTTACAAATGTGTTTGTTAGCACATTTCCCTATTTACATTTATAAATATCATGTACAATATATAGGGGCTCTACCCCTTAGTTAGCTTTTCCTTATGAAAAATGTAGCAATTTTCTACGCACCCTAGGACAGGAAACCAAAAAGATAGAACATATAGTTTAAAACTATATTGGGCAAAGTGGGCCCCACTTTATTAATTTAATGTTCATTTCTTTATCTAACCGGAAATTTACATATGTAAATCCATCGACACCCAATAAATATTAGTCTAAGTTGTATTATGTATTTTGGCTTGCGAGCTTAACCATTTGTGACACTACGATTAGTTTTTTTGTTTTGTTATTAAAAAATAAAATTGCGATACGGAATTTTATTTTATTTTCCCAAGCATTCACATAGTAAAATACACGAAAAAATGTTTAGCACTACTGCAACACCATTTTTGGTGTGTTTTTCTATATGAATGCTATAGAAAGGCGATACAAATTTGGTATGAGAATTTTTTTAGTTTTATTATTTATAAATTATAATAAATGAAATTTTATAAAAAAATAAAATTTCGATACCAATTTTTCGTTAACCAAGCCAAGCACTCACAGGAGCAAGAACAAATTTTAGTGTGTTTTATTATGTGCGGTCTTTTAAAAGCTGATTAGAATTGGTATTGAGAATTTGATAAAACCTTTTAAAACTTTTCCAAAATTTTCAAAATATGAAAAAGAATTTGTAATTAGTACTTTAAGATTTAATAACAATTATTTAGTCAGACGAAGCTGGTATTTGGTAGGCGCAGAGGTCGTTGCAGGCAACGATGGCTCCGCGGTGTAGAGAACGACTTAGGTTCCGCAGATTGTCTAAGACAGTATGAAGATCAAGTCCAGGATCGAAACCGTTGGAGCCAGATTGTTAACACAGTAAGAAGCCAGTAATGGACTTTAAACACTCTTTATTATTACGTATTTCATCAAATTGTTTAATTTGATAAAATTTAAACATTCAGCAGCAATTCATAATTTTATAAAATTTAAAGAATTGTGTTCAGAATAATTCAAATTGATGCGTTTATTACAAAATGTGATTTATTGTGAACCCATCAGAATTAAGTTCCGTCCACTATAAAGATACGATTTTGGTCAGGCTATTCCATATAGACTTATGTCCGAAGAGATCTTGAGAATCGGATAAAAACTATTCAAGTTCAATTAAAATCTAAATTCTGTAAAAAACAGTAAACTTCATTAGAATTTAATTTCCTTGGCCACAATGATTCAAGTTGGTTTACACTACACTATAATTTAAGTTTGATTCCTCTAAGCTTAGCTATCCGAATATGTATTCGAGAATCTGTTAAAATGTGATCATTCGTTATACATCGCATTAATAAAATTCAATATCGAAATATAATTAAATTTGGTTGCTACCGAAATACTATGTTTCCGTAATTCTCGATTCTCAAAATTATTTAGGTTTTATGTATAACTGGATCCTCCAAATTCTTCTTTGGATAAATTTCCTAAACAACAAGTTTTTTCAATTTTTATGAGGGACATACGAGTACATGTGATTTATGCTTAACAAAATGATGTTTAGGTGAAATAGCTTGTTTTACGACAAAAATTTATATAATTATGTACAAATTAACTTCTGTATAAAATTTACAATTGAAGTTAGGGTCGGTCATCATTTCTGATAATTTTATTACAAATCATCGGCGCCTACCTCAAATCCTACTTTATGTTTAATGTTAAGCGCACTCACATAAATCACTATCCACCATCTCTTATTACATTTGCAGAAAAAATATAAGAAGATGAGGTTATATCTAATATATACATATATGTATATATATATATATATATATATATATATATATATATATATATATATATATATATATATATATATATATATATATATACGTATAAATTACCTTAATTTTATATATCGTGCGACAAATATGCAAATATTTACGCGCGCTTACAAACATATAAGACATTTCAACATTATTCATATACGAGTATATCGTAATTTAAGTTTAATTGTGAAATATCAATTACGCGTTTTGTTGTTTTTTGTTATTATTTTCTTACAATATACATACCATCAACCTTATTCTTATACATTACAACTTGATTATTTATTATCTTGATAGAAATAAGCGCGCAAAAAATATTTATAAACGAAATTGAGTTATGCAAATAAGACATGAAATTATTATATCTCGTTTATGAAGTATTATGTGTGCAATGTGTAGATGTAGGTGGGTCTCACTATATACATACATATATCGATTTACAACATTTATGTATGTACAGGTGGTTTGACTTGGGTCTTATAAATAGATCTTTAAATGAGATGAGATATAATCAACAACAAATTCATTCTATTGTTATTTTTTATAATTTCGATATTTTTATATTTAATAGTAAAGTATATATATTGACAAAACAACAACAATTAAGGTGTTCATTTATTAATTTTTCATTCAAAATCTAACACTTTCGTAATAAATCAATTCTATTGGTCTATTGTTGTGTTGTCTTTTTATGATATACAGGGTTAAATATTACAATATACAAAATATGAGAGCATTAGAAAAAATTAGGTTAATTTTAAAAATATCTATACTATGTGTAGATTTAGACAGTCACATGTTTCTTCATCAGGTGAATATTATGTAGGTTATGAATACAATGATAAAGTCGTATTAACGCATAGACATAGACTTCCATATAAGCTTTATCCCTATGCAACAACAATTACATATATGTACATTTCTTATCAAAATGTCAACACAAAAATTGAAGAGAGTAGAATGTTTGTGTTACACCAAAAAAAATGTGTTCATAGTGTATATGTGGTTGTAAGATATTTGATAACATTTTTCCCATCCTATGCATTAAATAATATATTTTTGCAAGGTTCTTACGGGGCAGGTTTATTAGAATATAAATAAATTTTGATTCGAGGCATAGCATGTCTGTGCTAAGTACCCTTTTGTGTTTTTGAAATTAAAAAAACATTTATTGTGGCAGCTGGCAAGCTATAGGCCTAACTAATTTATTACTTCCGTTCCGGTCAATGATGCGGTCTCGTGATGCGGTTTTTTGTTACGTTTTGTGTGATATAAAGCGGAATATGCACTCAATGGCATAATATTAAGACAACTCTAGCAAATTTATACCTCGCGTTGGATCCCATAATATTTGACAATCGCTCAAAAAACGACTCGTGTAAATTAGTAGAAATAAATGCTTCAAAAAGTGATCACAGTGCTACAAAACATGCCTATAACATCGTGACAGATGATGAATCTTGGATCTATGCGTATAAGCTCGTATAATGGTATCCGATTTTTGAAAAATTGGACATTTTGCAACCGTACAATTCCTGCAACGTAAAACAGTCAATTTTGAATGGTACACAACCATTTGTTTTCCAGATGACTTCGACGAAATAAGAAAACCAACCGCCAACGATGGATCATTCTAAACCACGATAATCGGCACAAGCAACTGAATGTTTGAGCGGTTAAAACATCGAATTAATAGTTCATCCAGCCAACGACTTCTTTTTATACCCACACATCAAAAATAAATTGCGACGTTAACAATATTTTGAAAACTAATAAAGCCATTTTCAATAAATAGGTATCTGTTTTTGTTCTCTAACCGCAAAATATTAAAAGCAACCCTAGATAACACCCTAGAGATAACTAGCCAACACGAGATATCAAATCAATGAAAATATCTTAAAATAATTTAATTACAACCAAAAATATTGCGGTTAAAATTTAATTTTGTAGTTACTGTCTAAATTAATAATTTACCAAATTTAATGAACAAAACTATATGATGAGCCTATTCCAGCTTATTGCCAGCAAGTTTCTTTTTTTGAAAATCGTGCCGGTTATTTGAGTTTATATAGGGGATGAATTTATTTTCATTGCGAACAAAAAGCTGCCACAGAACGAGTTAAATTTTAATTTTACGTAAAATTGGATTTAATCAAAGTTTATTATAATTTATCACATATAGAGTTATACATTTAGTGTCCGAAATAAAATATTACAAATAGTTTTTATGGTGTGTGAGAATTTAATGGCGTAATAACTATATACGACATATACGGTCGATGTTTTTAACGGTGTTAATCGACGCTAAATTATTCAAATATATAACACAAAAACTAGTTCTTGTTTTGTACAAAAAAAAACTAAATTTATTTCCATTATCATCTCCAAGCAGTCTATACTATATATAATCCTCTATCTGTGTGCACGACGCAACTAGCAATAAAAAATCTAATTGCGATCGCATTTACACAAATCATATATACAATATACATTCATACATACATAATAAATTCATTCATATGTACTTAACAGTGAAATTTGCTATTTATAACAAACTCAGCTAAAAATATATAATATATAAATGTACTTGCATGTCTATAAAACTTACAACAACAATAAATTTAATAACAAAACGATAAAATGTTTTTTTTTGCATTATGCAACCGCGCGGCAACTCATCATTATTTATAAAATTTATAGTTGAAATAATTTTTATATATTTTCCATATTTGTGTTATAATAATTATATATATATATATATATATATATATATATATATATATATATATATATATATATATATATATATATATATATATATATATGACATATCAGAGAAAATTTGCATTAATAATAAATAAATGTATATTATATAAACAATTAACATATTAGCTGGCACGTTTTATGTTATGGATTTAAACGTCATAAATATTGTAGTTGGCAAAATTCTTGTACATAAATAGACTTTGCACAAGGTGACATTTGTTTTTTGGTGTAACACTAAAAAATGTATATTATTTGTTTAATGTTTTGATATTTCGAGGTATTTTCCAAATTCCAACATTAACAAAAATTTATATGAATATAATTTGTCGTGAATATATTTTTTCGGGGTAATTTATAATAAGTTGGTGTATCACTAACCCCACAACTCACGTGTTTTGGATTTAGTTGTCATAGTATCAGTTACTAAACCTCTGTATTTCTATTGTGGTTTAAAACAAACACATTAGATTGTAGAATTGATTAAATTATATATAGATTAGAAAGTTTATTAATTGAAATCTGACAGTTAACTCAGATGACTGCAAAAAAAAAATATTAAATTTCTAAGATTTAGCGGCCATTGCATCCGTATATAATATAATTAATTTATCATCTTAAAAAAAATTGTATTAATCATGAGGAATTAAAATAATGCATCTGCCAATAATGAAACTTTCCTCTGCCATGTTCGCGTCTGTATAGGTGAAAATTATAATACTAATGACGGTTTCATGCACGGTTGCTATTTAAAATCCAATTTCAAAATGCATTTCTCAATATCAATAACTATAATTTTGACACATTAAAAGCTTTTATTATAACAAATAATATTAGTGATTTTGTAATTTTTGCAAAATGTTAAATTAAAATGGAAATATGAATAAATATTATATATATATAAAAATAAAATTTTAATAAATTAGCATATCATCATCATCATCTTAGCACGAGCTGTCATTGTATATACTTATATATCGATTGTCAAACACGACCGACCTTAGATGAAAGTGAAATTTTCGTTCTAAATTCCTAAAAATTTATTATATAAATATATGTATATGTATGTAATGTCGCCCCGTACACATCTATAATTATAGAATTTCCTGGTTCATTAAAAATAATTTATAAATAAATAAAAATAAATCAACAAACAAAAAAAAATATATTTCGAATAAATTATTTTTGAGTTTATTAATAATTCAGTGAAAGTAAAATTCTCGCTATTTATATACGATTTTATTGTTGGTATTAAATTAACTATATTATATACTCAAGATATAACACATAAATAATGACATTTATTTATATGTAAATTGCTAATCAATCAAAATACATTAATAAAAAATTTTGAAAAAAAAAAAATAATACACTTACCTTCCTCTAAATTAGCCAATGAATTGCTGTATTATGCACGATTAAACGAACCAATTTAAAATCGTATTAATATGTAGTTCAATAATATAGCATTAAAAAAAAAATTAAAACCAATAATTAATTAAAATTAAATTCAATTCAATTAAATTGAACCTTTTCGTTTTATTTATTTGCAGGTAAATATTTAAAATAAATATATACGTTTATAATTTAATTAAATTCATCGATGAGTAAGTAACAAAAAATCTGTATAATACAAATCTCTATTTATTTAATTAAATTTAATTAATCCTATTACACGTGTATTATTATAAATTACATACACACCCGTTTTATGTTATTTATATTCAATTTTTTATTATTGTTATTGGTGTGTACGCGAGAATTGCTATTATTTTTAGATTTTTAATTGAATTTTAACATTTTTTTTCTTGTCTTTCTTGGTTAATTAAAAAACAATATTTTATAAATATTTATTGTAATTATTATTATTAGTTCTTTGATTTTGATACATTAATTTTTTTTGTGGTTATTATAATTTCTTTTAAAAATAATAAACTTATTTCCAAGAACAAGTCTATTATAATAAATATTTTAGAAGAAATTTATTGTTATATAAGTAAAGCTATTCGTTTTAATTAAATTGTATGGCATATTTTTAAAGTGTAATCTGAACAACAATTGTTTTTTGTATTACAGTGAGAAGTATAAAATCTTAGAATTTAGCCCATACCAACAAAAAAAAATTCAATACCAAGTTTTAGTCCAACGTTCCAAGCAATCACATAGTAAAACACACAAAATATTGAGTTGCATCAGTGCTAGACAATTTTTCGTGTATTTTACTATGTCACTACTTGGAAAGTTGGACTAAATAGACTTTTACAAACTGATTATTTTGAAAATTAAATTCGTTCTAATTTGAAACGTTAAGTTACTTAAAATTAGTTAAATTCGAACTCATGAAAGTCCGAAATAAAATGTTTCAACTACATGTGTATATGTTCAGATCACAGTTTTTCCGCACACAGACATGTGGAGCCAAAATTATTTTACGTTTTAATCATAAAAAATCTCTAATGTAATTAAAATATATAATTTCTAACTCATACAATGGCATTACGTGTCAATAAAAATAAAATTCATACATAAAAATTTGTTATTACTCAACCATAAAATCGACACGTGGTATGTATATGGAGGAAATATAATGAAAAATAGCAAAACAATAAAATGAAAAATTAATGAAAATCATTATTGTTTATAACATAACATAAACGCAATTAAAATAAAATTTTTATCGAGAGTTATACTATCGACCGAATGCAAAAATCATGTAACCATGAAAATTGTATATAAGCAAACATATAGTTAACAATTACAATTTAATAGTTTTGTACAAACTATCATGTTCTCTCTAATCATAGAGCACGTCATCGAAGCAAACTACAATTACATTCATGTGTAGGTAAAGCAAAACAAATAAAGAAACAAAACTCTTGTCTAATATTCAAATATATAATAAGCTATAAAATAATCTAATCTAATCTAAAAAACCATCTATGCATTAAAAATGGTAATTGTGGATTATAAACTATAACGAGTACATATAAATATAGTTTGTTACAATTTTATGTGATGTAACTGTGTTTAAGTTTAAGGTTGGTGTATTGCAAATTTATTTATTTTTTATTTTTTGCTGTGAAATGAAAAATGACCTCGAAAAATTGATGAAAAATCGTTTATTTTGTTTATTACGCTTTTAGATAAATAGTTTTATAGTTTTTTTTTTTTATTTATATTATTATGTACAAGTATTTCGCGATTAAAATCAAATTAGAAAAATCACAGTAATTTCCGGTAATTTAGAATTGTGTACACAGAACAAAAAATAAATTAATGAAATCGTTTTTATGAATGAAAATGTGATTTGTGTGTGTGTGTGTGTGTGTGTGTGTGTATGCGTGTTCTTTGTGTTTAGATTTTCGTGTGTAAAATCGATTGATTTCGAGTGGGTGGTGTATCGACATGAATGAGACAATACAGTATGTATCGTATTGTAAAATTCGTTGTTATATACATAAATATAATATTGTGATAAATGGATTCACGCGTGTAGACAGTAACAGCTCGTAGGTCTTAAACCAAAGTGGGCCGCATTTTATATTTATTGAATGTTATAATTGAAAAATGAAATTAAGGCGTCTGAATATAGTACAACAAACATTTTCTCAAAATAAATAACTAAAGCAATATACCAAAATACAATCAATACACTACCTTTTTAAGCAATAACATAGTTAAACACACGAAAATTTGTGTCAGTACAAAACGACTGATCAGGTGTTTTAACTAGATACCAAAATTTAATCAATCTTTCTAACAACTCAACATAGTAAACACACGAAAAAATTACTTGTATTCATAAATTTTTGCATATTTATTATTGCGCTAGAATATAATAATATCCATGTGTAGCAGAGAATGAAGGATGATTATGGGGATACTATAACAGGACTAACAGGACAGACTGCCTCTTGAAGAATATGCGAAAGGCTCACGCTCGGCTAGCACACAGAAGGCATCAGCACTTGGGTAAGTGCAGTATGAGCAATCTTTGAACTAATCGCTTGTATTAAAAAAAAATTGGTTGTGCGCGGTATATGTCTGAAACATATCCCAATCCAAATCTTAAGTCAATTCGAGTTATTTGAATTGAATACGAGCTCAATAATAAATTAAATATTTTATGTTACCTCGAATATTCTTAAATTATTAAATATGTAAATACAGTATATTAATTAATTATGCTGCTCATCCAATCAAATCGATTCCGCAAATTAATTAATCTACCTATGTATATACATTTACACAAATTCCACAGCTGCAGTATAATACATATTCAAATGAAATTAAATTTTCAAAATAATCCAAAACCTCAAATCAATTATTCCACATACCGCGCACATATGCCATAAAGTTTTCCAACATATTTTTGCCCAAATTGGAAAAAATTATAACAACAATAAAAAATCATCCAAAACCAACTAACAAAATGATCAAATTCAATTACGTATTGTTTGGTTTTATTTTTTTGAACAGTTTACCAAGCATATTCTCATGTGCGTGTGTGCTGTAATTTTTTGTTTGTACCCACCAATTACGCGGTTAATCAATGTAAAATTCTAAAAAAAAAAATTATACGCGATGATTAAATTTAATTACACAATTAATGGATATGATTACTATGTCGTTGTCGTATTAAATTCTCTCTCTCCTAT